>CM076851.1:52378784-52978784 GCA_039519185.1 Astragalus membranaceus
TATTCTCTTCATCTAAGGGGGTGTGCAAGCTCAAATGCTCTCTATATGGTTTGAAACAGGCGCCTAGTTGATGAGTCATATTTAGATGTGTTATTTATGCTCTTATCACTTAAATCAACACAAGTTCTCAAGTAATATTTGTGCTATATTAGGTAAATATTAGTTATTTAGAGGAAAGAAGGGATATGAGCTTGTTTGTTATCATTTGACACATTTGGTGCCTTTGTGAATATGTTGTTGTTTTGCTTGAGTGCTGCAGCGGTAAGCCAGCGGTAGACTCTACATCGCCTATATGACGGTGGGACATTTGGATATTTATAAAGCCACTTGCTGAAATGATGAGTCATCACCCTTATCTCTTATCCTTAGCATGACATTTCAGCACCCAAGTGGATGCTTCAAAGACACTTGGCGCCTCCTACATGTGTCCCATGTGATAGTTGGTGATTTTAATCATCACACCTTTTTGTAAAGTAGCTTTATGAATAATATCTAAGTTTTATGATCATAAATTATTATTATTATTTTATTAAGACTTGGTTAGATTAAATTAGAATAGAATGCTTCTTTAGGGAGTAACATACAGAGAGAGTTTTAACATGGAGGAAACTATCTTGACATTGTAGCTTTCCTCCATTGTTATTCCACTCTTAAGCTTTTATTTTTAGTATAGTTTCTAGATTTCATTCAAGGTTTGCTCACGCCATAGCTTCATCCTTCGTATGTGACTTGGGATCATTGGAGTGTATCTTTTGCAACCATTCTCCTCTTGTCTTCCTACGGTAATATGAGCTTTTTAGTTTGTATTATGTTGATGAAACTTGTTATGAGCTAATCATGTTGTAGTTGGATTGTTCTTAGTGTGTAATGAACTTTGAGTAGCTTTTATGTAATATTATGATGTTTGCGTTTTATTCCTTGTGTCATAATGCTTTCAACTTTGTTTTGGGAATGGCCAACTAAAACAAGGTAACTTTGTGGGTACAGACATGGTTCACAAAGAGAACTCAATGAATGATATGAATGAAAACCCTTTAAAGACATTTAAAGGAAGTACTACTTAACTCTAGACATAGGGGAGTAATAGTTCATAAGGCAAATGTTGTAAGAGCTTAATATACAGGGGTAAAACTTATTTAGAGCCTAGACATAGGAGTCTTGTAACATAACCCTGACGATAGTGACTGAAAGGCACGCCACTAAGGCGCTACAGCGTCTACAGATTCTGAAGCGCTACAGCGCTTAACACTACAGCGTCTAATATTATAGAACACTACTCTTGGGAATTTACATAACTACTGAGCTATCCAACCCACTCTTAAATACTTTCAATTCATTACTGTTTTGACATCTTTATTTATTCATTTGCATTTATGTTAATCACAATGACAATACTTGTTGACAACTTGTATTTGTTACTTGTTTTGCTCACTAGCTAAAATTACTAATTTAAATATAGAAGTAAACACAACAATCTCCGTGGGAACGATCTTTACTTATCATTATATTACTTGTTGCGATTGTGTATACTTGCACATCACCTTTTCGCACAACACTAGTGCATGGTATGAGAAATTCCGTTCCACTCTACTTGGGTTCTCTTTTACTCAAAGTCAGTATGATTCGTCTTTGTTCATTCACCGCACATCTACTGGCATTGTTCTGCTCCTTCTTTATGTTGATGATATGATCATTACAGGTTCTCATGCAGCATCCATACAGGAAGTTAAACAAAAGCTTCAAGCCTCATTTCAAATGAAAGACCTTGGTCTTTTACATTACTTTCTTGGACTCGAGGTTCATTCTACCTCTAAGGGTATATTTCTCCATCAGCGTAAGTATGCCATCGACCTTATTGCTATGGCTGGCCTCCAATCCGCTAATCCTGTGGATACTCATTTTGAAGTTAATGTTAAATACCACCATGACGAGGGTGAACTTTTGACTGATCCTTTATTGTATCGACAGCTCGTGGGTAGTCTTAACTACTTGATCATTACACGACCCGACATTTCATTTGCTGTTCAGCAAGTAAGTCAGTTCATGCATTCTCAACGTCATCTTCACTTGGCAGCGGTTCGTCGTATAATTCGCTACTTGAAAGGTACCTCTCAACGGGGTTTATTCTTTCCTAGTGGGACCCCTCTTAAGTTGATTTCCTACAGTGATGCTGATTGGGCTGGATGTCTTGACCGTTGCCGCTTTGTCACTAGTTGGTGCATGTTTCTTGGTTCTTCGTTGATCTCATGGAAAAGTAAGAAGCAAGCAAGAGTCACTAAGTCCTCAACTGAATCGGAGTATCGTGCTATGTCTACGGCATGCTCCGAAATACTTTGGCTTCGTGGTCTTTTGGGTGAACTTGGATTTCCTCAAACCGAACCGACATCTCTCTATGCTGACAATACAAGTGCCATTCAGATTGTTGCAAATCCAGTTTTTCATGAGCGTACTAAGCATATTGAAGTTGATTGTCATGCTATTCGTGAAGCCTATGATAATCATGTTATATCCATCCCTCATATCAATACTCAATTTCAAGTTGCGGATATTTTGACCAAAGCTGTTCCTTGTCCACGCCATCAGTTTCTTGTCAGCAAATTGATGTTACTTGATGACCCGCACCAATTTGAGGGGGATGTGAATAAGGAAATAAGGAAGTTTGTAAATAGTAGATTTATTTATATATGTATTCGGCCCAGGCCCGTTAGGTTTTCACATAGAATAGCCTATTTAAACTCCTTAGTGTTTGTACTCAAGGGTGCAGATATACAATCAATAAGACGGAACTACAGCTGCTCTGTAGTCGCAGACGTAGGCAAAGTTTGTCCAAACTGCGTGATCAATATCGTGTCTCCTGTTGTGACATATCCAAGGTCTTGGAATTCATTTCTTTGACCTTGAGACCTGCACATTCAACTTTGAAGAATGCATTGGGAATTTCTAGACCCCATTGGAATTGTGGAAATGAATTAGCCTCCATTAATCACTCTTTTTGAGAAGCCACATTCTTCTCCTATAAATAGGAGAACTTGTAAAGAGTTTCATATCACATCCAAGTGAAGAAATCCTAAGAGAGTTAGAGAGTTCATTTGTATTCCTCTTTGAGAGAAAGAGAGAGTTCCATAGAGAGAAAGTTTTGTATACCATCCGAGAGGGTGAGATTCATAGAGAGATCCTCAGAGATTGAGAGAAACACTTTGTAATCCTACTTTTATAGTGGAGATCTTTTAACTGGACTAGGTCCCGTGGTTTTTCCCGAGAGGGTTTTCCACGTAAAAATTCTGGTGTCATTATTCTTCTCTTCACTCTTTTATTTTTTACACTTCCGCATAGTGCCCATTTTGCGTTCACAGAGGAGGGAATAGGTACCGCTATTTCCCAACAGTGGTATCAGAGCTGTTGGTTCAAAAATTCATTGTCCTGTGCAACTCAAGATGGAAGGAACATTCGCTCATGATGGAGATATGTTCAAGCTAACTGCAGATAACTATTCCTATTGGAAGCCGATGATGGAAGACCATCTATACTGCAAGGATTTGTATGAGCCAATCACAAATGAGGACATGCCAGAAGGGAAGACTGAAAAAGAATGGGAGGTTCTGAATCGGAAAGCTGTTGCTATGATTCGGAAGTACATCGACAAAAGCTTGTTTGAGCATTATCAACTTATACCAATGCGTATGAGTTATGGACGAAGCTTGAATCTATGATTCAAAAGAAAACTCCCAGGAACAAAGCTCATCTTGTCAGACGGTTGGTGAAATTGGAGTACTCTGACGGCCAAAATATGATCGAGCATCTGAACACTTTCAAAGGTATTGTCAATCAATTAACAAAAGCAGATATGAAAATTGATGATGAATTGCAAACTCTTCTACTCCTTAGTTCTCTACCTGAGAGCTGGGACACATTAGTTGTCACTCTCAGCAACTCAACACCTGACGGAAAGCTTAGCCTGGATACTATCACAGATAGTTTGCTAAATGAAGAATCTAGAAGGAAGGAAAGAGGAATGAGTAGTCACTCAGAAGCCAATGTTGCTGAGAATAGAGGAAGGAGTGAGCATAGAAGCAAAGGAAGCCGTGGGAAATCACGAGGAAGATCCAAGTCTCGCCCTAGAGGTTTGACCTGTTTCTATTGTGGAAAAGATGGTCATAAGAAGCCAGAGTGCAGATTCTTGAAGAGAGATCAGAAGGCCGGAACAGTCCATCCTGATGTGATAGATCCCAAAAAGAAGTTGGAAGAGAAAACCACAACAGCAGTTGCATCAGACGACGAGAACGTGTTCCTTGTCAGTGAGGTAAATTATCTAAACGTTGTTTTTGATGATTGCACTTGGATAGTTGATACTGGAGCATCTTTCCATGTTACTCCTCATGAAGGATTCTTCTCATCTTATCAAAAAGGAGATTTTGGAAAAGTAAAGATGGGCAATCATGTCACAAGCAAGATTGTTGGCATAGGAGAAGTGATTCTGTTGACAGAAAATGGAAACAAACTTGTGCTGAAGGAGGTAAGACATGTACCCGAGATGCGTCTAAACCTTATCTCGGCAGGTAAGCTAGATGATGCTGGAATGAATAACCAGTTTGGTGGTGGAAAATGGAAGCTTAGCCGGGGAAGCATGGTTGTTGCTCGCGGTAGAAAGGAAGGCTCTTTGTACATCACACATGGAAAGCTATGCAAATGGGAGATAAATGTTGCTCAAGAAGAAAGTAAGGAGCTGTGGCATAAAAGACTAGGTCACATGAGTGAGAAGGGTCTAGAAATCCTCGCTAAAGATCATCTCCAAAGCATAAAGGGACAACCACTTGAATCCTGTGAAGATTGCCTAGCAGGTAAGCAACGCAGAGTATCCTTCCAAAGATCAGACAATGGAAGAAGAAGAAAACATATTCTAGATCTTGTGCATTCAGATGTATGTTCAACGTCTGAAAGATCCATTGGTGGTGCTCAATACTTTGTTACCTTTATTGATGACCACTCTAGAAAGTTGTGGGTGTATCTATTGAAGAGAAAGGATAAAGTCCTTCGAGCCTTCAAGGAGTTTCATGTTTCAGTAGAACGAGAAACTGGTAAAAAGCTGAAATGTTTGAGAAGTGATAATGGTGGAGAGTATAGAGGTCCGTTCGAGCATTATTGTAAGACTCACAGAATCAGACATGAGAAGGTACCTCCTAAGACACCTCAGATGAATGGTGTAGCTGAAAGGTTCAATAGAACTATTGCCGAGAAGGTCAGAAGCATGTTGTCTCATGCGAAGCTTCCTAAGTCATTCTGGGGGGAGGTAGTTGCTACTGCAGTTGATTTGATCAACCTATCACCCTCAAGACCTCTAAATGGAAAGATACCAGAAGAAGTATGGACAGGTAAGAAAGCCTCTTATCGCAACTTGAGAGTCTTTGGATGTAAGGCATCTGTTCACATTCCAAAAGATGAAAGGGCAAAGCTTGATGCTAAGGCAAAAGAATGTGTATATCTTGGCTCTCCAAGAGATGAACTTGGTTTCAGATTATGGGATCCTGCAAATAGGAAGATTGTTCGAAGCAGAGATGTGGTGTTCTTTGAAGACCAGACAATTCAAGACATCAAGAAAATGGAGAAACCAAAACTCAAGGTGAGCTATGATCAAAGTCCCCTTGTGGTGAACAAATCAGGGGGAGAGACTCCTCAGACAGAGCCAGATCAGGATATACAACTTGATGAGACAATTGAAGAACCACCTCAGGAAGAACAACCTGACCAAGTGATGGAAGATCAATCAGGGGAGGATGTTCAACACGAACCCCAAGTAAGGCGGTCAACAAGAGAGAGGCAACCATCAAGAAGGTACTTCTCAGATGAATATATCAATCTTACTGATGAAGGTGAACCTCAAAGCTTTGCAGAAGCCATTGAGATGGAAGAAAAAGACAAATGGTTGCAAGCCATGGAAGAAGAGATTCAGTCCTTAAAGGAGAATCAGACGTACGATTTGGTAGAATTACCAAAAGGCAGAAAGGCGTTGCGAAACAAATGGGTGTTCAAGCTCAAGAATGAAGAGAACAACCCAAACCCAAGGTATAAGGCGCGAATTGTCGTGAAGGGGTGCAACCAAAAGAAAGGAATAGATTTTGATGAAATATTCTCACCAGTGGTGAAGATGACTTCTATTAGAGCAATTCTTGGTCTAGCAGCAAAACTAGACTTGGAGATTGAACAACTGGATGTCAAAACAGCATTCTTACATGGAGACCTAGAAGAAGAAATTTACATGGAGCAACCAGAGGGTTTTGAAGAACCAGGCAAAGAACACTTGGTGTGTCGGCTTAAGAAAAGTCTCTATGGTCTGAAGCAAGCTCCAAGACAATGGTACAAGAAGTTCGACTCCTTTATGACCCAACATAATTTTAAGAAGACCTCCGCAGATCATTGTGTGTTTGTGAAGAACTATGAAAATGGTGAGTCCATCATACTTCTCTTATATGTTGATGACATGTTAATTATGGGGAAAGATAAGATAAAAATAGCTGCTCTCAAGAAGGCATTGAGCAAGTCTTTCGCCATGAAAGATCTGGGTGCAGTGAAGAGGATTCTTGGAATGAAAATTACTAGAGATCGTTCCAAAAGAATGTTGTGGGTATCACAAGAAGACTACATTGAGAAGGTTCTCAAAAGGTTCAACATGCACAATGCCAAACCTGCGCGTGTACCATTAGCTGGACATTTCAAACTCAGCAAGTCTCAATGTCCAAAGAATGAAGAGGAAAAAGAAGAAATGAACAAGGTGCCCTATTCTTCTGCTGTGGGTAGCCTTATGTATGCAATGGTTTGTACAAGACCAGATATTGGTTATGCTGTAGGAGTTGTTAGCAGATTCCTATCAAACCCAGGTAAGGAGCATTGGGAAGCTGTTAAATGGATACTGAGGTATCTAAGAGGAACTGCCAAAAGAAGCTTATGCTTCGGCAATGGAGATCAAATGCTTATTGGATATTCAGACTCGGATATGGCAGGAGATGTGGACTCAAGGAAGTCAACATCAGGTTATCTGATTACCTTTGCAGGGGGAGCTGTTTCTTGGCAGTCAAAGCTTCAAAAATGTGTGACTTTGTCTACCGCTGAAGCAGAGTATGTAGCAGTCACTGAAACCTCCAAGGAGATGTTATGGATGAAGAACTTTCTAATAGAGTTGGGGCATGATCAAGTTGATTATGTGGTGAATTGTGATAATCAAAGTACCATCCATCTAGCCAAGAATCCCATGTTCCATTCACGCTCAAAACATATTGACATCCGGTATCATTGGATACGAGAAGCGTTGGATGAGAAGAGATTGAAGATAGAGAAAATCCATACAGATTTGAATTGGTCTGATATGATGACTAAGTCATTGCCAACCAAGAAGGTTGAAGATTGTTGCCAAGGTGCTGGTGTTGTGGTGCCCCCCAATTAAGTCAGGGAGGGGGAGATTTGTTGGAATTCCCCTCCTTAATTGTGATGCACTAGTCACAATGCATGGGAAAGGGGGATGAATATTCCAAGGTCTTGGAATTCATTTCTTTGACCTTGAAACATGCACATTCAACTTTGAAGAATGCATTGGGAGTTTCTAGACCCCATTGGAATTGTGGAAATTAATTAGCCTCCATTAATCACTCTTTTTGGAGAAGCCACATTCTTCTCCTATAAATAGGAGAACTTGTGAAGAGTTTCATATCACATCCAAGTGAAGAAATCCTAAGAGAGTTAGAGAGTTCCTTTGTATTCCTCTTTGAGAGAAAGAGAGAGTTCCATAGAGAGAAAGTTTTGTATACCATCCGAGAGGGTGAGATTCATAGAGAGATCCTCAGAGATTGAGAGAAACACTTTGTAATCCTACTTTTATAGTGGAGATCTTTTAACTGGACTAGGTCCCGTGGTTTTTCCCGAGAGGGTTTTCCACGTAAAAATTCTGGTGTCATTATTCTTCTCTTCACTCTTTTATTTTTTACACTTCCGCATAGTGCCCATTTTGCGTTCACAGAGGAGGGAATAGGTACCGCTATTTCCCAACATAACCAAGTTTCAATTTTGGCCACCATGTTTTTCATAGCTAAACACATTAAGAGTGAGTTTCAATTATTATTTTTGCCTTGATTTTGATCTCAAACTTGATTCTAGCCTCTCTAGAATCTAAAACAAGCACGCTCTACATGAGTATGGGATTCATTATTGACTGCAGTCACTAAAGGCAACCCCATAGAAACCATTAGATTAATAAAATCTTCAATCATTACCTTTAAAATATTTCATTTTAAAAAAATTAAAAAAAAACATAAGAGGAGAGAGATAGTGGGTTGACGGTAGAGGATCAGAATCCATGTGTATGAGCGAGTTTGAAATGAACCAATGAATCGGTAAAAAATAGAAATCAAACATTTGACCACATTATTTAGGTTTTGGTTAGATTGTGTTTTTTCTTTGTTATGATTAATGGATAAGTCTAGTTTTTAAATGTTGTTTAAGGCAATTAAATCTCCTAACTATTAATTTAAAACTGAATTCATTTAGTGAATTTATTGTTGAATCTTAAATGTTTCATTTTAGTCAAAAATCCTGCTTGGAGGAAAATAGATGTGTTGAGCAACATATACGTGAAATAACTTCTGCATACAACACATAAAAACACAATAACTTACTCAAAAGTTTATTATAAACTTAGAACATCTCAACCAAAAAGGTTTACCTCATAATATGCATTGCAAGGCAAAGATAAATGGAATAAAACATGTTGATATAATGGAAAGTACAAGAGATATCAATAGGGTAGAGATTACACTGATTGAAGTACTCTTGCATAAGTTTGCCCAGCAGTGCAGATGCACTGATTTCCTGCACCTAACTAAGATGAAGAAGTGAAGTGAGAAGTCGTCAATTCCTTCCTTACCTTCTTGCAAACTAACTACTAACTTAAAACTATAAAAAGAAATAAAATACAAGAAAGGAAATGATTATAAACTATAATGGAATGTGTATGGATGTTGTTTCAAGTGAGAAGTGGAAGCCGTTATATAGCCTTGGAGGTTTCCTTAAAGTGAGGTTTTGCTTGGAGATCAAGTTAACCTAAGGAGGCTTAACCATGGTTACTTTTCAGAACTTTGATGAAGGGGATTGAGTCCAACACTCAACTTCAAAGAGTGGCCCAATCGTGGAAGGCCATGTGTCCTTTATGAATGACCCTTCATGATGGTCTTCTGTTGTAAGCGCCTCCTTTTGCAAGTTGGCATGTGCCTCCACGTGACTTGTGACTAAGCATGATGTCATAGAGGTGTTTATGCATTGGTATGGATTGAGGTGCTTCCAATGTTGAGTAATCTGTCTTTAGTGCAGGATAATGCAGTGCAGTTGCCCTGTTGTAGATGCATTTTGTGCAGATGCACTGTTGTTTTCCTGGTGCAGGTGCTTCAACTGCAGGTGCACTGAACAAACGCATCAAACATACCAATATACATACAAAACACTTAAATCATTGCATAACCCTCTTCGAAACTTAGAATGTTGTTATCTTACTCATACTACTATATTTAACACATATTACACTTGATTTAAAGTAATTAGTTATGTTTAGATACATAAATAAATCTATATAAAATAGAGTTATCACTGTTGCCATTGGATTGAGGTAGAAAAACAGCCAAGGATGACAGCACTTTTGTCTCTAAAAATACCACCACAAGCAGCTGGACCAGGACAATCTTTAGTAGCACCATTCGTATTACAGTTTATCATGTAAGGAGCGGGGGGATCCAAATAACCTCTTTGATATTTGAAGAATTTTTGTAATTACCAATGATATTGAAGGCCTTTATCATCATAAACTCAACAACAAAGAAGACATTTTAGATTTAGAGGCATTTCCTACTGAAGTCACATTGGAAATAATTAAATTGATAGTCGTGTGTATGAGGATCACATGATTATCAAGTCTAGCATGATTCCTGCAATACCAAATTGCCCAAAATATGTTAACAACCGTAGCAGAGACAATATCACTCAACTGGGGGGCTTCAACCATGAGACGCCGAAGTTAAAGTACTCTGAAAAAAAAAAAGAAGTATCAATATAGATGCTCATGATACCTCCAAGTCGGTTCCAAATATGCTTGGCAAATGGGAAGACAAGGAAGAGGTGTTGAGAGGTCTCTAAAGCACTATCATAGAAAATACAAATAGAAACAATGGTGCAACCTCTAACCCAAAGTTGATCATCTGTTGAGATTTTATCATGAAGAGCCCTCCAAAGAATAAAGGATTTAAAAGGCGGGATAAAATTCTTCAAAACAATCTTGGTCCAAGGAACCATCTGTCCAGTAGGATTATAGAAGAGAAAAGAATCCTTGAAAGTCAAGTCTCTTGAATTAGAAAATCCCACATCAATTGATCCTCCACTGAAATAGCGGGGATAACTATTTCCTGAATTTCAGAATGAAGCTGAGGGAAGTGATTAATGAGATCAGCGGGGATGAACCATCTACCGTTCACGATAAAATCCCTCAGAGTAGCGTTAAGATCCCTATGCAAATTAGAAGATATTCCAATAATATCCACAATAGGCCTAGATAGCCAATCAGTCCAAAAATTTATCCTGACATCATTCCCAACCTTCCAAGTTGAATGCTCAAGAATCACAGAAATACAAGTCTAAATCAAAAGAAGAGCACATTATAAGTTGGTAGATATGAAATTCCACCTCAACTTTAACATACCATTCCTATTAAATGCTTTGATAGATCTCAGACTCAAACCACCTTCTTGAAACGGTTTGCACACTTTACTCCAGGCAACAATAACAATTTTCCTGGTATTAATGTCCCCTAACCACACAAAATTTTTAATCCAAGTGTCAACAGTGTTGAGGAGATTAGCACACCAACATAAATACGAAAGTTGCAAACCAACATGCTTAGAATGACCAAAGTTACCAATTGAACTCTACCCATAATCATAATAACGAACCTTTTCAGGAGGATAACTTAGCCTTATATCTATCTGCAATAGGTAATAAATGAATTCTCCGAAGCTTTCCTTTGAATAAAGGGACACCAAGATAATTAAAAGGGATAGAACCCTTAGAAAACCCAAGCAAAGCTGAAATGGCTGTGATATGGGAGGGGGATATGCTGCCAGTGAAAAAATTCGATTTCTATTTACTAACAACTTGGCCAGAGACTTGCTCATAAGAGGAAAAGAGATCCAACAAACTAGAAAGATATATTTCTACCTTTCACAAATCCCCACTAATTATCAGAAATAATATAGGAGCAACTAAAGCAAGTCTGTCAGCTATAACTTTAGTAATAATTTTAAAATTTAAATTAGTTAGAGCTATAGGTCTATAATGCTCAATTCTATCAGCTTCATCTACTTTTGGAATCAAAGCAACAATATTAGAATTAAAATTAGGAAGTATCCAACCTTGTTGAAAAAATTGCAAGATAGCATTATAGACATCTTGAGCAACAATATTCGAGTAATGTTAGAAGAAGAAGCCTCCAAACCCATCAGGACCGGAGGCGTCATCTCCATTAAGCGAGAAAACTGTAGTTTTAACCTCATCCCTAGAAGGTAAATTAGTAAGCATATATAACATTGTCCTGATCTGAGACTAAAGAGAATGAATAATATTCCTAATAAAACCATTGGAGCAACAATCATTGTTCACCGAAAACAAACTCTGATAATAATTCAAGATATGATTATCAATATCAGCAGCGTCTAACAGCAAATTATAGCCATCCTTCATAATAGAAATTTTCCTGGTAACATTTTTAGTCTCGGTCATTTTATGAAAAAAAAATTAGTATATCTATCCCCAAAATTATGCCAGTTGACTCTAGATTTCTCCTTTCAATAAGCTTCTTCATAATTTAAGGCAACCCGCAAATTAGTTTGAGCCTCCTTCTCAAGAGAAAATAAAGTATCTGATCCTCCTAGATTATTAATCTTCTCCTGGATATTATCAAGCTTGGTTAAGGCATCACTAACATTAGCAAAAGCGTTACCAAAAACAGTAGTATTCCAGCCTTTAAGCTTTGCCTTCAAGATTTTCAATTTATGAGATATGACGTGCTTGTGGCAACCAACTACGGGACTTTGCTAAGCCTCAGAGACAACCCTCTTGCAATCAGGGAGTTGAGTCGATATTTTCATAAATTTAAATGAAAAGTGTTTCTGAAAAGTCTCCTTTTTCACAAGCAAGAGAAGTGGAAAATGATCTGACATACTTCTAGTAAGAGTACAGCAGTCCACATTGTCCCAAAAAATTGAGCCAAGCCTCATTACAAATGGATCTATCAAGTCTCTTCTTAGTATAATTGTTTCCAAGTCTACCATTAGACCAAGTATCTTGAGATCCCCTCGTAGGAATATGGATCAAATGATTCATGTCAGTTCAGGACGAGAACTCATCACAGGAAATAGCTGAAGGAAGCCCCTTACCCCTGTGCTCATGAGCACTCATAACAGCTTTAAAATCACCAATAAAACCCCAAGGAGCAGAATGATTCTGCTGCAAGTTAGTCAAATCACTCCATAATTGCTTTCTAGGAGTGTAATTGGTAGACGCAACATTAACAGCAGAGAAAAAAGAGTTCAATTTTCCACAACTATAGAAAAAACCACTTGCTGGCTAGTAGAAGAAATATTTGTAGGACTATAAGCATCAGTGCAAATACACCAAATATTAGAGGACAGAGAACCTCTATTATTCTCTGCAAACAATTTTAAATTCAAGTTGGAGAAAAAAAATTGAGGGAATGTGATTTATACTAACCCAAGGCTCTGAAATAAACAAAAAATCTGGCTTATGCAGCTCACAAAGCTTTTTTAACACTACTCTTGTGTTAGGATTACCAATGCCTCTGACATTCCAATAAAGAGTCTTTAACATTATGAAGAGTGTTGGATACTACACTTAGATCGGGTCATATAACCTTCCTTCTTTTGAATCTGTAATTGCTTCTTTCTCATCTTTTTTTGTGGAGATTTAGATAAAACCTATGTGGTTTTGTCAGTATTATTATCATCATCAACCAAAAACTAAGGGGACGGAACCTAGAGTCTTCTGCTTCCAAAATTTGATCCTCGTTGGAATCACCAACATAATCACCCCAAAACTGACTAGAAATTTACATATCATTAACAACCTTGACATTAGAGTGAACAATTGGGTTTCAATATTGCGACCACTACTTGTATCAGATGTGGAAATCTGAACAACGTTGTCTACCTTCTGCATCTGCTTCACCGCATGCGACACTTTTTTATCCTTATCCAAAGCGAATGAGTCCTAGAAAAATCCGACAGAGTCTAACCCTTCATTAGATTGCGTGACAACTTTTTTAATCACATTGGATGAAGTTTCCTCTTGTTGATTGTTCAAATATGAATGTTGCTGCCCATTCTTAGGTCATGCTTGTTGGGCATTAGACGGCTCAGCAAATCTCAATAAAGATTAGGATTCATTCCGTCCCAAGGAATATTGTTAACTCTTTTAAAAGCTTCATTATTCACTTGAACACTTATATCTTGCACATCTGGCTTAGCATTAGCATTACTAGTATCCTTTGATTTTGGAACATATTTAGCAACCTTTTTTGGTTGAGCAACTTTATCTGGGATCTTTTGTTCTTTACTGTTCTCCACTTTTGAGCGTGTTAATTTGTTGCAATTGCTAATACTATGAGAAATATTCATGCAATTCATATAAAAGTAAGGCAAATTTTCATACTTAATGCCTACAAAGAAATAATAACCCGATCTCTCCACAATAATTTGATTTCTAAGCTTTGATTTCTAAGCAATATCGACCAGAATACATGCAAAATTACCAAAATCTCTTTCAAAAGAATTTTTACTTCTAGTTTCATCCAAACAAATGGGAGCGCCAACACTACTAGCAACGGCAAATAAAATTTTGGGACGCCAATATTCTTGAGCAAGAGCAGTAATCATAATCCAACATTCTGCATTTGTATGTTTTATAGTTAAGGGATTAAAGTCAGGTTGCTAGGCAAACAACCAAAGCAAACCTGACTTGCAATTCCAAGAAGGTTGCGACTGTATTCTATGCAAATCATCAACCGAGAAAAAAGGAATTCATAATACATTTTCCCAAAAGAGATTAGACCCCACTTACCTGTTGGATTTCAATCAATCAATCTTGATTGGAATATCCTCTTTTGATAGCAGGAGGCTTCCATCAAGAGAATATCCCTTGTAGGTAAGTACAGTTTTTCAATGAGTACCCAAAATGAGTACCCAAGTTGGATTACCGTGTATTACAACATAACATTATTGTATTTTGGATCAACCCGGTTTGTCCAAGTTTTATGAAAACTCATTTGTAGGTAGGTACAAATTTTGCTTCTTTTTGATAAACCATAGGGGGTGGGGGGGATATTATCATTTTATTCCTTTTTCTTAAAAGATAGTACACCATTTTATTTTTAATGTTATATTTATCATCGTGTTAAATTGTTGCCACCTTGACATTATTTTCTAGTACCATCTATGAAATGAAAATTATTTTTATTTCGCATTCAACCCGATGAAATTCATAAAGTTAATAATTTTATGAAACAGAGGTAAGATAGAGAACATACGAAAACAAAAAGGATTTAAAAAAAAAAACAAGCATCAGTAGCGCTTCTTAGGAAAGCACAGCATAATGTACAACAATTTTGAAAAAAAAAAGGAAAAAGTAGCGCTTTTTAGAAAAAGTGCTAAGAGCATTGGTAGCGCTTTTATGGAAAGCATTGCCTATTGTACAAAATTTTTGAAAAAAGGAAACGGTAGCACTTTTTAAGACAAATGCTAAGAGCATTAGTGGTGCATTTTAGTAAAAGCGCTAGTCATTCCCAACTATTAGCGGCACTTTTATTGCGCTACTGTAGGGGATGAGCAACAGTAGCGGCTGGATAAGTAGCGCTCGAAAGCGCTACTAAAGGCTAAAAAAATAGTGTTGCTAATAGCTTTTTCTGTTGTAGTGGGTATAAAGTAAATGAAGTAAACAATTTCAAAGAATACAAAATTGAAAACTAATCTAATACAAATCGAAGTAAATTAGATCAAATTGAATTTGATTTTAAAGTCAAAATGATTAAATCCAATTTGCAAACATCCCTAACACGAGAATCATATAAAAATATCATTTATATATAGACAAGTGGCCAATAAAATTAGTGGAATTAGAGTTCACCATATACATCTAATCTAAAATATTGAGACAGATTCTTACCAATTGCTTTTGATTAATTAGAAATAATGCTCCATTATCAAAGCATAATTAAATCACAAGTCAAACCCCAAGTACCTCTATAATAAAAAAATGCCTCATGTTACCCCCCCCCTCGTATATTTAATTAATCCACTTTGAATGTCGTGAAAAAATTTCTTGAGCGCCGAAGACACAAGAGGGTCTGTCTACAAGGTCATCTGTCTCTTTTGTTTTGGACTGTACAAAATCACGTGTCAAATGAGGATTACACGTGTCATACATTTCTAAACTAATTAAATATTGTCTGGTCAATTCATTCAAACACAGAACGGCACTCGTGCGTATGTAAGGTTAAGTATTTTATTTCATGTCAATTAACAAATTTAGTTTAACTTGATATGAAATTAAGATTAGTAATGGGTAAGATAGAGATTCTGTTAGGGTATTGTTTGATGGCAAAAAAACAAATCTAGACCAAAAAACAAAAATTACCAAAATAGAACACCTTTTAGATTAATTACCCAAGTAGAACACTTTTTTTAGGCTAGAAACCGCCCTCTGTGGTAGTGACTTCTACACTGCAATTTTGCAATCTTTTTTGGTTTTACAGTGCAGAAGTCGCCCCCTGTGGGAGAAACTTCTGAACTGTGTTTTTTTATTTTTCAATTTCTTTTATATTAATATATATAAATCTAATTAAATTCTAAAATTAATTTTGTTATTTCTAAAATAATTAGATAATTAATGGTAAAAAAATAATTTACGCTATATAGAAATATGGAAATAACTGTATTTATTTAATTAGTACGAGATTACAAAGGTTTAAAATATGACTAGTCTAGATTGCGGTTTGGGCAGTTGTTTCTGTTGTGACCCCCATTTCTACAAATACTGCATCTCTTGGTGCGGGTACCCCTTTCTCTTTGATCCATCTCCGTCCGAATACGGGTAGACTGTGGACGACCCTTTTTATCTCTCTGTTTAGTTGGATCATGCTGCAGTTCTGGGCCATTGAAATCAGGCCATGACAACTCAGATGGCAATGGTGGGAACTCCTCAAAGTATGTATTGAAAACATACTGCATTCTGTACTGTGGCCGCACGAATTCCATGTGATTGTAATTAACTTTTGAACATGCCGCAATCACATGGGAACAAGGATAGTGCAGTGCCTGAAATTTCCCACGCTCACACGTCCTGCCTCTGATGTTAACCACGAATGTGCCCGCAGGTCTCCCACTTTGTGGTCGTATAATTTCTTCCACTCTGAACAATTTTTGGGCACGATCGTGAATTGCCACGTTGTGCGTGTTCGAGACAGCTCGGTTGGGATCTATTTTTCCATCAATTTTTCAGAGTACATAGTTCCTGACTCCAACATTGCTTGTGCCTGGGTTCCCCTTTTGACAAAAGTCTTGTTCAGCCTAAAATATGAGGCCGCTATCAAAGAATGTATAGGGAGATTTCACAGTCCCTTGAACACTTTATTGATGCATTCGGCAAGGTTTGTTGTCATGTGCCCCCAACGGTAACCTCCATCGCACCACTACATCCATTGTTCGGGGTCTATGTCCTCAACCCAAGCCACCCCATCAGGACCCACTTCATCACCAATCTTGACTTTGTAGTGATTGGCGGATTTTTGTGTCATTGAGTATGCTGAAGCACGAAAACATAATGTTGGTAAGAATGTAATAAGTAATGAAAAAATTATTAGGGTTTTTTTTATAAAAAATAATACTCACCCATATTGACCACAACTTTCCTGGTAGAAGTGTTCTTGAAGTGTCTCATGAAGTTCTGTGCTATGTGGCACATACAAAACACGTGCTTCCAACGGCTGTCTATACGCCTAACAGCACTTTTGATAGACTCGTGTCTATCCGATATCAAACAGAGACCCTCTTGGGGTGTCACCCACGCTCTTAAACGGGATTGGAAGAAGTACCAAGCATCAGCTATCTCACCCTCCACAACTGCATATGCTATTGGGAAGCAGTTGTTTCTTCCATCTTGTGCAATTGCCAACAGAAGACATCCTTTGTACCTACCGTACAACCATGTTCCATCGACAGAGACAACTGGCTTGCAAAAATTGAAGCCTTTGATGCACAGCCCAAAACTCCAGAAGATGCGGTGGAAGACACCCTTGCAATCAACTTCTTGGCCATTCTCATAGAATGGTTTGTACTCCCAGTCGTACACACTATTTGGAATGTAGTAAGAGAAAGCACGAAGCCACCTTGTTACTTGATTGTAAGACTCCTCCCAATTACCATAGATCCTCACGATTGCTTTTTGTTTTGCAATCCAAGCCTTTCTGTAGGAACTCTGGTACGTGTACCTCGCTCTTATGTGTGCTATCAACACGGACACGGATA
Organism: Astragalus membranaceus; assembly: GCA_039519185.1. NCBI lineage: Eukaryota > Viridiplantae > Streptophyta > Magnoliopsida > Fabales > Fabaceae > Astragalus > Astragalus membranaceus. The sequence continues at coordinate 52,396,403 of CM076851.1, forward strand.
TTGTCGGATCCGACTTTACCAGTTGAAGCATGCTGTCACACATGAGGGCCGCAGTCAGCTGGCGGTGATCTTGAAAAAGAGTCCCTGTTGTACATGTATGTGGCTCTTCCAACTGTGTAATCTCCCATATGCCAGACCTTTTACCGAGTCTGACGACACACCTCCACAAACAGTTTTCGTGAACACAACAAATGGTCCATCTAATTGTACTAGATGCATAGACTCTGAAGTCGAGTGATTTGTGGAGGTGATATATCTGGATGAAGTGTTGGGCTAATTCTTTTGTGGCAAATTTCATTCCCTTCTGGAGTTGGTTGGGGTCTTCATTGACTAACTCGCGGTTCCTGTCCATGGAATGGCCATACACTAGATCATCAGCTTCTGTGTTGTCAGCTGTGATGTTTACAAAATGTGGGACAATTGGTTCAACGGTATTGTGAGGGGTTGCTACAATTGGTTCCTCAGCGCCTTCACACTGAAGAATATCATCCTCATTTTCTCTAAAGTCGCCAACCTCTTCGTTATGCACACCATGAAGTATACTAATAGGTGGGAAGGTGTTTAGGTCAAATGGGTTTTGTGAGGCTAATGGAATGGATTCATGGTGAAGTGTTTGAGCTGGTTCTTCATAAGGAATGTGACTTTGGGATGATGAAGGATTGAATTGATGGTAAGTAGATGGAGTGTAGTGAGGGTATGAGGTTTCTGTTTGTTGAGAATAAGGTATGGTGAATTGTGAAGAAGATGGAATCGCATGAGTTGGTTGGGTTTGTTTGTAGTTTGAAGGAGCATTGACCAAATCTGCATATACTTCTGGTGTGGATAGACCTAAGTGCTTACATGTCCTGAATTGTTCTAACATAAGATCCACATCATCATTAGAAGTTAGATGCCAATCGCCATAAAATTTGTGGCCAGTTGTGACAATTGTGGGGTAACGATAGATAAGACTAGAAACCATTTTTGAATGGTCAGGAGAGATTTTTTCTCTCAATAGCTTGTCTAAGTTGATCTAATGTGAATTTAGACTTTGGTTTGACAAGGCAGGTATTATCGCACCTAAAAACAACACCCTGTGTTTGTGTTTTCAATGACACTGTTGTAAAAAACTGTGATAAAAACTGGAGCCATTTTTGTGTGCAAGGGGGCAAGAGAGTCAAAAGAGCATTGGGGGTGTTGGTGTAGTGAGTTACAAGACTAAGAGTCCCTATTTATAGATGGTGGGGTGTTTCGAACGGGAAAAAAATGGACGGCCCAGATCTTGCCGACAAATTTCAATGGCCCAGATTGCACCGTGCATAGTACACAGTCAATAATGAATAGTGAATAGTGCCGACACTAATTAACGGTCAAGATCTTGCCGACACTAAATAACGGTCAAGATCTTGCCGACACTAATTAACGGTCAAGATGTTGCCGACACTAAATAACGGTCAAGATGTTACCGACACTAATAAACGGTCAAGATCTTGCCGGCACTAATAAACGGTCAAGATCTTGTCGACATAATATTTATAATTAATTTAGAATTATAAATATTAATTTTCTAAATTAATTAACTTAATTAATATAACTTAATTTAAATAAATATAAAGTAAAAAAAATTAAAAAACACAGTTCAGAAGTCACCTTGGGGTAATGAATAGTGAACATTGAATAGTACAGCGTGTTTATTGAATAGTGAATAGTGCAGCGTGCAATTTCAACGTTCAGGATCTTGCCGACACTAATAAACGGTCAAGATCTTGCCGACACTAATAAACGGCTCAGATTTGTGATCTAAAAATTTGATCAACGGCTCATGTTTCCCCACGCCTATTATAAATTGGGCTTCAGCTTTCCCTTCTACTTCACAAAAACCCTAACCCCTTCTATGCTTCTTCTTCTCCACCGAATCGTATAAACACAAAAAAAATGCCCCTAACACAATACTCGGAGGATTCTTCCCTCACTATCATTCATCATCAGGGCATCATCACCAACAAAGTTGATGATGTCTGTTTCGAGGGGCGAGACACAATGCAGTGTAGGCTTAAACACAACATAACATTCGCTGCCCTAAAAGATAAACTACTGGGTAAGGTGCAAGTGGAGAGCGACGAGCGAGAGATAACTCGTATAGTTTATCGGAAACCCGATTGGTCTGATGGACGTGTGCACTGGTCTACAATGGATGCCAAGAACGACGATGACGTCCAAGCAATGATGTCCATTTATGTCCTGTTTAAATGGAAGGGTTATCTGCATTTGTACGTGGAAACCACACGGACAGTCGTTGAGATCTTTAGTTGTTTAACTCCACCAGCTCAGTAGTTTCTGTCATTTTATCCTGTATTTCGAGTTTTATGTACGGTGACGCTTTTTAATTATAAAATTGTTGTTTAATTTAAACAGTACTGGAAACCAAAAAATAATCAACCCAATATTTATTGATTACTAAATCAGTGACGTTCAATTACAATTATTGCCGACACTTTTAAATACATTAATGTGTTCAAATATTTTTTTTTTCACAATAATAGTTTAAAATTAACAATATTAATTTTTTAAATTAATTAACTTAATTAATATAACTTAATTTAAATTAATATAAAGAAAATAAAAAATAAAAAAACACAGTTCAGAAGTCTCTCCCACAGGGGGCGACTTCTGAACTACAAAAGTAAACCAAAACTCCGATTCGATCCGCCCCCCAGCTGGGAGGCATAAAATTTTCTGTTCAGAAGTCGTTTTAGTGGGGGGCGACTTCTAGACTAAAAATTGGATGTGTTCTAGTTTGGTAAATAATCTAAAATGTGTGTTATTTTGGTATATAATTTTTTTATCTACAGTGTTTTTTTTGCCATTGTTTGATTAAAGAGATAATAGAATAGTAGTAAGATAGATAGATTATAATACTTTGACAATATAATTATTAAATAACTAATGAAAAAGTATTTTAAATAAATTATATGGTCCAAATATTTTAAAAGCAAAATTGAATAGTTAAACTAATTTATGTGTTTTTAGTCAAATATTTCATAATATTTTAATAGTAATGAAATTGTAGCAACAACATGTAATGTTTTCTCGTTGTAACACAAAAGCATAATATAAAAAATAATCACCTACAAAAGTAAAGACGTTCATAAAGACAAAAAATAACTATTCCGACAATGTGTAACGTTCCACAGCAAGGAATAAACAATAATGAAAATAATTAAATTATAGCAATTGGTAAAATAGAGATTTTAGTAATGAGTGTTTTGATTAAATAAACTGCAGAAAATATAAAATAGAGATGCTAGTAGTGAGTGTCTTAATAAATAGATTGTAGATAAATTTGAAGATAAAGAGATAGTAGAGTAACTTTTTTGATTAAATAGATAGTAAGTCAATTTGAAATGAGAATAGAGAGAGAGAATAGAGAGAACCAAAATTGAAAGAGGAGATAAAAGAATTTTTTGGTGAATGTGCAATAGACCCCATGAAAATGAGCATACATGTGAAAGATTTTATTAATAGACAATTTTACCCTCAAATGTGGTGATGTGAAAAAATAGCAATGGATAAAATAGAGATTCTGGTAGTGAAATGTTTGATTAAAGATATGGTAGATAGAATAGTAGATGAGTGTTTTGATTAAACATAGTAGATAAGTTCGAAGATAAAGAGATAATAGAGTAACTCTTTTGATTACATAGATAGTAGATAAATTTTAAAAGAGAATAGAGGGAATCAAAATTGAAAGGGGGGAGAAACAATAATGAATGTGCAGTGGGCCCCATGAAAATGAGAATACATGTGAAAGAATTTATTAATAGACAATTTTACGCTTAAATATTCTGATGTGGAAAAATAACAATGAGTAAAATAAAGATTTTGGTAGAGGATTTTTAATTAAATAAATGGTAAAATAGTAGATAGTAGATAATATAATTTGCGTAAATAATGGAGTGAATACCTAATTTAGTTCTTGACAAGAATTCTAGTGTCAAATTTGGTCCCCGATAATAATTAATATTGATTTTAATCCCCACCGATTTCAAACAAGGGACATGTTAGTCCCTTGTCAATTTCTGTTGAAACTCGGCCTTTTGCGCGCTGATGTCTCATTTTAAAGTACCCATTTGAGTCCCTAACATTTCCAATTTTTGGCCAAATTGGTCCATTTTGCTTGACTTATATTTACCCCATTTTCTTCTCCATTTGAACCCTAAGCCCCATTTTTTCACCTCTAATCTGTTTTTAGCAGAGCAAAATACTTCCACCAGCTTTAATTTCGTGTTTTTTTTTTTAAATTTCATGATGAGCAGTGTTTCCTCTTTATCCAACTATGGGGGTTTCGTTTTTTCAACTTCTCAATAATGTTTTTGATTTTTCAGAAGTCCTATTTTTGAAAAAGATGAAGGAACTTAGGGCATTGTGTGTTTTTGATTTTTGAGGGAGTGAAGTTAACGTTTTTTGGGAGGGCATTGTGTGTTTGATTTTTGTACAAGCTTTGAATAATTACTTTGCACAAGTTCTGAATAATTTCTTTGAGATTGATGTGCAACAAGTCCTTAAACCTTGCATCAAAGGTGATTGATTGCCTCTCCATCAAGATTTCTCACGATGTATATGTTAAAGGTGTAAAAGGCTGCAAAACAATCTACATTGTAGACTAATCCTATTCAAAGGTGCTACTCCATATACTACCAAATATCTAAAAGGAAATTGAAAACTCTTTGGAATCCTCTTCGATAGTAGAATTTGATATCCTTAGGAAGAGTTTTTTTTTTATGAATTTGCATTTGCAACACAAGAGGGTGTGCAAAAGGTTTGGTCGGTGGGTGCATGGAACATGCCATCAGGAGTTTTGAGGTTGTCTCAACGGACTGAAGACTTCAACGCATTCATGCAGAAGCAAACACATGTGGAAGCATGGATACGCTTAGTGATCTCCCACAAAAATATTGGCGCCCAAAATTATTGTTTGAAATTGCAGGTGGCATTGGTAGTTTAGGTTGCCTTGATGAAGCAACCAAGAGTTCGTGGCTCTTGATTAAACGTCAACATTATATGAGATTATGGTGGAAATTTAATGTGCCACACAGACAGCATTATCTGGTAATTTAACCTTTGGATGGACGGAGGGACTAAAATATCCTTATTTAAAAGTATTAGGGACTAGTGTGTCCCGAAAAATTTACCAGCGACAAATTTGTCTCGTGTTTAATGTCTCGATCAAAAAATAAATACGGTAAAGACCCGTTTTAGTTCCTCATAATTTCTTTTGACACCGACAATTATTAGAACAAATTAGTCTTAGAATATTTTCAAAAGAATGACAAATTAGTCCCTCATCCATCCAATGGATTAGTTTATCCCCATTTTAAAAAAATTATCTCTAAAATTATCGAGAACTAATTTGTCCCGTAAAAAATTATCATCCACTAAAATGAGTCATTACTAATATAAGTAAATAAACTAACTTTAATTTTGGCAAGACTTTTCAGCAAGCCACATGATTAACCAGATAACGATTACAAAAGTAAAATTACTTGACCTTACTTGATGAATATCTTCTTGTCGCTATTCTTGGTCAAATCTGATCAAAGTGGTGAAATCATCTCCGTAGAAATATCAAAAAGGTGAAAAAGAAACAAATAATGACATCAACTATTTTTCATCTATTCACAAGTTTTTACTTTTGTTGAGTAAATAAAAGTAAGATGATTGAGACCCATATCTCACCTCAAATTTGACAGGTAGCAATTCATCTAATGTGAAAATGATTGTGTTGGAATATGTACAATTGTTGTTTGGGTCTCAATTTCCTGTGCATCACTACATTAACTTTTCGTAAAATCCGAAATAGATGCCATAAGCAATTCCCCTTCTTATCTTTTTCAAGACCTTTTTTTCCTTCGTAAGCAAATTAGCTTATGCAATGAAAACAATAATAATGGACACACAAAGGTGTGCATTTTAGTCCAATTATATAGATTATATAGATGACCTTATATATATATATATATATATATATATATATATATATATATATATATATATATATTTATATGGACATGGAAATTTAGTTGCAAATCCAATGATTTGAGTTAAAATTATAAATGTGGATGAAAACACTCATAGAGGAGTGATGTCATTGATGTGAACTGTTTTTTGGCTTGTATAGGAGCAAGTCATAGGGCATACATAGGATTCTTGAGCCACAAACTTCCCTCCCTTTGAGCTGATTTTGGAGTTTAGTGGATAAATCTAAGTTTTCTTGTTTACCCTCTTTTGCCACATGATCTCTAGACCAAAAATTTGAAGGTGAGGTATACAATTAAAATGTGGTGATATCTTAAGGTGCACAAAGTGTGGTACTCTAGTGGCAATTATAGAGGCTACGATGTTGGGACAAATTGGAAAAGGAGTTAGAGCAAAATTAAGAAAATAGGAGAGGGGCTTACAAAATATGGGACACATGTCAAAACTTGGTGGTGCCACAAAGACGTGAAAACAATAGTTGCAACACCGACGCTGTTTTTTTTTATAGGCAATGTTAGTTGTTAATTGTTAGAGGGGTGGGAGAAATGTTAGTTTCTAGGGACTGAACCCTAGACCTCATTTTTATATTCCTTCGGTATCCATTAGCTCGCCAACTGAGCTACCTACTTGTGATAGCACCAATGTTGTTATGGCTGACAGTGTTACTCGCAAGATACGCTCAAGGATAAAACTATAAAGCCTTAACTTTTTTTTTTGCACTAACCAATACTGAATTTGTTCACTGTGGGAATTGAATCTGAGAGCCTCGGGTGGACCAATGATGTTGGTTCCTTAACTTTATATCTACTAACAAAAAAGGTAATTGTCATTAATTTTCATATAGTAAAAAGGTCATACATATTGAAAAAAAAAAGGAAGGTTATATGACCCGAAGCGCCGCTAATAGTTGTAACAATTTTCACATAGTGTTATTATCTAGTTGTCATTAGACAACGGTTCGTGGGTTTTCTCCGGTTTTAGAGTTTTCTACGTTAAATTTGTGTGTTCCAATTGTGCTCATTATATTTCTCTATGTTGTTTTTCCCAACAAATTATTCTCGAAGTTTTTTAACTTAATTTTAAGTTTCGATTTGGTTCTTTATCTTTTTTCTCGAAATAGTCATTTATGTTTCAAAATCTTAAAGATGCTGACTTTTTTTTGGTATTGTAAAGATGCAGACTTTTATTTACTATAATAATACCCTGCTTTTCGGAGCACTCTTAACACCCTAATTCTACCTATGAATAACTTTGAAATTTTACTCTTGAAACTTTCTGAAAACCCAAGTAATTTTTTTTCCTTTTAAAATATTTTACCAACATCAATCAAAGCATTGCAATGTTTTAAGCATGATGGCACTCGAAGATAATCTATCTAGTCTACCATAATCTACCATCTACCATAATAAATTAATATGTCAGTAAAATGACATTTTTAGACATTTTATTAGGTTGCCATGTGTCCAGTTTTAGGACATTTTAGTCTTTTTTTGAACAAAAAGACAAAAGGCAACAGAAAAACTGAATAAAACTGTAAAAAAAAACTGTAAAAACTGAAAAAACATACTAAACGCTGAGGTCCAATCCAGATCGCACGTCGACATCGAGCACCGACGGATCATCCGGCCCCAGGCCATTCAGACTAGCTGTGTCAGCCTAAGACATAGTGGACGTCATTCGTGATCAGTTCTAGACCTGATCTTTTTAACGGCCGCTCGAAAAAAAAGGCCACCCCCGGACCCCGGCAGTCCTTCAAAGCCCCAGTGCACCTTCGGACCCCAAAAGGTCCTCCAGGGGTTTAGGCAACCCCCTTGGAGCCCCAGTACTCCCTTAGAGCCCAAATGCTCTTTTAGAGCCCCAGTGCTCCGCCAGATCCACAGTGATCATTTATTTATTTGTTCTGGTTGACACACCAAGTGTTAATCGTCCCTCCTTTCCCTAACTCATCGGACAAAATTAGAGTCTATTCTATCTTTATTTTTATTTCTACTACGAATAGCTGAAAATCATTCACCTTTTCTAGTAAAATATAAATAAAGAGGGGCAGCTGTTATACCCTAATTTTGCCCGATCCTTTTATTGTACTAGTTTTAGCCCCGTGTCACGTATCACAAGCCTATGGTACTTCGAGCGCTGTTTTGTTTTTAATTTGGACCGATTTGTCCAATTGGGCCTATGTCCAACCTTTTTGGGTCTGATTTCATTAGCTTGTCTATTTGAGCTTACGCTTAGTGTTTTGAACCAGTTTTTAATAATTGGGCTTATGTCTAATGTTTGCCTAAATGGACCTGTGGGGCTAAATTGGACCTGATCTTAATTTTGTTCTAATTGGGCTTTATTTCAGCCATTTTTCTAAGTTGGGCCTATGATTGGGCTTGGTCCAATTTAATCATTCTCATCCACTTCAACCAAAAACAAAAATCTGTCCATAGCAAATATAATCAAAAGTCAATAAAAATAATTTACAAATGTTTACAATAATCCAAAAAATCAAAAATTAAATTAAAAAATAATACAAAACCGAAAATAACCAAAAATACAAAAAAATCAAAAACGAAAATAAATAAAAATAAAAGCAGCAACCGCAGTCCTTGGGCCTGTTCTTGCTGAGCAAGTTTCCTCAAGAGGTCCAAATACCTGAAAAAGGAAAGAAATGGGGAAGGATCAGCAAAACCCTAATTTTTTTTTACCTATATAAGCAAGCCTTGACACAACAATTCAGGCAGAGAAAAACAGCAACACACAGACGGAAATTACATAGAGTTCAGAACCAAAAGATTAGGGTTTTCCCATTGAAACCCTAATCACGAAACATTAAGAATTCAGAAACAGGAGTAGCAGGAGCAGAAACAACCAGGATAACAGTAGCAGTGGTTAGTTAACAACAGCAATCAAACAAAAGTGCAGAAGTTGGAAAACAGGTTGGTGCTTCTCTTATTCAAAAATACCAAAATCATGTAGACATAGGTGTGATCTGTGATGCTTTAACCTTTTTAGATGTTCACATGTTAAATAAATCGTACATATAGCGACTGCAAGGTTATTTTGATGATTCTTTTGGTGACACATATGCCCTGTATACGTTTCTGTATGAATGGATTAGGCCTTAAAAAATTTTTAGAAAACTAATCAGGGTTATAAAAAATTTTGTTTTGAAAAATCAGTTTGTAACGAAGCTTGGTTCCGAACAACATCTGTTTTTTAGAAAAATTAGGGCTTAGTTAGCAAAAATCCGATCGGTTCTGTTTGCGTTAAAAAGTGGAAATGGCTTAAAAGATTAGGTTTGCTAATCTGTTTCAGAAAGGAGGTTAGGCAAAGGTTGTGGCCAAAAGTAGGGTTTAGTTTTTTAAACGAATCAGAAATAAAAATTGGTGAAAATAGAAATCAAACAGAGAAACAAAAAAGGATATGCAAAAAAAGGAATCGGAAAGTAAAAAAAATATATAAAGAAACATACCCAGATTTTGACCGCCACCACTGGCGGAGGTCATCGCCGTAAGGCGTGGCCACCGTGCTCCTCCGCGTCGTCGTCAACCCCGCGGTCTCCCCGTCACCGTGTCGTTTGCGTTCCACCACCGTGAATCACCCAGAGTAGCGAAAACAAATGTAAAGAAAAACAATCAGATTAGAAGAGTGGAGAGGAGGGAGAAAGTAAAAATATAAAAAGAGGAACCGAAGCCTCACCTACTAGTTCCGGCAACCATAGACGGTGGCCGTTAGCTCCAAACACCGCTGAGCCGTCGCCATTCCCCTTCTCTTGCGATCTTTCAAACCGAACCAGGATATAGCCATTGCCGTCGTCTCCATCATCGCGTCTGGCGTCGACAACCATCATCGCCGTTGGTCTCTCCCCCTCCGCCGCTGTCAGCTAATAGACCGATGTAGTCATCGGCCACCCCTCACCTTCACTCCTCACCATCACCCTCTTCCTCTTTGCGTTTTCACCCATCTCTCTCTCACGCCGAACCCACTGCTCTTTCCCCCTGAACTCCCATTCTTGTTTTCGTTTTTCTCACTCTTCAAAATCTCTCTCCCATGATGTATGTCAGTACGGTGCCGGAATAGAGAGGAAGAAGGAGATGAGGTTAGACGGTGGTGGTCGAAGAAGAAAGGGGAGGAGCCATGGTTCCGCGAAGCGAGGCGGAGAAAGGGGGAAAATTAGAGAAATTAGGGTTGGAAGGATTTGGGGTTGGAACGGTGCGGCTGGAGAAGGGAGTGAAGGAAATTAGGTTTAGGTTTTTTGGATTTCCTTATATAGTGTGGACATCCAGGGTCATTTTGGTCTTTTCACTTAACTCAATACTACTTACACCCCTCATTTGCGTATTACGCCTCCCCCTGAAAAAGGCCCATGAATTTGTGGACCGGTTCACAAAATGGGCTGCTGCTTTTCACACCCAGTTTTCAATAATACAACTCCCTTCTGCAAACTGCACCCCATTTTATTGTTGCACCCTCCTTTTCGTTTTTATTTAATTTCTCTTACAAAAAGCCTACAAAATACCTAAATAATTCACTTAATTCCCAAAAAATATAAATAGGGGACTAAGTCGACTGTACAGTCGGGTTAGCCTGCTTTTTAGGTCACTAATGAACCGTTACGGATCATGGCCTAAAATCCCTATTTAAAACAAACAAATTTTTAAATTAAAATTAACCCCAACACAGTTTTTTCCCCACGAATCAAATTCTCAAAATAGGGGACTAAGCCGACTGTACAGACGGGTTAGTCAGCGTTCTAGGATAAATGAGCCGTACGGCTCAGGAATCCTAAAACCCCTATTCCAATAAAATCAAACAAACATACTTCAAATCATTTTCCAATCTCCAAAAATTCTATTTTCATAAAGTAGGGGACTAAGCCGACTGTACAGTCGGGTTAGTCGTCGTTTTAGGATAAATGAACTGATCACTTAGGCGTCCTAAGACCCCTATATTAAAAAATACCAACCAACAAACATCTTTCTACCAAGAACTACGTGTGATTTGATTCTCTACCAAGAGATACGTAGGAGCAGATGGGGGCCCACATCTGTCAATTGCACTAATGAAAAACCTTTTTCAGTCTTTTCCTAAATAATCTCTTTCTCAAATACAAATAAAATACCATTTTTCTTCTTTCTTTTAATTCACAATAAAGGGTAAAAATAAATGTTTTCAAAATTAACTTCCGCTTCTACAACTAATTAGCAGGTAACCTTCCTTAGGAAGGATGTCGTGGGGTGCTAATACCTTCCCCACGCATAACCGACTCCCGAACCCAAATCTGGTCTCAAGGACCCTTATCCAATCCAAAAGGGATTTTCCAATATTTGCCCTTAAACTAAACTTTGGTGGCGGCTTCATTTTTGAACCTTCGAGGAATCCTTCTCGGATTTTTCGGTCGCTACAATAGCAAATTATAATAAACACAGTATCACCCGTATGCACGGGTAAAATACTAATATTGAAACTCAAATAAACATTTAAAAGGAAACAAAATGTCTTCACATAACAAAGTAAAACACATAAACGACTAGCATAGATAAAGTACACCTTGGATATGAGGAGTCTAACTGCTATCTAACTCATACCAATCTGAAATAGCGCCAAACCTACGAAGTCTGCGAGACCTAAGCAATAAAATAGCGCCATGGCTCCGTGACTCCTTCACCGCCAAGTATGATCCACCGTTACGCTGAAGCTCTCACTGCATTGGGCCAGTATTATGATCCACCGTTACGGTGTTTCACCTTTCAAGACTATCAGCTAGCCCCGACCTTAGAAGAGTTTGAAAATATACTATGCTTCCCTCCAGCAAACAAAAAGCCATACCGATATGTGGAAAATTACCCTATAGCTGAAAAACTGTCTGAAATATTAAAAATTCCAACATCACACTTGGCCAAGAAGATAATTGTAAAGAAGGGGGTAGAAGGATTGACAAGATGGTACTTGGAAGAGGAAGCCTCGTTCTGGGCTGGTAAAGAAAATTGGGCTACATTCATGGACGTCTTCGCTCTAATCATCTATGGGGTCGTTCTATTCCCCAATGACGACGGCTATATTGATTACACTGCAATAGATGTTTTCTTAGCATTCAAACTCCGAGGACAAAACCCCGCCTCAGTTGTTCTCGCTGACGTGTATTACACCATTCACGAACGTCACAAAAAACGATCAGGCTTGATCCTATGTTGTTTTCCTGTATTGTATCGCTGGTTCACTTCCCACATCTTCAAAAGAAATCATCATATAGAGGTCAGGGGCAAGACAGAATGGGCCCAATACATCGCCGGCCTCAAAGGGAGTGACATTTCTTGGTATTCTCGGGACCAAAATATAGAAGAAATCGTCTATCAGTGTGGTGACTTCCCAAACGTTCCCCTCATAGGGACTAAAGGCTGCATTAACTACAATCCCGCCATTGCTTTGAGGCAGTTGGGTTATTCTATGATGAATCCACCCCCGGAAGAATCTTTACTCTCATTTGTACTGGAGAAGAGAGGTTCGGAAGATCTTGATACGCTAAGAAAGATTAGTCGGGCTTGGGGCAAAATATCCAGAAAAGGTCATGAACTAGGGCCCAGAGGCATTGATGCCAAAGAAAGCTACATCCAGTGGGTCAAAACTAGAGCCCAAGAAATTGGACTACCATTCCGTCTGGCAACTCCGGTCACCCCCGAGGTTCCTCCGCCTATCCCTATACTCGATGAAGATCTAGAGAAACTCCAAGTCGCCTTGTCCAAAGCAGAACAAGAAAAGGCAGAATTGCAAGCTAAACTAGAGAAAGTGCTCCAAGAAAATGCTGATTTACAACGAGAAAGTGCCATGAAAAGAAAGCGTCTGGCTGAATGTGATGAAAGGGAGCAGGCCGGGAAAGAAAAAATGCGCCGCCTGCAAGAAAGTCTCATGGGTGCAAATGAAGAGCTTAAAGTGCGCAATCGAGAGAGAGACCGGGCCATAGATAATGCATATGGATGGGAAAAGCAGTTGACCAAGTTTGCAGCGATTGAAAGAACACTACGAAGCCAACTCGAAGATATGAAACCTCGACTAGAGGGAATGACCGCTGAATGTGAGAATAGGCTGGTAATTGAAAGAAAGGCCAGAGAGGTGATACAAAAGAAGCTTGAGGAGTATCAAGAAGCTCTACAGGAAGAATGCAAGAAAACCATCGACCTGAAGGCTTATGCTGAATATCAAGACAAAATCTATGATGACCTTAACAAGGAACATATGTTTTTGAAAGAGCATTATGTGAAACTGAATGACGACTATGAGTACTGGAGGAACAAATTCTCCCAGTTAGCTGAGCTAGCAAATGAGGCTGTCAGAGAGATTCCCAGACACCTAATAGCAGCGGACTTTGCCAGAGATAAAGACACGCCCATCGAAATTACAAAATTCATTGATTTTTGTAAACGTCTTGTTACTGTGTTAAAAATTAAAGGACGTTATCCTGGTTTCATGGAAAAAGATGTAGTCCGCCAGTTTGCTTGATTGTTTTTCATATATAAGACTCGTTCGTTCTGTTTTGAACTTTGAATCTATTTTGTGTTGAATAGAAACTTACAATTCTCCTGGCGTAACACGAAAGCATACATTTGCACTCCATGCATATTCATTCATTCATTCATTCATGTACTTACGTCGAAAAACTTGAAAAAAAAAACAAAGTGAAAAGGCAAGCTGGTTCATCAACATCGCTACCGGACTCGTTCTCAAGCAAAGAAGATGGCCGAAGAAGATAATCAGGCTCTGAGAGAAGACATGGCAAAACTAAAGGATCAAATGAGCGAGATGATGGTATTGAAAGATCAAATGGCCGAACTCATGAAACTCCTCGAGAAAAGAAGCGCAGACGAAAATGTCTCGGCAGGGAATACTGAGAACAATGCTTCGAGCCTTCCTCCTCCCAGCTCCGAGCCTCCATACACCGCTGGAGTGAACATCCAGGGCTACCCATGGCCCCCTTACGGTCTCCCAGCTGGTTATACTCCTCCTACCATGGAGGTCAATCTAGAGGGAGGACCTTCGGGAGTCGCTGGACCTTCGGGAGTCGCTGGACCTTCAACTCAAAATACAAATGCAGAAATATCGCAAGCTCACTTCTCAAGTCCTACGACTGCACCTCAGGTCATTCCACGGGGTTATACTCCGTCACCAGTAGTAATTCATCACGCTCCTACTCCCAATTCGCACATCTTGAATGCGAACTCCGCTGCAATACCAATGGTACCTCCTCACTGCAACATGAGAGGACCCACTCATAACTACTCAATGGAGGACTCTCAGCCCAAGGATAAGTATCAAATGCTTGAAGAGCGCGTGAGAGCAATCGAAGGATCCAATGTCGGTGCAAGGGACGCGTACGACCTATGTCTCGTCCCAAATGTGGCCATCCCTCCTAAATTCAAAGTGCCAGACTTCGACAAATATAGAGGTTCAACCTGTCCAGCAAGCCATCTGACCATGTACTGCAGGAAAATGGCCGCATTCGCACACGATGACAAACTGCTCATCCATTACTTTCAAGACAGCCTAGCTGAGTCAGCTTCGAATTGGTACATGCAGTTGGAACGTGCTCACATCAGATGCTGGAAGGACCTAGCAGACGCTTTTCTAAAGCACTATAAGTACAACACTGATATGGCACCCGATAGGACACAGCTGCAGAATATGGTGAAATGGGATAACGAGTCCTTTAAGGAATACTCTCAACACTGGAGAGGGTTAGCAGCACAAGTAGCACCACCTTTGCTGGAAAAAGAAATGGTGACAATGTTCATGGATACCTTACAGTCGCCCTTCTACGACAGATTGGTAGGGAGTGTATCCTCAAGCTTCTCGGATATGGTCATCATAGGAGAGAGGTTAGAGAATGGTTTAAGGAATGGAAAAATTGCACACAGCTTCACCGGAACCAATAGCCAGAAAAAGCCTTTCACTGGTTTTCCCAAAAGAAGAGAGGGGGAAACTAACGCAATCACTGGAGCCGAAAAACCCTCCTACACTAAACCGCCACAAGCCTATCAATTCCCTACCCAAACGCCACCAGCCTCACCTCACCAAACTCTTCCCAGCTACAGACCACAAAATTACCCAGAGAGAAAGCCTGTTAGCTTTGACCCGATACCCATGTCGTACACAGACCTGTTTAACCATCTCATCGATCACAACCTAATCACTCCCCGCCCGATGAGACCTATTCAGCCTCCTTTCCCCAAAAACTACGACCCGAATGCTACCTGTGGGTTCCACGCTGGAGCGGTTGGCCATTCCACTGAAAACTGCAAAGCTTTGAAATACGTGGTACAAGACCTGATCGAATCCAAATGGCTGAAATTCAAAGAAGACGGCCCAAATGTTGCCACTAACCCTCTACCAGGACATGGGAACTCCTCTGTTAATGCTGTTGAAATTTTTGAAGGAGAGCCCTTAATCAGAAAGGTGGAAGATATCAACACACCTCTAGACATTATCCATGCTGAATTATGCCACTTCGGAGTTGTTATAAAGGGATGCGCCGGAAAAGATTTATGTACCAACCCTCGCTATGCCGGGACATGCGAAGCGTTAAAACTGGTCCTTCAAGATCTGCTGGATCGACATATAATACAAGTGGGATTTCAAAAGAGGGAGGACCAAGTGTCAACCATCCTATCGAGCAATGGCCAGGACAAGGATACCCGGAAGCCGCTAGAGATCCGCTACACTAAGGACTCGAAGTCGTCCCTGGGTATACCTAAACCAATCACTATCCAAGTGCCCGCTCCCTTCCCCTACAGGGACACCAAAGCAGTCCCGTGGAATTACAGCGCGAAAGTCCAAGTGAAAGGTCCCCAGAACAGCCCTGATGTCATTAACATCTCAGGGGTTAGTGGAATGACTCGTAGCGGGCGTATCTATGCCCCTGAAAGACTCGGTGGAGGGAAAACAAGAGAAGAAGAAGAAAGAACCCGCAAGGGCAAAGACAAAGAAGTAGAACCTGTTGATAAGAATGCAGGCCAAAGGACACTGTCTGAACAAGAAGCCGGTGAATTCTTAAAGCTTATGAGGCAGAGTGAGTATAAGGTGGTTGACTAGCTGAATCAGACCCCTGCTAAGATATCTCTGCTATCATTATTGCTCAGCTCAGAATCTCATCGTGCGGCATTGATGAAGGTATTGAACGAGGCCTATGTCACTCATGATATCACAGTGGGTCAGTTTGATGGGATCGTTGGGAACATTGTTGCAAGCAACTACCTCACTTTTACTGATGACGAGATTCCGGCCGAAGGGAGAGGGCACAACAGGGCTTTACACATCTCCGTGAAATGCGGAGAGTACTCACTTGCTCGAGTGCTCATTGACAATGGATCATCCTTGAATGTGTTACCCAAATCGACCATGGAAAAGTTGCATGTGGATTGTTCATACATGAGACCCAGCTCTATATTGGTCAGGGCCTTTGATGGATCAAGAAGAGAGGTCGTCGGAGAGATGGAGTTACCTGTACAGGTAGGTCCAGAAGTCTTCGCAGTGACTTTCCAAATAATGGATATCAATCCATCTTACAGCTGTCTTTTGGGGAGACCATGGATACATTCTGTCGGGGCTGTTCCCTCCTCTCTACATCAGAGGCTTAAGTTCATAGTGAACAACAAGCTAGTAGTTATTTTTGGTGAAGAAGAAATGCTAGTGAATAGGTCGTCCGCTGCCCGCTGTATTGAGGCTGCCGAAGAATCGCTCGAGACTGCCTTCCAAGCATTAGAAATCGCAAATGCCACCTCTGTGAGGGGAGAAGTCCTTCCACTGAAGCCTAAATTGTCCAAGGCTGCCTTAATGGTTGCTAAAGTTATGATAGGCAAAGGTTACCAAGCTGGAAGCGGTTTAGGGAGGACTGAACAAGGGATACTGACCCCGATACAATTGCAGGGAAACAAAGACAGACATGGGATAGGATACTGGCCTGGTCGCGCTGACAAGAGAAGAATAGCTGAGGAAAAGAAGGAGCGGAGGATAGCCAAGCTTGAAGGTAGAGAGGCAAGCATGAAGAAGATCATCATCGGCGACATCAAATTAAACTTTCGGAGCACGGGAATGCTGAATCCAAATCAGATTGCGGCCATTGAAGATGATCTAAATGCTGGAGATGGCGCCGCCAGCCTTGTGCGCCCTTGTCCCGCAAGTGAAAGGCTTAATAATTGGGAGATTGTTGACTTCCCCGTAGTTTTTAGTCCAAAGTAATTTTCCTGTAATGCAATCCTTTAGCTCTGCCCAAAGCCTTAGGACATTTAATTAGGCCACACATGTTTTCTTTTTAGTATCATCATTAATGAAACGTTGTTTTGAATTCTCCAATGAATTTCCACTTTCCTTTTTCCCTTTTCATTTGCTTTGGTTTTTTCTTTTATTCGTTTTTATTTATTCCGTCAATTTCGCTAAATGCAGATCTAAAAAAATTATCTTTGAAAATAACGACGCTGATAACTCATGCTGTAACTTTGACCACCCTATTAATCAAACTGAGGAAGATATTGAAGATAACTGGGAAACCCCTCCAGAGTTGATGAGAATGATGGAACAAGAGGATAAGGTGATCCAGCCCCACAAGGAATCGACCGAAACAATTAACTTGGGCACAGAAGAAGACAAGAGAGAAATCAAGATCGGCACCACAATGAAAGACAGCGAACGGGAGAAACTGGTACGACTTTTGTTCGAATATGTCGACATTTTTGCATGGACATATCAAGACATGCCCGAACTAGACACCGACATAGTCGAACACAAACTACCAGTGAAACCCGAATGCCCACCGGTGAAACAGAAATTAAGAAGAATGAAGCCGGATATGTCAATGAAAATCCGAGACGAGGTTAAGAAGCAATTCGATGCTGGGTTCTTAGCAGTAGTCAAATACCCTCAATGGGTCGCCAACATTGTTCCAGTTCCAAAGAAAGATGGGAAGGTTCGGATGTGTGTCGATTATCGAGATTTGAACAGAGCCAGCCCTAAAGATGATTTTCCTTTGCCTCACATTGGTATCCTGGTAGACAACACAGCACAACACTCTCTCTTCTCCTTCATGGATGGGTATTCCGGATATAACCAAATCAAGATGGCCCCTGAGGATATGGAGAAAACCACCTTCATCACTCTCTGGGGTACATTCTGTTACAAAGTAATGCCATTCGGACTGAAGAATGCTGGTGCAACTTACCAAAGGGCAATGGTAGCATTATTCCATGATATGATGCATAAAGAAATAGAGGTCTACGTGGATGATATGATTGCAAAATCCAAGACTGAGGAAGAACATGTCGTTAATCTGCAAAAACTCTTCGAGCGTCTGAGCAAGTTCAAACTCAGATTAAATCCTGCCAAATGCACTTTTGGTGTAAAATCAGGAAAGCTCTTGGGTTTCATAGTCAGTCAAAGGGGAATAGAGGTAGATCCAGCCAAGGTACGAGCAATTCTTGAAATGCCGGCACCTAAAACCGAGAAAGAGGTTCGTGGATTCTTGGGAAGATTGAATTACATTTCCAGATTCATATCCCAATTAACATCCACCTGTGAGCCTATCTTCAAATTATTGTGCAAGAATCAAGAGACGAAGTGGAATGATAACTGCCAAGAAGCCTTTGAGAAGATCAAGAGGTATCTCCAAAATCCACCAGTCCTAATGCCACCTGTACCTGGCAGACCTCTCATCTTGTACTTAACAGTGCTAGACAAATCAATGGGTTGTGTGCTGGGGCAACATGACGAATCCGGAAGGAAAGAGCATGCCATCTACTATCTCAGCAAGAAGTTCACTGAATGCGAGACAAGATACTCGTTGTTTGGAAAAAACGTGTCGTGCTTTGGCCTGGGCTGCACGCCGTCTGAGGCAGTATATGCTAAGCCATACTACTTGGTTGGTATCTAAAATGGATCCAATCAAATACATCTTTGAAAAACCCGCACTCACAGGGAGAATTGCTCGCTGGCAAATGTTGCTATCTGAATACGACATCTTGTACGTCACTCAAAAAGCGATCAAAGGTAGTGCATTGGCTGAATACTTGGCACACCAACCCATTGAGGATTACCAATCAATGCAATGCGATTTCCCCGATGAAGATATGATGGCTCTATTCGGAGAAGGAAAGTCTCCAGGCGACGAAAGGTGGAGAATGTCATTTGATGGCGCTTCCAATCTATGGGGGCATGGGGTCGGAGCTGTATTGATTTCCCCAGATAACCGCTTCATACCGTGTACTGCTAGATTGAGTTTCTATTGCACCAACAACATCGCAGAATATAAAGCATGTATTCTGGGCATCCAAGCGGCCCTCGAGTGGAAGGTCAAGAGACTCGATGTATATGGAGACTCGGCCTTGGTCATCTATCAAATAAAATGTGACTGGGAGACCAGAGATTCCAAGTTGATCCCCTATCGCGATCACGTCCAAAAGATGATCGAACAGTTTGACGAGATCACCTTCCACCATTTCCCTCGTGAAGAAAATCAGTTGGCAGACGCCTTAGCAACTTTGTCGTCAATGTTCAATATCAATGACAATAAGAGTCTGACACTCATCCGAATTCAACATCGAGATTTGCCAGCACATCATTGTATGGAAATTGAAGAAGAACCCGACAGTGAACCTTGGTATTACGACATCAAGCAGTATATAATAAACAGAGAATACCCTCCTGGTGCCACAGAGAATGATAAAAGAACGCTCAGGAGATTGTCAATGGGTTTCTTTCTAAATGGGGAAGTACTTTATAAAAGAAATCACGATATGGTCCTCCTCCGATGTGTGGCAAAAGAAGAGGCAGAAAGGATTATGAAAGACGTCCACGAAGGCTCGTTCGGCACTCATTCTAATGGGCATACAATGGCAAGAAAGATCTTGAGGGCTGGCTACTACTGGTTGTCAATAGAGACCGATTGCTTTAACTATGTGAGGAAGTGTCATAAATGTCAAATCTATGCTAATAACATTCATGTGCCGCCCGCTTCTTTGAACGTTTTAGCAGCACCATGGCCTTTCTCAATGTGGGGCATGGATGTCATCGGTCCTATCGAACCTAAAGCATCGAACGGTCATCGCTTCATCCTGGTTGCTATTGATTATTTCACCAAGTGGGTCGAAGCCGCTTCTTATACCAGTGTAACGAAATCTGTGGTCGTCAAGTTCATAAAAAGGGACTTGGTCTGCCGTTACGGCCTTCCAAATAAGATCATCACAGATAACGGGACCAACCTGAATAACAAGATGATGAAAGAGTTGTGTGAGGATTTCAAAATTCAACACCACAACTCTTCTCCATACCGTCCAAAGATGAATGGGGCGGTCGAAGCGGCAAACAAGAATATAAAGAAGATCGTGCAAAAAATGGTGGTTACATTCAAAGATTGGCATGAAATGCTTCCCTTCGCCCTGCACGGATACCGAACCTCAGTTCGCACGTCAACAGGGGCAACTCCATTTTCGCTAGTATACGGGATGGAAGCAGTTCTTCCCATCGAAGTTGAAATACCCTCTCTGCGAGTGCTGATGGAAACAAAATTAGAAGAAGCGGAATGGGTTCAAGCTCGTCTCGATCAGTTGAATCTCATTGAAGAAAAGAGAGTAGTAGCTCTGTGTCATGGGCAGTTGTACCAGCAAAGAATGAAGAAAGCATTCGAGAAGAACGTTCGTCCTCGACAGTTTCAGGAGGGAGACCTAGTGCTCAAGAAAATCCTGCCTATCCAAAAAGATTCTCGGGGGAAATGGACCCCTAATTATGAAGGACCTTATGTGGTGAAGAAAGCATTCTCTGGAGGCGCATTAATCCTCACAAAAATGGATGGTGATGACCTCCCACTCCCAGTGAACTCAGATGCAGTCAAGAAGTACTATGCCTAAAAGAAATATATGGAAAAAAGAGAAAGATGATCCAAGCAAAAACGAGCCCGCTAGGTCGAAAACCCAAAAGGGCGGCCTAGGCAAAAATTAGAGCGACCCGATGGATTGAAAACTCTAAAGAGCGATCCAGGCAAAAATTAGGGTCAGAAAGTTGGACTTTGAACAGATACTAAGGCAGTTCACGCCTCTGGAAGTTGAATGATGAGTGGTCAAGTTTATGTATGGGTGATTGACGTCGTTACTCCAAAGATGCAAACCATTAAGGAATCTGCTCTTCCTTTTTCTTTCTTTTTAGTTTAAAAACTCTCAATGTAATTTCCGGTCGGTGTGACATTCTGCGCACTTGGCTTCCTTTGAGTATTGAACCTTGGTTCTCAGTTTAAAGCTCTCAATGTAATTTCCGGTCAGTGTGACCTTCTGCACACTCGGCCTCCATTTGAATATTAAACACTTGCTTTGTTCCTTTGTTTCCAATCCACTTTAAAATGATGTTTCATGATACATGATACTGAATTGCCAAGCATGTGCACAATCAAGAGCATTACAATCATTACGAAATTTCTGAAAATTACGGAAAGGAGATAATCTCTCATAAATAGAACTTGCAAAAGGACAAATACGTGCACGATCACTGCAAACAAAGAATCATAATAGCTTGTGCTTCAATCTGACAATGCCATTACTCGGGGCAATCCTCATATCTCACACCGAAAGTCCCGCGAGTTGATGAGACCAGTAAAAAGAAAGCCAAAAAGAAAAACAAGAAGCAAAGAAAAATGAAAAAAAGAAAGCAAGAGCAAACCATTCCATATTTCATTTATCAGCATCAATCACATGCATACATCGCATGCATGTCATGTGCATGATACTTGTTGCATACCGACCTCAAGTGTCGACCCTTTCTAATTTGTTAAAAGCCAACGCGACAAGTGTTGATCTCGAATTAACAAACCAGATCGTAATGTTAGCACCGAGTCTAGCACCGATCTTCCAGACCCCCAGAGGTCCAATCCAGATCGCACGTCGACATCGAGCACCGACGGATCATCCGGCCCCAGGCCATTCAGACTAGCTATGTCAGCCTAAGACATAGTGGACGTCATTCGTGATCAGTTCTAGACCTGATCTTTTTAACGGCCGCTCGAAAAAAAAGGCCACCCCCGGACCCCGGCAGTCCTTCAAAGCCCCAGTGCACCTTCGGACCCCAAAAGGTCCTCCAGGGGTTTAGGCAACCCCCTTGGAGCCCCAGTACTCCCTTAGAGCCCAAATGCTCTTTTAGAGCCCCAGTGCTCCGCCAGATCCACAGTGATCATTTATTTATTTGTTCTGGTTGACACACCAAGTGTTAATCGTCCCTCCTTTCCCTAACTCATCGGACAAAATTAGAGTCTATTCTATCTTTATTTTTATTTCTACTACGAATAGCTGAAAATCATTCACCTTTTCTAGTAAAATATAAATAAAGAGGGGCAGCTGTTATACCCTAATTTTGCCCGATCCTTTTATTGTACTAGTTTTAGCCCCGTGTCACGTATCACAAGCCTATGGTACTTCGAGCGCTGTTTTGTTTTTAATTTGGACCGATTTGTCCAATTGGGCCTATGTCCAACCTTTTTGGGTCTGATTTCATTAGCTTGTCTATTTGAGCTTACGCTTAGTGTTTTGAACCAGTTTTTAATAATTGGGCTTATGTCTAATGTTTGCCTAAATGGACCTGTGGGGCTAAATTGGACCTGATCTTAATTTTGTTCTAATTGGGCTTTATTTCAGCCATTTTTCTAAGTTGGGCCTATGATTGGGCTTGGTCCAATTTAATCATTCTCATCCACTTCAACCAAAAACAAAAATCTGTCCATAGCAAATATAATCAAAAGTCAATAAAAATAATTTACAAATGTTTACAATAATCCAAAAAATCAAAAATTAAATTAAAAAATAATACAAAACCGAAAATAACCAAAAATACAAAAAAATCAAAAACGAAAATAAATAAAAATAAAAGCAGCAACCGCAGTCCTTGGGCCTGTTCTTGCTGAGCAAGTTTCCTCAAGAGGTCCAAATACCTGAAAAAGGAAAGAAATGGGGAAGGATCAGCAAAACCCTAATTTTTTTACCTATATAAGCAAGCCTTGACACAACAATTCAGGCAGAGAAAAACAGCAACACACAGACGGAAATTACATAGAGTTCAGAACCAAAAGATTAGGGTTTTCCCATTGAAACCCTAATCACGAAACATTAAGAATTCAGAAACAGAAGTAGCAGGAGCAGAAACAACCAGGATAACAGTAGCAGTGGTTAGTTAACAACAGCAATCAAACAAAAGTGCAGAAGTTGGAAAACAGGTTGGTGCTTCTCTTATTCAAAAATACCAAAATCATGTAGACATAGGTGTGATCTGTGATGCTTTAACCTTTTTAGATGTTCACATGTTAAATAAATCGTACATATAGCGACTGCAAGGTTATTTTGATGATTCTTTTGGTGACACATATGCCCTGTATACGTTTCTGTATGAATGGATTAGGCCTTAAAAAATTTTTAGAAAACTAATCAGGGTTATAAAAAATTTTGTTTTGAAAAATCAGTTTGTAACGAAGCTTGGTTCCGAACAACATCTGTTTTTTAGAAAAATTAGGGCTTAGTTAGCAAAAATCCGATCGGTTCTGTTTGCGTTAAAAAGTGGAAATGGCTTAAAAGATTAGGTTTGCTAATCTGTTTCAGAAAGGAGGTTAGGCAAAGGTTGTGGCCAAAAGTAGGGTTTAGTTTTTTAAACGAATCAGAAATAAAAATTGGTGAAAATAGAAATCAAACAGAGAAACAAAAAAGGATATGCAAAAAAAGGAATCGGAAAGTAAAAAAAATATATAAAGAAACATACCCAGATTTTGACCGCCACCACCGGCGGAGGTCATCGCCGTAAGGCGTGGCCACCGTGCTCCTCCGCGTCGTCGTCAACCCCGCGGTCTCCCCGTCACCGTGTCGTTTGCGTTCCACCACCGTGAATCACCCAGAGCAGCGAAAACAAATGTAAAGAAAAACAATCAGATTAGAAGAGTGGAGAGGAGGGAGAAAGTAAAAATATAAAAAGAGGAACCGAAGCCTCACCTACTAGTTCCGGCAACCATAGACGGTGGCCGTTAGCTCCAAACACCGCTGAGCCGTCGCCGTTCCCCTTCTCTTGCGATCTTTCAAACCGAACCAGGACATAGCCATTGCCGTCGTCTCCATCATCGCGTCTGGCGTCGACAACCATCACCGCCGTTGGTCTCTCCCCCTCCGCCGCTGTCAGCTAATAGACCGATGTAGTCATCGGCCACCCCTCACCTTCACTCCTCATCATCACCCTCTTCCTCTTTGCGTTTTCACCCATCTCTCTCTCTCACGCCGAACCCACTGCTATTTCCCCTGAACTCCCATTCTTGTTTTCGTTTTTCTCACTCTTCAAAATCTCTCTCCCATGATGTATGTCTGTACGGTGCCGGAATAGAGAGGAAGAAGGAGATGAGGTTAGACGGTGGTGGTCGAAGAAGAAAGGGGAGGAGCCACGGTTCCGTGAAGCGAGGCGAAGAAAGGGGGAAAATTAGAGAAATTAGGGTTGGAAGGATTTGGGGTTGGAACGGCGCGGCTGGAGAAGGGAGTGAAGGAAATTAGGTTTAGGTTTTTTGGATTTCCATATATAGTGTGGACATCCAGGGTCATTTTGGTCTTTTCACTTAACTCAATACTACTTACACCCCTCATTTGCGTATTACGCCTCCCCCTGAAAAAGGCCCATGAATTTGTGGACCGGTTCACAAAATGGGCTGCTGCTTTTCACACCCAGTTTTCAATAATACAACTCCCTTCTGCAAACTGCACCCCATTTTATTGCTGCACCCTCCTTTTCGTTTTTATTTAATTTCTCTTACAAAAAGCCTACAAAATACCTAAATAATTCACTTAATTCCCAAAAAATATAAATAGGGGACTAAGTCGACTGTACAGTTGGGTTAGCCTGCTTTTTAGGTCACTAATGAACCGTTACGGATCATGGCCTAAAATCCCTATTTAAAACAAACAAATTTTTAAATTAAAATTAACCCCAACACAGTTTTTTCCCCACGAATCAAATTCTCAAAATAGGGGACTAAGCCGACTGTACAGACGGGTTAGTCAGCGTTCTAGGATAAATGAGCCGTACGGCTCAGGAATCCTAAAACCCCTATTCCAATAAAATCAAACAAACATACTTCAAATCATTTTCCAAACTCCAAAAATTCTATTTTCATAAAGTAGGGGACTAAGCCGACTGTACAGTCGGGTTAGTCGTCGTTTTAACTGATCACTCAGGCGTCCTAAGACCCCTATATTAAAAAATACCAACCAACAAACATCTTTCTACCAAGAACTACGTGTGATTTGATTCTCTACCAAGAGATACGTAGGAGCAGATAGAGGCCACATCTGTCAATTGCACTAATAAAAAACCTTTTTCAGTCTTTTCCTAAATAATCTCTTTCTCAAATACAAATAAAATACCATTTTTCTTCTTTCTTTTAATTCACAATAAAAGGGCAAAAATAAATGTTTTCAAAATTAACTTCCGCTTCTACAACTAATTAGCAGGTAACCTTCCTTAGGAAGGATGTCGTGGGGTGCTAATACCTTCCCCACGCATAACCGACTCCCGAACCCAAATCTGGTCTCAAGGACCCTTATCCAATCCAAAAGGGATTTTCCAATATTTGCCCTTAAACTAAACTTTGGTGGCGGCTTCATTTTTGAACCTTCGAGGAATCCTTCTCGGATTTTTCGGTCGCTACAATAGCAAATTATAATAAACACAGTATCACCCGTATGCACGGGTAAAATACTAATATTGAAACTCAAATAAACATTTAAAAGGAAACAAAATGTCTTCACATAACAAAGTAAAACACATAAACGACTAGCATAGATAAAGTACACCTTGGATATGAGGAGTCTAACTGCTATCTAACTCATACCAATCTGAAATAGCGCCAAACCTACGAAGTCTGCGAGACCTAAGCAATAAAATAGCGCCATGGCTCCGTGACTCCTTCACCGCCAAGTATGATCCACCGTTACGCTGAAGCTCTCACTGCATTGGGCCAGTATTATGATCCACCGTTACGGTGTTTCACCTTTCAAGACTATCAGCTAGCCCCGACCTTAGAAGAGTTTGAAAATATACTATGCTTCCCTCCAGCAAACAAAAAGCCATACCGATATGTGGAAAATTACCCTATAGCTGAAAAACTGTCTGAAATATTAAAAATTCCAACATCACACTTGGCCAAGAAGATAATTGTAAAGAAGGGGGTAGAAGGATTGACAAGATGGTACTTGGAAGAGGAAGCCTCGTTCTGGGCTGGTAAAGAAAATTGGGCTACATTCATGGACGTCTTCGCTCTAATCATCTATGGGGTCGTTCTATTCCCCAATGACGACGGCTATATTGATTACACTGCAATAGATGTTTTCTTAGCATTCAAACTCCGAGGACAAAACCCCGCCTCAGTTGTTCTCGCTGACGTGTATTACACCATTCACGAACGTCACAAAAAACGATCAGGCTTGATCCTATGTTGTTTTCCTGTATTGTATCGCTGGTTCACTTCCCACATCTTCAAAAGAAATCATCATATAGAGGTCAGGGGCAAGACAGAATGGGCCCAATACATCGCCGGCCTCAAAGGGAGTGACATTTCTTGGTATTCTCGGGACCAAAATATAGAAGAAATCGTCTATCAGTGTGGTGACTTCCCAAACGTTCCCCTCATAGGGACTAAAGGCTGCATTAACTACAATCCCGCCATTGCTTTGAGGCAGTTGGGTTATTCTATGATGAATCCACCCCCGGAAGAATCTTTACTCTCATTTGTACTGGAGAAGAGAGGTTCGGAAGATCTTGATACGCTAAGAAAGATTAGTCGGGCTTGGGGCAAAATATCCAGAAAAGGTCATGAACTAGGGCCCAGAGGCATTGATGCCAAAGAAAGCTACATCCAGTGGGTCAAAACTAGAGCCCAAGAAATTGGACTACCATTCCGTCTGGCAACTCCGGTCACCCCCGAGGTTCCTCCGCCTATCCCTATACTCGATGAAGATCTAGAGAAACTCCAAGTCGCCTTGTCCAAAGCAGAACAAGAAAAGGCAGAATTGCAAGCTAAACTAGAGAAAGTGCTCCAAGAAAATGTTGATTTACAACGAGAAAGTGCCATGAAAAGAAAGCGCCTGGCTGAATGTGATGAAAGGGAGCAGGCCGGGAAAGAAAAAATGCGCCGCCTGCAAGAAAGTCTCATGGGTGCAAATGAAGAGCTTAAAGTGCGCAATCGAGAGAGAGACCGGGCCATAGATAATGCATATGGATGGGAAAAGCAGTTGACCAAGTTTGCAGCGATTGAAAGAACACTACGAAGCCAACTCGAAGATATGAAACCTCGACTAGAGGGAATGACCGCTGAATGTGAGAATAGGCTGGTAATTGAAAGAAAGGCCAGAGAGGTGATACAAAAGAAGCTTGAGGAGTATCAAGAAGCTCTACAGGAAGAATGCAAGAAAACCATCGACCTGAAGGCTTATGCTGAATATCAAGACAAAATCTATGATGACCTTAACAAGGAACATATGTTTTTGAAAGAGCATTATGTGAAACTGAATGACGACTATGAGTACTGGAGGAACAAATTCTCCCAGTTAGCTGAGCTAGCAAATGAGGCTGTCAGAGAGATTCCCAGACACCTAATAGCAGCGGACTTTGCCAGAGATAAAGACACGCCCATCGAGATTACAAAATTCATTGATTTTTGTAAACGTCTTGTTACTGTGTTAAAAATTAAAGGACGTTATCCTGGTTTCATGGAAAAAGATGTAGTCCGCCAGTTTGCTTGATTGTTTTTCATATATAAGACTCGTTCGTTCTGTTTTGAACTTTGAATCTATTTTGTGTTGAATAGAAACTTACAATTCTCCTGGCGTAACACGAAAGCATACATTTGCACTCCATGCATATTCATTCATTCATTCATTCATTCATGTACTTACGTCGAAAAACTTGAAAAAAAAAACAAAGTGAAAAGGCAAGCTGGTTCATCAACATCGCTACCGGACTCGTTCTCAAGCAAAGAAGATGGCCGAAGAAGATAATCAGGCTCTGAGAGAAGACATGGCAAAACTGAAGGATCAAATGAGCGAGATGATGGTATTGAAAGATCAAATGGCCGAACTCATGAAACTCCTCGAGAAAAGAAGCGCAGACGAAAATGTCTCGGCAGGGAATACTGAGAACAATGCTTCGAGCCTTCCTCCTCCCAGCTCCGAGCCTCCATACACCGCTGGAGTGAACATCCAGGGCTACCCATGGCCCCCTTACGGTCTCCCAGCTGGTTATACTCCTCCTACCATGGAGGTCAATCTAGAGGGAGGACCTTCGGGAGTCGCTGGACCTTCAACTCAAAATACAAATGCAGAAATATCGCAAGCTCACTTCTCAAGTCCTACGACTGCACCTCAGGTCATTCCACGGGGTTATACTCCGTCACCAGTAGTAATTCATCACGCTCCTACTCCCAATTCGCACATCTTGAATGCGAACTCCGCTGCAATACCAATGGTACCTCCTCACTGCAACATGAGAGGACCCACTCATAACTACTCAATGGAGGACTCTCAGCCCAAGGATAAGTATCAAATGCTTGAAGAGCGCGTGAGAGCAATCGAAGGATCCAATGTCGGTGCAAGGGACGCGTACGACCTATGTCTCGTCCCAAATGTGGCCATCCCTCCTAAATTCAAAGTGCCAGACTTCGACAAATATAGAGGTTCAACCTGTCCAGCAAGCCATCTGACCATGTACTGCAGGAAAATGGCCGCATTCGCACACGATGACAAACTGCTCATCCATTACTTTCAAGACAGCCTAGCTGAGTCAGCTTCGAATTGGTACATGCAGTTGGAACGTGCTCACATCAGATGCTGGAAGGACCTAGCAGACGCTTTTCTAAAGCACTATAAGTACAACACTGATATGGCACCCGATAGGACACAGCTGCAGAATATGGTGAAATGGGATAACGAGTCCTTTAAGGAATACGCTCAACGCTGGAGAGGGTTAGCAGCACAAGTAGCACCACCTTTGCTGGAAAAAGAAATGGTGACAATGTTCATGGATACCTTACAGTCGCCCTTCTACGACAGATTGGTAGGGAGTGTATCCTCAAGCTTCTCGGATATGGTCATCATAGGAGAGAGGTTAGAGAATGGTTTAAGGAATGGAAAAATTGCACACAGCTTCACCGGAACCAATAGCCAGAAAAAGCCTTTCACTGGTTTTCCCAAAAGAAGAGAGGGGGAAACTAACGCAATCACTGGAGCCGGAAAACCCTCCTACACTAAACCGCCACAAGCCTATCAATTCCCTACCCAAACGCCACCAGCCTCACCTCACCAAACTCTTCCCAGCTACAGACCACAAAATTACCCAGAGAGAAAGCCTGTTAGCTTTGACCCGATACCCATGTCGTACACAGACCTGTTTAACCATCTCATCGATCACAACCTAATCACTCCCCGCCCGATGAGACCTATTCAGCCTCCTTTCCCCAAAAACTACGACCCGAATGCTACCTGTGGGTTCCACGCTGGAGCGGTCGGCCATTCCACTGAAAACTGCAAAGCTTTGAAATACGTGGTACAAGACCTGATCGAATCCAAATGGCTGAAATTCAAAGAAGACGGCCCAAATGTTGCCACTAACCCTCTACCAGGACATGGGAACTCCTCTGTTAATGCTGTTGAAATTTTTGAAGGAGAGCCCTTAATCAGAAAGGTGGAAGATATCAACACACCTCTAGACATTATCCATGCTGAATTATGCCACTTCGGAGTTGTTATAAAGGGATGCGCCGGAAAAGATTTATGTACCAACCCTCGCTATGCCGGGACATGCGAAGCGTTAAAACTGGTCCTTCAAGATCTGCTGGATCGACATATAATACAAGTGGGATTTCAAAAGAGGGAGGACCAAGTGTCAACCATCCTATCGAGCAATGGCCAGGACAAGGATACCCGGAAGCCGCTAGAGATCCGCTACACTAAGGACTCGAAGTCGTCCCTGGGTATACCTAAACCAATCACTATCCAAGTGCCCGCTCCCTTCCCCTACAGGGACACCAAAGCAGTCCCGTGGAATTACAGCGCGAAAGTCCAAGTGAAAGGTCCCCAGAACAGCCCTGATGTCATTAACATCTCAGGGGTTAGTGGAATGACTCGTAGCGGGCGTATCTATGCCCCTGAAAGACTCGGTGGAGGGAAAACAAGAGAAGAAGAAGAAAGAACCCGCAAGGGCAAAGACAAAGAAGTAGAACCTGTTGATAAGAATGCAGGCCAAAGGACACTGTCTGAACAAGAAGCCGGTGAATTCTTAAAGCTTATGAGGCAGAGTGAGTATAAGGTGGTTGACTAGCTGAATCAGACCCCTGCTAAGATATCTCTGCTATCATTATTGCTCAGCTCAGAATCTCATCGTGCGGCATTGATGAAGGTATTGAACGAGGCCTATGTCACTCATGATATCACAGTGGGTCAGTTTGATGGGATCGTTGGGAACATTGTTGCAAGCAACTACCTCACTTTTACTGATGACGAGATTCCGGCCGAAGGGAGAGGGCACAACAGGGCTTTACACATCTCCGTGAAATGCGGAGAGTACTCACTTGCTCGAGTGCTCATTGACAATGGATCATCCTTGAATGTGTTACCCAAATCGACCATGGAAAAGTTGCATGTGGATTGTTCATACATGAGACCCAGCTCTATATTGGTCAGGGCCTTTGATGGATCAAGAAGAGAGGTCGTCGGAGAGATGGAGTTACCTGTACAGGTAGGTCCAGAAGTCTTCGCAGTGACTTTCCAAATAATGGATATCAATCCATCTTACAGCTGTCTTTTGGGGAGACCATGGATACATTCTGTCGGGGCTGTTCCCTCCTCTCTACATCTGAGGCTTAAGTTCATAGTGAACAACAAGCTAGTAGTTATTTTTGGTGAAGAAGAAATGCTAGTGAATAGGTCGTCCGCTGCCCGCTGTATTGAGGCTGCCGAAGAATCGCTCGAGACTGCCTTCCAAGCATTAGAAATCGCAAATGCCACCTCTGTGAGGGGAGAAGTCCTTCCACTGAAGCCTAAATTGTCCAAGGCTGCCTTAATGGTTGCTAAAGTTATGATAGGCAAAGGTTACCAAGCTGGAAGCGGTTTAGGGAGGACTGAACAAGGGATACTGACCCCGATACAATTGCAGGGAAACAAAGACAGACATGGGATAGGATACTGGCCTGGTCGCGCTGACAAGAGAAGAATAGCTGAGGAAAAGAAGGAGCGGAGGATAGCCAAGCTTGAAGGTAGAGAGGCAAGCATGAAGAAGATCATCATCGGCGACATCAAATTAAACTTTCGGAGCACGGGAATGCTGAATCCAAATCATATTGCGGCCATTGAAGATGATCTAAATGCTGGAGATGGCGCCGCCAGCCTTGTGCGCCCTTGTCCCGCAAGTGAAAGGCTTAATAATTGGGAGATTGTTGACTTCCCCGTAGTTTTTAGTCCAAAGTAATTTTCCTGTAATGCAATCCTTTGGCTCTGCCCAAGGCCTTAGGACATTTCATTAGGGCACACATATTTTCTTTTTAGTATCATCATTAATGAAACGTTGTTTTGAATTCTCCAATGAATTTCCACTTTCCTTTTTCCCTTTTCATTTGCTTTGGTTTTTTCTTTTATTCGTTTTTATTTATTCCGTCAATTTCGCTAAATGCAGATCTAAAAAAATTATCTTTGAAAATAACGACGCTGATAACTCATGCTGTAACTTTGACCACCCTATTAATCAAACTGAGGAAGATATTGAAGATAACTGGGAAACCCCTCCAGAGTTGATGAGAATGATGGAACAAGAGGATAAGGTGATCCAGCCCCACAAGGAATCGACCGAAACAATTAACTTGGGCACAGAAGAAGACAAGAGAGAAATCAAGATCGGCACCACAATGAAAGACAGCGAACGGGAGAAACTGGTACGACTTTTGTTCGAATATGTCGACATTTTTGCATGGACATATCAAGACATGCCCGGACTAGACACCGACATAGTCGAACACAAACTACCAGTGAAACCCGAATGCCCACCGGTGAAACAGAAATTAAGAAGAATGAAGCCGGATATGTCAATGAAAATCCGAGACGAGGTTAAGAAGCAATTCGATGCTGGGTTCTTAGCAGTAGTCAAATACCCTCAATGGGTCGCCAACATTGTTCCAGTTCCAAAGAAAGATGGGAAGGTTCGGATGTGTGTCGATTATCGAGATTTGAACAGAGCCAGCCCTAAAGATGATTTTCCTTTGCCTCACATTGGTATCCTGGTAGACAACACAGCACAACACTCTCTCTTCTCCTTCATGGATGGGTATTCCGGATATAACCAAATCAAGATGGCCCCTGAGGATATGGAGAAAACCACCTTCATCACTCTCTGGGGTACATTCTGTTACAAAGTAATGCCATTCGGACTGAAGAATGCTGGTGCAACTTACCAAAGGGCAATGGTAGCATTATTCCATGATATGATGCATAAAGAAATAGAGGTCTACGTGGATGATATGATTGCAAAATCCAAGACTGAGGAAGAACATGTCGTTAATCTGCAAAAACTCTTCGAGCGTCTGAGCAAGTTCAAACTCAGATTAAATCCTGCCAAATGCACTTTTGGTGTAAAATCAGGAAAGCTCTTGGGTTTCATAGTCAGTCAAAGGGGAATAGAGGTAGATCCAGCCAAGGTACGAGCAATTCTTGAAATGCCGGCACCTAAAACCGAGAAAGAGGTTCGTGGATTCTTGGGAAGATTGAATTACATTTCCAGATTCATATCCCAATTAACATCCACCTGTGAGCCTATCTTCAAATTATTGTGCAAGAATCAAGAGACGAAGTGGAATGATAACTGCCAAGAAGCCTTTGAGAAGATCAAGAGGTATCTCCAAAATCCACCAGTCCTAATTCCACCTGTACCTGGCAGACCTCTCATCTTGTACTTAACAGTGCTAGACAAATCAATGGGTTGTGTGCTGGGGCAACATGACGAATCCGGAAGGAAAGAGCATGCCATCTACTATCTCAGCAAGAAGTTCACTGAATGCGAGACAAGATACTCGTTGTTGGAAAAAACGTGTCGTGCTTTGGCCTGGGCTGCACGCCGTCTGAGGCAGTATAGGCTAAGCCATACTACTTGGTTGGTATCTAAAATGGATCCAATCAAATACATCTTTGAAAAACCCGCACTCACAGGGAGAATTGCTCGCTGGCAAATGTTGCTATCTGAATACGACATCCTGTACGTCACTCAAAAAGCGATCAAAGGTAGTGCATTGGCTGAATACTTGGCACACCAACCCATTGAGGATTACCAATCAATGCAATGCGATTTCCCCGATGAAGATATGATGGCTCTATTCGGAGAAGGAAAGTCTCCAGGCGACGAAAGGTGGAGAATGTCATTTGATGGCGCTTCCAATCTAAAATGGATCCAATCAAATACATCTTTGAAAAACCCGCACTCACAGGGAGAATTGCTCGCTGGCAAATGTTGCTATCTGAATACGACATCCTGTACGTCACTCAAAAAGCGATCAAAGGTAGTGCATTGGCTGAATACTTGGCACACCAACCCATTGAGGATTACCAATCAATGCAATGCGATTTCCCCGATGAAGATATGATGGCTCTATTCGGAGAAGGAAAGTCTCCAGGCGACGAAAGGTGGAGAATGTCATTTGATGGCGCTTCCAATCTATGGGGGCATGGGGTCGGAGCTGTATTGATTTCCCCAGATAACCGCTTCATATCGTGTACTGCTAGATTGAGTTTCTATTGCACCAACAACATCGCAGAATATAAAGCATGTATTCTGGGCATCCAAGCGGCCCTCGAGTGGAAGGTCAAGAGACTCGATGTATATGGAGACTCGGCCTTGGTCATCTATCAAATAAAAGGTGACTGGGAGACCAGAGATTCCAAGTTGATCCCCTATCGCGATCACGTCCAAAAGATGATCGAACAGTTTGACGAGATCACCTTCCACCATTTCCCTCGTGAAGAAAATCAGTTGGCAGACGCCTTAGCAACTTTGTCGTCAATGTTCAATATCAATGACAATAAGAGTCTGACACTCATCCGAATTCAACATCGAGATTTGCCAGCACATCATTGTATGGAAATTGAAGAAGAACCCGACAGTGAACCTTGGTATTACGACATCAAGCAGTATATAATAAACAGAGAATACCCTCCTGGTGCCACAGAGAATGATAAAAGAACGCTCAGGAGATTGTCAATGGGTTTCTTTCTAAATGGGGAAGTACTTTATAAAAGAAATCACGATATGGTCCTCCTCCGATGTGTGGCAAAAGAAGAGGCAGAAAGGATTATGAAAGACGTCCACGAAGGCTCGTTCGGCACTCATTCTAATGGGCATACAATGGCAAGAAAGATCTTGAGGGCTGGCTACTACTGGTTGTCAATAGAGACCGATTGCTTTAACTATGTGAGGAAGTGTCATAAATGTCAAATCTATGCTAATAACATTCATGTGCCGCCCGCTTCTTTGAACGTTTTAGCAGCACCATGGCCTTTCTCAATGTGGGGCATGGATGTCATCGGTCCTATCGAACCTAAAGCATCGAACGGTCATCGCTTCATCCTGGTTGCTATTGATTATTTCACCAAGTGGATCGAAGCCGCTTCTTATACCAGTGTAACGAAATCTGTGGTCGTCAAGTTCATAAAAAAGGGACTTGGTCTGCCGTTACGGCCTTCCAAATAAGATCATCACAGATAACGGGACCAACCTGAATAACAAGATGATGAAAGAGTTGTGTGAGGATTTCAAAATTCAACACCACAACTCTTCTCCATACCGTCCAAAGATGAATGGGGCGGTCGAAGCGGCAAACAAGAATATAAAGAAGATCGTGCAAAAAATGGTGGTTACATTCAAAGATTGGCATGAAATGCTTCCCTTCGCCCTGCACGGATACCGAACCTCGGTTCGCACGTCAACAGGGGCAACTCCATTTTCGCTAGTATACGGGATGGAAGCAGTTCTTCCCATCGAAGTTGAAATACCCTCTCTGCGAGTGCTGATGGAAACAAAATTAGAAGAAGCGGAATGGGTTCAAGCTCGTCTCGATCAGTTGAATCTCATTGAAGAAAAGAGAGTAGTAGCTCTGTGTCATGGGCAGTTGTACCAGCAAAGAATGAAGAAAGCATTCGAGAAGAACGTCCGTCCTCGACAGTTTCATGAGGGAGACCTAGTGCTCAAGAAAATCCTGCCTATCCAAAAAGATTCTCGGGGGAAATGGACCCCTAATTATGAAGGACCTTATGTGGTGAAGAAAGCATTCTCTGGAGGCGCATTAATCCTCACAAAAATGGATGGTGATGACCTCCCACTCCCAGTGAACTCAGATGCAGTCAAGAAGTACTATGCCTAAAAGAAATATATGGAAAAAAGAGAAAGATGATCCAAGCAAAAACGAGCCCGCTAGGTCGAAAACCCAAAAGGGCGGCCTAGGCAAAAATTAGAGCGACCCGATGGATTGAAAACTCTAAAGAGCGATCCAGGCAAAAATTAGGGTCAGAAAGTTGGACTTTGAACAGATACTAAGGCAGTTCACGCCTCTGGAAGTTGAATGATGAGTGGTCAAGTTTATGTATGGGTGATTGACGTCGTTACTCCAAAGATGCAAACCATTAAGGAATCTGCTCTTCCTTTTTCTTTCTTTTTAGTTTAAAAACTCTCAATGTAATTTCCGGTCGGTGTGACATTCTGCGCACTTGGCTTCCTTTGAGTATTGAACCTTGGTTCTCAGTTTAAAGCTCTCAATGTAATTTCCGGTCAGTGTGACCTTCTGCACACTCGGCCTCCATTTGAATATTAAACACTTGCTTTGTTCCTTTGTTTCCAATCCACTTTAAAATGATGTTTCATGATACATGATACTGAATTGCCAAGCATGTGCACAATCAAGAGCATTACAATCATTACGAAATTTCTGAAAATTACGGAAAGGAGATAATCTCTCATAAATAGAACTTGCAAAAGGACAAATACGTGCACGATCACTGCAAACAAAGAATCATAATAGCTTGTGCTTCAATCTGACAATGCCATTACTCGGGGCAATCCTCATATCTCACACCGAAAGTCCCGCGAGTTGATGAGACCAGTAAAAAGAAAGCCAAAAAGAAAAACAAGAAGCAAAGAAAAATGAAAAAAAGAAAGCAAGAGCAAACCATTCCATATTTCATTTATCAGCATCAATCACATGCATACATCGCATGCATGTCATGTGCATGATACTTGTTGCATACCGACCTCAAGTGTCGACCCTTTCTAATTTGTTAAAAGCCAACGCGACAAGTGTTGATCTCGAATTAACAAACCAGATCGTAATGTTAGCACCGAGTCTAGCACCGATCTTCCAGACCCCCAGAGGTCCAATCCAGATCGCACGTCGACATCGAGCACCGACGGATCATCCGGCCCCAGGCCATTCAGACTAGCTATGTCAGCCTAAGACATAGTGGACGTCATTCGTGATCAGTTCTAGACCTGATCTTTTTAACGGCCGCTCGAAAAAAAAGGCCACCCCCGGACCCCGGCAGTCCTTCAAAGCCCCAGTGCACCTTCGGACCCCAAAAGGTCCTCCAGGGGTTTAGGCAACCCCCTTGGAGCCCCAGTACTCCCTTAGAGCCCAAATGCTCTTTTAGAGCCCCAGTGCTCCGCCAGATCCACAGTGATCATTTATTTATTTGTTCTGGTTGACACACCAAGTGTTAATCGTCCCTCCTTTCCCTAACTCATCGGACAAAATTAGAGTCTATTCTATCTTTATTTTTATTTCTACTACGAATAGCTGAAAATCATTCACCTTTTCTAGTAAAATATAAATAAAGAGGGGCAGCTGTTATACCCTAATTTTGCCCGATCCTTTTATTGTACTAGTTTTAGCCCCGTGTCACGTATCACAAGCCTATGGTACTTCGAGCGCTGTTTTGTTTTTAATTTGGACCGATTTGTCCAATTGGGCCTATGTCCAACCTTTTTGGGTCTGATTTCATTAGCTTGTCTATTTGAGCTTACGCTTAGTGTTTTGAACCAGTTTTTAATAATTGGGCTTATGTCTAATGTTTGCCTAAATGGACCTGTGGGGCTAAATTGGACCTGATCTTAATTTTGTTCTAATTGGGCTTTATTTCAGCCATTTTTCTAAGTTGGGCCTATGATTGGGCTTGGTCCAATTTAATCATTCTCATCCACTTCAACCAAAAACAAAAATCTGTCCATAGCAAATATAATCAAAAGTCAATAAAAATAATTTACAAATGTTTACAATAATCCAAAAAATCAAAAATTAAATTAAAAAATAATACAAAACCGAAAATAACCAAAAATACAAAAAAATCAAAAACGAAAATAAATAAAAATAAAAGCAGCAACCGCAGTCCTTGGGCCTGTTCTTGCTGAGCAAGTTTCCTCAAGAGGTCCAAATACCTGAAAAAGGAAAGAAATGGGGAAGGATCAGCAAAACCCTAATTTTTTTTACCTATATAAGCAAGCCTTGACACAACAATTCAGGCAGAGAAAAACAGCAACACACAGACGGAAATTACATAGAGTTCAGAACCAAAAGATTAGGGTTTTCCCATTGAAACCCTAATCACGAAACATTAAGAATTCAGAAACAGAAGTAGCAGGAGCAGAAACAACCAGGATAACAGTAGCAGTGGTTAGTTAACAACAGCAATCAAACAAAAGTGCAGAAGTTGGAAAACAGGTTGGTGCTTCTCTTATTCAAAAATACCAAAATCATGTAGACATAGGTGTGATCTGTGATGCTTTAACCTTTTTAGATGTTCACATGTTAAATAAATCGTACATATAGCGACTGCAAGGTTATTTTGATGATTCTTTTGGTGACACATATGCCCTGTATACGTTTCTGTATGAATGGATTAGGCCTTAAAAAATTTTTAGAAAACTAATCAGGGTTATAAAAAATTTTGTTTTGAAAAATCAGTTTGTAACGAAGCTTGGTTCCGAACAACATCTGTTTTTTAGAAAAATTAGGGCTTAGTTAGCAAAAATCCGATCGGTTCTGTTTGCGTTAAAAAGTGGAAATGGCTTAAAAGATTAGGTTTGCTAATCTGTTTCAGAAAGGAGGTTAGGCAAAGGTTGTGGCCAAAAGTAGGGTTTAGTTTTTTAAACGAATCAGAAATAAAAATTGGTGAAAATAGAAATCAAACAGAGAAACAAAAAAGGATATGCAAAAAAAGGAATCGGAAAGTAAAAAAAATATATAAAGAAACATACCCAGATTTTGACCGCCACCACCGGCGGAGGTCATCGCCGTAAGGCGTGGCCACCGTGCTCCTCCGCGTCGTCGTCAACCCCGCGGTCTCCCCGTCACCGTGTCGTTTGCGTTCCACCACCGTGAATCACCCAGAGCAGCGAAAACAAATGTAAAGAAAAACAATCAGATTAGAAGAGTGGAGAGGAGGGAGAAAGTAAAAATATAAAAAGAGGAACCGAAGCCTCACCTACTAGTTCCGGCAACCATAGACGGTGGCCGTTAGCTCCAAACACCGCTGAGCCGTCGCCGTTCCCCTTCTCTTGCGATCTTTCAAACCGAACCAGGACATAGCCATTGCCGTCGTCTCCATCATCGCGTCTGGCGTCGACAACCATCACCGCCGTTGGTCTCTCCCCCTCCGCCGCTGTCAGCTAATAGACCGATGTAGTCATCGGCCACCCCTCACCTTCACTCCTCATCATCACCCTCTTCCTCTTTGCGTTTTCACCCATCTCTCTCTCTCACGCCGAACCCACTGCTATTTCCCCTGAACTCCCATTCTTGTTTTCGTTTTTCTCACTCTTCAAAATCTCTCTCCCATGATGTATGTCTGTACGGTGCCGGAATAGAGAGGAAGAAGGAGATGAGGTTAGACGGTGGTGGTCGAAGAAGAAAGGGGAGGAGCCACGGTTCCGTGAAGCGAGGCGAAGAAAGGGGGAAAATTAGAGAAATTAGGGTTGGAAGGATTTGGGGTTGGAACGGCGCGGCTGGAGAAGGGAGTGAAGGAAATTAGGTTTAGGTTTTTTGGATTTCCATATATAGTGTGGACATCCAGGGTCATTTTGGTCTTTTCACTTAACTCAATACTACTTACACCCCTCATTTGCGTATTACGCCTCCCCCTGAAAAAGGCCCATGAATTTGTGGACCGGTTCACAAAATGGGCTGCTGCTTTTCACACCCAGTTTTCAATAATACAACTCCCTTCTGCAAACTGCACCCCATTTTATTGCTGCACCCTCCTTTTCGTTTTTATTTAATTTCTCTTACAAAAAGCCTACAAAATACCTAAATAATTCACTTAATTCCCAAAAAATATAAATAGGGGACTAAGTCGACTGTACAGTTGGGTTAGCCTGCTTTTTAGGTCACTAATGAACCGTTACGGATCATGGCCTAAAATCCCTATTTAAAACAAACAAATTTTTAAATTAAAATTAACCCCAACACAGTTTTTTCCCCACGAATCAAATTCTCAAAATAGGGGACTAAGCCGACTGTACAGACGGGTTAGTCAGCGTTCTAGGATAAATGAGCCTTACGGCTCAGGAATCCTAAAACCCCTATTCCAATAAAATCAAACAAACATACTTCAAATCATTTTCCAAACTCCAAAAATTCTATTTTCATAAAGTAGGGGACTAAGCCGACTGTACAGTCGGGTTAGTCGTCGTTTTAACTGATCACTCAGGCGTCCTAAGACCCCTATATTAAAAAATACCAACCAACAAACATCTTTCTACCAAGAACTACGTGTGATTTGATTCTCTACCAAGAGATACGTAGGAGCAGATGGAGGCCACATCTGTCAATTGCACTAATAAAAAACCTTTTTCAGTCTTTTCCTAAATAATCTCTTTCTCAAATACAAATAAAATACCATTTTTCTTCTTTCTTTTAATTCACAATAAAAGGGTAAAAATAAATGTTTTCAAAATTAACTTCCGCTTCTACAACTAATTAGCAGGTAACCTTCCTTAGGAAGGATGTCGTGGGGTGCTAATACCTTCCCCACGCATAACCGACTCCCGAACCCAAATCTGGTCTCAAGGACCCTTATCCAATCCAAAAGGGATTTTCCAATATTTGCCCTTAAACTAAACTTTGGTGGCGGCTTCATTTTTGAACCTTCGAGGAATCCTTCTCGGATTTTTCGGTCGCTACAATAGCAAATTATAATAAACACAGTATCACCCGTATGCACGGGTAAAATACTAATATTGAAACTCAAATAAACATTTAAAAGGAAACAAAATGTCTTCACATAACAAAGTAAAACACATAAACGACTAGCATAGATAAAGTACACCTTGGATATGAGGAGTCTAACTGCTATCTAACTCATACCAATCTGAAATAGCGCCAAACCTACGAAGTCTGCGAGACCTAAGCAATAAAATAGCGCCATGGCTCCGTGACTCCTTCACCGCCAAGTATGATCCACCGTTACGCTGAAGCTCTCACTGCATTGGGCCAGTATTATGATCCACCGTTACGGTGTTTCACCTTTCAAGACTATCAGCTAGCCCCGACCTTAGAAGAGTTTGAAAATATACTATGCTTCCCTCCAGCAAACAAAAAGCCATACCGATATGTGGAAAATTACCCTATAGCTGAAAAACTGTCTGAAATATTAAAAATTCCAACATCACACTTGGCCAAGAAGATAATTGTAAAGAAGGGGGTAGAAGGATTGACAAGATGGTACTTGGAAGAGGAAGCCTCGTTCTGGGCTGGTAAAGAAAATTGGGCTACATTCATGGACGTCTTCGCTCTAATCATCTATGGGGTCGTTCTATTCCCCAATGACGACGGCTATATTGATTACACTGCAATAGATGTTTTCTTAGCATTCAAACTCCGAGGACAAAACCCCGCCTCAGTTGTTCTCGCTGACGTGTATTACACCATTCACGAACGTCACAAAAAACGATCAGGCTTGATCCTATGTTGTTTTCCTGTATTGTATCGCTGGTTCACTTCCCACATCTTCAAAAGAAATCATCATATAGAGGTCAGGGGCAAGACAGAATGGGCCCAATACATCGCCGGCCTCAAAGGGAGTGACATTTGTTGGTATTCTCGGGACCAAAATATAGAAGAAATCGTCTATCAGTGTGGTGACTTCCCAAACGTTCCCCTCATAGGGACTAAAGGCTGCATTAACTACAATCCCGCCATTGCTTTGAGGCAGTTGGGTTATTCTATGATGAATCCACCCCCGGAAGAATCTTTACTCTCATTTGTACTGGAGAAGAGAGGTTCGGAAGATCTTGATACGCTAAGAAAGATTAGTCGGGCTTGGGGCAAAATATCCAGAAAAGGTCATGAACTAGGGCCCAGAGGCATTGATGCCAAAGAAAGCTACATCCAGTGGGTCAAAACTAGAGCCCAAGAAATTGGACTACCATTCCGTCTGGCAACTCCGGTCACCCCCGAGGTTCCTCCGCCTATCCCTATACTCGATGAAGATCTAGAGAAACTCCAAGTCGCCTTGTCCAAAGCAGAACAAGAAAAGGCAGAATTGCAAGCTAAACTAGAGAAAGTGCTCCAAGAAAATGTTGATTTACAACGAGAAAGTGCCATGAAAAGAAAGCGCCTGGCTGAATGTGATGAAAGGGAGCAGGCCGGGAAAGAAAAAATGCGCCGCCTGCAAGAAAGTCTCATGGGTGCAAATGAAGAGCTTAAAGTGCGCAATCGAGAGAGAGACCGGGCCATAGATAATGCATATGGATGGGAAAAGCAGTTGACCAAGTTTGCAGCGATTGAAAGAACACTACGAAGCCAACTCGAAGATATGAAACCTCGACTAGAGGGAATGACCGCTGAATGTGAGAATAGGCTGGTAATTGAAAGAAAGGCCAGAGAGGTGATACAAAAGAAGCTTGAGGAGTATCAAGAAGCTCTACAGGAAGAATGCAAGAAAACCATCGACCTGAAGGCTTATGCTGAATATCAAGACAAAATCTATGATGACCTTAACAAGGAACATATGTTTTTGAAAGAGCATTA
This sequence comes from Astragalus membranaceus, assembly GCA_039519185.1. Lineage (NCBI taxonomy): Eukaryota > Viridiplantae > Streptophyta > Magnoliopsida > Fabales > Fabaceae > Astragalus > Astragalus membranaceus. The sequence goes on from CM076851.1 coordinate 52,438,488, forward strand.
TGTGAAACTGAATGACGACTATGAGTACTGGAGGAACAAATTCTCCCAGTTAGCTGAGCTAGCAAATGAGGCTGTCAGAGAGATTCCCAGACACCTAATAGCAGCGGACTTTGCCAGAGATAAAGACACGCCCATCGAGATTACAAAATTCATTGATTTTTGTAAACGTCTTGTTACTGTGTTAAAAATTAAAGGACGTTATCCTGGTTTCATGGAAAAAGATGTAGTCCGCCAGTTTGCTTGATTGTTTTTCATATATAAGACTCGTTCGTTCTGTTTTGAACTTTGAATCTATTTTGTGTTGAATAGAAACTTACAATTCTCCTGGCGTAACACGAAAGCATACATTTGCACTCCATGCATATTCATTCATTCATTCATTCATTCATGTACTTACGTCGAAAAACTTGAAAAAAAAAACAAAGTGAAAAGGCAAGCTGGTTCATCAACATCGCTACCGGACTCGTTCTCAAGCAAAGAAGATGGCCGAAGAAGATAATCAGGCTCTGAGAGAAGACATGGCAAAACTGAAGGATCAAATGAGCGAGATGATGGTATTGAAAGATCAAATGGCCGAACTCATGAAACTCCTCGAGAAAAGAAGCGCAGACGAAAATGTCTCGGCAGGGAATACTGAGAACAATGCTTCGAGCCTTCCTCCTCCCAGCTCCGAGCCTCCATACACCGCTGGAGTGAACATCCAGGGCTACCCATGGCCCCCTTACGGTCTCCCAGCTGGTTATACTCCTCCTACCATGGAGGTCAATCTAGAGGGAGGACCTTCGGGAGTCGCTGGACCTTCAACTCAAAATACAAATGCAGAAATATCGCAAGCTCACTTCTCAAGTCCTACGACTGCACCTCAGGTCATTCCACGGGGTTATACTCCGTCACCAGTAGTAATTCATCACGCTCCTACTCCCAATTCGCACATCTTGAATGCGAACTCCGCTGCAATACCAATGGTACCTCCTCACTGCAACATGAGAGGACCCACTCATAACTACTCAATGGAGGACTCTCAGCCCAAGGATAAGTATCAAATGCTTGAAGAGCGCGTGAGAGCAATCGAAGGATCCAATGTCGGTGCAAGGGACGCGTACGACCTATGTCTCGTCCCAAATGTGGCCATCCCTCCTAAATTCAAAGTGCCAGACTTCGACAAATATAGAGGTTCAACCTGTCCAGCAAGCCATCTGACCATGTACTGCAGGAAAATGGCCGCATTCGCACACGATGACAAACTGCTCATCCATTACTTTCAAGACAGCCTAGCTGAGTCAGCTTCGAATTGGTACATGCAGTTGGAACGTGCTCACATCAGATGCTGGAAGGACCTAGCAGACGCTTTTCTAAAGCACTATAAGTACAACACTGATATGGCACCCGATAGGACACAGCTGCAGAATATGGTGAAATGGGATAACGAGTCCTTTAAGGAATACGCTCAACGCTGGAGAGGGTTAGCAGCACAAGTAGCACCACCTTTGCTGGAAAAAGAAATGGTGACAATGTTCATGGATACCTTACAGTCGCCCTTCTACGACAGATTGGTAGGGAGTGTATCCTCAAGCTTCTCGGATATGGTCATCATAGGAGAGAGGTTAGAGAATGGTTTAAGGAATGGAAAAATTGCACACAGCTTCACCGGAACCAATAGCCAGAAAAAGCCTTTCACTGGTTTTCCCAAAAGAAGAGAGGGGGAAACTAACGCAATCACTGGAGCCGGAAAACCCTCCTACACTAAACCGCCACAAGCCTATCAATTCCCTACCCAAACGCCACCAGCCTCACCTCACCAAACTCTTCCCAGCTACAGACCACAAAATTACCCAGAGAGAAAGCCTGTTAGCTTTGACCCGATACCCATGTCGTACACAGACCTGTTTAACCATCTCATCGATCACAACCTAATCACTCCCCGTCCGATGAGACCTATTCAGCCTCCTTTCCCCAAAAACTACGACCCGAATGCTACCTGTGGGTTCCACGCTGGAGCGGTCGGCCATTCCACTGAAAACTGCAAAGCTTTGAAATACGTGGTACAAGACCTGATCGAATCCAAATGGCTGAAATTCAAAGAAGATGGCCCAAATGTTGCCACTAACCCTCTACCAGGACATGGGAACTCCTCTGTTAATGCTGTTGAAATTTTTGAAGGAGAGCCCTTAATCAGAAAGGTGGAAGATATCAACACACCTCTAGACATTATCCATGCTGAATTATGCCACTTCGGAGTTGTTATAAAGGGATGCGCCGGAAAAGATTTATGTACCAACCATCGCTATGCCGGGACATGCGAAGCGTTAAAACTGGTCCTTCAAGATCTGCTGGATCGACATATAATACAAGTGGGATTTCAAAAGAGGGAGGACCAAGTGTCAACCATCCTATCGAGCAATGGCCAGGACAAGGATATCCGGAAGCCGCTAGAGATCCGCTACACTAAGGACTCGAAGTCGTCCCTGGGTATACCTAAACCAATCACTATCCAAGTGCCCGCTCCCTTCCCCTACAGGGACACCAAAGCAGTCCCGTGGAATTACAGCGCGAAAGTCCAAGTGAAAGGTCCCCAGAACAGCCCTGATGTCATTAACATCTCAGGGGTTAGTGGAATGACTCGTAGCGGGCGTATCTATGCCCCTGAAAGACTCGGTGGAGGGAAAACAAGAGAAGAAGAAGAAAGAACCCGCAAGGGCAAAGACAAAGAAGTAGAACCTGTTGATAAGAATGCAGGCCAAAGGACACTGTCTGAACAAGAAGCCGGTGAATTCTTAAAGCTTATGAGGCAGAGTGAGTATAAGGTGGTTGACTAGCTGAATCAGACCCCTACTAAGATATCTCTGCTATCATTATTGCTCAGCTCAGAATCTCATCGTGCGGCATTGATGAAGGTATTGAACGAGGCCTATGTCACTCATGATATCACTGTGGGTCAGTTTGATGGGATCGTTGGGAACATTGTTGCAAGCAACTACCTCACTTTTACTGATGACGAGATTCCGGCCGAAGGGAGAGGGCACAACAGGGCTTTACACATCTCCGTGAAATGCGGAGAGTACTCACTTGCTCGAGTGCTCATTGACAATGGATCATCCTTGAATGTGTTACCCAAATCGACCATGGAAAAGTTGCATGTGGATTGTTCATACATGAGACCCAGCTCTATATTGGTCAGGGCCTTTGATGGATCAAGAAGAGAGGTCGTCGGAGAGATGGAGTTACCTGTACAGGTAGGTCCAGAAGTCTTCGCAGTGACTTTCCAAATAATGGATATCAATCCATCTTACAGCTGTCTTTTGGGGAGACCATGGATACATTCTGTCGGGGCTGTTCCCTCCTCTCTACATCAGAGGCTTAAGTTCATAGTGAACAACAAGCTAGTAGTTATTTTTGGTGAAGAAGAAATGCTAGTGAATAGGTCGTCCGCTGCCCGCTGTATTGAGGCTGCCGAAGAATCGCTCGAGACTGCCTTCCAAGCATTAGAAATCGCAAATGCCACCTCTGTGAGGGGAGAAGTCCTTCCACTGAAGCCTAAATTGTCCAAGGCTGCCTTAATGGTTGCTAAAGTTATGATAGGCAAAGGTTACCAAGCTGGAAGCGGTTTAGGGAGGACTGAACAAGGGATACTGACCCCGATACAATTGCAGGGAAACAAAGACAGACATGGGATAGGATACTGGCCTGGTCGCGCTGACAAGAGAAGAATAGCTGAGGAAAAGAAGGAGCGGAGGATAGCCAAGCTTGAAGGTAGAGAGGCAAGCATGAAGAAGATCATCATCGGTGACATCAAATTAAACTTTCGGAGCACGGGAATGCTGAATCCAAATCAGATTGCGGCCATTGAAGATGATGTAAATGCTGGAGATGGCGCCGCCAGCCTTGTGCGCCCTTGTCCCGCAAGTGAAAGGCTTAATAATTGGGAGATTGTTGACTTCCCCGTAGTTTTTAGTCTAAAGTAATTTTCCTGTAATGCAATCCTTTGGCTCTGCCCAAGGCCTTAGGACATTTCATTAGGGCACACATGTTTTCTTTTTAGTATCATCATTAATGAAACGTTGTTTTGAATTCTCCAATGAATTTCCACTTTCCTTTTTCCCTTTTCATTTGCTTTGGTTTTTTCTTTTATTCGTTTTTATTTATTCCGTCAATTTCGCTAAATGCAGATCTAAAAAAATTATCTTTGAAAATAACGACGCTGATAACTCATGCTGTAACTTTGACCACCCTATTAATCAAACTGAGGAAGATATTGAAGATAACTGGGAAACCCCTCCAGAGTTGATGAGAATGATGGAACAAGAGGATAAGGTGATCCAGCCCCACAAGGAATCGACCGAAACAATTAACTTGGGCACAGAAGAAGACAAGAGAGAAATCAAGATCGGCACCACAATGAAAGACAGCGAACGGGAGAAACTGGTACGACTTTTGTTCGAATATGTCGACATTTTTGCATGGACATATCAAGACATGCCCGGACTAGACACCGACATAGTCGAACACAAACTACCAGTGAAACCCGAATGCCCACCGGTGAAACAGAAATTAAGAAGAATGAAGCCGGAGTTGTGAAGTTCCATCTCCACAGTTTTATTAGGAAAATAAAAAAGAATAAGTGCAACCGTGGTTTGTTTGATCCAGCATAAAAGTAACTTAGGCACGTTTAGATTGACTTATTTTTGAGCTTATGCAAAACAGCTTATGTTCAATAAATAAGCTTTTATGTTAATTCATAAGTTCTCACTAACAAAAATTGTATCTCCATGAGCTATTTTTTCATAAAATACCTTAACAAACTTATGAATAATACATAAAAGCTTATCTATTGAACATAAGTTGTTTTGCATAAGCTCAAAAATAAGTCAATCCAAATGGGCCTTTATTTTATCTTTCACTCAAGTCATAAGTAATTTTTTTTCCTTTTAAAATATTTTACCATCATCAATCAAAGCATTGCAATGTTTAAAGCATGATGGCACTTGAAGATAATCTACTCTACTATAATAAAACAATATGCCAGCAAAATGACATTTTTAGACATTTTATTAGGCTATCACGTGTCCAGTTTTTAGGGCATTTTAGTCATTTTCGCATAGAAAGACAAAAGGCAACAAAAAAACTGAATAAAGCTACAAAAAAAACTGTAAACGCTGCAAAAAACTGTAAAGGCTGAAAAAACACACTAAAAGTTGAAAAAAAAAAACAAAAAAGGTGCAAAAGTCGTCTTCTAAAAACAAAAGAAACACCATGAATGTGAACAATCACAGAACACTTATACACGATGACACTAAGCTAGTCTATACAAAACTTGGACATTTGACACATGTACGTCGCCTCCAACTACTTGTCCATCTCCCCAACCTCGACCACGATCTAGCTAAACACTACCCAAGGCCCCGGCATGGTCTGGCAGCCGAAAATTGGAGTTCCCGAAGTTAGGAACTAAAGTGTCCTCATAGACGACAGAGCCAACAGAGGTATCCCCTTTGATGTCATCTGCAATATCTGGGTCACATCTTTTGGATTGGATAACCACAGCCAAATGTCGTCTTCTAAAAAATGGATACTCTTATACGACATGACAACTACACACACTACCACATCATAATAGCAGCAAAAAGATCAAGCATGGCAAAACAAAAAAAAAAGAATAACGATGCACCATCAATCCCTATTGATTAGTCTATATGTCAATGCACATTATTCTGGAATATCGCATCATACCCAACACAATGGGCAAATAGAATGATCTTAATCTCTCAGTGGATTAAAACTTTCTCATGTCCAGTACCCTTCCCAGGCATTACCTGAGATACACCACCTTTCATCATACCAATGGAATTTAGGTCTAGTATCCTTCTAAGGCATGACCTGAGACACGCTACTTTTTTCTCCCTGCAAGGAGAGGATGTTCAATACTTTATCACATCTAGATCCAGGTTCGACATATGATATCTCCACACTGGGCTCATGCTGGACAGACAACCTTTAAGCAAATGAAAGGTTTCATGGACAACTACGAGGTTATCTTGAATCATGTGCCCACTCACAAAAGCACTTTGTTGAGGGGTAATAACGGTAGCCATAATGGGATCGAGCCTACTAAGAACAATTGCTGCAATGACCTTATAGAGAAAAGTACAGCAACTTATAGGTCTAAAATGAGAAACAGATTCAGGGTGGAGAATCTTAGGAATTAAGGACACAGAGGTAAAGCTAATCCCATCCCCCAACACCTCATCAATAAAGAAATAAATCACAGCCTTGAAAACATCATCTTTAATGATCTCCCACTTTTTCGAGAAGAAAAGGCCATTGAGCCCATCAGGATTCAGGGGCCTTGTAGGCCCCAAGGTCAAAAACAACAATTTGTACTTCCTTGAATGACACTGGGCCATTAAGGGAAATATTCGTATCTTATAACACGCTTAGGAATTATCTGAATGCATTGATTAACATAATTAGAAGGCTCTGAAGAGTACAAATCAATATAAAATTGCCAAATACCATTCATGACTTGGGTTTTTCCCCTCTAACCAGTTTCCTTTTGCATCCTTAATCGTGAATAGCTTGTTTCTATCCCTTCTCCGTAGTTTAAACATGGAAAAACTTGGTATTTTTGTCACCCCAATTAAGCCATTTCAATCTGGATCGTTGTCCCCAATATTGCTCCTCTTGTTTCCATAGTCTGCCAATATCCTTCCTTAAATGATTAACTAGAGGCTAATCAATCTGGTGTTGTGGTTTGTTCAAAATGACTTGGAGTTGTTGTTTTAGATTACCAATTTCCTTAGCAGCATTCTTGAAACTTCTGTTGTGCCATCTCTTAAGGTGAGTCTTGCAAAACTTAGGTTTTTGATTTCAACTCAGTCACGGGTCAGAAGAAGTACCTTTCCACCCATCAGTGACCACATTCCTACACTCCTCATGATCTTCCCAATAGACTTCATACTTGAAAGACTTACCACTTGTGAGGGGGGTGGGGGAGTCTGGGTTTGAGAATAATTGGGGAGTGATTAGAGTTAATAATTGGTAGAGCTGTGGAAAGAGCATAAGGGGAAAAATTCCTCCAAGCCCAATTATTTTCTACCTAGTAAACATCCCATCTCTAAGATTGCTGAGCCAAGTAAATCTACAGCCATGTAGATTAAGATCCATTAAATCTGATTGTTCAAAAATTCCCTAAAGAGGTTCATTCTAATAGGCTCAACACTTCTCACAACCTACCAAACCTGGGCAAATGGTATCCGAATTCAAAAGAACTCTAGTTGCCATCAGTTGCTTCTTCTTTTCTTTCTCAAATCTCAGCTTCCTTAGCTTCCTGACAAGCTTCTTAAAATAGTTCTGGAATATCATTAGCTAAGTAGGCTTGTGTAACTCCTCTATAGGGGAAGGGGTTTTGGTTAGGGGATAAAGCTAGGGGCTATTTGTTTCGGACTGGGTCAGGCCCAATCCGCATGAGAAACGACCCAGTACAACACTAGATCCGACCCAGGCGCTAACTACTGCAGGAGGCGCTGAGATCAACGGCCCAGATCGGCCCTAGCTGATCCGACAGCACAGATTCGACCAAGGTTAAGGGGCGACCCCTTTCCGCGTCTATAAATACAGCACCACCCCCTGAAATCAGGTACGCCTCATTCATTTGTACCTCCTCTTGATTTCTGATTGCTGACTTTGGCATTAAAGTGTCTACAGGTACCAACCCCTCGGCCGACCTCAACCTCGGAGAGGACGACTTCAACAACTATCCTTCCTCCTGCTCACCTTGGATACCAAACTCGGAGCAAGGTACTGAACACTATTCAATCTAACAAGGATAGGCTCAAGACTAGGACCAAACCTCTTAATTAGTGGGTTGTTTGAGCAGCAATCATCTCATCTCTTTCAAAAATACGGGCAGTAAGTCTCTCCTTAAGTGGTTCCCTTGGTATCTCATAAGGGTCCACCTCATTAGCCTAGCCTGTCTATTTTCAGTCTCGGTAGTTCTGGGCACATTCCTTCTCTGAAAATCCCTTAAAACACTGGATAGTGGCTTAGCAATAGGTCCACCTCAATAGCCTAGCATGTCTGTCTTTTGTCTTAGTAGTTCTGGGCACATTCCTTCTCTGAAGATCCCTTAAAACACCGGCTAGTGGCTTAGCAACAGGGGCACCAAATCCATGGCTATATTTGGGGAGGGCAGGGTAACATGGGATGCCATTACGAATGGGCATTTTGTTTCTAAGCATGTAGTTCAGATGAGGAAAAAGATAATCCCAAAAGTAGATAGATATTTGTTATTTTGTGCGCTAAGTTTTGCCAAATCTTCGTAACCATTTAGATAAACTATTCTAATGTAAACATATAAGCAGAGTATAACATGAGCCATTACCGTATGCCTAAGCTTTTACGAATTGTATGAATTACACATGCACAACACTGCATGTGTCGCGTTATTAATCCTATTCTTGTGTCTCGTTTCATACAATAAAGTCTTTCTCCGGTTTTTATTATACTTGTGTTTCTTCTTCGTATAGTTCGTATCATAGAATATTATTGCCAAACAAAACTCGTTTCTTAGTCGTTCCCGTTATTCTTGTTTCCTACTTATTAGACTTTAGAAGCAATGGTTTTACATGCGAAAATAGTTAATCATTCTCCAATCTCGACCCTACAACAAGTTCTGTTCAGTGATTGAGATAATGGAGTCACATGAGCCAAGGATGATAATCTTAAAATCCTAAACAGAGTATCAATTTGAGGATTAAAACTATAACAAGATTCCTAATCTAGTCTCCATATACGGATGGATTGAAAAAGCTAAGAAAACATCCAGAGTAATCCTAGAATTAAACAAACATTACACAGCACAGTGCCTAACAAGTAAACTATTTTTCGGGCTTTGAAGCACACGCCACGACGTGAGATTTGAATTTCTCCAGCTCTGCCAAAACCTCATCCTCTGGTCGGTAGATCAAATCACTCATGCGCCATATCTACACAATCGAATTTTCATTGCATCAGCCAATTCAATAGTAACAAATTCTTGAACAGACTTCATTAAAAAGTCATTCCCTAAATCTCAACACATACATTTTTTTAAAAACAATTGATTTACAAGGCAACAAAATTGTTTTAAAAATGAAGCAATCATAAACAATGTGTAACGGAAAAAGGTGTCTCGGCATTTCTCTTCAAACCTAGCTATTAAAGCTGTAGTGGACCACAGTGGCAACTTCAACCAGTAAACTAGTTAGTTAACTATTCAGATTGGTCGAGCATACGAGCTGGTGTGTAAAACACTAAAACAGGTTACACTATGCAGGTTTGGATGACTCGGTTGTTGCAGAACGCAGATATTTCTATCTGCAAGTGCATTTTCCATTATAAAGACCACCTGCTCCAGCTCTATAGCTACTCCACTGTGAGTGCATCCAAACAACAAAAAACAAGCACAAACAAGATGAAAATACCAGGATGAGCCTGAAAAACATGGCATACAAGGCAAGTAGAAGAGAAAAGATGACTTGTCATAGGGTTTTGTTTCTGAGGATAATATTAAATGAATGAGTCAAGTTTTAGGCACATGGAGATTTTGACAGACCCATGGGGTCTTTTTATTTCTTTCTTTATGGTCAGTATTAAACTTGGACCAAGATCAAACACTTGTATATAACTTTCAGCAATTTCTTTATTATTATATTAAATATTTGTATGTTATTTATTCAATTCAATTGACCATGTGTTTCAGTCGAGTAGATGACTTGACGGAGTATAATGAGCATGATTTCAATATTACGATTTGTTGTGTCTTTTATGTGAGATATACCTTAATAGTGTCTTGATAAGGTTTACCCTTAACTGTAAGACAATTTTGGCAATCACATAGAAGTTCAAGTTGTTTAGACATGTAGTCATTGGCGACTTCAATTATACTGCCTAAGAATTAGTTTCTACTTTCTCTACTTCAGATGAAAACTTTATTTATTTCCCATACCTGCAATGTTCCTCCTCCACCGGTACTTTCACAATCATCAGACACGCTAACAATTGTCCAAGGATCATATGCATTCCAGTGGAAGTCAACTACTTTGTCTCTGCATATATAAATAAAATGTACATAAGTAAAACAAAAATAAGTAGATCCGGAAGGTGGGAGCAGTACCTATTTTGACAGGAACAAAGCTGTACAATATTTTTTAACATTCACTTCACATGGAATCAAGAACTATGGAAAAATAGTCAAATGAAAGTAACCTAGGGATGACACATAATGCTATGCAAGACAACCACTAACTTGATGCTACCTTAATGAGATCAGTTTTACTGGAATTCATCAATCTGCATTACAAGCTCACGACCAGTACACTTTCAAGGTAGAGGTTATGGCATAACTGTTTAAAGCAACACTGCTGGTACAGATTTTTTATGAAACGTAAATGATGTTTTATGCATTTATATTTGGTGTCTAGTACTTCATCATGAAGCTGATATCAAACTGTGGTGGAGAAATACAGATGAATATACTAGAGAATCAGACAACATATTTGACAAAATACCCAATAGGTGTAAGAATCGTGTAAGCAACATCAGATGAGGAACAAAATAACACAGTTAAGAATCAGAAAATTTTGTTAGCAAAACTAATCCCCCAACAGCAACATAGGTGGTTGTAATAGAGACAGTAGGTTCATACCTATGACCTGCATGTTGGAAAAACAACCCTGGAGGACTGTTTATTGACTTTCCAGATCGCTCTATTTTTTTACCAACCTGCATTACCAGACAAAAGCAGAAGGCATTGACACCAAGCTATAACGCATAATCTGAGACAAGAAACCAGCAAACACTATCCAATTGAAACTGCACCTTCTCATAATCCCAAATGTTCAAGAGACCATCTTCGGCCGAACTTCCAAATACAGATGATTTGTCTGGAGACCACTGAATAAAACAAGCTGTTATTGGCATATTTTGCAGTATAATGATAACATATATATATAATGCCAAAAGGCATGATGAAGAGTTATCAGAAAGCTAAAATCACCTGGACGCAAAGAACGGCAGCTTTGTGACCCTCAAATTTATGGATAGGTGACCCAACCCCATTAGAGGTGAGATTGCGGCGATCAAACATGCGAACAGAATTATCTGCCGACCTGGAAAGATATGGTGACAAGTTAAATGTGGATGTGATGCTTTGTCATCCTGCTCATAAAGATATGACATGAATTAGCAGACAAAAGCGCAGCTCATACCCAGTAAGAATCAGATTATCATCATGGGGATTCCAGTCAACACAGTGAAGATCCGCATTGTGAGCTTTTTCAACCTGTCACCAAATTCATGGCAGAGAGGAAAATTAAAAAAAATATAAATAACAGAATGGCACAGTACTACATTACATAGTGTGACAAAAGGAGTAATGCATTTCTTAAAATATATCAGTGGAAATCTACATGATCCACTTGATGATCACATTAGGCTTCTTGAACTTGCAGAGTTGTCTATAGAGTTAAAACTATATCATATGTAAAAAACATGCATCTAAAAACCATGTCGAATACTTTAAAAAAAACCTATCTAAAATGCAGATAAAAAGGTAATTGTTCAAAGATAACCCTTAAAGCAAAACTTCTATATCCCGACATTGTGTCCACCGCAAAAATTCTCTAGGAACCTTATCATTTGATTCCTACAAATTAATGAAAGCCGTGTGTAGAGTAGATCTTTTTAATTCCTTCATTTTTCTCTCCGCTAATCTCTGTAATAACTATATAGCTTTCATGGCCAACCTTGGTTTTGTGATATGGGTCTCTTGTCTTGATCTCAACTCAATTACTCTCTCAAGACTTTGTAATATGTCTAACGAGTTCAGTCACCTATAGTGGACAAAGTTTTAAATGTTGCCTTTATTATTGAAGTTAGGGCTTGAAGTATTTCTCCACTCATTTGCTAAGCTCTTAGATCTCATAATCTGGTTGAAGAACGTTGTGAGTCATCTTATACCTAGCTTTCCTAGCCTTTTCTATGCCCTAAATAGGTAATTATCTACGCCAGTTACCTTTCAATTAGTCATCCTCTTCAGTACTTCTTTACTTCAAATTGTTGCATTCTTTGATAAGATAATGTAGTTTAGGTGCTACATTCTAGTATTAGGTCTACTAGTGTTTGATGAAAACTCATATCCGCCATTAACAAGTTTATGACAAAACTCGTCCAAGGATCCATATATTAAGTTAAAAAAATCACACACACTTGTCCACAAACTTGGTGCCTAACATTAACATAACCCATTAAAAACTTTTGCTATTGCTTTGCTTACCACCTTTGTGCATCAGTCAGTGTTAGAATTAGAGTTTGTGAAGTTGATTTTAATCAGAAATGTGTTTCGAGTACATTTTTTGACTTACGTTTGGAAGCATTTATGTGATAAGCAGTGTTTTAAATCCCGGATAGCGGAGCGGCGAGCCTAAAAAACGCTATAGCGGTATAGCGGAAAGCGGGATGACCGCTATTTTGAAATTTCATACACAAATCTAAGATAAATACTATATGCATGAAAATTATCAAAAAAAAAATACAAAACAGAAATAGGAAGCAAAGTGAGATAGAGTTACAGAACAAAATTGAGAGCAGTGAAGAGAAGAGAGGAAGGACACTGTGTGCATAACATGGGAAAGAAGATGGAGCAACGGTGAAAAGGTGGAGAAGTGGAGAAGAGTCACGTTCAAGACACAAGGAAAGAAAGCGTAACAGGAAAGCACAGTCTTTTAATTTATATTATATTTAAAAATCCTAATTTTTTAATCTCTTAACTTAAACGCGAAATACCAATACTACCCTTAATGAAAAAACCTAGCTTTTTAAAATATAAAGGGCGTTTTAGTCATTTCAAGTCTGTCTTCAACCTAGGGAAGACATTTCGACCCAAACCCACGCAGATCTCGCCGCTTTTGCGCCCGCGACGCGGAAACGCTCCGCCACGCCGCTATAGCACGCGATTCAAAACACTGGTGATAAGTGATTTCAACAGAATGAATGACGTTTCAAAAGCGTTGATGAAAATAACTTTTAAGTGTGTAATTATTAATATTATGGTTAAGTACTATTAAGTTAAAAAAATCACACACACACACACACACACACACACACACTTGTCCACAAACTTGGTGCCTAACATTAACATAACCCATTAAAAACTTTTGCTATTGCTTTGCTTACCACCTTTGTGCATCAGTCAGTGTTAGAATTAGAGTTTGTGAATTTGATTTTAATCAGAAGTGTGTTTGAGTACATTTTTTGACTTACGTTTGGAAGCATTTATGTGATAAGTGATTTCAACAGAATGAATGATGTTTCAAAAGCGTTGATGAAAATAACTTTTAAGTGTGTAATTATTAATATTATGATTAAGTACTAAAAACTATTAAATAGTAATATAATAATAAATTAGGAGGATTCTTTTGCCTTTGCAGTTGGGTGACAAAAGCAATGTTTTGATGCAAAATCATTTTTGTACAAAGTTTCCAACATGTTAACATAAAAACAAAATCACCGTGTCCAACTTCAAATGCGATTCTACACACTACAAACGATTCTACACACTACAAACGCTAATTCGATAATGCTATTAGTGTCTTACCTAAATTATATTTTACTACCCATTTTCAACATTTTAACATAAGAATGATGCTTTTCAACACTCCTATTTAACTTGATCTTTTGTTGCACGCTATCCTCCCAACATCAAGAATCTTTAACTTCTTGTCCAAACCCCTCAACTCTTAGTGACTATTGGTCTACCTTTCTAATACCTTTACCCAGATTTTGTTCGTGACAATGTTAGAGCCCTGATTTTTCACTATACATGAGGTACAATTGCAATGGCTTTTACCCAATTAACATTCTACTCGAGCAATATAGCTGTTGCTTGACCGAACAGTACCATTATTTATTGACCGTATACTGTCTAAAACAGCCCTTTTCTTTTTTCTGGGCTTGGACAGACTATTTTATGTTATATGAAAATAACAATAAAGGAAGTAAATGTGAATACATGATTGAAGCATGAAAAAGCATATACCTTAACCGCGGGACTAGAGCCAACACGAGCATCCCATAAAATGAGACAAGAATCATCTCCAACGCTACAGAACTCCTGCGCACTTCAGCGTGATGTATTGATGTCAGGAGATATGGTTATCCCTTAGAGTATATATTAAGTTCAAGTGCAAATACTTTATATACCTCAAATAGAATGTAAATATATAGAATAATTTTTTGCCCTTCCATTTCGCCTCTTTAAAAATAAAAATATAGTAGAAAAGAGAGTAGCTAGATCATTACAAAAGGAACACAGAGAATAGAGGGCTACCTAGATTTCAACCTAACTTCATAATAGGGTGAATTATAAAATGAGAATAGCCACTTCAATAAGGTAAAGTACAGAAGTATGAAACTGAAACTACTTCGTAGAGAATGCAAATTACCTAGAAGGGGAAAAGGCCACATCTTCAACAGTATCCTCGTGCCCAGAGTATATACCTCTTGGTCCGACAGAAGGGCTATCAACAGCTTTATCATTGCCTTCCCCAGATTTTGAGTTTGGTTTAATGATTGACCCACCAGACTTGGAGTCCGTGGCAGCAGATGTTACATGGTCTTCAATACTCCACAACACCACTGTTTTATCCTTTCCTGTAATGTAACTCAGTTTTTTCAGAAGGAATGGACAGAGATTTAAAATTCTAATTGTTGAAAAATTAACAAGAATGCCAACCTCCTGAAAGCACATAAGGCTCAGTTGGGCACATTGCAAGAGCAAATTCTGCATTATCTTCGTGTCCTGTCAATATCTGCAAAAGAGGCTCCATGTGAATCTATCAAGAAGCACCAAACATGCCCAATAACATAAATAGAAACAACAATAACATTGCATTAGGTTTTTTTTCTTTCAAAATAGGATAATTCAGGGGAACTAAAGATGGAGTTCACATAATTCCAAGTAGAGGAACCGATTTGATAATATCCACACACTCACGTAATTGACAAATTTATTCAATAAATCCTTTTAATGAAACTGCAGTATAATATAATCTGACCCATTTCAACATCACAAAATCCTACTTATTAGGTAGACAAAAACATACTTCTCAGTTCTCACAAAAAAGGAGCATACAAATCAGATTGCACTTTTCTTAGATGGAAAACTGCTATGGAATATTAATGCATATAGCCGGGTCAACCAGCCCTACCAAATCTGGACGAGAGTTTGTAGCTCCAAGGACAGCATGACGGTTAGGTTGACTTTCAACATCCCAAATGAGAACCTGATATTTGAAGAATTGGAAATAAGCAACAGTAGAGCCACAAAGAATAAACACAATGGCAAAGCAAAATGTAAAGATCTTACATCAGGGCTGTCTGTGTGCGTAGCCACTATCTTAGAATTTTGTGGCAATTCTCTGATTCTGTTTACCTAGAAATTGGAACAAAAAGATCAGATCAGAAAACACCAACACCGTGATTATCAGCTTAATGATAATCAAGGGAAAATATAAACCATTGAAATGCATCCATAAATGAACATAATCTTGCTAAAATCACGAAAACAAAGGCAGTGAAGATTATGGAACTAAGTTATTATTCATTCATCTTTAGCTAAGCTTCAAATGCATCCAATTTTTAGCTAGTCAGTCAATGTAAAACACGGATCTATTTATACCTCGCCAGGGTGTATGATAGTCTTGTACTTCTTCACAAATGGGGATCGTGCCTCTTCGTTAAACTGAAAGAATAATAAAAAACCATTATAGCTCATTAATTGAACTTCAAACAACAAACTGAAACATTCAAAGATAAGTGACATTGCATTAACATAATAATTCACCTGAGAAATGTGCTCTGCAGCTGCAACCCTAGGCTTCACAACCTCACAATTCGCAATCACCAGTGTATTTGGGACACTCCCATCCGTCTAATAAAAAAATACAAATACAAACTCAACATATACACATAACAACACTTACACTGAGTAACAAAACAACAAAATCAACATCATAAACTCAAAATCAACGAAAAAGATTCAACCTTTAAACAAAACTTCAACAACAAAAAGGAGCATTGACATTACCTGCTCAGAGAGATAAAGACGCTGACGATTCTTGTAAGTAGCTTGTTCCAGCTGAGGTCCCCACCTATTATGAAATCGAAATCAGTACCAAAAATTAAACAATTATTAGCTCAGAGCAAGAAAAACAGAAAACCCTAGAAAGAGAAAGAAAGAGAGAAGTACCGGCAAGAGAGAGAAGGCCAAACTAGGTTATGGTTAGCGAGCCAATCGTAAAGAACGGGAACGAGAGATTTCCATTGAGTGTACTTCTCGTCCACCGATGCTTGTTGTTGTCGTTGTTGTTGCTGTTGCTCTTGTTCTTGCTGCTGTTGTTGTTGCTGTTGCGCCTTTTTTGCTTCCTTTGGCGTCTTCCCGTGTGATTGTTCATCTTTCTTCTCGTCCTTGGGTTTGGGTTTTCGACCCCTAGTCTCCTTCTTCTTCACCGCGCCTTGCTTCGGTGTAGTCTCCATTTTCTCTCTCACTCCCTCTGCAAACACACCACCACTGTGCTGTGCGCTCTCTCTTACTCACACCTCTCAAAAGTCAATACTAAAATTCCCCACAGGCCCCCCCACCCTCAACTTTATTACTAGTAGTATTTTTTTTTTGCCAAATCACTAGTAGTATATTATATATTATTATTATTATATATATTATATAAAAAACTAGTAGTGTATTATATATTATATAAAAAATAAACTATATGATAAATATTAAATAGTACTAACTTGTTTTCCCTAAACAAAGTAGTAACTTGTTGCCGTTTATTCGAAATTTAAGATGATGAATACTCTACAAATTTTGACGATGATAGCGAACTCCCTGTGGATAGTGATTTAGATGAAGAATGGGAGTGGACCACAATACTTCCTACTGAAACAGTTAATGAGATAAATGATAAGAGAAACAAAACTGATCCACTTCTACACTCAAATTACAACTTTGCAGCTGATTTTGAGGGAGAAGGTCAAATTGACTCTGATGAGTTAGACACCCCACCAGGTAGTGATGGTGAGGAACCTATGACACACTCATTTCCCAAGTTCAAGCCACCTGATGGTAGTGAGCCAGTTAGGTTTGAGGTAGGGTTGATATTCAACGTTAAGAAAATATTAAGGGAAGCTGTTAAGGATTATGGAATGCAGAATAAGAAAAACCTATATTTTAAGAAGAATGATAGTAAAAGAGTTGTGGTCAAATGCATGAGTGGGTGTCCCTTTTATATGAGGTTAACCCAGGGGGCTAGAACTCACTATTGGTAGTTTGTTAGTATGAGTGACCAACATTCTTGCTTCGGGACAGCAAGAAACAGGTTGGTCAAAGCAGAATGGTTAGCTAAGAAATTTGTTTCGATTCTTAGCCATTCACCATACATAAAAGTCAAGAGTCTTATAGCAGAGGCTAAAAATAGATGGGGTGTGAAGTTGTCACATAATCATGCATATAGAGATAAAAGAAGGGCAATGGAAAAACTACAAGGTGCAACTTCTGAACAATATTTGAACCTCAAATTATGCAGAGGAGTTTAGGAGATCAAATCCTAATTCAACAGTAATAATCAAGTGTCATATGGAACCTAATTGACCAATTTTTGAGAGGATTTTTGTATGCCTTGAGGCATGTAAAGCTGCATTTGCTTGGACATGTGGGCCTCTAATTGGTTTGGATGCATGTTTTTTGAAAGGGGAGTTTGGAGGCCAACTCATGACAGTTGTTGGTAAGGATGGAAACAACCAGATGTTTCCTATTGCATATGTATGTTGTGGTGGAGGCTGAAACAAGGGACTCTTGGGCCTGGTTCATCAACCTACTGCTTGAAGACGTAATTGAATCAAATAAACCCGAAGCCATATGCCTTCATTTCTGACCAACAAAAGGTAACAATTCTGATTATGTTCTGTTTTAATTAATTTTGTTATTATCAATAATTTTGATTCTGTTCTTTTCTAATTAATTCTGATTTACACAATGATGTAGGGCCTTGTTCCTGCTATAGCTGCTTATGGAGATCAAATGGAGCATGGGCTTTGTGCCAAACATTTGTACAGTAATTGGAACAAGAAGTATCCTGGTGATAAAATGAAGAAAGCCTTCTGGAGTTGTGCAAGGGCTACGACAATACCACAATGGCAGAGATCAATGGAGACATTAAAGAACTTGAATGAGCTTCCTTGGAAAGATATGATGGAGCTGCCTCCCGCTGCTTGGTATAGGTCACATTACAAGCTAGATACACACTGTGACCTTATAGTAAATAACATGTGTGAGGCATTTAATAGTATCATATTAGAGCATAGGGACAAACCCATTATATCTTTGCTAGAGGGATTGAAATACTACTTAACCAACAGAATTGTGCAGCAAAAAACCCTTATTCAAAGATATAATGGTGACATATGCCCTAAGGTTTAAATAGCATTAGAAAAGAACAAGAAAGCTGTTGATGGTTGGTCACCATTTTGGCATGGTGATGATGATCACCATGAAATTTTTACCGTTGACAATGGGACTGACCAATATGAAGTCAACCTATTTGAAAATACATGTGCATGTAGGAAATGGGATATGACTGGGAATCCCTTGTCCACATGCTATTTGTTGCATGTCGTATAACAATGTGCCTTCTGAGAATTATGTTGAACAATTTTATAGAAAGTCTACTTTCTTGGCCACCTACTCATACTTGATTATGCCATCAAATGGTCCTATGCTCTGGCCACTCACTAAATCCGAGCCAATTCATCCACCAAGAATGAGAAGAGCACCTGGCAGGCCTAAGAAAGTGAGAAACAAGTCCAATGATGAGCCAAGAGATCCTAATAGACTCCCAAGATCGTTACCTACTGTGAAGTGCAAAAAATGTGGGGTTTTAGGCCACAATATAAGGAGCTGCAAAGGGAAGACAAAAGCAGATAGAGTGATCCCAGTAAGTGGAAACAAGGTAATATATCATAATTTAGTCTATTGTTGACCATTATTAATGTATCATAATTTATATATTTTGCAGAGGCTTAAGAGGACACAAACTAATCAAGAAGAAGTAAGCACAAGTAGAGAGAGAGGAGGAGGAACTACTAGAGGAAGAGGAAGAGCAACTGCTAGGGGAAAAGGAAGAGCAACTGCTAGGGGATTAGGAAAACTAGCTTTAGGCTTAGGTGTTAATATTTTGTGATCGTACTTTGTAAAGGAAACATATGGTGTTCCACTTTATATTTTGTGATAGTACTTTGTAAACTAGACATATGGTGTTTCACTCATTTTTGAGGTTCAATGAAAGTTTGGTATCATTTTGTATAAAATTGTGCAGTTTTTATAATTTTATTGCATACCATTTCTGCATTGTTAATCTGATGGCGGTTTAATAGTCAGTTTAATTCAATTGTGCAGCATTTTACAACACGGATTCTATAGCATTTTAGAACAATGATTCTGCAGCATTTTACAACACATGTTGTAACTCATTTTCTGCATACATTTTGTAAAGCTTCTGCAGCATTATACACATATTATAACATAGATTTAAACCAATGTTTTACCATTTCAAATAAATTCATTTCACAATACATAACCACATTACAACTTCAGTTAAACCAAACTATTCCACACTAAACACAAACTAACCACATTACAAATTACATCACCTAAACCAAGACACAAACACCCAAATACATAATTGAAAAACCTAAATTCTACTTCACTATTTATTTTGCCATTAAGACAATCACAAGTAACATTACAATAACTCATCCTGTGACTATTTGTTTTGCCATTAAGACAATCACAAGCTATAACTTACAATCACATTGGATAGCGCTTTTCAAACTAAGTGCTATTGTAGGTTTCATTAATTGAGACCCACCAACACACGTCTTCCATCCCACGAAATTCTATGCACCCACTAACACTACTCTCCACAATTATGATCTCGTTGCCACTCTCTCCCACACGAGCGCTCTCCCGTCGCTGTCTCTAATCACATCTCATTTCCTTCCTCTGAAATTCGAAACCAGGGGCTCTTTTGCTTTCGAAACTCCCTGCAACTGTGGTTTCCTCTATTTCCCTCACCAAAGTGAACTCCTTTGCTTTCGTCACAAAACTTATTGTTTCTTTTTCAGCGTAAGGGTACTCTCGTACAATGCACCAACAATTACTACTGATTTCCTGCAATGCTGGTTCTGCCGCCTGTATGCCATTCTAAGTTGTTTTTTCTTTGTATATTCTGATTAACCTTTTGATGAACGAAACCCTTTTGTCATAGAAAATAATCGATTCGTTGAAAGTTTTTATTTTTGGAAAAATTGTTGCAGGAGTTATTGCTGCTACGTTTGTGTGTCTGTTAGATGTGATCAAAACTAGGTTTCAGGTCGGGTGACTCAGGTCGCTAATGGCAGTGTTGAAGGTATGCGCTGCAGTGTAAAGCATTTTACTATGTTGAAAAAGACAATGAGGACGTGCCCTGTAGGTGTTTGTGTTATGAGGAAGTCTTATAGTTGGTAGTTTGGAACAAAAATTGCGCAGCATTATTAGCACAAACTTGTTCTGACTGCTCTGGCCTTGCTTACAAACTGGGCTAACTGTGAGTTTACTTCTTGCTTATATTTTCTTGTAGTCATTACTCTACCTAGGGATGGCAAAACGGATTTGACCCGCGCGGGCCGGCCCGCTGACCCGCCAAAAAAAGGCGGGTTGGGCTGAGGTATTGGGACCGCTGACCCGCTGAACCCGCCCCGCCAAAAAAAAAACCGCGAGCTAAAGCAGTAACGGGCCGGGTCAGCCCGCCAGCCCGTTTTTTTTAAAAACAAAAAAAAACTTTAAACTGAATCATTTTTTTTTTGGTCAATAAATTGAATCCATTATCACTATCAGGATTCAGGACTCAGGCCCATAACCCATTTCCATTTAGACTTTCATTTTTCACTCTCGCTCCCAGCCTTCTCCCTCTCGCTCCCAGCCTCTCTCACAGTCTCACTCGTTGTCATCGCCGCCGCCAACGCTGTTCCTTGCCGTTGCCGTCTCCGCCAGCGCTGTTCCTTGTGTGAATTGTATTAAATGTTCAGGGTTGCTTGGAATTGGATACATAACAGAAAGGAAAATGAGGATTTACTGTAAACATATTTAACATTATTATTTAATGAATGCAATTATTTAGCCACTGTCATTGTCAACACTGATTTATACATGGCATGGAGTAGCTTATGATTTAATTACTGTTAACTAATTTAAAGAAGACTTTCATATTATAATTTAGAAAACCATGTCAACCCTTATTTGCCAGAATCATGAAGCATTAATTGCAGAATATGCGCCTAAGATCTGGCAATGCCAATTAATCATTCCAAGAGCTATTCTAGCTCACTTTAAACTTGTAGGAGAGCTTCTGAAAGTATTCAAATATCTATACCTATTTCAACACATAGGTAGCCCCTGCAGCAAGACAAGAGAAAAGTAAAACGTTTTCAGAAAATAACTTTTGTTTTTAAGAAAAAACATTGTCTTCTCTGGCCTGAAAGTTGCAGGGAACTTCTCAGACACAGGCCGAGCACCAAGGCAGTGCGAATTTCTTGCTGATGAGTCTTAGTTTGAAGTAGCAGTTTGAGATTGCATGATCAAATAGGGGTCAAAAAGAATGAACACTTTCATTGAGGCCCCTAGAGATTGGCTACAAACTTTTTGCTTCTGTGGATCCTGCTAATGGCTATAATCAGTTGATGCATCTGGTGCTGCTCCTAAAACTGGACAAATTATTTATGTTATTATTGTATTGCCATTATTTTAGGAAATTAGAGTGGCTAGAGAACAATCTGGGGCTGCTCCTAAAACTGGACAAAGTCAGCTTGACATGTATTTGGAAGAGCCGGCGTTGAGTCTTGATTACTCGGAACATTTGGATGTACTACAATGGTGGAAGAACACTAGACAAAGATTTCCAGAACTTTCAATAATGGCTCGAGACTTATTAAGCATTCCTATTACCACCGTTGCATCAGAATCTTCTTTTAGCATTGGTTCTAGAGTGCTTAACAAGTATAGAAATCGCCTGTTGTCTGAAAATGTGGAAGCATTGATATGTTCTCGTAATTGGATTCATGCCTTTGATGATGGTAATTTATTTAACGTGAATATGGTTTACTATTACTTTTTATATATATTTTCTACCAACAATATTTATTTCATTGTTTTATGATGTAGATGGAAATGATGATGACAATGAAGATGAAAAAGAGGGTCCAAGTGGTTCTAAGTGTGCATCTAATGTTATTGACATTGAAGATTAGAATTTAGATGTTTCACTATTGTTTTGTTAGACAGTGTTATGTTTTGTTAGCCAATATTATGTAATTTGAATATCTAGACTTTGAGGTTTTACTTATTATGGTTTTTTGGTTCTTAAAAATATTTATTTTGGTTGCTTGATGCTTAATCCCTAGTTATCAAGCAATCAAAATACTTATTTTGGTTGCTTTAAGATCGAATTATGGATTTGGACCTTTTGGTTGATGGTTGGTTCTAGCCTTCTAGGTGACATTTTTTAATGGTTAATCCTAGTAATTCCAATACTATTATTGTTTTATACTTTTATTTTGAATCTATTTTAAAAAGCAGGTGAAAAATCTTATTGAAATTGAAATGTTAAAAACATGTTAGTTTTTTGTTCAAAAACATTGAAAAAAAAAAATCAGGCGGCCGGACCGCCAACCCGCCAGCCCATCACTTAGCGGGCCGGGCCAGTCTTTTGAACTCGCATTATTTGGCGGGCCGACTCGCCCCGCCCCGTTTTTAGCGGGCCGAAGGCAAAACGGGCCGGGCCGGGCCGGGCCGGACCGTTTTGCCATCCCTAACTCTACCTGATGAACTATTCTTCTACCTCCTTCAAAAGATATATTGATTTGTTGTGGATTGTTGTTTTTACCTTCAAATTTGCATTGGTTTCTTGTTCGAAAGAATTATACAACTATCTATTCTTTATTATTTGTACACTACTTAAACAGGACTAGTTAAAACTCGTAAGCAACAACCTTTCCTTTAGTTTTGATTTGATCTGATTTTATTTTGTAAAGCAAAATGTGAAAATAATAATGGAATGCAGTGATTTTCTGGATTGTTTACTTACTGATTTATAGAGCATCTTTCATTGATGTTTTTTGATTTTATATTGTGCCTTTGACAGTGAAAAAATCTCAGTCAAATAATAAGTCATATGTCCATTTGTGGTGCCATTTCTCTAGGGGGTGATTTACTTCAATAAAAATTATGTCAATTTTTGTTCTCATTAAGAATAAATAGGATATCTGATCTCATGAATTTGCTTTGCATTTTTTCCTTGCGCTTTCTAAATAGGGGATTCTAATTATTGGTTTTCTGGATGAATAGTGGTGTTTTCAGTACTTAGTGGCCAAAAATCGATTCTCTACTTAGTGTGATCTCATTCAACGGTCATATTTTTTCTAAGCCTATAAATAGGACTTAGTGTTTCTCAGAAAAAGACAACCCATTTTTACGCTTACGCTGAAACGCAAAACTAAACCCTAGCACACACACCTCTGTTCTTCAAGTATTTTTCATCTGTCAGAACTGATTTCTCTCAAGGGTTAGGTTGGGTTGGTGATCTTCAAGTTGTTGTAATATGCCTTCATAAGAGGTATTTTGGTTGTTAATTTGTGATTCGTTTTTACGCTGTATTTGGTACTAGAGAGTGGGGTATCTCTCTAGGGTTGCTGTTTGAACTAGGGAGTGGGGTATCTCTTGTTGCTGTTGTTGTGGTAGATTTGAGGGCTCTTCATAGGTGGGGTATCCTAGGAGAAGAGTGTCTGAGTCTGTAAAGGTTTCCAAAGCACCTGTAAGCTTTGTTGTGTTGGTGGAAAATCTCACAAGGGTGTGAGGACTGGACGTAAGTCACTAGGAGGTGACCGAACCAGTATAAAAATCTCTGTTCTTTACTGCTTTATTTTTCAGTTTTCGTTTCTCGTTAATTCGTTCCATAAACCTGCGCGAAAAATCAATCAAGTCGTTAAAGGGGATTTTTAATTTTTAAAATCTCAATTCACCCCCCTCTTGAGACTGAAGCCACTTGGTAACAAGTGGTATCAGAGCTAGACTCTTGTATAAAAGGGCCTAACAACTTCAAGAGAAATGGCTTCAGGTTGGTCTACGCAAGAGGGTGCTTCTCTTACCCGTCCTCCGGGATTCAACGGGGAAGACTATGCATATTGGAAAGAAAGAATGCGAATATTTATAGAAGAGGTAGATATAGATATATGAGATGCTGTGCAAAATGGACCCTTTGTTCCCACGCACATGGTACTTGGCGCACTCACAGTGAAAGAAAGAAATGAATGGACGGATAATGATAAAAGGAAAGTTCAACACAATTTCCGTTCCAAGAACATTATCACTTCCGCACTTAGTCCCGATAAATTTTTTAGAGTGTCGAATTGTAAAACTGCTCAAGAACTGTGGGACAACCTTTAACTCACTCATGAAGGTACTAGTGAGGTAAAAAGAGCCAAAACTAATACTCTCATCCGGGAATATGAATTATTCAGAATGAATCAAGGAGAATCGATACAAGAAATACAAAAGAGGTTCACTCACATAGTGAACAAATTGGGCTCATTAGAAAAATCATTCCCTCCCGATGACTTGATCAACAAAGTGTTGAGATGCCTAAACAGAGAATGGCAACCAAAGGTAACTGCGATAACTGAATCAAGAAATTTAGCTACGATGATTCTTGCCACCCTGTTTGTAAAACTACTAGAGTACGAGTTAGAGCTCACTCGTCTAGCAGAGCATGAAGAAAAAGGCAAGAAAAAGAAAAGTTTAGCTCTCAAAGCTTCTAGTTCAAATCCACCCGATGATAGTGATGATTCAGAAAATAAGGATGATGAAGACGATGAGAATATGGATCAAATGGTTAGAAAATTCAAAAAGTTCATGAAAAGGAAAAGGTCACCCAAAAAGAATTATTCATCCAAAGGAGTCTCAAGCAAGGAAAACTTGTCAAGTCCACCAACATGCTACGAATGTCGTAAATCCAGACACATGACGATGGAGTGCCTGAACTTACAAAGAAAATGTCAAAGTTTAAGAAAAAGGGGTCCAAAGGAAACAATGGTAGAAAAGCCTACATATCATGGGAAGACAATGACATGAATTCATTAGATGATTCAGAAAGTGAAAAAACTCAAGTTGCTCTCATGGCCGACCACGACCACGAAAATGAAACTGAGGTATATTCTAACTCTGAAACTTCACAAAATGCATATGATGAATTACACGAAGTATTTCTTAAATTGCATAATGATTCTGTAAAATTAGCTAAGGCATTAAGTAAATCTAAGAAAACAATTGTTCATCTTCAAAATGAAGTTAATGCTTTAACTAAAGAAAAATTAGAGCTTAGAAAAGAAAATGACAGTCTTGTTTATTTTAAGGCAAATTATGTATGTGATAAGTATACAGAACATAAAAAGAAAATCCATGAGCTTGAATGGAGATTAGGAAAAATGTGCGTACAAAACAAACAACATGTGCATCCTAGGCCACAAAGAAACACTTCCACGAAAAGAAATTTGCATTATAGGCTTAAGTTATATTAGATGTTATTACTGTGCCAAGCTAGGACATACTGCATCTGTTTGCATAGCTAGAGGAAGACAAGTTGTGAAAAAGGTATGGGTTCCCAAAGAGACTATACCAAGTACTAACCCACAAGGACCTAAAGAAATTTGGGTACCAAAATTTTCAACTTGATCTCATTGCAGGTATGCTTCAAGGTATGGGGGCAGATTGACACCTTGACAGCAAAGACTCAAAGCGCATGACTAGAGACGCAACAAAGTTCTTAACACTCACCCCCGGAAAAAGCAGTCATATGACTTGTGATGACAACAATAGAGGAAGAATCACCGGTGAAGGTTAGATTGGTAAAGTTTTATTCACCTCTATTGAAAATGTGCTTAATGTAGAAGAACTTAAGAATAGTTTATTAAATTTCAGTAAATTTTGTGATCATTGAAATAGGGTAATCTTTAATCTTGGTTCATGCATCATTGAGAACAATATTTGTAAGGCATGTTAGAATAATATGAAACAGAGTAAACAACATCTCATTCACATAGATCACGGTCTGATTAAATTGCAAAAACACAAAATATTATGGTCAACTCTCTAGGACTGAGCATATAGAAATTAGATATCACCTTCTTAGAGTCCATGGTTAGAAAGGAGATAGTGTGATTGAGTTAGTTGAGTCGTCACGAACAGCTAGTTGATATTTTCACAAAGCCATTGCAAAAGAAAACTTGGTTCTTCATTCGTTTAAATGAGTTTTGATTAAATGTTTCTCAAGTGATTTTATAAGAAATTTGAATTTGCTCTGTTATTTGTTTTTAATCGATTCTTCTCCTGCTATAATACATGCTCACAATCGTTGGTTAACTAAAATAATTTTTCTCCCAAAACTCTACTTCCCTTGATCATACTCTGGCTGCCATCACCAACTTTCAAACTGAGCAGCGTGAAATGTATGAAGCTTAAACAAAAAAAATCATCACCTCTAGAGAAACCCACAGTCGGGAAATTGCTACCTTAAAACAATTGCCTAATAGTTTTGAGACTCGTGTTGACTTTTACTCGTTTTGATGAAATATTCTCTCCATGGTATCGAATATGATTTTTTTGGTTTTGATGATTATTCATTTTTATAAATCTGCAATGGTTCATTTACCTTGTCAAATAACTGTGTTGATCGATTCGCAAACTATGTCTCACAGTCACCCTTTTCATCATGTCGACAAAAAGGGGAAGAAATATATAGGATTGATAAAGAATTGTCATTTTGCATCTAATCATTGAGATAGGGGGAGCATCAAGTGAGGGGGAGTCCTGTCGCATATCATGCATTATTTTGTTTGATGAACTAACCTCCCACCCAAAGATGAGTAAAGTTTTGTCATCATCAAAAAATGGGAGAATGAGGTTATATTGCTTTTGCAGGTTAGGTTTTGATGATGATGTGTTCGAAATCAAAATGACAAGCAGGTTAGGTTTTGATGATGATGTGTTTAAAGCGGAAAATGACAAAGCGGAAATCCAAGGCAAACAAGACTCAAGAAGTAAGGGTAGTCTATAGGGGTGATGACTCATCATCATATGTATATTTTTGTTCAGTTTACAACCGAAATGTCGGTGATTTTATATTTGATTCAGCCAATAGTTAGGGTTTTGGCATAATTTTAGTTCTATGTAGTAAGTGTGGAGTTGTAACAAAATGCATGAGAAATCCTTCAATTTGATGTGGGGTCTACTAGCGAACCAGACACTTGCCTAGTGACGAAACGGAGAAAAGAAGGAAGGAAAAAGATCGGACAGCTTTCGCACCTGCGGCCAAGAAGATCGCGCCACAACCCTGCAATTCTGCAAGAAGTCGCGAGTGCTATATATATTTCAGCTTTGCGTTTTAAGAGCTCTCTTCGGCTTGGGAACGATTTTAGGGTTTGGAGCAACAGCTGGGGGCGCATTTGGGGCCTTCCCAACACCTTGGGAACAAGGGTTTGAAGGTTCTAATGGAGGCCTAATGGTGTGAACTTCTTCTACTCATGAATTCTATTCCTATTATGCCATGTAATTAGTTCTTTTGATTTGGGAGAGATGACTCTTCCCAAAAACTATTATGTGAATGCCTTGCTATGACCAAGTCAGTTTTTGTTCAATTTATCAATTGCCTTTATCTCTATGCTTAATGCTTTACTCTTACACATGATAATTGTATTGATCTAGGTTTATGATCACCATAGAAATATGAGTTTGTATGCTTGAAATTGGGGATCTAGGTCACATATGCGATCACCATAGGAATATGGGATGGGTGTGTGAATTCTCTATTTCTCATGTTTAATGTTTTGCCTATTGGCATGAATCACCTAAGGAATTAGGGTTTCTCATTAGGTAAAAGGGGTTTTGAGGCAAGAGATTGTCCTTAACCTAATTTAGTGAATTGAATCAGGTAATTTGGATAATTACTTTGATATTGGTTGAAGGTCATATGATAGCATAGGGAAGATGAATCAATCCCTAATCGCTTTTATCTTGCTTTATTTTCAACGCTATCTTTCAGTTAATTAACAAAATCCCAAAAATATTATCTTTCCGTTTTTACCTCTAAGAATTAATAAACTTGCCTAATTAATAATGAGACGCAATCCTTGTGGATATGACCGGTTCTTACCGTTTTTACTACTACTTGCAACGTTTCGGTACACTTGTCGAAATTCTAACAAGGGGTTGGGTCGTGTCTTAGGATATCTTGTAAGCCGCTTTTGAGAGTCAGCTCAACTCATCTCACAATCTCATAGCCTTCATCTTGTCTAAACGCATGCATGCATAGGTAAGGCACGTAACATGAGAAAGTGTTTTTTGCATAATTATGAGCTTATTGCAAACAAGCACAAAATCGATTCATGGCTTCTTCTCTAAAGAAGAAAATCGATTTTGAGCCTGTTCCTCTTAAAGAAGCAAATCGATTCCTCTCTTGTTTTTGTGAACTACATAATCGATTCATAGCCTATTATTTTAAAGAGTAAAATTGATTTCCATCTTCCTTACTCTAATTAAAGAATTGATTTGCATCTTCCTTATTTTAATTAAAATTGATTTCCAACCTTTTCCCTAAAGCACAAATCGATTTCATTTCTTAGAAGCAATTAATCGATCAATTGTTCCTATTTCAAAGCCAAGAATCGATTTACATTCTAAACTCTTTTAAGCCAAAAATCGATTCTCTACTTAGTGTGATCTCATTCAACGGTCATATTTTTCCTAAGCCTATAAATAGGACTTAGTGTTTCTCAGAAAAAGACAACCCATTTTTACGCTTACGCTGAAACGCAAAACTAAACCCTAGCACACACACACCTCTGTTCTTCAAGTATTTTTCATCTGTCAGAACTGATTTCTCTCAAGGGGTAGGTTGGGTTGGTGATCTTCAAGTTGTTGTAATCTGCCTTCATAAGAGGTATTTTGGTTGTTAATTTGTAATGTGTTTTTACTTTGTATTTGGTACTAGAGAGTGGGGTATCTCTCTAGGGTTGTTGTTTGTACTAGGGAGTGGGGTATCTCTCTAGGGTTGTTGATTGTAACAAGGGTGGGGTATCTCTTGTTGTGGTAGATTTGAGGGCTCTTCATAGGTGGGGTATCCTAGGAGAAGAGTGTCTGAGTCTGTAAAGGTTTCCAAAGCACCTGTAAGCTTTGTTGTGTTAGTGGAAAATCTCACAAGGGTGTGAGGACTGGACGTAGGTCACTAGGAGGTGACCGAACCAGTATAAAAATCTCTGTGTTCTTTACTGCTTTATTTTAAGTTTTCGTTTCTCGTTAATTCGTTCCATAAACCTGCGCGAAAAATCAATCAAGTCGTTAAAGGAGATTTAATTTTTAAAATATCAATTTACCTCCCCTCTTGAGACTGAAGCCACTTGGTAACACGACATTTCAGGTACGTCCATTGGAACTGTTTATATAATGGTATACTTTTTAATTAAAAATTTTAATTTGTAACCTATACCTGAATTTCTTTTCACTATCGAATTTCTTTGTAGATCCGACAATGATTCCGATCAATTTGATCTCTCATTAGTTAAAGACCTCATGAATATGATTGATGATTGGAATCCTTTGTCCAAATCTCTACAATTACATCCTGAGGGCTTCTCCAGCTAGGATTGCCAACTCAGCATGGCGCCATTTTTTCCACCAAACCCCTCCAATTTTCCACCAGTGTGGCACCGGCGTGTGCCCGTCGTTGGTTCGCTGTTGTGAATCGCCTGTGTGGCGATGCCATCTGGGTTCTGTTGGCTCCCATTGATTTGCTGTTGCCGCTTAGGATTTGCTTTATTGACAGCTAGGATTCACCCAGCCCACGAACGCAAGAGTTGTTGAAGTAGGAAATGGAGAAATCAAACGCGGTGTGGTGGTGTCAGCGAAGAATCCGGTGGTAACAGAGTGAGTGAATCGTGTTGGCAGCGAAGCAATTGGGCACACGAAATTTCTTCTCCTCAGCGACACAATGGAAATGGCGTCAAAGATTTTCTTTCAGGTTTGTGAATCCACGTGTATTGCGTTTTTTGGTTTCCTCTGCTTAACATTGCTGCATTTCTGTTGTGTTCCTCTTCGTTTTCCACACGTGTCTGACTTTGTCTTGCTTTACTGTGTTCTTTTCTTCTTTCGTATCTCACACTCGAAGCAACTCACAGTTCTTCCACTTCCCAATGCTTCCAACTTTACTGTGTGTCATAGCTTGGATTTACATCGTGAAACCAATCTTCTTCAAGTACTGGAGTTGGCTTCCTTCTATTGATACCACAATGCGAACTCCAGTAATTGGCTTCCTTCTATATAAACCCCCGTTGTACCCACATTTCTTCTCACCATCTTTTAACTTCTTCTACGGTTGTTCTATTATTCCTAATTCCTAATTATTTGCTCTGTTTTCCTTTCTCATTTCTTATTTCAAACAATTTCTAATATTTATGTATTTTTTTTACAGACAATTGCTTCGAGTTTACTCTTTCTTCGTGTTCTGTTTTTGGGAGGTATGCTTCTTCTTCTCTTGCTATATTTTTTTTTGCTTTTCCTCCTTTAATAACTCTTAGCTTTATTCTGGTTTTCATTAAGTGGTGGTTGTTTTGCATGTAGATTTTGGTGGTTCATTCTTCTAATTTTTGCTGTTTTACCTTGCATTCTTTGTTTGCTATTTTGATTTCCTTCCATTTGTGTGTTTTGTTTTAGTGTTCTGTTTTTGGGATGTTTTAGTGTTCTTTCTAATTTCTTGCATGAATTATTGCATGAATTTTTAGTTTCTCCTAATTATTTGTTCTATTTTCCTTTCTCATTTCATATTTCAAACAATTTCTGATATTTTTTTCTGCACGCAATTCCTTCGAATTTACACTTTATTCGTGTCCTGTTTTTTGGGAGGTATGCTTCTTCTTCTCTTGCTATATTTTTTTGGCCTTTTCCCCTTTAATGACTCTTAGCTTTAGTCTGGTTTTCATTAAGTGGTGGTTGTTTTGCGTGTAGCTTTTGATGCCTTATTCTTCTAATTTGTGCTGTTTTACCTTGCATTCTTTGTTTGCTATTTTGATTTCCTTCCATTTGTGTGTCTTGAGTATAAGAAGGATAAATAACAAGATCAGTATCTGTTACATTGCTTTCATTTTTAGCCAACTTGCATTGGTCTTTAGTGAGGATGCATTAAGCATTTTGTACCTGGTCTATGGTATTAGTTCTTGTTTTTCCAGTTATTGTAGACATCATTGCCTTGTTGAATTTGTCTTCCATTCCCCACTTATACATTTTGTTTTTTCTCCATTTGTTGCATTTTTTGGCTAGATGGATCCTTTTTCTGAATTGGACAATGATCAATATGTTCAGCAGTGTCTTTCCAAGTACCATACATATCACTTTGAATATGTACTTGGCTTTGTGAGTTGCCTCCTCTTTTGGTTAGCCAAGATTTTTATGTGTCTTTGTTTTTTGTTCTTCCTTTAATTATTTCTTACTTTCTTTCACAGACCAAACAAAAACTTCCAGTTCTGTTTTACTCTGACTTTTATGATAACCTGCCCACTATTATTCGTTTCTTGGATCCTGTGGGGAATCTCTTTGTTATTTCAACCAAAGAAACTAAGGGCAAGGTTTTTCTCACTCATGGTTCCACCTGCATAGGGGAGGTTTATAAACTCATTAGTGGTGGTTGGGTTACTATTTGTCTTGCTCATGCTTTTACTTTCCACCTGCAAGTTAGGGATAGGATGGGGAGGCATGTCAAGTATCCATCTCCTTCTCGAAGGTTTGGCCTTGGTGAGGCTCCCTTTGGGCTGCCTGTTGGTTATGGGGAGGTTGATAAGTTCCTTTTCATTGATGCTGTTCATTTTCACCACTCTTGTGTGAAATATTTGTCTTTTGAGGAGGTTAATACCCCCTATCTGGTATGCATGAATATCCTCACTTTTTCCTCATTTGCTGTTTCTCTTCTCCTTATTTTAGCTTTAGTTTTGAGGAATTGTATTTATTTTCCTTTTCAGTTCCTCCATGTTGGTTTTTGCCAAATTGCTTTTCCTCCTCGCTGTACCTCTGTGACTTTGGTCAATTTCCGTGGGAGGCACTGGGTTTGCAAGTTTCAGTGGCGCAGCACCAGGCCTGGCTATTGTTGCATAACTGATGGTTGGCCTATCTTTCGTGGTTTGAATGGCCTTGGTGTTGGGGATGCTCTTAAATTTGGTGTTGCCAAGAAAAATAGGAAGCACCTGTTTGTAAAGGTCCTTTAGGGAGTGGGTGTTCCTTTTTTGATATGTAACTAGGCCTTCTTGGATTCTGTTCTTAAAATCTGCTTTTGTTTAGCAGTCACAGGCCTACTTTAAGGCATTAGTAATTTATGTTTTTCTATGTATTTGGGACTCTTTTTTGTTTTTTGGGTTTTTCAACATGGTCTGTTGGGGATCCTTTTGTTGTGTACTTGGTCTCAATCTCTTAACGAAATTCCTTTCTTGCTTAGCTCATCTTATTTTTTTTGCCCTTTTGTCTCTACTAATTCATATTAGTATTGTTGAATGAACCTTTGTCTACTTATGCTTCCTCTATAAGTTGTTCTCATTTTCCCTTATTTATGTTTTCAATTTCCCTCAACTACTTCTTCCTTGCGTTTATGGTTGCTTATTTATCCTTATTTGTGTTTTCAAATTCTTTAGGCGTCTCTAGGTTGGGGATCCTTTTGTTGTGTGCTTGCTCTCAATCTCTTAATGAAATTCCTTTTCTTGCTTAGCCCACCTTATTTTTTTTGCCCCTTTGTTTCTACTAATGCATATTGGTATTGTTGAATGAACCTTTGTCTTTTTTTTTTCTTACAAATCTTACTTGATTGGACTTGAAGTTTGTCAGTTATGTGCCTCACAGTATATTAGATGCCCACCCTTTTTACACCTATGTTTCTTTCTCATATTTGTTTATTTTGCATACTTTATTTGCTTTTCAAGGTTTGCACTCACTTTTTGTTGCTACTTATGCTTCCTTTATAAGTTGTTCTCATTTTCCCTTATTTATGTTTTCAATTTTCCTCAACTACTTCTTGCTTGCGTTTATGGTTACTTATTTATCCTTATTTGTGTTTTCAAATTCTTTAGATGTCTCTTGGTTCTGAGGATGAATATCACTCTGAGCTGGTTGTTAAGTTTGACAGGTTTTATATATTGAGTTTCTTGCTGAGAATGTAAATACCAACCCTTCAATTTTTCTAACTTCATTTTCGTCCTTATCTTTAACTCCTTTTGCCCCTTACAGTTTTTTATGTGTTTTTATTCTGTAGTTTACTGCAAAGTTACCTGAGCTGTTTGCCCAGCTATATGGTAGTGAGGTGTCCTCTTTGGTGATGTTGGGGCATCCATGTTAAGATTTCAGTTAGTCCTGTGGATCCCAAGCTGATCCTGTTTGATTTTAACCTCCCAATATGTTGTTGATCCCTTTTACTTTTTTAAACGAGCTATGAACACTTTTTAATCTTAGGTTTGTTATGTAGCTATTGTGGCCTTGCTCACTATGCTCTTTCTTAATGTAAATCTTTAGAGTGTCTTAGTTATTGCTATGTAGCATACTTATGAAATAACACCACTTAAAGAGCATTGTGTTAGTTATTGTTATTCCATGTTTTCTTTAATTGTAGATCATTTCCTATTGTTAAAATCTTTATCATTGTTGTGTTATATATCTTTCTCACACCTATATTCAAACAGTAATTTGGATTTTTCAGTATTATGAAATTGAAGTTTGTGAATTTCGGTGTGTGTCTAAGAAAGATATTTAATGATAGTTATTATTGTGATTGTGAGTATAGTCAGTTTTCTATTATGTGAAATCTGATACTTATGGTAGACTAAATTTGAGATGATGTGTAAACCATTTAACAGATTAGTTATTACAATATAGCTTTATATGATCAAATTTCTATTTTTCAGTGTTTAGCTGGACTAAGATTAGAATAGGAATGGGATTGGATTTGCTTATATGGTTTAGAAAAATAGATAGGTTGTGGTAGATTGAAGTAGGGCATGTAAATTGGATGAAGGGTGGGGATTGCAACTACTGGCTAAACTATTAAGATTTTAGGGGCCAGTGGTTTGTCTATAGGGATTAAAATGGGATTGACCAGAAGCTATGTGCAAACTGAATGACTTCAATATAATGTTTTACTCATGAGTTTCCAAAACAATTCAACTATATTGATAATCTAATTAATGATCAATTGGCTGAAACAGCAGCATGACTGCAGAAGTTGGAACTCATTGGTAGAGAGGTCAAAAATAGAAGGATAAAGAGAGATATAATGGTTAATCAAGCTTTGTGCCTTTCTTATTCATTTACTATCCTCTCTTTCATTGGCTCTCAATCTTTATTTTACTTGGTCTCATGATAATAGGCTCTCTAATATAATGACTCTCTTTTAGATTTGAAGTGAACTTGAATATTTTTGCTTATACACTGTAGCTTTCATTTCAGCTTCCATTTACCACTCAACATATCTTTTCACTGCTTTCCCCTCTTCTCTTGACTCCATTCTTTTCTTTACACTTGGTGCTATTCTTCAGCTTATCTTCTTGTACACTGGTCTCTAAATTATGGACCATATTCAAGAAATTCTTTTAAATGTATCTTTGGGAACCTGCAAAATCTTTCCAAATCAAGCAAGCAGATTTCCCTTACTTATATTTGTTTACTACATAGTGTCACACACTGTTCAGAATTTTGAATTTGCACATTCATCCATTTCCATTTTCTTTCGTTTTCCTTACAAGTGGCACATTCATAGGTCATTCCTTTCCATTAGTTACATTTTACTTGCTTCACTTGCTTCACTATTTGTTTACTACATAGTGTCACACACTGTTCAGAATTTTGAATTTGCACATTCATCCATTTCCATTTTCTTTCGTTTTCCTTACAAGTGGCACATTCATAGGTCATTCCTTTCCATTAGTTACATTTTACTTGCTTCACTATTTTTCTGTCCAATATCTTTTGCCTTATATGGTTTAGCAGATTTCTTGATCTGAAGTGACACCCTAAGTAGTGTGCCATCATTTCTTTTTGTGTTTTTCAGTGTTGTGGCCATTTAACACTCTATATATACCTACTTCTTCTTTTTCACTTTAGTCCTCTCTACTTTATATGCAAAAACATCTTTGCTTCAGTTTCTTTTGCTTCCAAGGTTAGTTTCTCTTCACTCTTATAAATTTGTTGGACTTTTCTATATACAAATTAAGTTTAGTTGTTCTTACAATTTGTATCTTCAATGTGTGCAGATGAGCATTAATAGAGATGATTCAGATTGTTTTTTTGAAATTGAAATGAAATTTGACAGATATTACTTGGAGTTTATGCCTGAAAATGTATTTGACTCTTCTTTGCTTAATTGTTGTTCGTAGTGTCCTCATATTTGAATGATGTTTCATTTGGTTTCTTCTGCTCTTCTAAGTATTGTCTTTGTTTGGGTATGCAGCTGAATGTCAAACTTCCTGATTTGTTTGCCCAGCAACATCTTGATCAGGTTTCCTTCGTAGTTATGTTATGTGATCCCGTTGGTAATGAATTTCAAGTTATTGTTAGGAAGTTTGATGGAAATGCATACTTTACAACTGGATGGCATGACATGGGGCTTTTCTATTGCTTGCATGAGGGTGGGGTAGTGAGGCTGGTGTATGTGAGGAATGACAAATGTTTCATCAAAGTCAAGGATAGGTTTGGTGATGAGGTTGATTACCCAACTCCCCCCAAAATTTTTAGGTTGGGTCGTGAGCCAGTCCCAAACAGTGGCTTTGCTTCGTTTCTTGGTGAACAATTCCTGCGACAATTGGCTAGAGTCCCTACTATTTACTACACACTCTACAAAACTTTGACTTTCAATGATGTTCATAGTGGTAAATTGGTATGTTCTTTACATTTTTTGCTGTTTTTAATGTTTGAATTTCTTTGTTTCTTCATGTTACAGATTTCTTAGATAATTTGCATTATTTGTTGCAGTCTATGCCTGCTTATTTTTGTAAACTTCTGATGCCATCTGGTAAGAGTGAAGTTACTTTGGTTGATACCTTTGGCCATAAGTGGATCTGCACTTTGAACAACGATCAAGAGAATCAATCTCTTTGTGGTTTGGAGGATGGGTGGTCTACCTTCTGCTATGTCAAACTTCTTGCTGAAGGCAACTTTGCTAGATTTCAAGTGTCTGTTGATGATTATGCTATAATCCTCTTTGAAAGAGAGCCAATGTTTGAGTGATCCTCTTTGTTTAGTTATTTTGTTTGGTATTGGCATTAACTTTTGTTTCTTTTTTGTATCTCTTACTCTTTGTTTAAAGTGGAGTTAGGGGTGGATTCCTATTGTAAATGCCATGTAATGTTTTCTCCAGTAATACCCTCTTTGTATTATATTATGTGTCAGACTCAATGCACTATCTGGTTATCTATTATGCATTCCTTTAATTGTACTTCGATTAATTAGGTAATTTTTTTTTCATTCTTAACCAATTGTGCTTTATTTTTCCTAAAACACTACACCATCTATTTTTGCCAATTTTTTTCTTTGAACACAGGTTTCTATATACAGTGGTACAAGAATGGCTATGTGATTGTTTTGATTGAAAGGAATAACAAAAACTTTGTATTTGTGTAAATGAAGGAACTAGATAAAAAGAACCGGGAAATTGAAAGTTAAAAGCTACTCTTAAACATGTTTATGATGGTGGAAAGGCCAAAATATTATTTGCTTATTTGTTATATTTGGATCTAATCAAAGGAATTAAAACAGATTTAACAGTTATTGGCATGATTAAGAACTTAAAAGAATTATCCACCACACATAAACAATCAGAAACACAACAATAAAATCAGAAACAAAAACTAAAAACAGAAACCCAGAATTCTCTTCTTCCTCTTATATCCTCTCTCAATTTCTTATTCTTGCTTTTCTTATATCTTCATTCAGTTCAATTTTGTGTATCTTATACACTGTAGCCATTTACATCATTGCTGATTGCTGGCGATCTTCCATTGATCACCTATCTCTATTCTTCTGCTCTTTCTCAACATATCTTTTGACTGCTTTTTCCTCTTCTCTTAACTCCACTATTTTCTTTCCACTTGGTGCTATTCTTCAATTTATCTTCCTGTACACCAAATCAAGCTTTTCATTCATGAACAGATGTTGGAAACGTGCAAAATCTATCCAAAATTTATCCAAAATGTCAATTACACATACCATGAACAGATGTTGGAAACTCAAGTCCAAAAAAACTTGAACATTCACCTTGCTTTGATATAAAGAGATTCTTACACCTACATCATAGTTGTGTGTTATTTGTATAGAATATTGTTTTTTATAAAAAAAATTCCTTCAGAATTCCATACACACCAAAACTATCTGTATTTTATATTTTATATTATATTTGTAAGCTTTTATTGTAAGATTGAGTCGTCAAAAAATCAAGACTTTATCTTGGAACAAAGTTTGCAAGTGGAAATTTTTATAAAGCAAGTGGAAAACAGAAGCAGTTGAAACAGCGGCATGAAATAGGGATCTAGCAGAAAGTCAGAGTTGGTGACTTTGGAGTAGCTAGATTACAATATAGGTTTGGTATCACGACTGCAGAAGTTGGAACTCATTGGTAGGTGGCTTTTCATTCAAGCTGTTTCATTATTTTCTAATTCTATAGCAAAATCTATCCAAAATCAATCATTGGAAACATGCAAAATCTATCCAAATCAAGCTTTTCATTCATGAACAGATGTTGGAAACATGCAAAATCTATCCAAAATCTATCCAAAATGTTAATTACACGTACCATGAACAGATGTTG
Organism: Astragalus membranaceus; assembly: GCA_039519185.1. Taxonomy (NCBI): domain Eukaryota; kingdom Viridiplantae; phylum Streptophyta; class Magnoliopsida; order Fabales; family Fabaceae; genus Astragalus; species Astragalus membranaceus. Next base: position 52,476,485 of record CM076851.1, read on the forward strand.
GAAACTAAAGTCCTCAAAAACTTGAACACCACGGTCAATATCTCCTGTTTGACAATAGAATCTGCAAGTGGAAATTTTTATAAAGCAAGTGGAAAACACAAGCAGTTGAAACAGCAGCATGGCTGCAGAAGCTGGAACTCATTGGTAGGTGGCTCCATAGGTAAGTCTAATATAATGGTTAATCAAGCTTTGTGCCTTTCTCATTCATTGAGTATCCTCTCTTTCATTGGCTTTCAATCTTTATTTCACTTGGTCCCATGATAATAGACTCTCTAATATAATGACTCTTTTAAATTTGAAGTGAACTTGAATATTTTTGCTTATACACTGTAGCTTTCATTTCAGCTTCCATTGACCACTCAAGATATCTTTTCACTGCTTTCCCCTCTTCTCTTAACTCCATTCTTAACTCCATTATTTTCTTTCCACTTGGTACTATTCTTCAGCTTATCTTCCTGTATACTGATCTCTAAATTATGGACCATATATATTCAAGAAATTCTTTTAAATGTATCTTTGGGAACCTGCAAAATCTATCCAAATCAAGCAAGCAGATTTCCCCCACTTATATTTATTTACTACATACTGTCACACACTGTTCAGAATTTTCAATTTGCACATTCATCCATTTCCATTTTCTTTCGTTTTCCTTACAAGTGGCACGTTCATAGGTCATTCCTTTCCATTAGTTACATTTTACTTGCTTCACTATTTTTCCCTCTAGGTCTTCTATTTAAACCATACTTAAGCTTCTTATCCTTCACTACTTTCTTATCTTCTCAGTTGTTTTCACTTCTCATTGAGTATGTTCTCATTTATTGTTTTGTTTTCCATTTGTCTGCCATATAGTATAGAAAACAGATTCCTATTTTATCTTGCCTACCATGTTTCTTTGGCTAACTATGCTCTTTACTCTTCCACATTTGATTAATTAAACTCTTTACTTTTTCACATTACATTTGTTGGGTTTAAAGGGGTGCATTGACACTATTGGTTCACTCCTATTAAATTAACTTTGTTGTCCTATACTCTCATACGTAATTGCTTAAAGTGGCTACATTAAAAGTTTAGTCTGGATAAAATCGGTTTCTAAAACGTGTTTTATTTCTTGTGTTGAGACTCTAGTCTAAGTGTTTTGTGGAGCTGTTTCCCTAATTGTTCCTAGGTGCTATACCCTTAATGTGATAATGCTTGAAAATTATAATAATCTTAACTAAGTGATACAATTATTATTTTCTTGTATTCCATGATGCTTACAATTAGCTGTAATGATTTTAATTGTGGGTTGTATTTTTGTGTTATTATTATCGCAAATATTTTGTTTTGTTTGTTCTAATTGCTCAACGGTTTCAATGCATATATGGCGAGCTTTCCTGGTTACGAAATGACATCTTTTACTTGCAAAAACTACTTCCAGAAATAAATTGTTGATTTTGTTTGAAAAACAATTTTTCTCGTTTTTCGCACTTCCACTTATAAATATTTTTGGGGATAAAGGGGTATCACATTTAGTGATATGCCAATTGTGTGACTGTTGTGCTGTCTGAATTTTTTGGACATTGGTACTGAGCTAACTTTTATTGTTAGATATTCATGTGGCCATTTAATTTAATTTGACTAGGTGTAATGTGGTTTTAAATGTTAACTACTCTTTACTCTTCCACATTTGATTAATTAAACTCTTTACTTTTTCACATTACATTTGTTGGGTTTATTTGAACTCATTTGCAATTCTTTGTTGCCGTGTTTCAAAACTTATTTTTACCACTTCTTTTATCACATTCTCCTTTGTTTGTTTTTTTTCCTTTGCCACAGCCACTCCATGGCACCTCGTGTGAATTACATTTCTGAGATTGCTCCTGGAAGAGTTAGCTGGAAATTTGAAGTTCGCGTCATAAGGTTTTGGACTCTTCCTGAATTCAACAATCCTATGAACACAAATTCCATTGAAATGATCTTTCTTGATCAAAAGGCAGGCTATTATTTTCTTTTGTATGAGAGTAGATTTTGGGTCAGGGTAGATTTGTTTGTGTATTTGTATGTAGTTTATTTATGATTTTCTATTTTCCTCAGCTTGATAGGATCCATTGTACTGTCAAGGTTTCTCTCCTCTCACCTTTCCAATCTGTGCTGGAGGAAGGTCGTTGTTATCGTATTGACAAGCTTAATGTTGGTATTAATGATTCAAAGTTTCACACAACTCAGCACAAGTATAAGTTGAACTTTATGAATGTTACCAGTTGTTGAACCATTGAATGTGATGACATTCCTTTGCAACATTTTTTATTCACTCCTTTTCATGATATATTGGCTGCTCCCAAGGACGACCTAATTGTTGGTTTGTATCTTTTTGGTATTTGTTAATTAAATATAATACTTTCCATTAGTTCATTTAATAGTTTTTTGTTCTTTTATTTGGCAGATGTAATAGGCCATGTGGTTGAAAAGGGCGAAATGAAGGAGACATGCACGAATGATAAGGTGTTTAAATTGGTTAATTTGGTCCTAGAAGATTTAGAATACGTATAATCATTTCTTTATTTACTTTAGTGTTATTCTATTGGTAAATCTATTGGTAAAAAACTTTTATTATTCCTTCCATCTAACCACCTTTCCTCAATTTTTCTATCTTTCAGATTCAATAGACTCCATTGCACTCTTTGGGGCGAGTTTGCTGAAATGATAGCTGCTAATCTTGCTGACACATCCTCTTCAACCCCTCCTATCATTATTATTCAGCTTTGTAAACTGAAAAAATACAGAGGTTCTCCGTTTGTTACATATGTGTTTCCATGTTTACCTTTATTTTACCTATTTTTGCCTCATTTCCTTTGATCATGAACAGGAGTTATGGACCTTTCAAATGCTTTTCATGGCACTAAACTTTTCATTAATGGTGATTTAGAGGCAGCTGTGGACTACAGATCTAAGTCTGTATTTTTGTGATTAGTGTAACGCCCCAAAAATAATTGATTATTTGTTTAATTAATTTTTAGGAATTATTTGGTAGAAAATAAATAGAATAAAATATAATAGAGTACGTGGACCTATTATTATTGTTGGGGATAGTAAATGAGTGGTGTTTAGTAACTAAGTGGATTAGTGAAAGGGGGCCCGTGATCCAAAAGCCCAATGAATTAGGCGCCTAAGTGAGAGCATTGGTTAGGGTTTAGATCATTTGCGTTTTTTTGGGAAAAAGAGGAGAGATTGCGAAGAGAAGGGAGAAGAGAGGGACGGCGCACAAGGAGAAAGAGGAGAGGATCTCTAGTTGCTGTGGTTCTTTGGGGTTTTCGTGCAAGGGGATCTCGTATTCGGCAAATCTAAGGTAAGGGTGGGATTCTATCTATCTAATGGGTTCTATGAATTGTTGTATGTATGGGGGTTAGGGTTTGATGATGCATTATATGTGTGACTATATATGTTATGTTGTTTGTTGAATGATGTTTGTGTGATCATATGTTACGATACCTTGTTGAGTAATCATGTTTGTGTAATTGATGTTCATATACCCTAGAAATTGTTGTTGTGTTTTACCATGATCATAAGAAATTGAATTGGTGTTGGAAACTCTATTTGTTGATTGAATCTAATCGTTGATGATTGAATCCATTTATTGGTGTTTAGAATCTATTATTGATATTTGAAAATCAATTATTGATGTTGAGAATATTTGTGGATGTTGGAGAATATTTGTTAACGATTGGAAATCAGTTTTGGGGTTTTAATTCGTGAAAAACTGGGTTTTGGGGGTCCCTGAGCGCCATCCTGTTGTGCGCTGGCGCTGGGCGCCATGGGCGCCGTTTCCTGCTGATTTTCAGCAACTTCGAACTATTTTGTTTTCACGATATCTTTTGATCCGGGAACCCGATTGAGGCGTTCTAAAATGCATTGGAAAGCTTATTCAGAGGCCTAGCTGAATATTCTAATTTGAGGCAAAGTGATCTATTTTTCTGGAAATTGTTGGCCGTTGGCTTAGCCGTTAAATGTTACTGTTTTGAAAAGAAAAGAAAAATTGTCGCGTCTCAAATATTTTGGAAAATTGTCGTCGTCCCAAATATTTTGGAAAATCATCGCGTCTCAAATGTTTTGGAAAATTGTTGTCATTGGTGTCCTGGTGTTGTTGGAGCTAGGTGTGAAGGTTCCAAATCTTGGTGTCCCGTTGTTTCGGGTAGTTTGGTGTTTCGGTGTCGTTGGGCTAGGTGTGGAAGCCCAATTTTGGTGATATTCGGTGATTAATTTTTGGTGTGTCACATTGTGACTAATTTGTGAGGATTGTCTGTGTGCATTCATGGTGTCGCATACAGCATACGCATTTATTTCGGTGAAGGCCTTTGGTCTTGGAGCTGGGTGTGAAAGCTCAATTTTTTCTAAAACTAGTGAGCCGGGTGTGAAAGCTCAATTTTTCTAAATTGGTGAGCCGGGTGTGAAAGCTCTCAATATTGGTGACGCCTCTATTTACAGGCAAAACTTTTGGTGATTGGTACCACATGCATATGCCCGTTGGTGTGGGTTGCATTCATTCATTTACACATGATTTAGATGATGACTCTTGGTGATGATTTTGGTGATGTTTTGGTGATGACTATTGGTGACGTTGATGGGTGATGATTATTGGTGATTGTAATTGACGTTATTGTCGTTGTTGTGTGTTGTTGCTGTTGTTGCTATAGGTTGTCGTTATTGTCGTTGGTGTGGCTATTGTTGTTGTTGTCGCTGTTATTGTGTTGTTGATTTTGTTGATGATACTGATTGAGATAATATTGACTGTCGTGACGTGATAATTTTGATGCCATGATCTAAGTATATACTGCTTTTCATACGATTCATTATATAGTGTGATATCTCACCCCTTCTGTTTGAATGTTACCCCTATGTTGGTAACGTGCAGGTGATCATGAGTGAAGGCGTATTTACCTTCGCTAGTCGAGTCTTGTGTCGTCGCTCTGATACGTAGCACTCGGGGGATTGTCATACCCCAATTTTGTCCGGCTTAGGTCAAAACCCTAATTTTCCACACGAAAAATGCATTTTGGGTCCTAGAAACCGCTCCAAAGTTTTGAAATCATTTTTAGGGATAGAATGCACTTTTTGGGGAAATTAGGGTTTTTAGGGTCAAAAAGGGCATTTTGGTCTTTTCTCACAAAAGGGTCTATAAAAATAGTTTTTGCATGAAAATATTCTTCAATAAGCCTCATGCATCAAAATTAGGGTTTTGAAAATATATTATGCATGCATGGCAAGCTTGGGAAAATATTTTATGCATGCATGGCATAAACCTAAAAACAATTTTGTGGAAAGCAATAATCAATTTCTATTATATACCAAAGGCCAAGAATCGATTTATAGTATATTCTAAAGGCCATGAAATCGATTTTCAAGCAATCCTAAAGGCCAAGAATCGATTTCTCAATCATATGTTTGAAGCTTGAAATCGATTTCTACATGTACTCAGGGCAAAGCTAAAATCGATTTCCTTCTTTTTACATAGGCCTTGAAATCGATTGTCAAGACATCCCATAGGCCATAAATCGATTCCTAATTGTTTTAACTAAGTGAAGAATCGATTTTCACCTATGATAGATGTCCTGAAAATCGATTCCTACTTGTTTTCAAAGAGCAAAGAATCGATTCCCATGTTTTCCAAAGAGTAAAGAATCGATTCCTCACTATTTCAACTATCCAAAGAATCGACTCTTGAGGCTTCTAAAATGATAAGAATCGATTCATCTATATTTTAACTACAATCAACAATCGATTCTTTCATTTCATTAAAATGTTTTTTCAGATCTACGCTTTCCTAAAGCCTATAAATAGGCAGCCTCAAATCACATTTGGACAGACACGGATTTCACAATTTCACAACTCCTCTCTGCTTCTCAGGGACAGATTTTCACGAGATCAGAGAAAAAACCCATTTTTCTCGAAATCTCTCACATTTTAGAAAAACTCTTCTACGCTTTATTTTTTTCGCTCTATTCGTTCCGTTGGTCCGTTTGAGCTGATCTTCTGCAAGAGTTAGTTGGAGTTGCGTTCTTCAAGTGGTAGTATCTGCCTTCATCAGAGGTATTTCTGTCTTTATATTTGTTAATATTTAATCATTGTGATCCATGCCAAAATTGCCCTATGTGATTTAACTTAGTTATAGTGTCATTGTTGATGATGAACCACATGATTCCCACTTATGCCTAGTGCATCATGTTCTGAGTGGTGAAGATGGTCTCAGATGATTCAACCCTTTTAGTTTATATGATGATTGGCAATGTGACTCACACTTGTGCACTTAATCTTAAGTGTGATGATTGACCAAAGTGATTCAACATTCTTTGATACTTTGGTCGCTAAATAATTTGCTTGCTATGCTGGCCAATGATCATGATTGAGGCAACTCTTTTGCTTGAGCTTACAGTGTCATCGTCTACTCTCATATAGAATATCATCAATACTTAGATAGGTCCATTCCTTACATTGCATCTTCCACTAGATGTGCATTTAGATTCCCTTGCGTTTTGTAGAAATATTTGAGTATGGTTCTCGCCTAGCATCTTCCACTAGATGTGCATTTAGGTTCAATCTCGCCTACTCTTGTATTTTGCTTAATGCCCAATTCAAGTTCCTTCCTTTCCTATCTATGTGTTGTGATCTAATATGTGTAGTTTAGGCTTGATTGTTGTTTGCAAATTCAAATATTGTTGCTTAATGATTTGATTCCACTGATTGTGTTATGCTTGAATCCACCAATTCTTTCATGCATTCATTGTTTTCATTTCTAAAACGACCTGGCACACAAACGGTTACTAGTGGCAATCCATCACAACCTTTGTTGGTTTGATTGTCATGAAAGCCTCAATTTCAAAAAAGAATTTTCGTAAGCATAAAGCAAGCTACTAGTGATAATCCATCACAACCTTTGTTGGTTTGATTATCATGAACGCGTCCAATTCCAAAAAGCATTTTCTAAGTATCAAAGAATCCAAAACAAGTTATTAGCGGTGGTCCATCATAACCTTTGTTAGTTTGATCATCATGAAAGATTTTCATTTTTAAGGCTCGTTAGAACTACGTCGCTTTGATTCCCATTTGGGATACGTAGGAGCGAGTCTCGTTCTCGTCAAGCGCAACGAATAAAAACCCTTTTCGCAACCATAAAAAGTTTAGCATTTGCATAACAAAAAGAAAAAGAGTCATTTTCATAACAAAAAAAGAATCACTTTTGCAAACCAAGATCATTTTCAGAACAAAAACCATTTCCTTTCTAAAATCATTTTCAACCCATCGTCGCTAGTGGCTAACCAGAACCTTTGTTCGTCTAGCCATTGGTGGCGATGTCTTTTTCCCAAAAGAATAATAAATGATGATCCATCATAACCTTTGTTAGTTTGATCATCGTGCAAATCAATCTCTTTCGAAAATCACTTTCAAAAAAGATAATAAAAACGAGTTGTTATTGATAGTCCATCAGAACCTTTGTTCGTTTGACTAGCGGTACAACTCTCTTTTTGAGTATTTAGTGGTGATTCATCATAGCCTCTGCTAGTTTAATCATTCGCTAATGCTCGTCCTATTTCAAAAACTCACTAAAAAAGATAAAAGACAAAAACCTTTTCAAAAAGACAAAGAAGAACTACGTAGCTTTGAGTTCTCCATCGCACCAGGAGATACGTAGGAGCGTGCCTTGTCTCGTCAAGCGTTTTTTCTAAAAAACCATTTTCCCCCTTTTTCATGATAAATAAAGATTTTCATTAAGATTTTTTTCAATAAGAATTAGAGAGGCAAAATTAAGTATTTTCAAGTCAACACACTAAAACCACACATTTAATTAAAGGTTCCCTCTCAGTAGAGAGGACGTGTGGGGTGCTAACACCTTCCCTGCGCGTAACCGACTCCCGAACCCTATTCTCTAGTTTCGCAAGACCAATCGCTTTCCAAAAAAGGTTTTCCTAATATTTTCCTTAATAAATATTGGTGGCGGCTTCATTGTCTTAGGAAAAGTTGTGAACGAGGAAGGTTCTCCCTCGAGGACTTTTTCGGGCGCAACAGGGATGAACACTAGTTTTAGTTATTGTGGTTACCGTTCGGTTTTGGAGTTTTGCAAAGATGTTATAATTGTTTATTTGAATTTTACTTTTATTTCCGCTGCATGGTGAACAAAGTCATTGTTGGCTGAACAGGTGTTTTGGGTTCGTCCCAGTTATATTGTGCTATGTATTCGTACTACCTTAATGAATAAATGTTGTTATTAGCGTGTAATGAAAATTGGTGTAAATGTGACATCCCTTTGTGGGTGTAGTGAAAAGAAAAATGTTTTTGAAACTCTGATATTTTAATAATAATTACCGGGTAGAAAAGGGGTGTTACAATTAGTTTCTTCAACCAATTTAACTTATCTCTTTAGTGTAATCTAATTCACTATATTTGTTTAGGATGGAATCTTCTCAGCTATCTTTGACTCAGTCTGTGAGTCAGCTTACTGCTCCTCCCATTATATCTCCTTTTGATGATTTCATGCAGACTCCCTACAAAACAATATCTGAGGTTTTGGAGGCTACAAGTGTAAGCCATTCTATTTAGTTTTTAGTATCCTATTTATTATTTAGATATTTTTTGATTAAGAAACTTATTAACAATCTTCTTAAAAAACAACATTAAAACTAGGCTGGTTTTGCTGCTATCCTTGCTCAAGTTGTTGACATCGAGACTGCTCATGGATGGTTCTACAATTCATGCCAAAAATGTTTTCGAAAAGTTGTCAAAGTTGGATCCAAGTTCTTTTGCAAGGAGTGCAAAAGCAAAGTCACTGGAGTTCCCAGGTTGTCCTGTCATTTTTTATGTTTTGGATAATTGTTCTTCTTCGGGTACATTTTACCTTAATAATTTTCTTATACTTTGTTCTTTTCGTTGTTGTTTATGCATAGGTACAAGGTTGAATTGAGCGTGATTGATGGAACTGGTTCTACAACCTTGGTCGTTTTTGATCGAGCTGTTAACAATTTTCTTGGTATTCCAGCCCAGGACTTAATTGGTCCATCTGATGCCACTGTGGAGGCTACAATGGCTCCTTCTGAATTCCGTTCATTTTATGAAAAAACGCTGCTTTTTAAGATAGAGATTGGCGAGTCTAACATTACTCAAGAATGGAACAACTACACTGTTAGAAGGTTGAATGATGATCCTGATGTTATTAATCAATTTAAAGAGTTGCATTCCATCAAGGTTTGTTATCCACTCTTTAGACAACATGTTTATCTTTATTTTTTCAATTTCTCTCTAAATGTAGACTCTGACTATTCTACTATTTAGGATGTCAATCTTGAAGAACAACTCTATTTGAAGGACTGCTCTGATAATGCTATTCATAGTCCATTGGTATAATAATATTCTATTTTTTCATTTGCTCTTTATGTTGCAGCTTTATGTGCCTTCATTATCTTATAAAATATTTTAATTTTTTCATTAGGCTAATGTGGATGATGTTGCCTCCAATGAATTTACTGATCCTGTTGTGTTGCAACTCACTGGGACCCCAACCAGCAAGTTAACTTCCAATACATCAGCATCTTCCCCTAATGTTATTCAAATTGCTAATGAAGGTATCCCTGACCATGTTGCTGATGCTGTTGATGTTGAAGGCACTGGAACTTCACCTCCGAAATTTGGAACCAAAAGATCTGGAACTTTGCTTGAGCACACTTCAGTTCCTGCAATCGCTTCTCCTCAGACTTCTGCTACCAAATGTAACATCCTCAAAATAATTAATCGAATTAATTGGATGTTAACCCAATTGAATTAATTTGGTGCTTAATTGGTAAAATTATTGAGTGCTAAAATTAATTATTGGCTGTCACAGGATCGTTGACCGAATAATACGGATCAAGGAAGTTTTGGAATCGAAATAAGGAATTAAGATCAATACGGTAATTGGACCACGCTACCACTTATTTATTAATTACATAAGTATGTGTGTGTGTGTTAAATGAAAGAATAAAAGAAAGAAAAAGAGGAAAGAAAGCGCAGAAGAGAAAGCAGAGGAAGAAAAGAAGAGAAGGAAAGGAGAAAGAAGAAGAGGAAAGAAGAAGAGAAAGGAAGAAGAAGAAGAGGAAACCCCATCACCTCAAATTTCAGCACAATCACCATCTCCCTCTCCTCTACAAAACCCTATAACTTGGTAAGATTCTCTTCAATTTTTCCCCCTCCTCATGACCTACGAATTTCTAGGGGTTTTTGGAATTGATTTGTTGAAATCTTGAGTTGTGTGATGAAGTTGATAATGGAAACGTGATTAGGAACGAAGCCAAGAGCGGTGGAACACGTTTGGTGATTCGAAACGAAGTTAGGAGCGGTTCGGTGTTGTTTGGATTCGATTCGGCGATTTCGACAAGTCGGTGATTTCGGCTCGACAACGACTCTCGCTTCAAGGGTGAGTTTTACTCACGCTTAGGATGTTTTTGTGTCTCGTTAGTTTTTACGTTAATTGATTTCGAGAGATTTTGGAACGAAAACCGTTATTTGAAAATATGTCGCGTTTTAATACAATTCGTTTTGATTGAGTTTTTGATTGGATTGATTGATTGTGTGGACCATATTGGACTCATTTTACTGGTTGTCAAATCTGTTTTCGATCGGAACAAAAATCGGAATTGAGCGGAATAGCGGATTTCGCGAAAATCGCAAAATCTGCCCTTAACAGACCCCCTTGCTGCCATTTCGCGCCCCACTTGCGCCCCAGGCGCGACTCCAGCGCCATTTGGCAGAACCTGCTGCCAGTTCGCGCGCCACTTGCGCGCCAGGCGCGACTCCAGCGCCATTTGGCAGAATTTCAGCAACCAAACACTGTTTTTCGTTTCGCGATAACTTTTGATCCGGGAACCCGATTGAGGTGTTCTAAGATGCGTTTTAAAGCTTATTCAGAGGCCTAACTGAATATTCTACTTTTAAGTCAAAATGAACTGTTTTTGATACTGAAAATTGTGTCGAAAAGTGGTCAAATAGAGTGCGAGTGTGAACATGGATTTTATAAAACGTGGAATTAAAGTGTTTCATTGATTGTCTGAATTGATGGACCGTGGGCTCATAGTGCTGTAGATATATATATATTATATCGAGTTTGGGTGACGACCCATGTTGACATACTAGGCGGGGAAGTCATGAACCCTTACCCTAGGCTCTGGGCCATTAGGAAACACTATTGGTTATGGGGTTCGCCGGGATTAGCAAGTGGATTGCAGTCGGTGTTGTGTCAAAAGTTTGTGCTGCGTTCACCGGGATTAGCAAGTGGATTGCAGTCGGTGGTACGTAGAAAGGCCTAGGATATTAGTTCATCGGGATTAGCAAGTGGATTGCAGTCGGTGTCCTATTAGATCAAAGCCTTATTGTATGGTACACCGGGATTAGCAAGTGGATTGCGGTCGGTGTCGTGTCAAACCTTAAAAATGTTTTAAACGGACCGAGAGTGTTAGTAGGGGTTCCGGTAGAACTCACTGAGATTGTATCTCACTGTTTAATTGTTGTTGTTTTACAGATAAACAGGGACAGAAGAAACCTCAGAGGCACGAGTAGGTGGCCCCGGGAGGAGAATAATGACTTAGCTTTATGTTCAAGTTTATTTTCCTTCTGTTGCCTATGTATTACAACACTATGGCATTAGTGTTTTGTTTATCCTTTTCCGCTTTCTTGTATGACTCTGATTACCGCAGTTGCTGACAGTTATGGTCTGAGTACCGTATGATCTTATTTGTGTATAAGATGGTTATGTTGTATTTCAGCAAAATTTTATAATGGTATTCAGTGTCTAAGCAGGAAATTATTATCTCTGATGTTTATATTTTGGTACGCTTTGGTATTTTTACAAGTTAAAAATACCGGGGTGTTACAGTTGGTATCAGAGCGGTTCGACCTAGTCGGACTTAGCTGTTAGGGTCTTTACTTTCTCCAGTCGTGATTTTCTTAGTATGCTATTAGACATTGAGCTTGATCAACTTAATACTTTGTGCATATTTCGCAGAATCATGGCCAGAAGAGGTAGAGGCGTTCCTCCTCCTGTTGATCCAAACTTTGAATGGATGCAGAATATCATTGAGAATCAGCAAAAGATGATGCAGGATATGTTGCAAATGCAGCATGACCAAATGGCTCTGCAGCAGCCCAATGTTCAACCTCATCAGGAAGATCCTAACCGGGCATATTTTCAATTTCAAAAGATGAAGCCCCCGACTTTCAAGGGAGGATCGGATCCAATGACCGCCTACTATTGGATTGATTCAATGGAGAAAATTTTTCAAACCTTGCAATGCGGGGAAGAAGAGAAGGTAATATTTGCGGCAAATGTGCTCGATGAAGATGCCCACACCTGGTGGTGTAATGCAAGACAAATGATGGAACTCCAAGAAACTCCCCTAACTTGGGACAACTTCAAGAAATTGTTTCTGAAGAAATATTTCCCTTCGGTGAAGAAGCTGAGTAAGCAAGCAGAGTTTGTAAATCTTAAGCAAGGTGATATGTCGGTTGGGGAATATGCTGCAAAATTTGAAAGACTGTCTCAGTTCTATGAGTTGGGGAGGTATGCCCCAAATGATATGTGGAAGATGCAAATGTTCAAAGAAGGTCTCCGAGCTGATGTGAGCCAAGGACTCAGTTCTTACACCTTGGTTAATTATCCTGCCTTAGTGCAACAAGCATATGTTGCTGAGGAGGATCTGAGGAAAATGTATGCTGAAAAGAAAGACTATTGGAAGGGTAAGAAAAAGGTTGCTGAATCTTCTACTCCATCCAGGCCACTCAAGGGAAGCAATTACAAAGGGAAGCAGGTGCAATCCCATGAACCATCAAAATTCCACAGATGTGACACTTGTGGAAAATTTCATTCAGGTGATTGTTGGCAAAGATCCAATCGGTGCTATCATTGTAATGAAGAGGGCCACTATGCAGATAAGTGCCCATCAAGGAGGAGCTTTCAAGGAGCACCAAATGCTCCTAAGCAGGGGCGAATCAATACATTGGATGCTCGAACCATCACGCCTACTGATAATCTTCTGAGGGGTACGGGATCTCTTTTTAATAACTCAGTCAATATTTTATATGATTCCGGTGCAACTCATTGTTTTATATCACAAGCATGTGTCGATCGGTTGGGTTTAGCATTGTCTGAGCTATCCGAACCGATAACTATTTTAACTGCGGCCAAGGGTCGTGTCCAGACCCAATCGTTGTGTGAAAATTGCCTACTTGTCATAGGGGACAGACAATTTGTTGTGAAATTTATTTGCTTGCCTATGAGAAGCATGGACATTGTTCTGGGTATGAATTGGATGGCTGAAAATCATGTGACTATCAACTGTGCTGATCGAACCATTAGCTTCACCTCCGAATCCGTAGGCTTGACACAGACAGATTCTGAAGTGATGATCTCTTACACCGAAGCAAGCCAGTCATTATTCCAAGGTGCGAAAGCTATTCTTATTATGTTGTCTGCATCTACTGAAACGGGCTTAGACTTGTCATCTGTACAAGTGGTAAATGAATTTTTAGATATCTTTCCAGAAGAGGTTTCATCCTTACCTCCTGAGCGAGAGGTGGAATTTTCTATAGAATTGGTTCCTGGTACAGGATCGATATCTATTGCTCCTTATAGAATGTCTCCTTTAGAATTGAAGGAATTGAAGTCCCAACATGAAGAATTGATATCAAAAAGGTTCATCCGACCGAGTGCCTCTCCATGGGGTGCTCCGGTGTTGCTAGTTAAGAAGAAAGACGGAAGCATGAGATTGTGTATCGACTACCGTCAACTCAACAAGGTGACGATTAAGAACAAATATCCATTGCCGAGGATAGACGACTTGCTTGACCAACTTCGAGGTGCAGTGGTATTTTCAAAAATTGATCTGAGATCGGGCTATCATCAAATAAAGGTACGAGCCTTAGATATTCCGAAGACAGCTTTCCGTACGAGGTATGGACATTACGAGTTCGTAGTAATGCCCTTCGGTTTGACTAATGCTCCAGCGGTATTCATGGATTACATGAACCGAGTATTCCATACTTATCTCGATCAATTTGTGGTAGTTTTTATTGATGATATCTTGGTATACTCTAAGACCATTGAGGACCATGTTCAACATCTCCGCATTGTTCTGAACGTACTCCGAGAAAAGAAATTGTATGCTAAGCCGTCGAAGTGTGACTTCTGGATGCCGGAAGTGAAATTTTTGGGACACGTGATTTCCCAATCGGGAGTTGCGGTGGATCCCAGTAAAGTGGAAGCGGTGTTGAATTGGGAGCGACCAACATCTGTTACAGAAATAAGAAGTTTCTTGGGTCTAGCTGGTTACTATAGAAGGTTTATTCAAGGTTTTTCACAATTGGTTCTTCCACTTACTCGGTTAACTCGTAAGGGCCAGCCGTTTACATGGGATGCCGATTGTGAGGAGTGTTTTCAAGAGTTGAAAGTTAGGTTAACTTCTGCTCCAATCCTAATTCTTCCAGATCCGTCTTTGGATTTTCAAATTTTCAGCGATGCTTCTGGGAAGGGTTTAGGATGTGTTCTAATGCAGAACCAACAAGTTGTAGCTTATGCCTCCAGACAATTGAAGACTCATGAAGAGAATTATCCGACTCATGATTTGGAGTTGGCAGCTATTGTGTACGCACTGAAGATTTGGAGACATTACCTATATGGGTCTCGTTTCGAAGTCTTCAGTGATCATAAAAGCTTGAAGTATTTGTTTGATCAGAAGGAGTTGAATAACAGGCAGAGAAGGTGGGTGGAATTTCTGAAGGATTATGACTTCGAATTGAAGTATCATCCGGGAAAGGCTAATGTTGTAGCCGATGCACTAAGTAGGAAATCCATTCACATAGCAAAGTTTATGATGCATGAAATGGAATTGTTGGAGTCCTTTAGGGACTTGAATTTGAATGCAAGATCAAGGAAGAACCGGTTAGTGCTGAGCCACATGAGGATCTCTAGCTCATTAAGGGATTCTATTCGCTTAGCACAGGTTAATGATGTGAGGCTACAATCGCAAAAATTGTTGCCGGATTTTACTGAAGATAGGGATGGAGTGATTTGTTTCAACGGTAGGATCTGTGTGCCCGATAATGAAGATATTAAAAAGCAAGTGCTAGAAGAAGCACACCGAAGTTTATTTTCTGTACATCCTGGATCCACCAAGATGTATAGAGATTTAAAGCAGATGTATTGGTGGCAAGGAATGAAGTTAGAGATTGCTGAATTTGTATCAAAGTGCTTAACTTGCCAAAAAGTTAAAATAGAACATCAGAAGCCTGCTGGTCTGCTACGGCCACTAGATGTGCCAGTGTGGAAATGGGAAGACATTTCCATGGATTTTGTAATGGCGTTGCCAAAGTCTCAAGCCGGTAACGACTCCATTTGGGTAGTTGTAGATCGGTTAACCAAATCAGCTCATTTTATTCCAGTTCGTTCTAGCAGTAAAGTATCCAAGTTAGCTGAGGTATATTTGAAAAACATAGTAAGGTTACATGGGGTTCCTACCAGTATAGTGTCGGATCGAGATCCGAAGTTCACTTCTCGATTTTGGAAAACTCTGAATGAAGCATTGGGAACTAAAGTACTTCTTAGTACCGCTTATCACCCGCAGACCGATGGTCAGACCGAGAGAACTATCCAGACATTAGAGGATATGCTTAGGGCTTCGGTACTTGATAACGGAAAGAAATGGGAGGATCATCTTCCATTGGTGGAGTTCTCATACAACAACAGTTATCATTCCAGTGTCGGAATGGCACCTTTTGAAGCCTTATATGGTAGGAAATGTAGAACTCCATTGTGTTGGTGGGAAGTAGGTGAGAACCGATTGTTAGGACCCGAGATGATTCATGACACTACTGAAAAGATCCGCCAGATAAAAGAAAGAATGAAAGCCGCTCAAAGTAGGCAAAAGAGTTATGCCGACAAAAGAAGAAGGCCGTTAGAGTTTGAATCGGGCGATCATGTGTTTTTGAAATTGTCGCCGACAATTGGCACAGGTAGGGCATTACGGGCGAAGAAACTCAGTCCTCGGTATATTGGACCTTTCCAGATTATCGAGCGAATAGGGCCTCTTGCATACCGTATTGCTTTGCCTCCACCATTGTCAAATCTGCATGATGTATTCCATGTGTCTCAGTTGCGGAAGTACATTCCCGATCCTAGTCAACCGTTAGATTTTGAAACGATCGACCTTCGACCGGACTTGTCCTTCCAACCTAGTCCGAATTACATTATGGAACGTGGCGAGAGGACGCTACGGACAAAGTCAATTCCCATTGTCAAGGTGGTTTGGGATGGTTTCTCCGCCGAGGAAGCTACTTGGGAGCTGGAGGACGATATGCGGACTCGGTATCCGTATTTGTTCTCTTGAGGTATGTTGTGTTTAATTTTGAGGACAAAATTCTTTCAAGTTGGGGAGAATGTAACATCCTCAAAATAATTAATCGAATTAATTGGATGTTAACCCAATTGAATTAATTTGGTGCTTAATTGGTAAAATTATTGAGTGCTAAAATTAATTATTGGCTATCACAGGATCGTTGACCGAATAATACGGATCAAGGAAGTTTTGGAATCGAAATAAGGAATTAAGATCAATACGGTAATTGGACCACGCTACCACTTATTTATTAATTAAATAAGTATGTGTGTGTGTGTTAAATGAAAGAATAAAAGAAAGAAAAAGAGGAAAGAAAGCGCAGAAGAGAAAGCAGAGGAAGAAAAGAAGAGAAGGAAAGGAGAAAGAAGAAGAGGAAAGAAGAAGAGAAAGGAAGAAGAAGAGGAAACCCCATCACCTCAAATTTCAGCACAATCACCATCTCCCTCTCCTCTACAAAACCCTATAACTTGGTAAGATTCTCTTCAATTTTTCCCCCTCCTCATGACCTACGAATTTCTAGGGGTTTTTGGAATTGATTTGTTGAAATCTTGAGTTGTGTGATGAAATTGATAATGGAAACGTGATTAGGAACGAAGCCAAGAGCGGTGGAACACGTTTGGTGATTCGAAACGAAGTTAGGAGCGGTTCGGTGTTGTTTGGATTCGATTCGGCGATTTCGACAAGTCGGTGATTTCGGCTCGACAACGACTCTCGCTTCAAGGGTGAGTTTTACTCACGCTTAGGATGTTTTTGTGTCTCGTTAGTTTTTACGTTAATTGATTTCGAGAGATTTTGGAACGAAAACCGTTATTTGAAAATATGTCGCGTTTTAATACAATTCGTTTTGATTGAGTTTTTGATTGGATTGATTGATTGTGTGGACCATATTGGACTCATTTTACTGGTTGTCAAATCTGTTTTCGATCGGAACAAAAATTGGAATTGAGCGGAATAGCGGATTTCGCGAAAATCGCAAAATCTGCCCTTAACAGACCCCCTTGCTGCCATTTCGCGCCCCACTTGCGCCCCAGGCGCGACTCCAGCGCCATTTGGCAGAACCTGCTGCCAGTTCGCGCGCCACTTGCGCGCCAGGCGCGACTCCAGCGCCATTTGGCAGAATTTCAGCAACCAAACACTGTTTTTCGTTTCGCGATAACTTTTGATCCGGGAACCCGATTGAGGTGTTCTAAGATGCGTTTTAAAGCTTATTCAGAGGCCTAACTGAATATTCTACTTTTAAGTCAAAATGAACTGTTTTTGATACTGAAAATTGTGTCGAAAAGTGGTCAAATAGAGTGCGAGTGTGAACATGGATTTTATAAAACGTGGAATTAAAGTGTTTCATTGATTGTCTGAATTGATGGACCGTGGGCTCATAGTGCTGTAAATATATATATTATATCGAGTTTGGGTGACGACCCATGTTGACGTACTAGGCGGGGAAGTCATGAACCCTTACCCTAGGCTCTGGGCCATTAGGAAACACTATTGGTTATGGGGTTCGCCGGGATTAGCAAGTGGATTGCAGTCGGTGTTGTGTCAAAAGTTTGTGCTGCGTTCACCGGGATTAGCAAGTGGATTGCAGTCGGTGGTACGTAGAAAGGCCTAGGATATTAGTTCATCGGGATTAGCAAGTGGATTGCAGTCGGTGTCCTATTAGATCAAAGCCTTATTGTATGGTACACCGGGATTAGCAAGTGGATTGCGGTCGGTGTCGTGTCAAACCTTAAAAATGTTTTAAACGGACCGAGAGTGTTAGTAGGGGTTCCGGTAGAACTCACTGAGATTGTATCTCACTGTTTAATTGTTGTTGTTTTACAGATAAACAGGGACAGAAGAAACCTCAGAGGCACGAGTAGGTGGCCCCGGGAGGAGAATAATGACTTAGCTTTATGTTCAAGTTTATTTTCCTTCTGTTGCCTATGTATTACAACACTATGGCATTAGTGTTTTGTTTATCCTTTTCCGCTTTCTTGTATGACTCTGATTACCGCAGTTGCTGACAGTTATGGTCTGAGTACCGTATGATCTTATTTGTGTATAAGATGGTTATGTTGTATTTCAGCAAAATTTTATAATGGTATTCAGTGTCTAAGCAGGAAATTATTATCTCTGATGTTTATATTTTGGTACGCTTTGGTATTTTTACAAGTTAAAAATACCGGGGTGTTACACCAAAGAAGGTTCTTCAGGCAAAGTGTCCAAGCCCAGAGTTATCAAAACAGAGTGAATGAACCAGGCTTATGCAAAACAATATGTAATCCTTTTGTTAATCTTATCATGTCCTAGCTAAGTACCTATCCACTTTGCTACTTAATAGTGGATTAAATAAAAGTAATTAGGACCTTTGTTGGTTGTTTTGTCAGTTGTTGGATTGGTCCTCCAAGGATTTTCATGTAACACCTTTTGACTTGATATAACAAAGCAATTTTTTTGTTTTATTTGTTTCTTCATATTCAACTAAAGTCGTGGTGTTCAATTTCTTTCATATTATGGAAGCCTATATGATCTCACTAATAAAAAGTAATGTGGATTTAACAAAAATACAACAAAGGCTGTTTAACTAAAAACATCCTGAATGGAAAATATTGAAGAACATTGAAAGTGTGGCAAAGGAAATAGAAATAAAAAATGAGAGTTGGTAGTTATAACAGATGACTTATTGATTCAAAAAACTCTCTTCATTTTACAGTGGATGCAACATAAACATAACAAGTCTTCCTATCACAAAACACATTAACAATAATAAAGGTCTCAAATTTTCAAACATATCAGATCATACTATGGAAGCCTGTATGATCTCACTAATAAAAAGTACTCTCCTGTACATAGAAATATTGACCTGCAGTGATGAATGGTCAGATTCCAGGACCTCTTTGTTTTCCATAAATCTCTCCTATACATAGAAATATTTAGCTGCAATGAAATAGTAACTAAGTAAAACGTATAAAAATTATTTACAGAAACAGAGGTGATAAAAATTCCCATATTTTTTAAATTCTTTCATACAATATAACATTTGTTATGGGCCTAGATAAATTATTTCTCATTATTTTGGATCAGGGTCTCTATGACAACCTTTACCTGCTCTGGGATTTTCCACTTCAATCACTCTCTACATCAAAAATACTCTACATCACTATGACACACATTATGATTTTTTCTCCTCTCTTACACTCCAATTGTAATTTGATTATCATACTCAGGCTTCTTATCCTTCACTACTTTCTTATCTTTTCATTTGCTTCTTATCTCCAAACTTGCTTCATTTTCTTCCCAATGTTGTTACTATTTTAATTTTTTTTGTCCTTTTTAGGGATAGAAGAATGAGGGGATACAAGTAAACAAATCACAATACTGTCAGAATGTGATCACCTATTCTTTCAGCCAATATGGAACGTAACTCCTCTTTTGTCAAACCTTCTTCAGAATCTCTTAAGCCAGGCAAATCTATTTTGAGACCAAGAAACATTGATCATCAAAGTCCTCCTTCGCATGTAGATGTCTTTGGTATTTAGCCCATCCATTTTCTTAGTGCATTTTTATATTTTGTTTCTACTATTCTTATCCTTTGCTCTCTCTTATAGATGCATGTACACAACATCCTTTTATCGAGCCTTCTTCACAGCGTTTTGGCCCAGGGAAATTCATTCTTAAACCAGCCATTCTTCATCAGGAAACTCTTCCTTCAAACGTGAATGCCCTTGGTATTCAATCTATGCTTTCAACTCTTGTGCAATTTTAACCATCAATTATTTCTTCAATTCTTCAATTCCATAGGCGTGAGTGTGAGAAATTTTAATCTTGCTTCACCTAATGATTTTTCAGCTTGTATGGGTGTTTGTCTTTGCCAGCTCTTTTTTTGCTAAATCAGTTATAGATGTTTATGGTGATGGAAAGGCCAAAATATTATTTACTTATTTGTTATATTTGGATCTAATCAAAGCAATTAAAACAGACTTAACAGTTAATGCAAAATTTTAACCAATAATTATTTTTTCAATCGCATAGGTGTAACTGATTTTAGTCTTGCTTCACCTAATGGTTTCACTTCTAAAGATGCAATAATTGAATCTACAACTTCTAATTCAATTAGTACACAAGATGTTGATCTCCCTTCAATAAATTCCAACACTTCCCAGGGTATAGTGGTTGAAAACACAGAATCTAATGCTGGTACTTCCAAAGTTGCAATACTTCAACCCACAGAATCTGTTGAGATGCACTCTAACCTTCTTCAGCCCACAATTTCTAATATTATTGGTACACAAGATATTGGTACCCCTTCATTCAATTCCAACACATTCCAAAGTATAGTGTCTGAAAACATAATCAAATCCCCACACTTCCAAGGGTGCAATATTTCAACATGCACAATCTGTTAACTTGCGCTCTAATCCTTCTCCACCAGCCACGACTTCTAAATCTTCTTTGAGCTCTCCAACAGATGGTATTGCCCAACTCCTTTTTCACCATTGTTATTTATATTGTGAATAAATTTGAGCTGTTATGTTATGTTAATCAATGATATATCTATTTTTCATTAAATGTAGCTATTGATATTCCCTATTGGGATATTGGAGATCTTAAACATGTATGCCATTTTTGTGGTGCTTTGATGTGGTATGAAGAAAGGATTCAAAAGAAATACAAAGCTCGATATCCAAGATTCTCTATGTGCTGTAAGCAAGGCAGGATTATATTACCTCTTTATAGACGCCCTCCTCAACCATTATACGATTTGTTTAATAAACAGGACAAGAGAGGGAAATTTTTTCTAGCAAATATTCGATCATTCAATAGCATGTTTGCTTTTACATCTATGGGTGGAAAGATTGATACAAAGATTAATGATGGTGGTGGACCTCCAATTTTTGTGTTAAATGGTGAAAACTATCATCAAATTGGTAGTTTACTTCCACTTCCAGATAAAGAGCCAAAGTTTGCTCAGCTCTATATATACGATACTGAAAATGAAGTGGCCAACCGGATGGCGGTTGTTAGGTACTTTTCACCCTTTTGTCTTATTTATCATTGCTTTAATTTTCTGTTTCTTAAAAGTCCTTAATTTACTAATTTCTATCGTCATATTTTTTTTAATAGGATGGATGATGACGACCTCAACTTAAGGGCTCAAATTGTTTTAGATATTAAAGAGTGTCTTGATCTATTTAATCCCTATGTTAAGACATACAGAATAGCCAGAGAAATGTTGTCTCAACATCCTGCACCAATGATAAAACTTCGTATTTTAGGTAAGAGAAATCGCGATGGTCGGCAATACAACTTACCTACTGTGTCAGAAGTGGCTGCTCTTATTGTTGGTGATTTTGATCCTGGTGGATTTGATAGAGATGTTATTGTTCATACTCATTCCGGATTATTGCAACGAATCCCAATTTTAAGTGCTGGATATTTGCCTTTACAATATCCTTTATTGTTTCCTTTTGGTGAAAGTTGTTTTTATGAGGGTATTGAATTTCGGTCCAACAATAATGCACCAACTATTAAACGAGAGCATGTGACAATTCGAGATTGGCTAGCATATAGAATTCAGGACAGAGAAAATGATGAAGGGACCATTTTATTTTCTGGACGTTTATTTCAGCAACTTTTGGTAGATGGCTATAGCATGATTGAATCAAGCAGGTTGAAATGGGTGAGAAATAATCAAAAAGATCTAAGGGCAGATGTGTACAAATGTCTTGAAGAATCAATTCTCAGGGGCGAGCGGAGCACATCTATGACTGGTAAAAGAATTATATTGCCATCTACATTTGTTGGAGGGCCCCGTTATATGTTTCAAAATTATCAAGATGCTATGACAATTTGTAGTTGGGCTGGTTATCCAGAGTTATTCATAACCTTCACATGCAATCAGAAATGGTCGGAGTTATCAAGATATTTTACAAAGTACACGTTTAAATCTCAAGATCGTGCTGATGTAGTTTGCCGAATTTTCAAAATCAAGCTTGATCAACTGATTAAAGATATAAAGAAGGGAGATATTTTTGGTCATGTTAAAGCAGGTATATTTTGTACATTCCCTTGAATTTTTTTATCATCCCTATTTTCTAATCGTTTGTTATAAAAATGCATCTATTTATTATTTTGCAGTTGTTTATACAATTGAATTCCAAAAACGAGGTCTACCACATGCTCATATCTTAGTCTTTCTCCATTCTTCTTTTAAATGCAAAACTACTGATGACATTAACAAAATTATATGTGCTGAAATTCCAAATAAAAATTTGGATCCAAAGTTGTACGAAATTGTGTCTACATCAATGCTTCATGGACCGTGTGGTCCTCAGAATCCAAAATCTTCTTGTATGCTAAATAAAAAGTGCACAAAGTACTTTCCAAAGAAGTTTAATGACGCCACGATAATTGATTCAGATGGCTACCCTATTTATAGAAGAAGAGATAATGGAGTCTTTATTCAAAAAGGAGAGTCTTTTTTGGATAATAGATTTGTTGTTCCTTACAACAGAGCCCTTCTTCTTAAATACAATGCTCATATAAACGTTGAATGGTGTAACCAATCTAGGTCAATTAAATATCTTTTCAAGTATGTCAATAAGGGGCATGATAGAGTGACAACAACCTTTTTATGGAGTTGATGGATCCAATTCGACTACTGAGAGTGTTGATGAGATTAAGATGTACTATGATTGTAGATACCTATCTTCATCTGAAGCTGCAAGGAGATTGTTCTCTTTTGGCATTCATTATAGAGAACCCTCAGTTGAAAGGCTCCAATTCCATCTACCAGGTGAACAATTACTTATTTATGCAGGAAACCGTTCAATTGAATCAGTTCTTTCTAAGCCAACAATTGGAACATCTAAATTTTTGGCATGGATGGATGCAAATAAAGAATATCCACAAGGAAGAGACCTCACTTATGCTGAGTTTCCCACAAAATTTGTTTGGAATGATGAGAAAAGGAAATGGTTTCCACGTAAGTCTGGGTATACTATTGGAAGACTTCATTATGTTCCTCCTGGATCTGGTAAGTTTATTATTTAAGAACTCTACTTAATCATGTTAAAGGAGTTGAATCTTTTAAAGATATAAGAAGGGTTGAAAATTTTGTTCACCCAAATTTTAAAGATGCTTGCTATGCAATGGGTTTGTTAGATGATGACAAAGAGTATATAGATGCTATTAAAGAAGCAAGTCAGTGGGGCATTGGATACTATTTGCGTAAATTGTTTGCAATATTATTGGTATCCGGTCAAATGACAAGACCAGAAATTGTTTGGAATGGTACTTGGTCCTATTTGAGTGATGATATTTTGCGTAGACAAAGATCGATTCTTCAATTTCCATGTATTGTTTTTCATATTTCCAAGTTTGCAATTCTTAATTCCTTTTTCTTATAACACAAATAACTTTTCCTTTATCAATTGTTGTAGAGTTGGAACTTTCTCCTCATGAACTACAAACCTTTGCTTTAGTGGAGATTCATAAATTACTTCAAAGTAATAATATGAGTCTTTCTGATTTTCCTACAATGCCTCAACCAGACCAAGATTTACTTTCAAGCAGTCAAAACAGGTTAGTTTATGATGAGTTGAATCATGATAGAAAAGCTCTTGAGGTAGAAAATAGACAATTGGCAGCATCAATGACAGATGAGCAAAAAACAATATACGAAACAATTATGGCAAGAGTAGTTGAAAGAAAATCTGGTTTTTTTTTTCCTAAATGGATATGGTGGGAGTGGGAAAACTTATATTTGGAGAGGATTGACTACAGGTTTAAGATCACAAGGGAGAATAGTTTTGGCGGTTGCATCAAGTGGGATTGCGTCTCTTTTGATTCCTGGAGGTAGGACAGCTCATTCTCGGTTTGCAATTCCACTTAATGCGGATGAGACCTCAACATGCAATCTAAAACAGGGTAGTCATTTAGCAGAATTGATCCGTAGGTGTTGTTTGATTATTTGGGCTGAAGCTCCAATGACAGATAAAAATTGTTTTGAAGCTCTAGATCGAACTCTACGAGATATTTTGAAGCTTCCTAACAATTCAAATCTAGATCTTCCTTTTGGAGGCAAAGTTGTAATTTTGGGAGGAGATTTTCGTCAAATACTTCCTGTTATTCCAAAGGGAACAAGACAACAAATTGTGCATGCTACAATTAACTCTTCTTATCTATGGAATCATTGTGAAGTTTTGACATTAACTAAAAATATGAGATTGTTACATGGCACCTCAAGTGCTGACATTGCTGAAGCAACAGAATTTTCACATTGGGTTCTCAGTATTGGAGAAGTAAATGATTGTGATATAAATGTTGAAATACCAGATGAATTACTCATTAAAGACTCACCTCAACCAATCCAGGATATCATTGATATGATATATCCATCATTTCTTAGTGAAATGCATGATCCTTCATATCTTCAAAATAGGGCTATTTTAGCTCCTAGAAATGATGTTGTGGATATAATCAATGATCATATGTTGTCCTTGATTTCAAGTGATGAAAAGACATATTTGAGTTTGGATACACCATCTTCTAATCAATTTAATGGTGACACCGTTGATGAGATACACACGCCAAAATTTTTAAATACAATAGTTGCTTCCGGTCTCCCAGCTCATTCATTAAAGCTGAAAGTTGGTATACCAATTATGTTGTTGAGAAATATTGATCACTCTTCTGGATTGTGTAATGGAACTCGACTTATTCTCACAAAAATGGGTAAATATGTTCTTGAAGCAATTGTGTTGTCTGGAAGCAATGCTGGTTTAAAAGTCTTTGTTCCCAGACTATCATTGACTCTGTCTGATCCACGAACTCCATTTAAATTTCAAAGAAGACAGTTTCCTATAGTTGTTTCTTTTGCAATGACAATAAACAAGAGTCAGGGACAATCATTAAAACACGTGGGTGTTTACCTTCCTCAACCAGTGTTTTCTCATGGGCAGTTATATGTTGCAATTTCAAGAGTCACCTCAAAAAAAGGCTTGAAAATATTGATAGTTAATGATGAAGGAAATTCCAAAAATACTACCTCCAATGTTGTTTACAAAGAAGTTTTTCGACGGTTGGTCTGAGGTCCTCCTCATTTTTATATATATGTCCATCTACTATAATCCCAAACTATTTTTTTTACATTTTTTTCGGGCTCAATAACAGTCCAGCCCAATTCTCATTCTTTTAGGTTAACATTCGTTTTCCCCTTCTTTCTCATTATTTGCCTTTGTTTTTGCCCAAGCTCTTTTACCTCCTTTTGCTCTTAGTTGGTGTGCTGTATTGCTCCAGGTAATCCTATTGTTTCGTGGTGAATGTTTAGCTGAATTGGAAGTCATACTAAACCTTTTCTGAATGTTATATCTTTTCACTGCTTTCCCCTCTTCTCTTGACTCCATTCTTTTCTATCCACTTGGTGCTATTCTTCAGCTTATCTTCCTGTACACTGATCTCTAAATTATGGACCATATTTAAGAAATTCTTTTGAATATTGCTCAAGTAATTACCGGATACTTTCCCAACCTTATTCTTCAGTTGTCTCTAAAAGTGGTGCCTCATATAGTGATTTACAAATGAGTGCAGCTAAAAAAGTACTGCGGTTCACAATATGGAATTTTTTTTGCAACTGTATCTTTTTGCACTGATACTTTGTTTTGGCACTGATACTGTGAGGTAATACATTTTCATCTCTATAGTGAATTTTGTTTTTGCTTGATGGTCTTGCTCTTTTTGATTTTACTTAATGTGTATGCATTTAGGTGTTAAGAAGGATAACTACAGCTTTAATATTCCTATTTTGTTTTAGGTCTTTTAGCCATTGCTTTCATTTTTAGCCAACTTGCATTGGTCTTTAGGGAGGATGCATTAAGCATTTTGTACTTGGTTTATGGTATTAGTTCCTGTTTTTCCAGTTATTGTAGACATCATTGCCTTGCTGAATTTGTGTTCCAATGGTCTAGAGTATTGATTCTTCTTTTTTCTTTTAAGTTATTTTAGACAGTGTTGCCCTCCTTATAATGTAATTCCAAAGTTGTCTTCCTTTGTTGTATGTCTTCTGTACATGTGCTTTGTAGTCTTTATATGGCCCTTCATCATTTTTTAGTTGTTATTGGGTGCCTATGTTGCTTATCTGTCTCACACCTTAGTGCTTATCTGACATTAACAACAAGGTGAAGAACTAAATAGGGTTTTAGATTTTTTGATTTCCAGTTTTTATTCCAATTACGGATTTATGTAGTTTAGGTTGATATTATCTGGAATTGCTGTGGTCATAGCCAATTATCAAGTCTTGATTATGTTTGTTTGCTGTTTTGAGCACTGCATCTTGGTAGCATTTAAAAGGCTAAATGTTGGTCATATTTTGTTAGACTTGGTATCCAACTCATGGCTTAAAAGGAGTTTTCAACCACCATATCTCTAGATACGGTTAGTAAAAAGTTTAAACTAACTTCTTTCTCTCTTTTATTTCATTATCTTACTTTTAATTTGTTGATGTCTTCGTCTTTTCTTTTAATCATTACTTTATAATTATTTATATGGGCTTGCTACTATAAGGTAACACTGCCATATAGAGGCATCCAACTATAGTTGTTGATATGCTGTGGATGAATTCATTAGACATATTTGGCAAGGCAATATATGAAGGATCTAATTGAATACTATTACTACATCTATACGTTAACAAATTCACATCACAAATCAATAAATGGGTCATCCTTTATTAGCTTATTGCTTGCCCTTGGTAGCATTTAAAAGGCTAAAGGTTGGTCATATTTTGTTAGACTTGGTATCCAACTCATGACTTCAAAGGAGTTTTCAACCACCATATCTCTAGATACGGTTAGTAAAAAGTTTAAACTAACTTCTTTCTCTCTTTTATTTCATTATCTTACTTTTAATTTTTTGATGTCTCCGTCTTTTCTTTTAATCATTACCTTATAATTATTTATATGGGCTTGCTACTATAAGATAACACTGCCATATAGAGGCATCCAACTATAGTTGTTGATATGCTGTGGATGAATTCATTAGACATATTTGGCAAGGCAATATATGAAGGATCTAATTGAATACTATTACTACATCTATACGTTAACAAATTCACATCACAAATCAGTAAATGGGTCATCCTTTATTAGCTTATTGCTTGCCCTATGTTTCTAACTATGATCTAGACACAGATATTGATCTTATTATGGAGGTTTTTGGAGCTGATGGTTTGTATGGCACACCTAGGAGTAGAGAAGCTCAACTTACTTATTTAAATTCAAATGGTGTTTTTAGCATACATTGCCCAATGTCAACTGAACGACTTCGTCCAAGGATAATGCGGCGTCAACCACCACCTATTCAGGTTGAATACCCCAACGATGAAGATGTTCAGAGCAGTTCTTCTTATACTCAAGCTTTTGAAGGTGGATTAACTCCTGATAATCCAATCATTATGTAATAAACAACTTTTCTAGAATTGTTGTTCCTTTAAATTTCCGAAGCTTTATTTTGTCGTTTGTATGGTTTTTAAATTCTACTAAACTAATTTTAATTCATGCAATAATTATGTAATCTCTAAAGCTTTGCCCCCGTGCAACACACGGGTGACGACGCTAGTCTTTTAGAAAAGTTAGGGATATTGTGGAAGTAGGGGATCCTCCTACTCTAACACCGAGGTTGTTTAGAAATCGTGCAAAAGATTCAAGAATGCACAATGTTCCTACAACAGACGAGGTTGCAGGTTTGATAGTGGGTGACTTTGATAACTAAGTTATTGGAAGAGACATTATCGTCCATGATGTTCAAAAGGGCTTAACTAGGATACATGAGACCCATGTGGCTTCCATGCCCCTTCAATATAGGGGAAAATGGTTTTGAAGAAAATATTCCCTGCAGAATCTTTGAAGGAAATTCGAAATATCGGAAGAGAGTAAGGGTTACAATTAGAGAGTTTATACTTTATAGCATTTATAATTCAAGAACGGCAAGCTGAATTTGGTAACATTGTTTATGCAAAGAAACTTTTTCAACAATTTTTGGTTGATTGTTACACTATGATAGAGGCTCAACGGCTATCCTACATAAAATTTAATCAAGACATCATTAGAGGTGACCTTCTAAATGGTTTACAAGAGGCAGTTGATTCTGGAGACACAGATGCTTCTTTAACCGGGAAGCCGGGAAGCACATAATACTTCTAGATTCATTTACAAGTTCACCAAGATACATGTTCAATAATTGTCAACATGCTATGGCTATTTGTAGGAGATTTGGGTATCTTGATTTGTTCATCACCGTTACATGTAATGCAAAATGGTCTGGAATTCATGAGTTCGTATTTGCAAAGGGCTTAACTGCAGCAGATAGATCTGATATTGTTTACAGAGTTTTCAAAATGAAACTTGATGAAATGATGTCAGATTTCAGGAAAAGTATTTGGAAAGCTCATTGCAGGCAAGTTTCAATTTTACTATTTTTAAATAGTACGTTACAGTAAGGTTATAACATCGCTTTTCTTTTGTTATATAACATGATTTTTCTTATTTCCCTATGTTTTCCATAGATGATGATGGCTATGCATGTTACAAGCGGCTTGATTCTGGGGTTTCTGTGCATAAGCTTGGAATAAGCATGGACAATCGCAGTGTTGTACCTTACAATAAGTCCAGTGCAATAAAGTATTTGTTTAAATACGTCAACAAAGGTGACATATTTCTACAGGTGACATATAAGATAGTTATGCGTAGATTCACTTTTGGTGTATATTTCTACACTTACATCACAACTAATTACAATTCATAGTTTACTATAGGTGACATATAAGATAGTTATGCGTAGACTCACTTTTTGAAAATTTGTAATTGGTTAGTTGATTGCGTAAAACATGATCTATACACTAACATTACATATAAATTAAATCCTAGTCATAATAACTCGATCGCTAAAAGTAAAATTAATAACTTAACATCTGTAATTCAAGGTATATTATGGGTGATATATAAGATCATTATGAGTTACTCCACTTTTTTTAATGACATAACAATTTGTAATTGGTTTGTTGTTGATGGTGTAAAAGTAATTGTACATTGACAATGCATATAAATTAAGTCCAAGTTATAATAACTTAATCGCCAAACACATACATTTTTGTGTCCAAACACCGCAACTGTAACAAATGATCTCAAAGATAATGGAGATGAAACGTCTCGGTTGGGCTTGATTTCTCATAGACAAAAATTAAGAAGGTTGTACAAAGTTCTGAGTTCCTGGGAACAATGTTTCTTGCTTGGTTTGAGGCAAACAAAATTTATACGGACTTGACTTATGCTGAAATCCCTACTAAATTTGTTTATATTCCCAAAGATAGAAGATGGCAACGAAGAAAACAAGGTTTTAGTATTGGGAGGCTAACGTATATTCCAGTTGGATCTGGTGAGTTGTGTACTACATGAGAATTCTTTTGACTATGAAAACAGGTTGTGCATGTTGGTTACGAATGCATTAGAATAGTTAATGGAAAAACCTATGATAATTTTCAAGATGCATGCTATGCGTTCGATTTGTTATGCGATGGGATAGTTTATCATAGATGAAAGACATTAAATATCCCAGGTAATACATTTTTATTTTGATATATAATCATTTTCATTTCCAATAAAATGCCTAACTGTATGACTGTATTCACTCATTTATCAACCATAATTTGATAAATAATATACAACTGAAAATTAACCATCAACTACTACATTTAATTTGTTACTAATCTATTTTTTATGAATTTACAGATTTCCATATTCACGATAATGATTTGAACAATCTATGCCTCATAGAATTGGAGAAGCTACTAATGGCCAACGGTAAATCTTTAAAAGACTTTCATTGTATGCCATTGCAAATTTTGAAGGTGTGTTTCAATATGAAAATAAGTTCATAGCACATGAGTTGAACTACGATAGAGTCGAGTTGAATAATTTACATGCTTCTCTATTGGAGCAATTGCAGGAGCAACTATTTGTTTATCGATTCATAATGAAATCAGTCCTCTCTCATGGTGGCCAGTTTTACTTTTTATATGGATATGGAGGCACTAGAAAAACTTTCTTGTGGAAAACATTGTCAGATGGGCTTAGATCTCAAGGAAAAATAGCTCATTCAACATTCTGCATTCCATTGAATGTCGATGAGCATTCCACTTGCAACAATACACAACAATGTCTTCGAGCTAAGCTTCTAATAGAAGCAAGTTTAATCATTTGGGATGAAGCTCCAATGACAAGTAGATTTTGCTTTCAAGCTTTTGATCCCACCATGAGAGTCTTGATGAGAGTAGAAAGTGAAGACAATCTAAATAAACCATTTGGAAGAAATGTTGTTGTATTGGATGGAGATTTCAAACAAATTTTGCCTGTCGTTAGACAAGGTTCAAGGCATGATATTATCAAGAGAACAATCAACTCCTCATCAATATGGAAAGCTTGCAAGGTTTTGAAGTTGACAAAGAACATGTGTTTGTCTGTGAAGGTACAAATCACTATTCTCTTCAACTCAAAGAATTTGTTGATTGGATATTGAAAATTGGAGATTGTGACATGGAAAAAAGTGAATATGGCGATGGTCAAATTGATATAACAAAAGATTTGTGCATCTTAGAAACTGAAAATCCCCTACTTGCTTTGGTTGATTTTGTCCATCCTAACATATCAGCAATTTCTGAGAGTATAAATGTATTCCAAGATCAAGCAATCCTTGCTCCAACTTTGGACTCTATTGAACAAGTAAATGATTTTGTTCTTTCTTTGATACCCGGTGAGGAAAAACATTATTTAAGTTCTGACACACCCTGTAGATCAGATGAGGATTATCATGATGAGGGTGACTGGGTTACCTCTGAGTTTTTGAATGATGTTAAATGTTCAAGGATACCAAACCATTGGTTGACACTCAAAGTTGGAGTTCCTATTATGCTCTTAAGATATATTGATCAGGCAAGTGGTCACAAGATTGTAGGTCAATGATTTAGGGAAGCATATCATAACAGCAACTGTTATCACTGGAAAAAATATTGGGAAAAAAAATACTCATTCCTAGGATGGATCTGGTTCCTTCTCATTCTGGATTGCCTTTCAGATTTCAAAGAAGGCAATTTGTAAACAAAAAAATATTTTATTGCTTGTAAACAATTCACTGTTGAATAGAATACAAAAGCATAGAGACCATTCTTCAATGACGCTCCAAAATGAATTAAGGTGTCTCATTCTCAACTGCACACTCTACGTCTTTAGTTCTTACTTCTTACCAGCAACCATAGCCACTGCTAGCCCGAATCAGTAACTAACACTATGTAAGGAGCTCGAGGGAGGAAGAGAGTGAGTTCTTCAAAGTTTTGCAGCCTGCAATGATAGACACAAACACACTATATAAAAGTTGTAGCAGAACTCAAACCGGCTAGAAGCATTAAAACAATTCGAGGTGTCGAACTATCGATGCAGGAACCAAGATTAGATTCACGGCAACTGCATTTTTTAGAATAACAAAAGTTTATTACAATAAAAGAAAGTTAACTTACAACTATCTATAACTGAAACATGTAGAGAGCTTCAAAGGTAACCAACACAATAAACAACCATACTTTATATGTGTTCATAAACAATAACACTGTTGGATAGAGAATACCAGCCCGTGCCTAATAGCTTAAGCTTTTAGCAAAGATAAAATTATTACTACAGTACTGGAGAAGTAGTGATTGTGTGAAGATAAAATCATTAGCAACTCCCCCTACTTTTTCAAACAAACTATACAAATTTATGCTAACATAATCTATATTATGCACTAGTAATCAGCATGCTTCTAGCCATCAGAAAGCCCTTCCTTCCCAACGGTGGAGAAGAAAACTCAAGGGAAAAAGGAAAAATCCCAAAAACAACCAAATTTCTCATGGGCCACGGTATTTTCAGAGGATCCAAAGTAAGGGTACAAATTTAGATTATGAATCTATGATACACATAGCACATCAATAGAAAACAAAATAACATTGTGCCATGTGCCTTATGTGTACGAAAAGAGCGAAGGCATAATAACAGAGATTATTAAAGGAAACTTTTGAATACTTGACAACCAGGGATGGGGAAGAAGAAAGGGTTCAAACTTCAAAACTCAGCGTGCACCGAATATCTCTTGTGGTGGATCATAGATACTGGAATCAGGAAAGATCTCCTCAAAATCTTGTTTCACTTTGTTTCTCAAAAGAGGATGCGGCAGAAGCCCTTTCAACAAAATTCTGAACGGCAACTCCTCTGGTGGATCCGGAGAATTCTTCATGTCCTCATATATGGTCATTGCATCTGCAGGAGATCCATTACTCAAGAAGCCTCTTATGACTTCAGTATAAGTCTGAGAATCAGGAAACAGATTATCCTTTCTCATGCTTTCCCACAATTCCAACACTTCATCCATTTTTTTAGACCTTGCCAAAGCAATAATCATGTCCTTATACAGGAATGCATCCGGCTTGTACCACTCCTGCTTTTGCATCACCTTAAACACCTGAAAATCCATTAAAGTTACTCATAAACTAAACACTGCAAGCTTAGTTACAAGAGTTTAATCAAGCTTAGTTACAAGAGTTTAATCGTTACGCACTTTTGGTGTATATTTCTACTCTATCACAACTAATTACAATTCATAGTATACTATGGGTGACATATAAGATAGTTATGCGTAGACTCACTTTTTTTTAATAACATGACAATCTGTAATTGGTTGGTTGATTGTGTAAAACATTTATACACTAACATTACGTATAAATTTAAATCCTAGTCATAATAACTCAATCGGCAAAAGTAAAAGTAAAAACTTAACATCTGTAATTCAAGGTATATTATGGGTGATATATAAGATCGTTATGTGTTACTCCACTTCTTTTTAATGACATAACAATTTGTAATTGGTTTGTTGTTGATGGTGTAAAAGTAATTGTACACTGACAATGCATGTAAATTAAATCCAAGTTATAATAACTTAATCGCCAAAAGTAAAACTCAAAACGTTACATCGATCTATAATTTCCAGACAAAGGGCATACTCAGCTCCTAACATAATATTTTCATTGAACATAAAAGTGATAGAATTAACAAACAGGTTCTGAAATGTAAGAGGAATAAAAGAGAGGGAGTGAGAAGAAACCATGAGAGCGAGAGAAACTTCTTGCTGGCGCTCAAGTTCAGTGAGAACAGCGATCACGTCCATCTTCAAGAGACGCAATACATGTGTTTTAATGAACTTGTGAAGCTTATCCTCGTCGTCCTTAAACCTCTTCAACCCGGAAATCACATAAAGCGCTTCTTTTCCAATGAGCTTCTTTCCCCTCCAAAGGGGCCCTCTTGGCCTTCCGTCGTGGTATTCTCTTATACCTAACACATTTTTGTGTCCAAACACCGCAACTGTAACAAATGATCTCAAAGATAATGGAGATGAAACGTCTCGATTGGGCTTGATATTTCTCATAGACATAAACTCTCCGAGGAGTGTTGAAGCCACACAACAAGTTTCCCATTTTCTCCTGAAACAACAACTTGCCATTATACTTCAGAAATACCGAAGAAATGGAGGAAGGTGCTGCGCGATAGTAATGTATTTTTATTCTTCCTTGAGATGACAGAATAGAATGTTGAGAAATTGGGTTAAACTAGCAATGGGCCCCGACCGAATACCGCTTATACCATTTAAGTGTTGGGGATTGTACCTCACACCCAAAAATACCGCTTATACCTAGCAAGAAATTGGAATGATAAAAATCCTATATGAAAAAAGTAGATGATAAAAGCAAACGGCAATTAGAAACAAAGCAACATAATGAATAGTAAAACGACACATGCAAGAGGGTCTTCAAAGATTCCATAATAGAAACAAAACTAGAGCTAGATCCTTTCGACAAGGGTATAACTTTATTGTTGTTTTCTATCCAAATGTCATTAAGTTGCATATCTGACTAGAAGAAACACTAACCCAGTGTTGTCAATGGCAAAATGGCGGCGACCCAAAAATCCGCTATAACATATGGCGGGTGGCATAACAGCATATGGCGGACCAATTTTTTAAAAAAATTAAAATATATATACTAATACACATACAAAAAACACTAAAAATAAAAAAATAATCCAAAAGCCTATCAATAAATGTCAAAAACCTTAAGACTTAATTGGTATAAAATATCATTAGTCTCAATCAAATTGTCATAAGCAACTAAGAACCGCTTCAAATTAAGTTTAAGACATCAAAATAACAACAAAATTAGAAAAAGCAATGAAAACACAAAGTAATTTCCTCTAATCCTCTTCCCCAACCCCAACATAGTCATTTTCCAAGTCATTATCAAGTGGAGCATCTCCCTCCCCTTCCTCTTCTTCGGATTTCACAAAATTAACCAACTCATTTTGAATTTGAGGTGGAAGTTGGAGACATTCTACAAACTAAATAGAGACAAAATCAACAAAATGAAACGGAACAAAGCCACAAACTGATGCAATTATAACCAATCACTGAATGTAAGTGTGCATCACATACAAACACATAGAAGGAGAGAAGCAAAACATGGAACTGTCTTTAGATTCGGTGCAAAGAAATGAAAATTAAAAGTGCATCTAACAGAACAGAGAAATGAAATTTAAGTAGAGAAAAAAATTAAAACAAAAACAGATGCACAAACAGAACAGAAAAAAAAAATTAAAACCCGAGCAGAAAAAATTAAAATAAAAACATAAAAAAAAATTAAAACATGAACACAACAAGAAACAGAACAAGAAAAAAGAACCTGCGAAGTGGGAATCGAGAAGGAACCTGCGAGGTGCGAAGAGAGAAACAGAACGAAAGGGACATGCGAAGTGCGAAGAGAGAAGAGAGGGCTGCGAAGTGCGAAGAGAGAAGAGAGGGCTTCGAGTCGCTGCTGGTGGTCGCGGTCGCCGCTGGTGGACGCAAAGGGAAGAAGCAACAGGGAAAACAGAGCTACTAGAGGGAGAGAAGCGTGTGAAGTTGTAAAGTTAGGGTTTAGAGAGGAGAGAGGGTATTCAATTTTTTTTGGTCAAAGGAGATAGGGTATTTCAGAATTAGGGTTTTTCTTTTTTAACCTTTTGGGCTAATTTCGGGTTGGGTTACATGTCCCAAGCCCGTGTTTTTTTAAAAAAATCTGTTTTGTCGGTTATAAAAAAAATCTGTTTTGTCCCTTTTCTGATTTCCGCAACATTTGAGTTACATAATTCTTATGTTTGCTATTGGCTAAATAACACTTTTGGTCTTTTATCTTTGCTCCAGATTTCACTTTGGTCATTTATCTTTTTTTTGGTCCGTTTTGGTCCCTCATGTTTCATTTTTGTTTCATTTTGGTCCCTGTTGTTAGTTTTGACTAACGGACGCCACGCTGGCAGTTAACTGCTGACGTGGCGTTCGTTAGTTCATTAATGATGTGGCAAAAATATGTTATTTAATTCTTAATTAAATTAAACATCACTATTTTTTTTTTAAATTTTAAAAACACAATTTGGATCTTCTTCTTCGTTCCTCTTCTTCCCCCATTTTCAGCCCATATCTCAGATCTAAAATAACTAAACAATCTCATGGTATGAACCTAAATGCGTTTCACATCTTCAACCCCCACCGTCGCATCTTCAACCTTCGTTTTTGCAGATCATCGTTCTCAGTTTTTGCTTACCTTCCTCATCACCCATTTCGTTTTTGCAAGATCTGGTTCGTTTCAAAAGTGCAAGATCTGGTTCGTTTTTGCAAGATCTGGTTCGTTTCAAAAGTGCAAGATCTGGTTCGTTTTTGCTTACCTTCCAGCACCGTTTCCACTCTTAGAGGAGAGAGAAAGAAATTTTCGGTGAGAGAGAGAGGAAAAGAAAGAAGACTGAGGGAGATGCGACGGTGGGGGAAGAGACGCGACGGAGAAGGAGATGCAACGGAGAGGGAGACGCGACGGAGAGGGAGACGCGACAGAGAGAGAGAAAAAGATTGGTGGTGGAGGTCGGTGGTTCATGAGAAAGGGGGAGGCGATGTGGTGGCTGTTTTGAGAAAGATGAACAAAATCCAAATCTGGGTTTTTTTGGAGAAGAGAGGATTGGGGAAGATGATGATGCAGATGAATATTGTTGAATATTGTTTTATGTTTGTTTTGTTTTATGTTTTATTTAAATTGAAAAACAATTTTGCTGATGTGGAATTTACATGTCACCTATAACTGCCACGTCATTTAATGAATTGGGGACGCCACATCAGCAGTTAACTGCCAGCGTGGCGTCCGTTAGTCAAAACTAACGTGAGGGACCAAAATGAAACAAAAACGAAATATGAGGGACTAAAACGGACCAAAAAAAAGATAAAGGACCAAAAGTGCTATTTAGCCTTTGCTATTTTACTGGATTTCGAAAATACATTATCGATTTCTGGTTTTTCTTCAACGATTACTTGTTATGCTTCATTTGTTTTTTGATTTTCTGGCTGCTCAGGTCAACCTTAGGTTTCCCTTCTTTTTGCTATGAAATTGTTCTTTCTTTCCGTTGTAGACATGGTCGATGTTGTAAGGTTTTGTTTTCCAAATTTCCCATTCTCTTTGCACTGCAGGTTTTGAATGAGCCTATTCTCACATTAGTTATGTAACTATATGTATGTTTTCAAATGGCTTAAATCTATCTTGGTTTCTGAAAGAGAGAAATTTGTTGAGGTTCCCTTATGCAACATTGTTGTCACGCTGAATTTGTGTTTGAGTTGTTGGGGAGGGGGATGAGCAAGACTAGGGTATTTGGTGTCCTTTTTTCACTTAAATATAGCTCATCCATGATGTTATATCATTATGGTTCCCTTTATGTTATGGTGTTTTGCAATAGGCATTACTTTGTAAGAGGTTAATTAGATTTATTTATCATATGAAGATTGTTCTTTACTGCACATTAGGTGTATAATATAAAAAATAAAACAAGTTAACAATGGAAACACGGCCCAAAGATAATCAACGTATTACTTTGTTTCGAATGTTAAAAACTGTGTTTTGAATGAAGATTTTAATAAAAACCAGTAAAGTTTGAGCAGATTTTGTGAATTTGTAAATCTAGTTTCGTGCAGTGGTTATGCCGGTTTTTCTTGTATTTTTGTGCAAGGAACTAGATCGAGTTGTAGAACAAAGCGTGAAGGCAAGGGGTGAAGTTTGGAGCGATTTAAGAAAGGGAATAATGCAGCAAAAATGGCTATTTGATTTGTTAAAAGGAATGACTATAGACCCGCGTGAGTACGCTAGCGATCTACGTGGTTCTATGCGCGCTAGCCATCCACGTGGTTCTATGAGCGAAAGCGATCCACGTGGTTCTATGAGCGAAAGTGAATTGTATCTGTTGCGTAAGTGAACAGTGTCTGCTGCGCTGGATGTAACAGCCCAGGTCTAACGCATTGGCCACCCCAGCACTATTACATCACGGTCTTCTCTACCCCCCTTGTAGAATTTTTGCCTTCCGTGGGAATCGAACCTTGCACCTGAGGCATAAGTGCAAGTTAAGCATACCTCCCACTACCAGTTGAATACCGTCAACTTTTATCTTAGGAATAATCTTTAAGCTGTTGTATCTTGCAAACTCTTGATTCTAATGTTTGTTGTCATCTATAATCACCTAAGGAAT
Source organism: Astragalus membranaceus (assembly GCA_039519185.1). Lineage (NCBI taxonomy): Eukaryota > Viridiplantae > Streptophyta > Magnoliopsida > Fabales > Fabaceae > Astragalus > Astragalus membranaceus. The sequence goes on from CM076851.1 coordinate 52,514,502, forward strand.
TAGGGTTTTTAGTTGTGAACAAAGGATTAGTTGCCTAAGGAATTAGAGATTTATTAATGTTGTGGGTTTGGTAGCAAAGTTAAAGAGAGAGTAACTTTTCAATACAAATCAGTTGCAATAGTGTGGAATCAATAGGAGTTCATCCCTAACATCTTTTATCATCTCATCTTTTCAAAGTGTTCTTCGGTTTCTATTATCAATAATACAAAAACATTTATTTTTCTTTGCTTTAAAAGTACTAGTTACTTTACCATATCAATCAAACTTCGTTTCATTTGTGTTCATTTAGTTGTTGTTAATGCTTATTGGTATTTGCATTCGATCCTTGAGTTCGACACTCGGTCTTACCGTTTTATTATTACTTGCGACGATTTGGTACACTTGCCAATTTCACCACCAAGTTTTTGGCGCCGTTGCCGGGGATTGAAGTTACATTTACCAGTAAATTCGAAGGCAACTGCTAATTCGAACCCGTACATACTTTAATTTGTTTTTAGTTTTATTTTTTCGTTTTCTTTTTATATTTTATTAAACATTTGCTTTGACACTTGTTCGAGTTTCCTGTTTTCTCAGTGTCTGCGTGGAACAGTAGATCCTAAAGACTTACTCTTCAACCCGGAGATTAAGAAAAGTGCTAGAGCTAATAGAAAGCAAACCAAGTTAAGGAAACAAAGAGAGCGAAGAGCAACAATCGGAAAGTCTTCTGTGCCACCAACTGTGATTCAAGTCATGGGAGACAATCCACCACCACCCCCAAGGCGCACTCTAAGCGACTTTGGGAGGAGAAATCAAGGTGTCCAAGCTTACACCTTCCAACCTGTGGGAGCTGTAGCATTTGAGATCAAGTCTTCTATTCTTAATGCCTTGAAATTAGAGCAATTTTCGGGGTCAGATGCTGAAGACCCCAACCAACACTTGTTTCAATTCTATGAAATTTGTGGAACCACAAATCCTGAGGGAGTTAGTGAGGATGACAAGAAGTTGCGCCTATTTCCATATACCTTAATTGGTAGGGCCAAGGATTGGCTCAACACTATCCCAGCAGGAACTATTAATAATTGGGGTGACCTAGAAAGCAAATTCTTGGAAAGGTTTTTCCCGATTTCAAAGTTCATCAAGAAACGGGCTGAAATCTCAAACTTTGAGCAAGGGGATGCTGAATCTCTGTATGATGCTTGGGAAAGATTCAAATTGTTGTTAAAAAAATATCCTGGGCATGGTATTGATGACTTTATCCAATTGCAAACTTTCTGTCATGGTTTGTGACCTCAAACAAGAATGATGCTAGATGCCTCAGCAGGAGGGTCTTTAGGTACTAAAACATGGGAGGAAGCAAGACAGTTGGTGGAGCATATGGCTTCAAATGAGTGCAAAATTCAAAATGACCGAGGAGCTATAGTTAAAAAGGGTATGTTGGAGTTGGACGCTAATAGTGCTGTGTTAGCTCAGCAAAAGGTAATGTCACTTCAAATTGAAGGTCTTACCAAACAGTTAGCTCTTACCAAGCAGTGCATGTTGGTAAGTGTAACTATTGTGGTCGAGAAGCTCATGAAGGTGATTGTGCAACTCATGGAGATTCCAATGAGCAGGTTAATTACATGGAAAAATTTCAGAAACAAGGGGGAATCCATATTCTAACACCTATAATCCTGGGTGGAAGAGTCATCCCAAATTTTCATGGAAGAATAATGATGCAGCAGGGTCAAGCCAACAACAACAGTCTCAACAACCTCCTCAACAACAAAGGCCACCCTCCCAATTGGAGGATGCTTTGACTCAATTTATGCAAATGACCAAGACCACATTCCAATCCCAAGAGCAAACCATGAAAAACATGGAGAAGAATCACGAAGCTTCTATGAAAAATTTGGAGATTCAAATTGGGCAATTATCAAAGCAGCTTGCCGAAACATCGAGTAGCGGTTTCCCTGCTAATACAGTCGATAACCCCAAGAATGAAAGTTGTAAGGCTATCTCACTGAGAAGTGGTAAGGAGTTGAAATATTCTGTGATGGAGACACCCAATCCTAGAGGGAAAATAAATTGTGAGAAGGAGGTGTTGTGTGAGGAGTTGAATGAAAAAAATGAAGAAGTTGAAAATGAGTTGAGTGAAAAAAATGAGGGAGTTGTGAAGTCTAACTCAAAAGAAAACAATTTATTGTTGAATGAAAAATTGCAGGTAGAAGAGAAGCCCTCATACATGAAATTGCAATACCCTCATTTGAGTAAGAAGAATCAGAAAGATGAGCAGTTTGCAAAATTCATGGATATTTTCAAACGCCTTCAAATCAACATACCTTTTGCAGAAGCTCTTGAGCAAATGCCCGCTTATGCCAAGTTCATGAAGGAGTTGTTGACAAAGAAAAGGAAGTTCAAGGAAGATGAAACAATAGCTTTAACAGAAGAGTGTAGTGCCATTATTCAAAGAAAGCTTCCTCTAAAGTTAAAGGATCCCGGGAGTTTCACCATCCCTTGCACAATTGGTAACTTAACTATTGGCAAAGCTCTTTGTGATTTGGAAGCAAGTATTAATTTGATGCCCTTGTCTATGTTGAAGAGACTTGGGGGGGGGGGGGGGTGAGGTGAAACCAACTAGGATGTCTTTGCAACTTGCTGATAGATCTATAAAGCATCCTTATGGAGTGTTCGAAGATGTTCTGGTAAGAGTTGACAAATTTCTATTTCCCGTAGATTTTATGATTCTTGACATCGAGGAAGATGCAGAGGTACCACTTCTCCTTGGTAGACCTTTTTTAGCCACTGGGCGAGCCTTGATAGATGTGCAGCAAGGCAAGCTAATTTTAAGGTTCCAAGATGAGAAGGTGACTTTTAATGTTTTTGAGCGCCACCAAGATGACAAAGGGCAATGTTTTAGGGTGGATGTGATTGAAAACTCAGCGCCGGAAACCTTTAGACATGATCTACCCTCTCCTCCATTAGAGAAGGTAATTGTGAACTCTATTGAGGAATTAGATGAGAGCTTGAGAAATGAAATAGAAGACTGTATTTTACAATTTGAAGCTTCCCAAGTAGAGAAAGTTTTCAAGAAAAAAGAAGAGTTGAATAGGGGGGGAGTCCAGAGAAAGGAACTCCAGAATTGAAACAACTCCTCTCTCATTTGAAGTATGTCTTCCTTGGGAATGATGATCTTTATGCAGCTATCATTAGTAGTTCATTGACCAAGTTGGAAGAGGAAAAACTGATGAGGGTGCTAAGAAGTAACAAAACTGCTTTAGGTTGGACTATCTCTGACCTTAAGGGGATTAGTCCAGCATTGTGCATGCATAAGATCAAACTCGAGGAAGAATTCAAACCAGTGATTCAACCGCAACGAAGATTAAATCCTACCATGAAGGAGGTGGTGAGGAAGGAAGTCTTAGAGCTCTTAGATGCTGAGATGATTTATCCGATTTCAGATAGCTCATGGGTGAGTCCGGTTCATGTGGTTCCCAAAAAGGGTGGTATGATAGCTGACAAGAATGAAAGGAATGAGCTAATTCCTACTCGCACGGTCACAGGCTGGAGGATGTGCAATGACTACCGGAGGCTAAACCAAGCCACCCATTTATGGATCAAATGCTCGAGAGGTTGGCTGGACAAGCTTTTTATTGCTTTCTGGATGGATACTCTGGGTACAATCAAATAGCAGTTGATCCCAAAGATTAGGAGAAAACTGCTTTTACATGTCCCTTTGGTGTGTTTGCATATCGGTGGATGCCCTTTGGTTTATGCAATGCTCCTGCAACTTTTCAAAGGTGCATGCTTTCTATATTCTCTGATATGATGGAAAATTCTATTGAGGTATTTATGGATGACTTTTGTTGCATCAAAGACACACTTAGAGCAAGTGTACTCTATCGCAAAAGTAGTATAAAGAATATCGTCTCCACAGGGATTAATTAATAAGTACCAAACTACTTAAGATTAATTATTATTTAGACGAACGAATATTTGGTGGTTATAGAAACTAAAAATAAAAAGAAATAAATAGCAAGAATTAAAATGTAAAGATTAACCAATGGAGAGAGGTCTAGGGTCACGGTTTCACTTGCAAGCTTCGATTCCTCTATGTCTAATTCTACCTGAATTCCTTGTTTTATTCAATTACCAATCCCTTTACTAAAACTATTAATCCGTTTGGTCATTCAGCGATTAATATTCTTTTTCCTAAATTAACCCTTGTTTGGTCATGCAAGAATTTAAATCCAAGAAAAACATAAAGAACAAAAAGGTAGAATGATTGGAAGACTAAATTAACGTTTGGTCATGCATTAATCTTAGTCTCAATTATCCTATAGGTCCACCAACTAATTGCAGTAGGGTCGCTGATCAACTAATTGATTATGAACATGCAAAGGGTTGTCAATCCTAATTATGTGATAAAAACAATAGGATAATATTAATTGAAATAAACACCGGAATTCAGATATGAAATTAGAACATAAAAAGGTCTCTAAACATGCAAGATCCACCTAAGACCCTAGAAGAGGATTTAGCTATCCATACTAGTCAAGAACATTGGAATAAAATTAGTAGTCATAAATTACAGAGATAAAAATAACCCGGATAGAGAAATTTCTGATCTTGAGAATTTAGTCTCCTTTTTCTGCTCCAGAGCTCTCTCACGGTGTCAAGAATGGGTACCCCAAAACTCCTTCTCTCCAGGCCGGCGGTATTGTTGCTGTGCGTGGTTTCTATTCTCCTTGAATTCCCGTTTTTCTCTCTGTGCGGCTACTGTCTCAATTATCCAAGACTTCTTTTAATTATCAAAAATAACTCCATTTTGTTGTTGTGCGGCTATCTCTGAATTCAATTCCTAGCTCTTTTCTTTTCTTACTATTCACGCTTAGGTTTGTTTGGAATTGGGCTTGGACTTTATTTTTTCACACTTGGGCCACATGATTCTTTTGCTAATGACACCCCCATTTTGCTTCAAACAACTCATTGAAACAGCTTCTTTATTTATCTTCTTTCCTACAAAATAAATAGCAATTTGAGTCACTTATTTATTTGGATAATAATAGCTCTAAAAATGACTCAAAAGTGTCTCTAAAAATGCACTAAATTGGAGCTTATCAACTCCCCCACACTTAACCTTTGCTTGTCCTCAAGCAAATTTTCTGGCTCAAGAAATTTTGCAACTAAATAGATGCAGCCAAATAAGAGATCCACAATTAGAAGCATAATGAAAGACAATAGACAATATAGCACATATGAGGTGTCAAAAGGTTGCCCAATTAGAGGCTCATGTCCCTGAAGAATACATTTCTGTGAACAAAGGCACTCGCTCACAATCTCTCTAAGTGTTTAGGGACTAGGGAAATATACACTCAAGTTTCCACAAAATGCACATTACCATATGCTTGTAATTTGACCAAATCTCCACTAAATAGTTCACATGCATGCAAAAGATAGGGTGTTAAGGGTTGTAATGGGGCTAGGGTGAATTCATGCAGGGTAGGATATAAGAAGAAAGGGATAATCAAAGGGCTAACAAAAAAAGAAACAAATAGTAACCTTTGAAACCAAATATGGAGCTCCTATTTATTTTACAAATTTTGTCCAAACTCCAAGTTAATATCACTTCCTTCTTCACCTTTTTCTATGAAGTCAGCTCTTTTTGATTTGCCTTTTGCTCTTGAGAAGACTCTTTTTTTTTATTTGCCCTTTGGCTCTTTCATTCTTTTGATGTGCCTTTTCCTCCTTGTTGCTTTCTTTTTTTTTTCATTTTTTTTGGAGGAAAAGGTAAGTACATGATTCACTCTCTTTTTTTTCCTGACAAGATAGACAACTAAAGAATAGGACAAAGTTTCAGTCCTAACAATATAGACAACTAAAAATATAGGACGAAATTGTAATTTTTAATAGTTGCTCCACATTTAATTCCAAATGGTTACCACAAGCAAAAAAAAGAGAAAAATTATATCTGGGTACCAAAGAAAAAAAATATAACAATTAAGCTCAAAGGGGGCAACTAAGGGATAAATTCAATAAACAACTCTGGGGCCAGAAAAATACCTAAATTACCCAAATCTTTTTACATGATGCAAATCAATTTTCGCCTTGAAATGGTCAAAAGACAAATTCTAGAATGTAGCAAATTGGGAAACACACTCATAGAAAGAAAATGGGTACAAATTTATGATTTAGTATCAATCCCCTTATGAAGGCTCAGATCTCATATTTAGAAGCTAATTCACAAAAAGTACTCAACAGGGACAATTGCTAATTATCAGCTTCTTAAGGACATCCTCACAGTTACAATCAAGCACAAGTCTGTCAAGTAAATTAATTATGGGATCCCCTAAAGGCAAAATCTCTATTTTTTTTTAACTTTAAGCATAATTCATTCAAAACAAGCCAGAAAAAATGCTATCAACATATATGGTGGGTAGGTGCATTAATAGAGATCAAGTGACAAACAAATAAACTCTCCTCCTCCACACTAGCATGAAGCATGGTCCTCAATGCAAAATGATCAAATAGAAACCAAAAGAAATAAATGAGAGAGAGAGAGAGAGAGAGAGAGTAATAGTGACTTCCCTGAGAGAGCTTGTAGTCCGAGCTTACCCCTAAAAACAAAACAAAACAAAAATGAGAGAAAATAAAACACAGGTTGCCTCCTGCAAAGCGCTTGTTTAACGTCTCGAGCCTGACGGTATTGGAGTCAGTCCTTGAGGGCAGTGACATAGCTCACTTGACTCAACCCTTCCTCAAAATGCTTCACACGCTGCCCATTGACCTTAAAAATGGTGCCATCTTCATGAGATACCTCAAGCACTCCCATAAGGAAAAACTTGAGTAACAGTGTAGGGTCCATACCACCTTGAGCGCAACTTTCCTGGAAAAAGACGCAAACGTGAGTTATAAATTAAAACTTTTTCACCAACATGGAATTCACGCTGCTGGATGCGCTTATCATGCCACTTTTTAGTCCGCTCCTTATATAACTTGGCTTTCTCATAAGCTCCCAGGCGGAGCTCATCCAGTTCATCGAGCTGCAGCAACCTATTTTCACCTGTAAGCTGAGCATCAAAGTTTAGAAATTTTAAAGCCCAAAGTGCTTTATGCTCTAATTCAACAGGCAAATGACATGATTTTCCAAAAACAAGACGATAAGGAGACATCCCAATGGGGGTTTTAAAAGCAGTTCTATAGGCCCATAGTGCATCATCAAGTTTCAAAGACCAATCTTTTCTTGATCCACTAACTGTCTTCTCTAAAATCCTTTTCAGCTCTCTGTTTGAAATTTCAACCTGGCCACTAGTTTGTGGATGGTAAGGAGTTGTCACCTTATGAGTGACACCATATTTGCTCAAAAGATTTTCAAATTGTTTATTGCAAAAATGGGTGCCACCATCACTAATAATTGCTCGGGGAGTGCCAAATCTGGAGAAAATGTTTTTCTTTAAAAATTTTACCACCACTCAAGCATCATTAGTGGGTAAGGCTACAACTTCCACCCACTTAGACACATAATCTACAGCAACAAGAATATATTGATTTGAAAAAGATTTAGGGAAGGGCCCCATAAAGTCAATACCCCATACATCAAATATCTCACAAACCAAAATGTTGTTTAAAGGCATCTCTTGACGCCTAGAAATATTGCCACTCCTTTGACAATTATCACAAGCTTTCACAAATTCATGAGCATCTTTAAATATAGTGGGCCAATAAAAACCACATTGTAAAACTTTATATGCAGTTCTATTTGGGCCAAAGTGGCCACCTACCTCTCTAGAGTGACAATGCTCAAGGATAGAAGTTACCTCATCCATAGGCACACAACGCCTAATAACCTTGTCTCCACATACTTTAAATAGGTAAGGGTCATCCCACAAGTAGTGTCTAGCATCAGAAATTAATTTCTTCTTTTGCTGAAAAGAAATATCAGGGGGAACAACCTTACCCACCAAATAGTTGACAATGTCTGCAAACCAAGGAATAGTAGAAATAGCTAAAAGTCTCTCATCAGGGAAAACCTCCTTTATCTCCCCATCATTTGAGGCCTGCATCACACTATGGTCAAGCCTTGAGAGGTGGTCAGCTACAAAGTTCTCTGAGCCTTTCTTGTCTCTAATCTCCAAGTCAAACTCTTGTAGCAACAAAATCCACCTGATTAACCTGGGTTTTGCATCCTGCTTTCCAAGCAAATATCTAATAGCAGCATGATCAGTATAAACAATAACTTTAGAAAGAACAAGGTAATGACGAAACTTGTCAAATGCAAATACTACAGCTAGTAACTCTTTCTCTGTGGTAGTGTAATTTCTTTGAGCATCATCAAGAGTACGACTAGCATAGTAAATGGTATAAAATACCTTATTCTTTCTTTGCCCCAAAACAGCCCCCACAGCAGTATCACTAGCATCACACATAATTTCAAAGGGAAGCGACCAATCGGGGGCAACAACAATAGGGGCACTAATTAATTTTTCCTTTAAACAATTAAAAGCCTTCAAACAAGTGTCAGAAAAATCAAAAGTGGCCTCCTTAACCAAGAGGTCTGTCATAGGCTTTGCAGTTTTTGAGAAGTCTTTAACAAACCTCCTATAGAAGCCAGCATGGCCAAGAAAACTACGGACCCCTTTAACAGAATTGGGTGGGGGCAACTTTGCAATTACCTCCACCTTTGCGGGGTCAACTTCAATGCCTCTAGTGGACACCTTGTGTCCCAAAATAATGCAATCTCGTACCATAAATTGACACTTCTCCCAATTGAGCACTAAATTAGTATCCCTGCATCTCTGCAACACTGAATTCAAGTTATGTAAACAATCCTCATAAGAGAATCCAAAGACAGTAAAATCATCCACAAATATCTCAATGCATTTTTCAACCAAGTCAGAGAAAATAGCCATCATGCATCTTTGGAAAGTGGCAGAGGCATTACATAAGCCGAATGGCATCCTTTTATATGCAAATGTTCCATATGGGCAAGTAAAAGTAGTTTTTTCTTGATCTTCAGAAGCCACTGGTATTTGAAAATAACCGGAATATCCATCCAAACAACAATAATAATCATGACCTGCCACTCTCTCAAGCATTTGATCAATAAAGGGAAGGGGGAAGTGATCTTTTCGGGTGGCATCATTTAATTTTCTATAATCGATGCACATACGCCACCCGGTAGTTTTCCTAACTGCAATTAATTCATTTTTATCATCCTCCATTACAGTAGTACCTCCCTTTTTAGGAACACATTGAACATGACTTACCCACTTACTATCAGAGATAGGATAGATGATACCTGCATCAAGAAGCTTAATCATTTCCTTTTTGACCACCTCTTTCATGTTAGGATTGAGGCGGCGTTGAGGTAGTGCCCGAGGTTGGTAATCATCCTCCATATAAATCTTGTGAGTGCAAATTGAGGGACTAATGTCTTTTATATCATGAATAGACCATCCAAAGGCTTCTTTGTTGGCCCTTAATACCCTCAAAAGCTTATCCTCCATGGTATCTGTCAAATCTGCAGAAATAATCACAGGCAAAGAGGAAGGGGGATGCAAGAAAGCATATTTTACATTTGAAGGAAGAGGCTTTAATTCAAGCTCAGAAGCCTCTTCAATTGAAGGTTTGGGATTTGGAGTATTACCCCATTCCAATTCCTCAAATCTATAGTTACTCCAGTTTTTCTGAGGGTGGTGAGCCTGCAAAAACATTAAGAACTCTTCTTCCTCACCACCCTGCAATATGCCAAGTCCCTGCAAAGTAAGTATTTTTCTAGAGGGTCCTGAATTCTAAAATCATCAAAACTTTCAGAGGTAACCACATCATTAATATCCATAGCTTGAATAAAATTACAAGAAGCAAATGAGGAGGGATTTTTTAATGAGTTCAAGACTTGAAATACAACTTCCTCATCTCCAAATCTCAAAGTCAATTTTCCTTGCTGAACATCAATTAAGCTTTTTCGTGTAGCTAAGAAAGTACGCCCCAAAATAATTGGGACTTCCTCATCTTCTTCCATATCCAATACAACAAAATCAGCAGGGAAAATAAACTTATCAACTTTAACTAAAACATCTTCCACCACTCCACGAGGGTGGGCAATGGATCTATCAGCTAGCTGCAAAGTGACGTTAGTAGGATGTGGTTCTGCAAACCAAGCTTTCTAAAAATAGAAAAAGGCATCAAATTTATACTTGCCCCTAAATCACATAAAGCCTTTTCAAAATGAGAGTTACCAATTGTACAAGGGATAGTAAAACTACCTGGATCTTTAAACTTAGGTGGTAACTTTTTTAGAACTATAGCAGAACATTCCTCATTAAGCCTAACTGTCTCAAAGCCTTCTATCTTCCTTTTGTTAGAAATAATTTCTTTTAAAAATTTGGCATATTTAGGCATTTGAGCAATAGCTTCAGCAAAAGGGATGTTGATATGCAATTTTCTAAATATTTCAAGAAAATTGGCAAATTGCTTATCATGCTGCTCATTTTTAAGTCTTTGAGGATAATGAACATTTACCTTTGCTTGCTCATATTTTTCCCTTTCCTTTTGCCTTTCCTCAGAAGTGCTCCCCTCAATAGGAGCTTGTATTTCTTTCTCGGGCGCCCGTCCATCTTGATTGTTTTCTTGAACCAGCTCATTGCCATTCCTAAGAGTGACAGCCTTGCAATGCTCATTTCTTGGATTAGGCTCAGTTTGGGTAGGCAGTGAGCCTTGAGGCCTTTGAGACAACACAGTAATGAGATTTGAGATTTGACCCTTCAGGCTTCCAAATTTGTTGTTCATGGCTCCAATTTGGCCCTCCAGGCTTCCAAATTTGTTGTTCATGGCTCCCTCCAAGCTTCCAAATTTTTCATTTGTCTGCTGCATAAACCTTGTCAACACATCATTGGTATCCAACTTTTTCTCCTCTTGCCTTTGCACATGTGGAGGCTTATAGGAGTTCGAGCTTTGCTCCTTTTGTTGTCCTCCCCAAGAGAAATTAGGGTGATTTCTCCAACCCGGATTGTAAGTGTTTGAATAAGGGTCATTTTGGGTCCGGTTGGAATTCTGAACATAATTGGCCTCTTCAGTTGAGGTTGTTGGCCGGCCCTGTGCTTTTATCAGATCTTCAATGGATTGCAACCTCTCATCAGTCCTGTCCATGTAATTGGATAAAACACCCATGCACGGGTGTCCAACTTTTTCCATGTATCTAACTAAAGCCTCTTGCATACCAGGCCTTAACTCACTTTTCTTCTGACCAAGATAGTTGACTTCTTCAGTTAGGCCTCCCCAGAGGTTATTCGTGATGTCACTAGTGGAGGTAATTATTGGAGTAGATTGAGCTTGTACCTTCATCAAAGATTGCATCTGTTTAGAGAGAGCATCCAGCTTTATGTTAACACTAGTGTCATCTTCAACCTTGTAGATCCCAGCTGATTTCTTAATGTGTCTGTCACTTGTCTCCCATTGGGCATTATCGGCTGCTATCTCTGCAATTAAGTCATATACTGTCGCAGGTTCCCCAATTAGAGAGCCCCCACAAGCGATATTAATAATTCCCCTATTTTGAGAAGATAATCTGTTGCAAAAATATTCAAGCAATTGCCACTTCTCAAATCCATGATGCGGAAAACTTCGGAGTAAGTCTTGAAATCTTTCCCAAGCTTCATGCAAAGATTCTTGCTCGAGTTGAGCAAAGCTGATTATTGCACCTCGGATCTTAGTAGTCTTACCTGGAGGAAAATATTTGGTCAAGAATTTTTGCTTCAGTTGATCCCAAGTGGTAATGGACTCAGCAGGTTGAGAGTCTAGCCAAGCAGATGCCTTGTCAGCCAATGACCATGGAAACAATCTCACTCTTATGGCATCAGGAGTGACACCATTACAAATTACTGAGTCTGCCACCCTCAAGAAGTTTCTAAGATGGGTGTGCGGGTCTTCTGTTGGTGCACCTCTGAACATAGTTGAATTCTGAACCATTTGAATCAAGCTGGGTTTAAGCTCAAAGTTAGTAGCTTGTACGCGTGGATTGACTATGCTTGTAGTGATATTTGCTGTCGGCGTAAAGTAGTCCCGAAGAGTTCTTCTCGGATTGGCAGCCATCACTCTTGTCTCTTTTCTTATCCTTCGAGCAAATCTTTCAATTTCTGGATCAAAAACCAAAATAGGCTCCTGGGAGCGGGTGAGCACGCACTAGTAATAGTAATAAAAATAAAACTAACTAATAAAATAAAACTAAATATATTTTTTGTTATTATTAAATTAAAACAAGAATTAAAATAAATGTCTAAAGCAGTAAAAAATCTTTTTCGTCTAATATTATTAAATTAATCCCCGGCAACGGCGCCAAAAACTTGTTGCGTCAAAGACACACTTAGAGCAAGTGTACTCTATCGCAGAAGTAGTATAAAAAATATCGTCTCCACAGGGATTAATTAATAAGTACCAAACTACTTAAGATTAATTATTATTTAGACGAACGAATATTTGGTGGTTATAGAAACTAAAAATAAAAAGAAATAAATAGCAAGAATTAAAATGTAAAGATTAACCAATGGAGAGAGGTCTAGGGTCACGGTTTCACTTGCAAGCTTCGATTCCTCTATGTCTAATTCTACCTGAATTCCTTGTTTTATTCAATTACCAATCCCTTTACTAAAACTATTAATCCGTTTGGTCATTCGCGATTAATATTCTTTTTCCTAAATTAACCCTTGTTTGGTCATGCAAGAATTTAAATCCAAGAAAAACATAAAGAACAAAAAGGTAGAATGATTGGAAGACTAAATTAACGTTTGGTCATGCATTAATCTTAGTCTCAATTATCCTATAGGTCCACCAACTAATTGCAGTAGGGTCGCTGATCAACTAATTGATTATGAACATGCAAAGGGTTGTCAATCCTAATTATGTGATAAAAACAATAGGATAATATTAATTGAAATAAACACCGGAATTTAGATATGAAATTAGAACATAAAAAGGTCTCTAAACATGCAAGATCCACCTAAGACCCTAGAAGAGGATTTAGCTATCCATACTAGTCAAGAACATTGGAATAAAATTAGGAGTCATAAATTACAGAGATAAAAATAACCCGAATAGAGAAATTTCTGATCTTGAGAATTTAGTCTCCTTTTTCTGCTCCAGAGCTCTCTCACGGTGTCAAGAATGGGTACCCCAAAACTTTCTCTCTCCAGGCCGGCGGTACTGTTGCTGTGCGTGGTTTCTATTCTCCTTGAATTCCCGTTTTTCTCTCTGTGCGGCTACTGTCTCAATTATCCAATACTTCTTTTAATTATAAAAAATAACACGCTTTTGTTGTTGTGCGGCTATCTCTGAATTCAATTCCAAGCTCTTTTCTTTTCTTACTATTCACGCTTAGGTTTGTTTGGAATTGGGCTTGGACTTTATTTTTCCACACTTGGGCCACATGATTCTTTTGCTAATGACACCCCATTTTGCTTCAAACAACTCATTGAAACAGCTTCTTTATTTATCTTCTTTCCTACAAAATAAATAGTAATTTGACTCACTTATTTATTTAGATAATAATAATAGCTCTAAAAATGACTCAAAAGTGTCTCTAAAAATGCACTAAATTGGAGCTTATCAACTTTTCTGTATTTGGACCTAGCTATGATTCTTGTTTGTCTAATGTTGATGCAGTTTTGAAGAGATGCACTGAAACCAATTTAGTTTTGAATTGGGAAAAGTGTCACTTTATGGTTCAAGAGGGTATTGTGCTTGGCCATAAAATCTCCTCAAAAGGCATTGAGGTTGATCAAGCAAAAATCGAAATAATAGAAAAGTTGCCTCCTCCTATGAATGTAAAAGGAGTGAGAAGGTTTTTAGGACACGCCGGGTTTTACCGCCGTTTCATAAAAGACTTCTCTAAGATTGCAAAACCTTTATGCAATCTGCTTGTTAAGGAGGCTGAATTTGTTTTTGATAATGATTATCTTTGTGCTTTTAATGTGTTGAAAGAAAAACTAATCTCTGCTCCAGTCATCGTGGCTCCCAATTGGGATATTCCCTTTGAGCTTATGTGAGATGCTAGTGACTATGTAGTGGGTGCTGTATTGGGGCAGAAATAAGAGAAATTTTTTCATGTTATTTACTATGCTAGCAAGGTTTTGAATGAGAACCAAGTGAATTATGCAACAACTGAAAAATAATTGCTAGCCATAGCATCTACATTGGAAAAATTTCATTCCTATTTGGTTGGTTCAAAAGTAATTGTTTTCACTGACCATGCTGCAATAAAATATCTGCTAACCAAGGGCGAGTCTAAGCCTCGACTCCTTAGATGGATTTTGCTTTTGCAGGAATTTGACTTGGAGATCAAAGACAAAAAGGGGAGCGAGAATGTGGTAGTAGATCATTTGTCTAGACTGGATAACTAGGAAGTGACTGCTCGGGAGAATGAAATCCTTGAAGAGTTCCCATATGAAAAGTTGTTTGTTATAAAGGAGAGACCATGGAAGCAGAGAAAAAGATTTTTCTAGGATTCTAAACACTATGTTTGGGATGACCCCTTCCTGTTCAAAATTGGACCTGATGGACTTCTAAGAAGGTGTGTTCCTGAAGATGAAGGGCAAAAAATTCTACGGCATTGCCATGATTCTCCTTGTGGAGGTCACTACAATGGTGAACGCATAACTGCAAAAGTGCTTCAATCAGGATTCTTTTGGCCAACTCTTTTCAAAGATGCTTACAATTATGTGAAGAGTTGTGACAAATGCCAAAGAACCGGAAATATCTCAAGGAGAAGTGAAATGCCCTTGAAGCCTATTCTTGAAGTGGAATTGTTTGATTGTTGGGGCATTGACTTCATGGGGCCATTTCCACCATCTTATTCAAATCTGTATATTTTGGTGGCAGTTGATTATGTCTCAAAGTGGGTTGAAGCCATTGCAACTCAAAAGAGTGATTCTCTGACTGTCATAAAGTTTGTCAAGAAGAATATCTTTTCCAGATTTGGAGTGCCTAGAGTGTTAATTAGGGATGGAGGCAGTCATTTTTGCAATGCTCAGTTGCAAAATATCCTGTCTAAATATGGTGTTAAGCACAAGGTGGCAACTCCTTATCATCCACAATGCAATGGGCAAGCTGAGGTATCCAACCGGGAAATAAAGAAAATTCTGGAGAAGACAGTGGGGAATTCTAGGAAGGACTGGGCAACCAAAGTTGATGATGCACTTTGGGCATATATGACAGCTTACAAAACACCCTTGGGCTTATCACCATATCAGCTGGTTTATGGAAAATCTTACCATTTACCAGTAGAGCTGGAGCATAAGGCTTATTGGGCATTGAAGTTCCTGAATTTTGACTCATATTCATGTGGAGAGAAGAGAATCCTTCAGCTGCATGAGCTTGAGGAGATGCGTTTGCAAGCTTATGAAAATATGGGCATTTACAAGCAGAAGATGAAGGCCTATCATGACAAGCACATTTCTCCAAAGGGCTTCTATCCGGGACAACAAGTATTGCTTTTCAATTCAAAATCAAAGTTGTTTCCCGGAAAGCTGAAATCTAAGTGGTCTGGACCATTCATTGTCAAAGAGGTATCACCCAAGGAGCAATTGAACTGGAGGATCCTGAATCAAAAAGATCTTTCAAGGTTAATGGGCAGAGATTGAAGGCATACCTTGGTGGAGTGGTGGAAAGAGCAAAGATGGCTCTTATTTTGAGTGATCCTTAAAATCTCATCAATCGTCAAGCTAGTGACGTTAAAGAAGCGCTTCTTGGGAGGCAACCCATGCGGGGGAGTGTTCTATCTCTTCTCTTTTCTTTACCTATTTTGTCTTTATTTTTGTCATCGTTTTGTTGAACTGTCTCTGCACTGGCACTTGTTCTGTTTCTGAAACAAATTTTGCTCATAGCATGTGATGCAAAAGTTGCACTATTCCAAATGTTTTTCATATTGTTTCTTATTTGTGGTGAGTAGTGCACCTTCATGGATAATTTTTATTGGATTGTGTTTTCAATGACCCTATGATGCTATGCTCTTAAATTTTTATAAACCAGTTTAAATGGGACTGATCATGCATCTTGTTGTTCTAAATCTCTTGGATGAAAACCCTTAAAGGAATGTTTTGTGACATTTGATTACTTGATTCATTGTGCTTAATGACCTATCATACTTAACCTGTGAGTGTTTGAGCCAAACAGTTAATTTTATTCTTGTGTGTTTCCATTGCTTGTGACATTCTTCAGAACTTGACTTAGTTATTGACTAATTTTGCATTGCTTATACTCACACACACGTGATTGAGGACTGTCTGTTTTTGGCAGCTAGAGCTTTTAAAAGACCACCCTTTATTATTGACCTTTGCATAGCCCATTTGATCCTTAGACCTTTTTTTTGGAGTATTACCCTCATTACAAGCCATTATCTGAAAAACCAAGTGTCCCACTTGTTTGGAATTGAGGGATCTATAGTCACAATTGAACTTGAAGCTCAAAATTAAGTTTGGGGTTGCAAATTAAGTTTGGGGTTGCTTGAGGACAAGCAATTGTTCAAGTTTAGGGTGGTATACCAAAAGTAGTATATGATGTTCTTTCTTATATTCTTTCCAAAGTATATTATTTTCTTTCAAAAAAAAAAGAAAGAAAAAGAGAAAAGTAAAAAAAAGAAAAAAAAAGAGAAAAAGAAATCAAATCAAACCATATAGAAGAAATAACAAGCTCAATTTTGTTTTGGGGGAAATTCTTTGTTGAAGTTGGTAAGCGTAGGAAATGTTCAAAAGTGAAAATGGCATCTCTCAATTCCAATCAAGAAAGCCTAAATTCCAAAATTTATCCTTCCTTACCCAAGCCTCATTACAACCTTTAATAAGTCCTCATGATGTGTGTGGTATTTGTGTGCGATTGCTTGTTGTAGAATTATGTCAAGCCTATGGTAGTGTGTTGCTTGTGATGTGATTGAGTGTATTACCCTGCAAACACTTGTGTGAGAGCAAGAGAGAGAAACACTTATAGGCGACGAACTTGAGTGAAATTGAGCACAATTGATAATTGTATGATGTGTTGCTTGAGATTCTAATTTGGGAAGTTTGAATTGCTGACTTTAGGATACAAGAATGCATGCTAGGTCACTCATCGACAACTGTGAAAAGCTAATTGATTTCGAGCTAGGTATGATTTTGGACATTGATGTCACATCTAGTAATCTTTCTCCAACCCTTGTTTTGCATTGAGTTTGCTTGAGGACAAGCAAATATTTAAGTTTGGGGTTGTGATAAATCCATATCACATGCTTGTTTCGAATGTTAAAAATTGTGTTTTGAATGAAGATTTTAATAAAAACCAGTAAAGTTTGAGCATATTTTGTGAATTTGTAAATCTAGTTTCGTGCAGTGGTTATGCCGGTTTTTCTTGTATTTTTTTGCACAGGAACTAGATCGAGTTGTAGAACAAAGTGTGAAGGTAAGGGGTGAATTTTGGAGCGATTTAAGAAAGGGACTAATGCAACAAAAAGGCTATTTGATCTATTAAAAGGAATGACTATAGACCCGCGTGGGTATGCTAGCGATCCACGTGGTTCTTTGAGCGAAAGTGAATTGTATCTGCTGCGTAAGTGAACAGTGTCTGCTGCGCTAGACTCTATAAATAGCGCGTTTTCATTCTGCAGAACACACTTTTAGACAGTTGAAAACCCTAGAATTCGAAAATACTCTCTCCATTCATCCTCTATTGAAGATTCAAGGTTTGGGAACAAGATTTGGAGCTTCAAATGAGTTCATCTTCTCCATTAAGTTGTAATTTCTGTTTTTCCCTTTCTTCTACTATGTCTAGCTAAATCTCTTTTTGTTAGGGATGAATGAATATTGATGAATCACTATTGTAACTGATTTTGTTTGTTCTTGATGTCATATTTTCTCTTACTTTGTGTGTTTAATCTCTGTTTTTAATGCTTTTCATGATTTGATCACCCATGGGATGATTTATGGTTCATTTATGGAATGGAAATTTTATACTTGAAAGCTTGAGATTGAATACCCTCAACTTTTAGCTTAGGAATAATCTTTAAGCTGTTGTATCTTGCAAACTCTTGATTCTAATGCTTGTTGTCATCTATAATCACCTAAAGAATTAGGGTTTTTAGTTGTGAACAAAGGATTAGTTGCCTAAGGAATTAGGGATTAATTAATGTTGTGGGTTTGGTAGCAAAGTTAAAGAGAGAGTAACTTTTCAATATAAATCAGTTGCAATAGTGTGGAATCAATAAGAGTTCATCCCTAACATCTTTTATCATCTCATCTATTCAAAGTGTTCTTCGGTTTCTATTATCAAAAATACAAAAAAAATATTTTTCTTTGCTTTAAAAGTACTGGTTACTTTACCATATCAATCAAACTTCGTTTCATTTGTGTTCATTTAGTTGTTGTTAACGCTTATTGGTATTTGCATTCAATCTTTGAGTTCGACACTCAGCCTTACCGTTTTATTATTACTTGCGACGATTTGGTACACTTGCCAATTTTGCCATCAGCAGCCAGAAAATCAAAAAAAATGAAGCATAACAAGTAATCGCTGAAGAAAAACCAGAAATCGAATATGTATTTTCCAAATCCAGTAAAATAGCAAAGAACATAAGAATTATGTAACTCAAATGTTGCGGAAATCAGAAAAGGGAACGCTAAAATCAGAATCGTGTAACTAAAAAGTTGCGAAAATCAGAATCGTGTAACCCTAAAATTTACAAAGGTTAAAGAAGAGTCTACCTAGTTGCAGCAGTGTTGTCTCGGTGGTGCTGTGGACGCAGCGAGAGGGTTTTTGGTTGTGGCGATGATGGTTAGTTGCGGTGAGAGAGTTTCAGCGAGTTGCAGTGAGATCGTTAGTGAAGGTTCCTTGTTCTCTTTCAGCGAGTTCCAGCAAGTTGCAGTGAGTGGGAGAGACACATCGAGAGGGAGAGATGCAACAAGAGTGAGAGACACAGCGTCGTTTTAATTCATTTTAGTAATAATAATTGTTTAGTTAACTATTATATTAGCTATTTTAAATAATAAATATGGTGTGGCAACTTATGTGGCATCATTAAATGATGTGTGCATGTTGAGTCAGCTGCCACGTCAGCCTTTTTTTGACAGAATGCCAAATCAGGCAAAAAAAATGAAAAATCCCTCTTTGGACTAAATGGTCTGAGTTTTTTAAAATTGAGGGACTAAATGTCTGAGTTTTAGAATGGGGGGACCTAATGTCCGAATTTTGTAAAATAGGGGGACCAAAACTATAATTTAGCCTTTTACTAATTATCAATGTAAAAACCATATTTGTTTTCTAATATATATATATATATATATATATATATATAATTTAATATAAAAATTACTTTATTTTTAATATCTAACAAACGAACTTTATATTTGTAAATAACTATATTTCTATATTGATAATTAAAAATTAATTAATTTGTACCAATATATGTGCAAATAAATTATCAAGTATCAACAAGGTAATAGGTTTTTGTCAAAAAAACAAAGTAATACGTTGATTATCTCTGGGTCGTGTTTCCATTGTTAACTTGTTTTATTTTTTATATTATACACCTAATGTGCAGTAAAGAACAATCTTCATATGATTAATAAATCTAACTAACCTCTTACAAAGTAATGCCTATTGCAAAACACCATAACATAAAGGGAACCATAATGTTATAACATCATGGATGAGCTATATTTAAGTGAAAAAAGGCCACAAAATACCCTAGTCTTGCGCATCCCCCTCCCCAACGACTCAAACACAAATTCAGTGTGACATCAATGTTACATAAGGGAACCTCAACAAGTTTCTCTCTTCACTAGTGCAAAATCAGGAAAAGAATTAGACATTTAAAGTCAGGCGCTCAGATGCCTGACTTTATATGTTGACGCGGTGGCAAACTTGTAATTAAGAGACAAAACTCGCGAGTTTTAAAGTCAAGCGAATACACGCCTGACTTCTAAAGTGAAAAAATAGAGAAAAAATTAGACTTTAGAAGTCAGGCGTGTATTCGCCTGACTACATAGGTAGACACGGTGGCAAACTTGTAATTAAGGGTGAAATTCTTTTTTTCTATTTTAGTACTTTAGAAGTCAGGCGCATACACGCCTGACCTCTAAAGTACTAAAATAAAAAATAAAAAAAAGAATTTCACTCTTCTCCTTCTCTTCGCGAACCCTTCACTCTCAGAATCAGAAAATCAGAACGCGTACGCGTTTCTTCTCCTCTCCTCTCCTCTCGCGTACGCCTCTCTTCTCCTTCTCCTCGCCTCTCTTCTTCTCCTTCTCCTTGCTCTTCTATGGCCGATGATCCTCTCCTCTCAACGCCTCTCTTCTCCTTCTTCTCTCTCTCACCGTTCGCTTAGGGTTTTTGATGTTCTCACTGATTTTTCAGTGATTGAAGCGTTGAAGCTCTTCAATCTCACACCTATGATGATGCTTGATGATGATGATGCAAAACCCCTATGGTTTATGCACTGAATCAGCAGTTCTGAGGTTTGTCACTTACAAACCCTTCGGTTTTCGAAGGTTACCGTACTCAGTGCTTGAATCTTTCAGTTAAGCTGAGTTAATGGCTATGAAAAGGTATAACACTTAGTTTTCTTCTTTATTTCTTTGCGTTTTCACTTCTGAATTGAAACCCTAACTTCTGTTTGGTGTGTTTACAGGTTTCTATGTACTGGGTTTTGAATCGGACGTAAGAACAAGAACAACGAAGGTATTATTCTACTAATCTTCCTCTGGTTTCTTGCTGTGTTGGTTGTTCTAGGAAAACCTAAATCTGGGTTTTGTTGCTATAAGTTTAGATACTCAATATGAACAAATCAAGACTTCAACCAAAGGTATAAATTCCTTCTATTTACTGTTTTCTTTCTCATTGTTGAATCTGTCTTGCTATGTAGTTCTTGTTCAGTCTGAATTTAATCAGAAAGTTGTGTCTTGCTATGTAGTTCAAATCTGATATGAAAAAGATGTCTGTCATCCTGTACTTCATCCACCTGATGTGCCTTGCGTTTTGTTCTTTTCATTGATGCTTAGTTTTAGATTCATGTCTACATCCTTGAATTATAATTTTGCATATGCTGTTATAGCAACTCCCTTCAAGTGATATATATTTTTGCATCTTTTTTGGCAGCAGTTTTTGCAAGAGAAAACCAAATGAAGGCATGAGGCTTATTGTGATATTTTTCGTTGGAGGATTTTGTGGTTTAATCATAGGAATATCACTTCCAACATTGTCAACAACAAAGGTACTCTCACTCTAATTCAATGTCTTCTTCTGTCTGGGTGTACCTCATGCTTCAGTGAATTTTTATTCATGTTAATTTTGATGTTATTTAATTTAATGGTTAATTGAAATTTTGTAGTTGAATCTGGCGTATGGCTTGCTTCCCTCCATTGATTTGTCTTGTATTCGGAATAGCAAGGGTTGGTATTTTATGAAGAGTGATGATGATACCACTTCATCCCAAGATCAGTTACTAAATAACTCATCCAAGGTTCATAACTGCTGCATCTATTCCTGATGTCTGATTTTCATATTATGTAATAGCTGAAAATAAATTATTTTATTTTCTTGATTGTATGCAGATTTGGGTTCCAACAAATCCAAAAGGTGCAGAAAGATTACCTCCTGGGATTGTTAATGCAGAGTCAGACTTTTTCTTGCGCAGATTATGGGGCCTTCCCAGTGAGGTAAATATCCTAATTCAAACACTTTATATCTATTTCAACTGTCCTAAAAATTGTAGCTAGCTAGATACATGTTTTCTTGGCATCTGCAGGACTTAACTTATAAGCCAAAGTACCTTGTGACATTCACTGTTGGATATCAGCAGAAAAAGAATATTGATGCAGCGACATTCACTGTTGGATATCAGCAGAAAAAGAATATTGATGCAGCTGTCAAAAAGGTAAGATTCACTCTCTCTATTATCTCTCTGCATAATATAATCATGTGTATGTATGTATCTTTAAAATATATATCTATATGTAAATTGAACAGTTTTCAAAGGACTTCACAATCCTTCTATTTCATTATGATGGTCGAACAACTGAATGGGATGAATTTGAGTGGTCAAAATAGGCTATTCATGTGAGTGTTCACAAACAAACCAAGTGGTAAATAAATCCTCTGCTAACTACTCTATTAAATTTTGAATTACAAATTTTCATGGTGAAATTTTCTGTTAATGTTACCTAACATAATGTTGTTTATTTCTCTTCTTAGGTGGTATGCCAAGAGATTTCTTCATCCCGATATTGTGGCACAATATGAGTATATTTTCATGTGGGATGAAGACTTGGGAGTTGAGCATTTTAATGCAGAAGAGTAACAGTATTAGTATTATTATTGGATATTTTATATATGTTTCTTGGAGTTCTAGAATTTGGTTTTTTGTTAAGGAAGTTTGAAAATGTCTCTCTAATTCCAATTGCAGATACATAAAATTGGTAAGGAAGCATGGTTTGGAGATTTCACAGCCTGCTTTGGAACCTAATAAAGGGTTGATTTGGAATATGACAAAGAGAAGAAATGATAGTGAAGTTCACAAGTAAGATTTTATGATGGGTGTAGCACAGTTTTCTTGTGTTGTTTATTATGCAAATGTGTTTGTGTGTTAACTGTCTATTTTGTTTGGTTTTGTATTAGAGTAGTACAGGAGAAACCAGGGAGATATAAATACCTTCTTCTGCCTCCTTGTGCAGGGTAAGTAACCATCAAAGTATTATTGTTGTTGTTTTATTTTTACTTAAGTTAAAGGACTATTCACCGATTGTGTAAAACTCTTTTACACAATCATCTAATCAGATTTCATCATGTCGCCTCTTTGTGATATTGTTTACTAAAATATCTCAACAAACATCTACACGAGTGGTTACACACTGTTAGTGCGTAGTAATTTAACTCTTTTATTTGTTATATGCTCTATGATGCTGTAATGTAATTTATGTTTGCATGCAGATTTGTTGAGATTATGGCTCCAGTATTTTCGCGAGATGCATGGCGCTGTGTGTGGCATATGATTCAGGTTCAATCATCACTCTTTTTTCCCCCTATGGTGCTGTGTGTGTCATATGATCATTCTTTGGTCTTTTGGGGATATGTCACAGTGGCAAAATCACAAACCCTTTGAACCCATACCTGATTAATTAGTATTTTAATTATTTCCTAGCACTTTTCTCCATACTGTAAGAGGTTTTCAAGGGATGTTTAACAATATGGCATGGATGCTACAATGTAGGCCTAACAATATGATCCCAATTTCATTGCTGCTAGCCTCGACGAAGCATACCTTGATATAACTGAAGTCTGCAGAGAAAGGAACGTCAACAGTGAAGAAGTAAGTTGCTGCGCCTAATTAGGTTTGCAATGACTCATGATAGGTCAGTTTTCCCTTACTTATATGTCGATTTTCATAGTGTCTCATTATTGGCCTTCAATTTCACGCAAACATTCCTAGTCTTCACCTTGGACTTGGAGCATAAGTTAATAATGAACAAATTTATCAGGGAGGCTAGAAATGAATTAAGAGTTAAGATATGCTGTAAAAATGCATAAACTCTGTTTTGTATTTTACATCTTAAATATATCATTTTTCAGCAGATTTGAACTTTTAGCAACTGGAGTATTTGCAAGCAGAGCTATGTGCTCGTGCCGGTGGCTCTTCTGATGAAGTTCAGGTAGTTGGCTTCCATTAATTTAACATGAAACTTCAGTGAAGTCTAGATTACTTTAGTGTATTATATTTCCTATAATTTACAACTGTCAGCATTAAATATCTTCGACGTGTAGTGCATGATAGGATACTAATCAATAATCATCACTGTGTCTATTATTTGAAGAGAACTAACTATCCTAGCCTTAATTTGGTTTGTGCCACTAATTTTATAAACATTTCAAACTTCATTTAATTTACATTGATTACATGCAATGAAATGGTTTGTATTCATATAATAAATATGTGATCATCTTGTAACGGATTATGTAGGTTCTTAAAGAAAGGATTGCTTGGCTTGAAGCTGCTAATGAAAAACACCCTTGATTTCGTTGTTTGTATGTGCCATTTGTTTGTTGAAGTTCTGAATCGAAGATTTCCAAATCACCACTCGTGATTTGTTTGCTGTTTTACACATGTTGTAAAACTTTATAAGCACACAAACTGATTATCTGTTTTTAATTTTGTTCACTGATTTCACCAAGTTGAAGCACGGTTTCTCTTTTAATTTTGTAGATTCGCAGTCCCTTCAATGGAAGATTTGCAAAACCTTTGGTAGCAGTTCTAGCAAAGTCCTTGATGTTCAATTTGGAATCTCTCAGACTTGTTTGAAAATGGTTAGTTTCATAGCTACTAAACATAATATTTATTTTTGAACAATATATATTTTTGCAAAAAATCTCAATTTGAAATTGTTATCAGATGTTCTAATTATCAGTTTGCCTGGTGCAATTTCACATTTTTCATCGATCACTTGTGCATTCTATGTGCATGCTTTTCACCTGAAATCCTATAAGAATGTGTTAACATAATATTCTATTCTTTTAATTTTAGTTACTGTTTTATGAACATTAAAGGTTACTGCATATTCAGATGGTCATATGAGAGTTTTTGAGCTCTTAGATCCCTTGGAACTGAGAAACTGGCAGCTTCAGGTAAAATTAGCTTGTCCTACTTCTCTCCGAGTCATGATATGATACCCTTAATATTCTTCTTACAAAAAACCAATATACTATACATTTATTTTGTTCGTTCTGTCATTTCATTTAGATTTCCGTTAATTCTCTTGAATTTTCCATGGTGTGGCTGTTGTATTCTAGAGTTGTCTATCAATGTCTGTTGAGTCTGAACTGTATAATGTGTATAGCCTTGCAAATGTTACAGACAGTCTGAGACAATAGGGGTTATTTCAGTGTTTTAGCACCTGCAAAAAGTTCTCCACATCTTTGTCCTATTGGATTTGGGGGATTCTACATCTTTGACTCACGATATAATATTTGTTGTGCAGGTATGGGAATTTGACCAGGTTCATCAAAGATGGCTTCCGGTGGCAAAATTGGCACTGCCTGAGGACAAGGGTGATCAGGTTTATGCTGTTGCATGGGCACCAAATATTGGCAGGTAAATTTTTGCAATTTTTTTGAAACATGTCAATCATTTGTATAAGCCCAACTTCCTCATATAGCAGCTTGCATCAAAATACTGGACTGCTTTGACAGGCATGATTTCATGTCAGTCAAGCACCATGAGGAAGTATGTACATGGGTTGTGACCAAGTTTACTGGTATTTTCCTCTGTAATCAATGAAATATGATTAGTTGCTGGTACAATTTTCTTGTAGACTGATGGAGGACCAGATTTCTGTTTGTTATAATTTACATAAACTATGAGCACATGCAGAGTGATAAAAAAACTGATGATAACATGACCATTAGTTTGTTGAAAATTTCAGGTTATTAAGCGCATTACAGATGGAGGACCAGATTTCTGTTTTGAATGTGTGGGTGATACTGATATGATAACCACTGCATTGCAGTAATGCTGTGATGTAATACTCTATATCCCAAGATTCATGTTTATAACTTCTACATTAGACATGAATTTCATTTTGCCTTTTTCTTGTTTCTCATAATAGGGATGGGGTTTGACAGTAACACTTGGTGCACCAAAAGTGAAGCCTGGGAGTCAGCTCATTATGGACTATTTCTAATGGGAAGAACATTGAAAGGATCTCTATTTGGAGGATGGAAACCTAAGTCTGATCTTCCTTCATTAGTAGAGAAATATGTGAACAAGGTAAAGTAACAATACCTAGAATATCTCCTTTTATCTGAGCATCACTTTTTATATAGTTTTACTTTGAGTTAAGAGGTGACAATGTCTACTTCACCAATTTTTTTTTCCTTATTCATTATTTTTTTATATAGTACTCACTTTTTATATAGTACTCACATTCTTCTATTGGCATCCATATTTGGCTTATGTGCTATTCTAAACATAACTGGCTGGAACATTAATTTGTATAAATTCAGCACGTTCATTTAGTTTCCAGATGTCTTCATTATCTCGTGTTTTTTGGCATTTGGAACTACATATCTCTGCATTTAAGCTTGCTACAAATAAGTATACAATGATACTAGAATCATTCAGCTATATAGTGATAGTAGAATTGTAGAACTATAATCAAATATTGAATCAAATAACCTTTTAGCACAATTAATCTTCAGCTATGTTGTCATTTTGGAAACAGTTTTTAAAAATCCAACATATAGCATTAAACACTTTATATCACTTAGCACTGACATTTATTCTAGACTTAAATTCCTAGCTGTTTGTCTCTCTATTTTGTTTACCAAAACTGTTTTTCTTTATAAGGATCATGAAAATTGCTTTTATGATTGTCACAGTTTTTTCTTCTAACAAAGCTAAGAAAGTTTATGAAATAGCATATGCATAGGCAGTAGATTAAGGACAACTTAAGAGAGATTTGATTACAAAATGCTGCATGTCTATTATGCTTTTGTGACGTTGTGACCTCTGAAAATAATTATATCAAATTGTTGCAGGAATTCAGTAGAATGTTCCTATGGTGGCAGCTGGGGCATTTTGCTATCATGAAATAGTGGATCAATTTGGTATGGCCAATTTATTTTGTAGCTGGTAGTGCCATGGAGATGTTTGTTGTCCATATGCTTTGAATTTGATATGTTAGGATGTTGTTTTCAATCCATATGCTTTGGGTTGTGGTCATATTTTCTGTAAGTTATGTGCTTGCTCTGCTGCATCTTCTACTGTTCTGTTGCAGTTTCATTCTTCAATATGTTGCAAATACCTTATAGCTATTAAATATATAATGTGCATGCATTTTCAAGTGTTCTGTTGCTGTTTCATTCTTCAATATGTTGTTTTTGAATATGTCTGTGGCAGCTTTCTGTTTTTGTCTTGGTCTAGATTTGTTGGTCTCATGTGTGGTTAATGCCTAAAACTTGAATCTGACTCCATGGCCCAATGGATAAGGCGCTGGTCTACGGAACCAGAGATTCTGGGTTCGATCCCCAGTGGAGTCGTTTTTAATGAAATTGAGGATACATTAAGGCTACCAAATAATTTTTTTTTTTAAAAACATGAACTTTTAAAGTCAGGCGGAACTAAAGCCTGACTTCAAAACAGACTTACGAAGTCAGGCGGAACTAAAGCCTGACTTCAAAACAGACTTACGAAGTCAGGCGGAACTAAAGCCTGACTTCAAAACATACTTACGAAGTCAGGCGAAACAAATGCCTGACTTCAAAACATACTTACGAAGTCAGGCGAAACAAATGCCTGACTTCAAAACATACTTACAAAGTCAGGTGAAACAAATGCTTGACTTTAAAACATACTTACGAAGTCAGGCTATCGCTTGACTTTAAAACTCTTGACATACAAAGTCGACTTAATAAAAGTCAAGCGGGCGCCTGACTTTAAATCCCCTTTTCGCCTGACTTTAAATCCCTTTTTTGCACTAGTGCTTTCAGAAATCAAGATAGATTTAAGCCAATTGAAAACATACGTATAGTTACCTACCCAATGTGAGAATAGGCTCATTCAAAACCTGCAGTGCAAACAGAATGGGAAATTTGGAAAACAAAACCTTACAACATCGACCATTTCTACAACGGAAAGAAAGAACAATCTCATAGCAAAAAGAATGGAAACCTAAGGTTGACCTGAGCTGCCAGAAAATCAAAAAGCAAATGAAACATAACAAGTAATCTTTGAAGAAAAACCAGAAATCGATAATGTATTTTCCAAATCCTGTAAAATAGCAAAGAACATAAGAATTATGTAACTCAAATGTTGCGAAAATCAGAAAAGGGAACCCTAAAATCAGAATCGTATAACTCAAAAGTTGCGAAAATCAGAATCGTGTAACCCTAAAATTCACAAAGGTTAAAGAAGAGTCTACCTAGTTGCAGCAGTGGTGTCGCAATATTCTTTGTGTTCATGATGATTAACAAAACGTATATAGTCCATTAATTCTTTTCCAATCTTTAGACTAGGGGGGATAATCATTAGAAAGTTTCCATCGCTGTGTATATCTTGTGGAGCTCGGGAATTTTGTTGTGGAACCTTGAAGATAAGGCATGTTTAATTTGAAAACATATTTAAGTTTCTTGATAGCTTTAGAATTTAACCCTCATCTTTTGAGATCATCTAAAACAATTTCCAGTTGATTTCTCCACCATTATTCTAACAGAGAATACCACTCAAGTGCAAGCCATAACAAGGATTTATGGTCCCCAAAATTAATGAGGTGTTTATATATATTTTTAGTGGATAAAACGGCTGACGTAAAATACAACATTGTTGCATACCATAGATACCACAAGTGATTTTTTTGAGAAATTGACTTTTCGATTTATCAAGAAAGGAACAAGGAGTGGTGTATTTAGAAGGAAGATGGTATTTTTTGAAAAATTTACAACCTTTTTCAAAGCTTTGGATATATAATGGTAGAGGTAATTGTTGGCATATTTTTGATTTTGATGGGTGAAAAAGATAAGTCAACTTTAGGAGGGAAGGTCTTAGTTGCCAAAGCATATATAATGGCACTGCCCGTTTTTAGTCTAAAGATAAAAATTCTTCCAAATTGGGGCAACTTGATAGAGAAACCTATAAATATGGACAAGTATATAAAAGAAAGAAGTCTAGGGTACACCATGAAGTAGGGGAGACATCCCTCACTTAAGTACTAAACAAAATATAACAAACTGTTACGGTAGTATAAATAGAAATGTTAGTCTTGATACCAGATAGGCATAGATTGGAATGTTAGTTGGGAGGCCCTATGCACCTTGAATTACTCAAGAAACCTGTTACAATCTTTCTTTCTGTAATCAGTGAAAATCACATTGATTCAACCCTTTGTAAACAACAATAATACACGAATTACCTCCAATTAGTTGGTTGGAGTTTCCATTTTTGTTCTTTACTTAATTGATTCCTATCAATTTGGTATCAAAGCAGTTGTTCCTGGTGCGGCTTATGGTACTGACGCGTCGCGACATGGAGAATCAAATTGAGACATTGGAGAAGTGGTTCGATGGGTTAGAGGCGATCACGACTACAACCATGGCAGAATTTTGACAGGTGAGTGCCTCGCTGCCTAGTATAACCCAGACGCTCAACGAATTGAGTCATCGCGTGAACCAAGAACCGTGTCACACGCCACAGACGACTAAACCCACACCAAAACGAAATCAAGAAAACTAGGATGAAGGCGATGGGGAATCAACACCACCCCACTCGCAATCACCAACGCGACAGAATAGTGGTTACAATTACTGTGGAGGGCAACAAAATTTGGAGATACATGTGTTCTCGGGAAGCGACGCAGACTAGTGGTTGGTTTGCGTCGAGCATTATTTTTGAATCAATAGCGTGCGCGATGCGGACAAGTTAGAAGTCGTAGTCATTGCGCTAGAAGGGAAGGCTCTGAATTGGTTCTTGTGGTGGGAGGAGCATGCTCCTACGCCATCTTGGGAAGAATTCAGGACAATGGTGATTTGAAGGTTTTACCCAGGGACTTTCCAAACTCCGTTGGGCCCGTTCCGAGTCTGATGCAAGTAGGAACGGTGATGGAGTATAGAGAGAAGTTTAAATTACGCATGGATCCGCTACAAAAGGAGGAGCGAGTGCTCTTGGATAGCATCTTTCTAAATGGGCTCCAAGATGAATTGAAAGCCGAAATGAAGTTGTATGAGTATAAAGATCTTGCTGATCTAATGGATAGGGCATTATTATCAGAAGAAAAGAACTGTCATTAGCGAGAAAGGAGGGCCAGGGAAGGATATGGGAGATTGGAAGGATAGAAGCTCTAATTCAAAATTTTGTACGACTTGGGGTACCACCCAAGACAAGAAGGAAAGTGTGAAGAGCAATGTTCCTGGCGGGAAGAAGGAAGAAGGCCAGAAAAACAGGTCACTATCCTTTGCTGAATTGAAGGAGAGATCCAAGAAAGGGTTATGCTTCAAATGTGAGACAAGTGGGGAAGAGACCACATGTGCAAATTCAAACACTTCAAATTGATGCTCTGTGAAGCCGAAGAGAGTATAGAAGAAGAAGATAGCCAGGAGGAAGGGGAAAACGAATGGGTGTAAGAACTGAAGACACTCCAATTATCCCTCCAAAGTAAAGAGGGACTTACATCTAACAAGGCCTTCAAGGTATGGGGGTAGATTGGTGGCAGGAAGGTGTTAACCCTCATAGATAATGGGGCCATTGGTAACTTCATTGCACCCAGTTTAGTATCTGAATTAAACATAAAGGTGGAGGACACCCCTGTGTATGTCATTGAAGTGAGCATGGGAGAACACATGAAGAATAAGGGGGTATGTAAGAACATGAGATTTCAAGTCCAAGGAGTAGAGTTCCAACAACATTTCTTTTTAATGGAATTAGGAGGGACTGAAATGGTACTGGGAATGGACTGGTTAGCCAGTTTGGGAGATATAGAAGCTAACTTTAGGAATCTGAACTTGAAGTGGAAGAAGGAGGGTAACAGACCCACCATCAAAGGAGATCTAGAATTGAGTATTGTGCAAGCATCATGGAAGGTAGTGTTGAAGGCTTTGCAAGGAGAGAGCATGCGTTTCTATGTAGCATATCAGAAGGGTATGATCGAGCCCACCATAGCAGCATCATAAACAACTACTTGGGATGCAATCCTAGCAGAGTTCCAAGAAGTCTTTCAAGTCCCTACTGACTTACCTCCCAAGAGGGAGCAAGATCATGCAATCATCCTGAAACTTGGAGCTATCATTCCTAACAAAAGACCCTACATATATCCTCATTATCAAAAAAATGAAATTGAAAAGATCATGAAGGAAATGTTGCAATCGGGAATTGTTTGGCACAACACCAGTTCGCATTTCAGTCCTGTCATTCTAGTCAACAAGAAGGATGGAGAGTGGAGGTTCTATACTGACTACAAAGCCCTTAATAAGGTAACCTTACCCAATAAATTATCTATACCTGATATAGATGAATTAGGAGGAGCCAACATTTTCTACAAACTGGATCTGAGGTCTGGTTATCACCAGATCAGAATGAAGGAGGAAGATATAGCTAAGACAACTTTTCAGACACATATATAAGGGTCAATATGAGTACTAATGCTCCCTCCACCTTCCAAGCCCTCATGAATCAGATCTTGAGGCCCTATTTGAGGAAATTTTCCTTGGCGTTCTTCGATGATATATTGATTTACAGTAGCAGTGATAACGAACATGAGAAACACTTAAGGGAAATCCTACGGGTTTTGAAGGAAAACAAGCTATTTACAAACATGAAGAAACATACATTTGGACAAACTCAAATAGAGTACTTGAGACACATGATTTTTGGGGCAAGGGTGGCAGCAAACCCTAGAAAAATTGAGGATACGTTAAAATGACCTGAGCCCAAAGATGTCAAGTGCCTAAGAGGATTTCTAGGCCTCACTAGCTACTACAGAAAATTCGTCCAGAATTATGGGTAGATTGCATGGCCATTGACACAATTATTGAAGAAAGATAATTTTGCTTGGAATGAGGATGCCCAACAAGCTTTTGACAAACTCAAGCAAGCCACCACTCTATCAGTCTTAGCAACACCCAATTTTGGAAAGGAGTTTGTGATGGAAGCTGATGCCTCGGGGAAGGGACTATGGGCATTGTTGATACAAGAGGGAAGACCTATAGCTTACATGAGCCAAAAATTATCTGAGAGAGCTCAAAGGAAGTCAGTTTACGAAAGAGAGCACATGGCCATAGTAGTTGCAATTCAAAAGTGGAGGCCCTACTTGTTGGGACAGGTTAAAAGAAAGGGTACATGAAGATAACAAGCTTAATGAATTTGTGCAAGACTTGCTTGGAGACACAAGTAGACATCCAAGGTATCAACTGAGGAAGGGACGATTATTCAAAGACAACAAGATTGTTTTACCTAGGAACTCACCCAGAATTAAATGGGTATTACATAAACTGCATGACTCTACAGTAGGAGGACACTCAGGATTCTTTAGAACCTATAAAAGGATCGCTGGGTTGGTTTACCGGGAGGGAATGAGAAAGATGATACAGGAATACATGCAGGCATGTGAAGTCTGCCAAAGGAACAAGTACCAAACACTACGTCCAAGAGGGTTATTGCAACCAGTGCCCGTTCCTATTCAAACATGGAATGACATATCTATGGACTTCATAGAAGGGTTACCTCAGGCCTATGAAGTGAATACCATCATGGTGATTGTGGATACGTTGACTAAATATGCACATTTCATAGCAGTCGGCCACCTATACACTGCTAAAGACATTGCCGAATTGTTCAACAAGGAGGTAGTCAAGCTACTTGGGTTCCATTTCTCCATTGTTTCAGACCGTGATAAAGTATTTTTAAGTTCCTTTTGGGTCGAACTGTTTAAGTCGGCAGGGACTAAATTGAAATACAGTAGTGCATACCACCCACAGACAGATGGGCAGACAGAGGTGGTGAATAGATGCTTGGAAGCCTATCTAAGGTGCTTGACAGGAAGGAAACCCAAGGTATGGCTTAAATGGATGAGTTGGGCATAGTATTGGTATAATACCAATTACCATGCTTCATTGAAGGCCACTCCTTTCCAAGCATTATATGGGAGAGATCCGCCAATACTAATCCGAGGAGATGCCCACCACTTAGTAGTAGAGGAGGTTAATAGACTCACAACAGAACGAAATGACATGGTTAAGGAACTCCAAGAGCAGCTGGTCAAGGTTCAAGATGTAATGAGGGCTCAAGCCAACAAACATAGGAGAGAGGTAGACTATCAAGTGGGAGATATGGTCTATTTGAAAATTCAACCCTATAAGCTTAAAAGCTTGGCTAAAAGGGTGAATCAGAAACTCAGTCCCAGATACTATGGACCATATGAAGTTGAACAAAGGATTGGACCTATAGCTTACAAATTGAAGGTACCCCAAGATAGTAGGGTGCATCCTGTATTCCATGCCTCACTCTTGAGGAGATCTGTAGCTCCAGAAACAGGGTTCCAGCCACTTCCTGTCTGTCTTAATGATGAATGGCTTCTAGAAGTGATTCCTGAAGAAGCTAAAGAGATAAGGAAGAATGATAGAGGTAAGGCAGAAGTACTCATCAATTGAATGATAGGGGATACATCCTTCACTTAAGTACTAAATAGAATAACTAAATAAACTGCAGAATAACTACATGTAACAAACTGTTACAGTAATATAAATAGAAATGTTAGTCTTGGTACCAGATAGGCATGGATTGGAATGTTAGTTCGGAAGCCCTGAGCACCTCGAATTACTCAAGAAACCTGTTACAAACTTTCTTTCGGTAATTAGTGGAAAACACATTGATTCCAACCTTTGTAAACAGTATACAAGAATTACCTCCAACTTGTTGGTTGGAGTTTCCATTTTTGTTCTTTATTGAATTGATTCCTATCACAACTTTAGGTAATTTTTTGGAATATGCTCTTATTGATGAAAAAAGTGTCCCCTAGTTGCGCATTTTTAGGGCCGTTTGTTATGGATTGAAAATATAAATGATTTTGTTGTTAAATAAATTAGAGATCAGTTTTTAGAGATCTTTAAGAAAAAGAGAAATTGTTTCACGTTTGTGTAAAATACTGAAAACCATTTATTATAAAAAAATAATTCTTTAAAAAATGATTTTTTATAAGAAGCTACTCAAAACAGATTTTCATTTGAAGCAGTTTTTAGATTATTTTTAGATTCCTCTTTCTTTAAAAAACTGTAACAAACGGATAGAAAACCTCTAAAAATGATTATTATTATTATTATTATTATTATTATTATTATAATAATAATAATAATAATAATAATAAATGATTATTTTTTTAAAAACCTGTAATAAATGGACCCTTAGTCCGAAGATAAAAATGCTTCCGTATTATCGCATATTATTATTTAATTTTTTTTTTTATGATAACCCCTTAGAAGCTTTATACAACAATAACATGAAAAGAAAAAAATTATAAATAAAATAGTTAAATATACTTTTGGTCTCTATAAAATTTGTAAATTTTGGTTTTAGTCATTATAAAAAAGTTCGCTCACTTTTAGTTTCCACTTTTTCCTCTGTCAATACTTTTAGTCAATCATGACTTTTAATAGCATTTTTTAGGATTTTTATTGCGCTTCTAATCACTATTAAACGTCATGAGGGGCTAAAAACATTGATAGAGAAAAATGTGAGGATTAAAAGTTAGTGAAACTTTTTATAAGGACTAAATCCAAAATTTACAAATTTTATAGGGACCAAAAACAAACTTAACTCTATATAAAAATTTAAACTTGATTTCCAAGTCAATAAAATAATTATTTTAGCATACAAAAGAGCTCGTAAATAAGAAAAAATAGTTACGTATTTATAAGAAATAGAAAAGATATTTGCATATATTTTGAAAACTCCATCTTAGTACAAAAGTTACTCTACTAATTGTTTATTTTAGTTTTAACCCTTGTGTATTATTTCGTTATTCATTGTACCTTGCATTTACGGCCAAGCCTCGTTACAATTACAGTTATGAAATACCATTATTTTGCATGCACGTGAACTTTTTTTTTTTGAATATAGCACGTGAACTTTTTTAAAGTGGAGTTTTAGAGGATTTACAAAACCTATGGTAACAATGTTTATTTTGAAAAATTTGATTGTTGTGATGTGAGTGTCCGTTTCTTTGAAAAGCATGAATTCAAGAGTTTAAGCCTCAAATTATGTAAACTTGTGGTAACCCATTTTCATTGTTGCACTACAAGCCTATGTTTGTTGTTTTGGTCCCCTGCACGACTGCGTTTTGATTCTAATTTGATTATTTTGAGCTGAAAATTTACTTGGGACAGGCAAAGTTTCAGTGTGGGGGATGTGTTGATAATGCAATGTGAACTGTACCTTTGTAATCCTCGGGTAGGGAGCAGAGCCCAGGTCGTGTTGTACCTGCAAAGACACTCCGACGCCCAAGTCAGGGTGGAAGAAGTTAAAGCAGAATATGAAATGGGTCACAAAGTGTACCTGTCAGTGGGGGTTGAGCCCTATTTATAGAGCGAGGCGACGCTCCTAGGCCGTAGGATTAGCCGAGTCGATCTCGGCTCCTGCTTCTCCTGCTCACTTTTCTGAGTGGAGTCGCAGTGATGTGGGCCGGTACTGGCCCATTGCGAGGATTGAGCCATTGACCCAATCCGGAACAGTTGCCCCCCAAGCTGAAGTCGTCTGGGGGACGGGTTCAGGCTTGAGATCATTGCCCCCGGTCCATGGGAGTTGGAGGGAGGATCGTGTTGATCAGTCACCCGCCCCGTGGATGGGGGGTCATTTGGTCGCTATGCGCGCGTGTCCCTTACGTGCACTCTTGAGGAATGTGTGACAGTTAACTCTGATTGATGAATGTGACGTTTGTGCAATTAACTTTTGTGCAATTAACTCTTGTGCAATTAATGCGTGATGGGAAGGGTCGCGTCGATCCGTATTCTGCCCACGATTCGATGTGAGGCTCAGTATATAAAGGGCGTCCTCAGGATCATTTAGGACACTTTGTGTACTTCTTAGTGCTTTAAGAGCGATTTGATTTTCCGGCGAGGCCGATCTAGTTTTCCGACGAGATTCTGGCGAGGTGTTTTTCGTTTCCGGCAGCGAAGTTATCTTCTGACCGTCCTCCCGTCTTGCAGAATTCTCATCGCCGCCCTTTACTAGGTAATTACTTGTCTTATATGCAGTTTTGATTGTAGCTTCGTTCGTACCTTTTTCGTTCGGCGGGAAGGGGGTGTCAGGCTCGGGGTCGGACTTGTCGCCCCCTTCTAGGAATTCATTGTACCGAGCCCTGACAAGTTGATTCCCTTCCTACATGATTTAGATCCTAGCGAGGGTCAAGCAAACCGCGCGGGTAACCAGCGACCGATCGATCCATCTTGCGAGATTCTTTGCGGGTAGAGTGACTACGGGGGCCATGTCTGGTGACGAGGGAGAGTCTAGTTCTAAGTCGGACTGATCTCCGTGTTCGTAGTCGGAGAGCTCTTCTTTTCAGAACCTCATCTGAATCGTCCATGTCCCCGAAGTCAGTAGATTCACAAACCGTCCCTAAGAGTGATCCGGAGATCGGGCAGAATCAGGAGGTAGAGGAAGATGTGGTTGTTGACCAAGACGTTCACGTTGACGGGGCCGTTCCTGCTGAGGGGATCATGGAACAGAGTAAGCCAGCGGCAAGGATACCTTAAGCGGTGGATTACTCCTGGGTTTCTGAGGCTCTTTGTGAGATTAGATCGAACTTGCGGTCTGAGATGGAGTTGGTCAAAAGGTTTAGGCACGTGGTCAGTACTAAGGATTAGGATTGGTTAGTTGAGGGGGTCGCTCGGGATGAGTGTATAGCGACCTTCCCCCGTGAGCTCAAATTTACAATGTACACTACTGTGATGCTTTCTATGAGGATACGACCACCTTTTACTTAATTTCAATGGGAGGTCCTTCGTTACTTGGGGTTCGCCCTCTCCCAGTTGCATCTTAACGGTTGGGGGTTCTTAAGAGCGTTTGAGCTGCTACTGGGTGAGATGGAGAGACCCTGCTCGAGGAAGTTATTCTTCACAATCTTTGAACTGAGTCGCCGCGGAGAGCGAGGGAGCAGAAAGAACCGTTGGGAACATCTCGGTTTGAAGGGGCACTCAAAGTATATGTTTTTCAAGGCGTTCTCCGATTCTCTCAAGCCTTGGAAGCACAACTACTTCTGGTCGCCCCAGTCAGCTCGAACGCTGTCGACTTGGTGGCAATTCTGAATGAGAGGGGGGCATGAAAGAGACTAAATTCCCCTTGGCGTGGTCGAAGAGTCATTATAATAGGAAGTCGGCCACCTACAATTATAAAGAGGAGCGCCTTGGTGAGGAAGATAAACAGACACTGAGGTTGCTCCAGAACATGGTCACCCATCTCCCTTTTCAACCAAGGTTGGTCCCAATCAGGCCGATCGTGAGAGCCAAGACCCCTAAGGCTCTTAAGGTCGCTCTAGGTAGGTTCCCCATGCGTCGTGCTTTTGCGCTGATTTCTGTTGTAGGTTGTCTTTTTTCTTTTTCTTGCATTCTTCGAAGTGTCCTGACCTGCTCTCTTTTTACTTTTTGCAGATAGGATGGCAGAACCACTTGGCTTCCACGGACTTAAGGCTTTGGCAAAGCAGGGATATGCACAGGCTCAGGGCTCTTCCAATCGCTCTTCGGCGATCGTTCTTCGCCCCAACGAGGAGGTGCAGACTCCCCCGCTGGCCAAGGTGGCGATGATCTAGCGGGGCCCGCTTCTAAGAAGAGAGAACGCACTCGGGTGAACACCCACGAGGCACTGGATAGGGCAATAAATCTATTTGATGGTGAGTCTGATCCACTCGCCAAGAAAACCAAGGCGACCAAGGATGGTCTGAAAAACAAGTCTTCCAAGGTGAACTTAGAGAAGCTAACAGCGATCGACTATGACCACTTCATAGAAGACCCTCTTGATGCTGCAGCCCAAGTGTGTAAGGTCGCTTCGGATCTGTGTAGAAAGTGGAAGTGAGAAGAAGAAGAAGAACGCATGGTAGGTAAGGCTCTCGAAGCTCAAAACTTGTGGTTGGAGGGCGATTTGATAGACAAAACCGATAAGCTAAAAAGTTGTTATATATACCTTGTAGAACTGCGCAAGGAGCGGGACGAGGCAAACATCAAGCTGGAGGAAGCGAATAACGCGTTAAAACCGACCACTGAAGCCCTCTCTAAGGCGGAAGAATCAGTGAAAGTCCTCACCCAGGAGCGGGATAATGCGCTGACCGCCAAGGCTACAACGGAGGGTAAGGTTCGAGACAGTGACCTTCGGATCAAGGAGCTTGAGGGTAAGATCTCCGGCCTGCAGCACAAGGTCAAGGATTGGAAGTCCACGACTGCTGCTCTCGAGGAAGCCAAGAAGAAAGCTGAGCAGGATTTTCAAATGATTGCTGATGAGGCGGTTGGGATCGCCAGCGATCAATTCAAGAATGTCGTTGGGCAGATTCAGTTCCTGCACCCGGAGCTTGAGGTCGATCCCAAGGTCTTCCATGAGGATCATATGGTCGTGGATGGAAAGACTGTCAAACCGCCCGCCAACAAAGATGAAAAGATGGTCGTCATCGCCTAGCCCTGAAAATTGTATTTCTTTTGTAGTTTTCTTTTACTTTTTCTCGAGCGGCCTTGGTGGCAATGTCTCACCCCGAGGTCGCCCCTGTTGTAATCGTAGTGTTGGAACCCGACCTCATCTGGGAACTTGTTTAATTAAAAGGCGCTTTCATTATCTTTGCTATTTCTAACCCCGTTTCATCTTCGCCACCTCGATATCAGGGTGGTTTAAAATTTCGATTCTTTCTTTTTTGCCTAATACGTGATGTCCACTCCGAACAGTTTACTGATCTCGGTCCAGATTGAACTCGTTCGTGGGATTGCGACACTCGCTTCAAGTCGCTTCGATGTTGTTCGAGTCGTCCAAGCCTTTTCGACCTAGCAGGCAGTTTACTGAGTCTCGGCTCAGACTGAACTCGCCTCATAGGTTTATGGATCGCGGTGGTCCTATCCTGGGCCCACACCTTATAAATGTTAGTCAAACAATTAACAAAGTTAAGTTGAACAAAATATGCCTCGTCTTATTAATGACGTACGGGGGTGCCTCATTAAAACCCCGTGGGAAAAAAGATTAGGGAGAAAAAAGAGTACACCGCCTGTTTTACGAACTTCATTACAATATGACGACTTTAAAAGTAAAATACAT
Organism: Astragalus membranaceus; assembly: GCA_039519185.1. Lineage (NCBI taxonomy): Eukaryota > Viridiplantae > Streptophyta > Magnoliopsida > Fabales > Fabaceae > Astragalus > Astragalus membranaceus. The sequence goes on from CM076851.1 coordinate 52,553,224, forward strand.
TCTTAAGTGTAATACTTTCTAAGCTTTGTAGCATTCCAAGTCCTGGGAATCGCCTCTTTGCTAATCGTTTCGAGTTGGTACGCGCCTTTCCCGATCTTGGAAATGACTCGATATGGGCCCTCCTAATTCGAGGATCGCTTTCCTTGGCTGACATTTTTCTGGCCGATATCAGTTCTCCGGAGGACGAGCTCCCCTACTGCGAACTCTCTGGGTACGACCCTGGAATTGTATCAAGGGCGGCGTGTGGGGCGATGTGGACATCAGCGTGTCGTTGGCATTTGTTGCACTTTTTCACCAACTTCTTTGCATCTTCATTCATCGTTGGCCAGAAATATCTTGCCCTGAGCGTCTTCTTAGCCATGGAGCGTTCACCCAGGTCGTGTCCGCATATCCCTTCATGTATCTCACTACAAGAAAATGTTGAATTTCCGGCCAGGAATTACTGGCGGTTTCGGAGCCGCCGCAAACTTTCCGGCGGATTAGGGGAATTACCGGCGGATTTTATCCGCCTCAAATTTTGCGGCGGATTCCGTGGATTTTGCGGTGGATCTGTTTTCGCCGTGGATTTTGCGGCGGATCCTGTGGATTTTGCGGCGGATTTGAGATTACAAAAATATTTTTTTTTTACGAGATTTTAACAATCCGCCGGTAAGGTTATTTGCGGCGGATATTTGCCAATTTTGAATTTCACAAAACTGCCGCAAATCCCCCTAAGTCCGCCGCAAATCCCCTAGGTCCGCTGCAACGCCCATAAATCCGCCGGTAACCACCGTTTCCGGCGGATGCTACATTTTGACCGTTTGACTTCGTTTCTCTTATATAAACCCCTTCTCCCCTTCTTCGTCTTCACACCTCTACCAAGAAACAGAGACATACGCCACTCTCTTGATACGACACTCTCTTGGGCATTGTCGGCAGCGGCTCCAAGAGAGTGGCGTATGTCTCCATTTCTTTGTAAAGAAACTTCCACCTTTAATTTAATATTCACTATTCACTATTTACTGTCGGGAAGATCTTGACCGTTAATTTAGTGTCGGCAATATCTTGACCGTTAATTAGTGTCGACACTAATCACCATTGACTATTCAATAATCACGCTGCACTATTCACTATTTAATGTCCGGTTCATCTTTTTCGTTAAAAGTAACTCCTTTATAAGCAAAAAACTCCTCCTCGTTATTTCCACCACAAGAGACATCTACACTGATCAAACGCTCGGTATCATCCTCCAACTTAACAACCCGTTCTTGCAGTTCCTCAAACTTTCTATTTAGAGATTCAACCATCTTTTCATACATGCACTTCTCATCCTCCGAAACTTCACTCTCTAATTGGAGGATGAGAAGTGCAAGTATGAAAAGATAGTTGAATCTCTAAATAGAAAGTTTGAGGAACTGCAAGAACGGGTTGTTAAATTGGAGGATGACACCGAGCGTTTGATGAGTGTAGATGTCTCTTGTGGTGGAAATAACCAGGAGGAGTTTTTTGCTTATAAAGGGGTTACTTTTATTGAAAAAGATGAACCGGACATTAAATAGTGAATAGTGCAGCGTGATTATTGAATAGTCAATGGTGATTAGTGTCGACACTAATTAACGGTCAAGATATTGCCGACACTAAATTAACGGTCAAGATCTTCCCGACAGTAAATAGTGCATATTGAATTTGGTGACCAATTTTTTTTTTTAAAAAACCGCCGCAAATCCCCCAAATCCGCCGCAAATCCCCCTAATCCGCCGCAAATCCCCATTTCCGGCGGCTTTTAAAAATTAAGCGCCATTTTAAATTTTCAGAAGTCCGCCGCAAATCCCCAAAACCGCTGCAAATCCCCGTTACCGCCGGCCTTGAAAAAATAAGCGCGCAGTTTGAATCAAATTTCCGCCGCATGTCCCCAAAACCGCCGCAAATCCCCAAACCCGCCGCAAATCCCCATTTGACCGTTTGACTCCGTTTTCCTATATATATCACTTCCGCACTTCTTATTCTTCACACTTCTACCAATTCTCTCATTCTCTTCTTAAAATTTCTCTCTTACTCTTTCCAAATTCTCTCCTTCCCTACTAAATCTCTTCTTGAAACTCCTCACTTCCTCCCTACGAATTGTCTTCTTCTCTCATTGGCAAATTTCTTCGATCCAAGGTAGGTTTCTGATATGAGTTAATAGTTTTAGTTTTTAAATTATTTTATAATAATATGAGTTTGTTACTAATTGTGTTTTTGTTTGTTTAGGTATTGTTTGAGCTTTGGTTCCTGTTTTTTCCTCTTTCCTTGAGTTAGGGATACGCTTCAAGTCAGAGCCTTCTCTTCACTACAGTCAGTTATCAAGATAAATTAGTTTTGTCCTCTTTACCAACTTTTGCTCACCGTCAAATTTAGATTTTTTCTTTTAGTCTTTGGTGACCGTAAAAATAATTTATATTGAAAGAACTTATTTATTATGTTCATTTATAAATTTTATTAACATATATTGTCTTATTAAAATTGAAATTTAAAATTAAATTTGCAAAGATTATTCATAATGTTTAAATTATTAATATATAACATTATCAAAAAATTAATTGTGTTGCTTGTAATTGATAGTTTATTGAAATATCAAAATAAAATGAGTAATATATCAATATATATATATATATATATATATATGAAGTAATTGATAGTTTATTTTATTTATATTGTAGTGTAGTACATAGTTCTTGAAATTATGGATCGTAGTTGGATGTATGATCGATTATTTCCTGGAAGATCTGGTGTAAAGCGACGTTTTGTAGAAGGAGTAGAAGAGTTTATTTTTTGTGCTAAGTACATTGATCATGAAGAATTTGGGCGACAAGGCGGTATTAGATGTCCGTGCTTGAAATGTTCCTTTGGAGCTATAAAAAATGAACATGAAGTTAGACTTGATTTGTACAATAATGGGTTTAGGCTAAATTATTGGACATGGAGTCTTCACGGGGAAGTAGCACCAGGGGTAGCTGCAGTTCCTGCGGTTAATGTTCCGGTTGAAGTAGTAGATCACACATCAAGTAGTTATCCAGCGACTACGACATCTGAAGGATGGGGAATACAACCGTTAGATGAGTATCAGGGAATGGTATCTGACGCTGTTGGAGTAAATTTGGATTTTGAAGAACCAGATGCTGACGAAGTTCCAAATGAGGAAGCTCAAAGGTTTTACATGTATTTGAGTGAGACAAATAAACCCATATTTGAAGGATCGAAAGACTCAAAATTATCAATGTGTGTTCGGTTGTTGGGTCTTAAGTCTCAATTTAATGTTGCTGAGTTGTGCATGGAATATATGACCAAAATGATGTTGGATGCAACCCCCATTAGAGGGATTTTGCCGCAAAGTTATTATGAAGCTAAAAGAGTGGTATCGAAGCTTGGCTTAAAATCTAAAAGGATTGATTGTTGTGTGTCTGGTTGCATGCTCTATTATAACAATGAGTTTGGCATAAATGATGGAGAGTTGTCGGAATACAAGTTCTATGGACAGCCACGCTATCGTGTCAGTAGAAGAGGGATGAGCAGAGGCAAAACGGTTCCACGAAAAGCAATGTTCTATCTGCCTCTTATTCCAAGGCTACAGAGGATGTTTACTTTAATGGAGACCGCGGGTAAAATGACGTGGCACCATCAAAATAGAAATAATTCTGGTGAATTACGCCACCCATCTGATGGTGAAGCTTGGAAGCATTTTGATCGTGTTCATCCAGATTTTGCCAGTGATCCACGCAATGTTCGGCTTGGTTTGTGCTCTGATGGTTTCACACCATATATTCAAGCCTCGGCAACACCGTATTCATGTTGGCCATTTATTGTTACCCCATACAACCTTCCTCCAGAAATGTGTATGTCCAAACCATACATGTTTTTAAATTCTATTATTCCAGGGCCAAGTAATCCAACAGCTGGTATTGACATATATTTGCAACCTTTGATTGATGACCTAAAAAGGTTGTGGAATGGTGTTTTAACTTATGATGCGGCACGCAAACAAAATTTTGTGATGAGGGCGGCTTTGATGTGGACCATTAATGACTTTCCTGCCTATGGAATGTTGTCTGGATGGGGGACACATGGTAAGATGGCGTGTCCGATTTGCATGGTTGACACAAAGGTTTTTAGTCATAAATACGGAGGAAAAACTTCATGGTTTGACTCGCACCGTAGGTTCTTACCTATGGATCACCCATTTAGAAAGCAGAAATATGCGTTCATCAAGGGAAATGTTGAAACAGCTGGACCTCCTCGTAAGTTGACACCAGAGGAAGTTTGGAATAGTGTTAGGGATATCCCTCCCGTGGAAGTCGTAGCGGGTATTGTTTCTCGTCCAGATGGCTATGGATAATGGCACAATTGGACAAAAAAAAGTATTTTTTGGGAACTTCCCTATTGGAAAGATAATCTATTGAGACACAATCTCGACATCATGCATATAGAGAAGAATTTTTTTGACAACGTATTTAACACTGTCATGAACGTGAAAGGCAAAACGAAAGACAATGAGAAAGCTAGGAAGGATATAGCTCATTATTGTAGACGAAAGGATTTGTTGTTGGTTGAGCAAGGTACTAGGTGTAACAGCCCAAAATAATTAGTTAATTTATTTAATTAATTATCTAGGGTTGGTGTTTGAGAAAAATAAAATAAAATGATAGGAATAATTATTTAGGGATTTTATGTGATAGAATATTAGAAATAATTAGTTGTTAGTATATGTGGATAGGTGGTGGCGAATTAGAGGTGTTAGTGGAGGCCCATGATTAAGTCATAAACTAAGAAAGCCCATGATTGGTTAAGTGAGCCTATAAATAAGGAGTTTTTAAGTTAGGGTTTCATTAGTTGAGAAAATTAGATTTTGTGAGAGAGTGAGAGCTAATGAGTGGCGGCCAAGGCAAGGAAAAAGAGAGGAATTTAGTGGCTTCCATAGAGAAAAAAAAAGAGAGGAGTTCGTGACCAAGAAAGAAAAGAGGAGAGAGAAGAAAAGCTAGGTTTTTCAAGGTTTCTAAGCCTAAGGATTCGAGTTCTTCAATAAGGTAAGGGGGCTCTCGTTCATAGTTAATAATTTATAAACCACGAAATCATGGGGACTAGGTGTTAGGAGTAGTTGTTTAAATTGCTGTTGATGTTTATAATATCTATATGTGGCTGAAGTGTGATGGTTGTTTGTGTTGTTGAATTCACTGTTTTGAGATGTTCTGACATAGGTTTAGTATTTCAGTGACTGAGAACGTCTTACTAATTAAAAAATTATGTGGTTTGTCATTTCGAAAACTTGATTGAATGCTTGTTAATTTGACACTGGTTTGGTTTCGTTTAGAGTTGTGTAGCTCGAGATATGAATTCCACAAGTTAGGGTAATATTCTGGAAGCATTCTGGACATAGGTTCGGTATTTTTAAAACTGGGAACTTTCTGTTCGTCAAAAAATTATGGGACCTTTTTTGTTAGAAAACAGACTTAATTTTGGTCACTTTGGCACTGGTTTGGTTAAATTTGGAGTAGTGTAGCTCGAGTTATGAGCGTCCCAAGTCAGGTCAAATTTCTGGACTTAAACTAGGTATAGGTTCAGTGTTTCAGGTCTTGTGTCTTCAATTGAACTCTGATTTGAACGATTCTTTTTCCATTAGAAACTATACTCAAATTGCTTTTGTTATGGATAAGGTTTTGTTCTATTTGGTCAAGTGTAAGTCAGTTTAGAGTGATTTGAAGTGGAAGGACAGAATCTGTCCAGTCTGGGAACCATTAGGGTTGTTTCTTAAAACTGTACTAACTGGCTAATAATGTAAAGGTGATGTTTATGACGATGTCGTGAGGTGATTGTGATGTTTATGATGCATATTAATGGTGAATTTATCTTGGTGATTGGTGAGTATATAAATTATTGGTGAGCAATATAAATACGTTTATGACGATGTCGTGAGGTGATTGTGATGTTTATGATGCATATTAATGGTGAATATATCTTGGTGATTGGTGAGTATATAAATTATGGGTGAGCAATATAAATACATCATTCGGTGTTTGGTGTCATGGTGCATAGTCATGGTGTCGCATAATCATATGCATTTCTGGTGAATAGGCCTCGGCCTCCTAAAATATTTTGGTGTTTGGTGAATGCCCTCAAGGCAATTTTGGTGAATGGATCCACATGCATATGCCCAGTGGAGTTTGGGTTGCATTTCATACATTGCATACATGTCCTGTGTTTGATTGCGTCTTCGTGAACTAATGGTGTAACTGTATTCTGGGTGTAACTGTATTTGGTGTGACGGTACTTGGTGTAACAGTATTCGGCGTAACTCCATTTGGTGTAACTGTATTATTGGTGTAGTAAATTGATGGTATCCCTGGTGTGCCTATTATACTGTGTTTCTTGTTTTATTTATTATTATCTATGCATTGCGACTCACCCTACTGCGTCGTGTTGCCTCGTATGTCGGCAACCTGCAGGTGACGGTGACTGAAGGTGGCTAGAGATTCTTCTTCTAGTATGGTCGAGTCGGCTCTGATACGTAGCACTCGGGAGGGTTGTCCTTGTGTCTTTCCTTATGTGTTATGTATATTCCTTTCTAAGTTGTAAACCTTTTGAAGTATGATTGCCAAGTTAAACCTTTTTATTTCCGCTGCATGTTTTTGAAAAGAAGTTAGTTATAATTAAAGTACTCTGTTTGCGAAGTGGTTTTCCGGTTCGAAAAATGTGACACTCTTTTGGCGCGAAAAACTCTGATATTTTTTTAATAAACCGTTGGGTAGAAAAAGGGGTGTTACACTAGGACTTTGAAACTCAAAGCCAATTTTACTTTATCTATTGAACAAGCGAAAGCAGTTTATCAGTGGTTAAAAGAGTTGAAAATGCCAGACGTTTATTCTTCCAATTTATCTAGATGTGCGGATGTGGATAATGGGAGGTTGCATGGGATGAAGAGCCATGATTGTCATGTATTCATGGAGTGCTTACTTCCTATCGCTTTTAGTTCGTTGCCAACACACGTTTTGAATCCGCTCATTGAAATAAGTCAATACTTTAAGAATTTGTGTTCTGCAACGCTAAAAGCTGATGATCTTTCAAAAATGGAACAAGACATCCCACTTATCTTATGCAAGTTGGAGAGAGTATTTCCGCCTGGTTTCTTTGATTCTATGGAGCATCTACCGGTGCATCTCGCATATGAAGCTAAACTTGGCGGACCTGTCCAATACAGATGGATGTATCCGTTTGAAAGGTCAGCTAATTTTTATAATATAAGAAACAAGTTTAAAATATATGACTATTATATATTAATATCATTTTCTCTAGGTTCATGGGTGATTCAAAAAGATCGGTGAAAGACAAAGCTAGAGTTGAAGGATCAACATGTTCTTCTTACTTACACCGTGAAACAACACATTTTTGTTCTCATTATTTCAAGAATGATGATCAGTTTGCTCCTGGAAGCAGTCGAAATGAAATGGATACTGAATTGCCTAGACATCCTTTGGCTTTGTCTGTCTTTTGTCTACCCGGTCGTCCATATGGGAAGGAGTCAATTCACTGGCTAACAGATGAAGAGTTAAGTTCAGCACATGTTCATGTGTTGATAAACTGTACAGAGGTGCAATCATTTATTGAGTATGTTCCTCATTTAACATTAACTATCGATCTTAATTAGTTAATATAAAGTAGACAAGTGTAACAATTAAATTATTTCTTTTTAGGGAGTTCTTGTCATTAAAGGCAGTACGTGAAGACCAATCTTCTGCTCATATTCATGCTCATTTTCCAATGTGGTTTAGTCAATGTGTGTATTTCCTCCCGCCAAATCCTACCAACCAACACTTGAGGAACATTTCAGACGGTCCTCGAAGATGTGTTAAAGAATGGCACACATACTTTGTCAATGGATACAAATTTCACACCAATGAATGGACACGGGGCAGAGAGACAGTCAATAGTGGAGTGTGCATGAAGGCCGGGGTCACTGGAGGAGGTGAAGATGATTTTTATGGAGTGGTTCAACACATATATGAACTTGAGTACCCCCATCTAGATTTTAGTCCAAAGGTAGTGGTTTTTTATTGTAATTGGTTTGATCCGTCTGCTCGAGGAACAAAGGTGAATCCAAAGTCAAATACAGTGGACAATAAAATGAGTAGTAGATATCGACTGTATGATCCGTTCGTCATTGCACAAAATGTGAGACAAGTCTATTATGTCCCTTATCCTTCAATGCGGACTGATAGGCGTGGTTGGTGTGTCGCAATTAAAAAAAACCAAGAGGTCGCATTGAGACAAATGATGACACAGTGGAAGATGTGCCATATCAAATGGAAGAGATGTCTAATGTAAATGAAGTGATTGAAGTTGAACCCATTGGTCGTTTATGTGATGAGCCAAACACCCGCGATGAAGTTGATGACGAAGAAGATGCTGATGAAGATGCAGCAGACCACATTGGTGTATCAAGAATTCACTCCTCCGGTGATGATGATTTTGAGAATGAATGGGATTCAAATTAGTTATTTAATTTATGTTTCAATATATATCAAGGATGTAATTTATGTTAAACAATTCTATTTTTAATGAAGGATGTTGTTTGTTTAAATGTATATGTCTAGATACAGATATGGCATCTCATGACTCAGGATCCGATCGCGATGACGGCGCATATGTTCCTCCACCTGTCGATGCCGCCAGCACTAGCAGGCGGAAGAGATCTACTCGCCTAGGGCGCCGTGTTCAGCCTGCGCGTGTTGTTGTTACTGCTGGCGGATATTTGCCACCACCTGTGTCTGAGGATGGTGCTAGTACTAGTACTGCAGGGGACTCATCGATTCCTGAGGGCTTAGCCCCGACACATGTTGATGCGGATGGGATACGCACATTCGTTGATGGGACTGATGTGGTGAGTGTACACCTGATGGGCGTATCATATTGCAGATTGTTGGCGATTCGTAAGTATATATATATATATATATTATATTATTATTTATTAATTTATTTTTGTTGCCTTTTATATAACTTATATATATTTGGTGTAACAAAATTCATCTTTTTTTAATGCAGTTTTCTTCCTTCGAAGGCTTCAGCTACCGCCATCACAAAAACAATCAAGGAGAATTTTACCAAGAGTTGGAAGAAGTGGTCGGAAGTTAGAAAAGATGATGTGGCAATTAAGAAGATGTTAAGATCATTTTTGGTAAGTTTCAATATGAAATAATTAATTTGGTATGTATTATGATCTTACTGACTTGATTAATTAATTTGTCTTATAATTAACAACATTATTGTAAATTTCTTAAATAGGAAAAATGTACATGGTTACCAGGGGAGCAAGCCCAAGTTGAGAGAGTGTTCCATAAGAGATGTTCTCATCGCTATTCTGAATTGCTGCGGAGAGCGCGCGATGTTGATAGAAAGCCATCTTATATTGGAGACTCGACTTGGGCTGAGTTTAAGCTGTATTGGCAGACACCAGAATTTAAGGAGTATTGTGAGAAAGCCAAGAAGAACCGTGCTTCTGAAAAAGGTGGCTGCACACACACAGGGGGGAGTGTGAATACTGCAACGCATCACATGCGTATGGTAAATTTTTTACTTTATTACTTGATTAATTAATTATTTATAATAATTAACTAGTCATTTTCAATATGTGTATTAATTTAATTAATAATATATATGTACATATATAGGTGGAGAGGGAACAAAGGACAATCACTTTGCCTGAGTTGCATTGCCACATGCATATGGTGGAGGAGACTGGTGAGTACGCTACAGATCGGGCGAGGCATATTCAGGTAAAACTACGTACTTTTACAATTATATTATATATTATTATTAATAATTAGTTATTTATTTGTTGGGTTATTTTTTTCAGGAGAGCTTCCAGGCCGGGCTGGGTGAGTACCATGAGTCACATCAGAGCAGTGGGGCAGATATCGATCCTGTGGGGGAGGCTAGAGTAGCTCGGGATATTTGGGAGAGAGCAGTTGGTCGCCAAAAGTCTAATCGTCTGGTAGGATCGGGTGGTATTGGACCGGCTCCTTTTCGAACAAGCATTATTCCGAGTCTATCAGCTTCATATTCTGGATCCTCGACTGGTCGCAATTATGTTCCCAATGCTGGTGAGATGGATGCTGTCGTTAGGCAATTGATGACGCAGGCTCAGCGGCAGGAGCAAAGTGATCGGGAAGTGCAAACGCTTCGGGAGCAGGCTAGGGTAGCTGTGGAGCAAGCTAAGCTAACTGAGGAGCGTATGGAGGAGCGCCTTAAGTTTTTGCAGGATCAGCTGATGTCTCAGCACTGGAGGCCATCCTCATCAGCATCTTACCCGCAGCCGCAACAGCAGCATTACAGCGGTGCATTTCAACAGTATGCACCCGAATATTCCCATCAGCAGTATGCACCCCAGCATCCCCAGCAGTATGGCGCACCTCAGTATTCCCAGCCATACCACCAGCAGGCCCAGGCGCCATTCCAGCCATACCTGCAGCAGCAGCATCAGTCACCCCGCTAGCCAAACCAGCAGCACCCCCAGGCGCCAGTCCAGCCAGACCAGCAGCCCCAACGCCAGTCACCCCACGAGAACATTGATCTTAATATTAGTATTGCATCGCTTTCTGCTATTCTTCAAGATGATACATATTATAATTTTGATGACATTGGCCAGCAGCCACCCCAGTAGCTTTAGATTATTTTATTTTTTTGTATGGATATTATATTTTTTGTATGGATATTTTTTTTGTGATGATATTTTACTACTCTTTCCAATTTTTATTTTTTTAAATAGTAAATTAAATAATTATTGAATTTTCTTTTTTTATCAATAATTAAAAAATTTAATAATTTTTTTATTTAATTAAAACGATTTTTTTAAAAACTAATATTTATTTTTTTAAAAAAAAGGATTTTGCGGCGGAGTTTTTGTATTTTTCGGCGGAATTTTAAATAAAACGTTTTTTTTAAAATATTATTTTTTTTTTAAAAAAAAAAACCGTCTTTGCGGCGGAATCATGGTTCTTGCGGCGGATAATTTTCTGGCGGATTTATGCTCTTTGCGGCGGATAATTTGTGGCAAATTTTTTTTGGCATTTCCGGCAGATTATCCGCCGGAAACATGGGGCGGATTTATCGGCGCCACGAAATCCGCCGCAAGTTTGTGGCGGATAAACCGCCGGAAAGCGTTTCCTGCGACCTGGCTACCGGCGGCAAAAATCCGTCGCAAAGTCCAATTTTGCGGCGGAAATATGGCTTTTCCGGCGGATTTTGCCCGCCGCAAAATCCTGTTTTTCTAGTAGTGTCTCTCGCAACACGTAATCGGCCTCTTCTGGCCCTAATCACTTTAAAAGGGGCATTGAAAAACCTCTTCGGAAGAGTTTCCCTTCTATGACTGAGTAGGAGGTCGCCCGTCTTCTGGTTAGGGCCGCCTCTTTGGGGTCTTCAGGTTCTTCTCCTTGCAAGATGTATTTAAGAATCGGATTGATCCAACATTCTCCTGGGTTGATCGCACATATATCTGGTTGGGGGGGACATCTAGCCGTACACTTGGTTGGGATAAGGTCTCTTGCATTACACTTCTGTGATTTCCTGGGCTTTTCGTGCTTGCGAGCTTTAAGAGGATGTTCGCCCTCGTGTTCTCGGACCGGGGCACGTGCTTGACTTCAGCGTATTCAAAGAGTTTGAGCAAGCCTCGACGAACACTTCCTGGAGGCCGGCCAGGTGATCTGTGTCCGTCCTGCTTTTGACAATCATGTCATCCAAGTATACCTCAACGACTCGCCCTAGCTGAGCATGAAATACTTTATTCATCATCCTCTGATATGTTGCTCTAGCATTTTTCAACTCAAACGGCACCGCACAGTATCAGTAGTTGCCTTTCTCGGTCATAAAGGCGGTCTTTTCTTGATCGGGCGGATACATCGCAATTTGATTATATCCTGAGCATGCGTCCATGAATGACAATAAACAGAAATCAAACGCGTTATCCACAAGCTTGTCGATGCTTGGGACTGGGAATGCGTCCTTGGGGCAGGCTCGATTTCGATCTGTGTAGTCGACGCACATGCGCCACTTGCCATTTTCTTTCTTTACCAAGACTACATTGGATAGACAGGTAATGTACTTTATTTCTTTCACAAACCCGGCCTCAATGAGATCTTCGACTGCTTTGACGGCAGCTTGGGCTTTGTCTTCTTTCTGAATGCGCCGTCTTTGGGTGACACATTTGACTTGTGGATCCACAGCTAAGTGATGGCACGCCACCTCTAGTGGAATTTTTGGTATGTCGGCCGCACTCCATGCAATTAGGTCCGCATGTTCTTTTAAACATTGGGTCAGCTTTTCTTTGACATCTTCTGGTATATCGGTGCCCATTCTGACTGTCTTTGTGGAATCGTCACCTAATTGTATTTGAACAAATTCGTCGTCGGGTTCCGGTCTTTTAATCCATTTTTCCATTCCCTGGTTAAGGCGTCATCTCCTTTCTCTTCCTCATTGTCAGGATGATATCGAGCATCTAGGTCGGCCACATTGATCTGGTGGCCTTTCCCTGTCCTAGCTAGGGTTGTAAGAAATGGTGTGCATGTGTACACAGTCCAACAAGTAGTATATGATATGTAAAGTTCGTTCCCACGAGGATTGTAGTTCAAAGAGTGTTCAATTTGGCTAACAAATTAGTGATGTAAAATAAAAGGACACAAGTTTTTGAAACAATCATTAATAAACAATTAAGTAAAAAGGGTGTGAAAATCAGAGTTGAGAATAAGTTGGAATGCTTTTACTATGTAAATCCATTAAAGTGCATTAATGCTGTATCTGATGCTGCAGCATTAGGTGTTGCCGCATCAGTTGATACTTTTTCAAGTACTTTTCACTAGGGTTTCGTTACAAGAGCTTATGTCTAAGCCCTAAATAAGTTCACCCTAGGCTACTTACGCACCCACAGTGTTCACCTTATGTATTTTGCGCTCCTATGTCTAGGGTTTAAGCAAGGAGTATTAAAGTGTCATTTAACACTCACTATCCATATTATCTTTTGAGATCTATTTATAAACCTTTTCAGAATTTACAAATGCTACTTGAAATTAGTTGGCCATTCCTAATTTAAGATGGAAATATTAACTTCGCAAAAGATAAAATGCTTAAACATCAAACACACTTCATTAAATGCACTAAAATTTCCTTACATAGATCCAAACATTCCAACTAAGAGTGATTAGCTCATAATGAACGAACAACACAAGAAAAATAACTTAAACATGAATTCTAAAGTCATAACTTAAGAAATACAAGAGATAAATTATACTAAGATGAGGAAACCGAAGGTAGGCTCCAAGATTTTAGGCTTGAAGGTACGGATCAACTCCTAAAATAGCAATTCTTCAAGTATGTTTACATCCCGTCGTTGCTGCAGCAATACTCTCAGCATTAGTATTTCCACTTTGGTGATTTTAGGTAGCTTGGGTACAAAAATAAAGGAAAACTATTTCTAAACTTTTTCCTTTCAGACCTAGCATGTTCTATGAAGAAGAAAGGCTGCCTTTATATAGTACTAGTGTCCATGATCCAAGAAAAACCCTAGTTGGAGGCGCCCTGATAACTCACAGAAATGTGAGTTATTTGCATTCATTCAAATATGAATTATCTTGACCCTTAAGTAAATTATGCAAGAAAATGTAGTAGATATCTTCATATTAGACACTAATTGATTTTTAGATGTTAACTATAATCTGGGCACGAAAGTGCCATCTTTGTGGAATTTAATATGTGTGCTAGTGTGCAGGATACTTTCTAGTAACGGCAATGCTACGACAGGTGCTACAGCAGCAAAGCAGCGAATTAATGGGCACGGGGGGTGATTAGGCGAGGCGCCTCATTTAGCGCAACAGAAAAGGAAACATTATCATCTAGCGAGCAAGGCGCCTCCGTAACCAACAAGTCAGTGTAATCTCTAGGGTTTGTTGCAACAACCCGATGGTGAAGGACCAAAAGAGGAGCGTCGTGCTACAAAGAGCCTATAAATAGGCAGCTTACCCAAGTGAAGCACACGCAACTCATACGGAATTTCGTAGGAGAACAAGAGAGCCGAGTCCAGTACACGAGAACCCTACCTCCACTAAACACCTTACTCATCCTTTCGCAGTCATCATCTTCCACACTCAAATACAAGATCACTGTTAGCCAGTACTCCCAGCTTGCAATAGCACCACCCGTCAGTAGTTGTGTAACACCTCCATGCTCGTCGGTGTAACTCAGCCCTTAAGTTCTTTTTCTATGTTGATGAATCTGTTTACGGTAACTTTGTGTTGTTTTATCATGTCTAAGCTCATCATGAGCTAAATCCTTTGATAGTCAAGACGATGGTGATATAAACATATTCTTTTAGAGTGCTTTAATGTGATTGATTTGTGATGCCTTGTTAGCTTGTGTGTTTTCGTTGTTATAAACCCTTTTCGAACTTGATCACTTTGACTAGGGTAACGTGTTTTAACATCTGAGAGGAGTTAACTCACTGATTTCATAAGTTAATATAGTTTGAAGGATAATAGGAATTTTATTCTTTCCTAACGAAGGATAGGAATATGAAGTTAGGGCTATAGTGTGAACTGAAACAAGCTTTTCAACCTACGTAATGAACCTCAATGGGTGCTTAGGAATAAGGAAACCTTGACGACATTACGTTTCATAGCGATAGGAATATCCACTTTCATTCTGCACACTGAGTGCTATCACAACATCAATCACAGCACTGCACCTACAGGTTTTGTTTATTGATCCTAGTCTTGACTATTACCATCTCTCGTATCTTTACCTGTTCATATCTTGTTGCTCTCGTCCCAATTACGTTAATCATTGCACAACAAACTTCACTTAATTATTTGGTTTCGTTTACTCACTAAATCAAACGCTGCCTCATAGGCTTAGCAATTGAATCTTAATCCTCGTGGGAATGATCTTTACTTACTACTTTATTACTTGTTAGACTGTGTATACTTGCACACGTTTTTGCACAACAAGTTTTTGGCGCCGTTGCCGGGGATTAACGGATTTAATAACTAAGTCTTAAGTAGTTTTTGTTTTAGTGAGCTTTTGTTTTCTCACCCTTGTCACTGTGAATTTCAGCTTTAAAGAAGTGTATGCGCAGAGCCCATCCGCCAAAGCATCACATAGACCCTGAGATTGAAAGGACAGCAAGGAGGTTGAGAAGAGAGGCTCGAAGAAGACTCGCAGAGCCAGTAGCTGAAGCAATTCCAATGGCAGAGCACGAAGATGAAGCCGTAGTGCTAACAAACATCGAGATGGCCAATGATAGAGAAAGGCCAATGAGGGAGTATGCTGTATTTGATCCCTCCACCATGGAAACTGGTATTGTAACACCTGCCATCGGGGCTGCATCCTTTGAATTGAAGCCTATGATGCTTCAAATGTTGCAAACAGTAGGCCAATTCGCAGGAGGCCCCACTGAAGACCCTCACTTGCATCTAAGACAGTTCCTTGAAATCTGCAACAATTTTAAAATGCCTGGGGTAACAGAGGATGCATTCAGGCTGAGGCTCTTTCCATACTCACTAAAGGACAGAGCCAAAGTTTGGCTGAATTCTCTAGAGCCCAATTCAGTAGACAGTTGGAACAAAATGGCTGAGAAGTTCTTGGTCAAGTATTTTCCTCCAGTCAAGAATGCAAGGATGAGAAACGACATCACATCATTCAGGCAGCAAGAAGAAGAATCACTATTTGAAGCTTGGGAGAGATTCAAGGATGTACTCACAAAATGCCCTCATCATGGCATTCCCTTTGCTATCCAACCAGAGACATTCTACAATGGCCTAATTTCCCAATCAAGGCTGTTGCTGGATGCCTCTGCAGGAGGAGCCATCCTAAATCACTCTTATAATGATGCGTATGATTTGGTAGAAACAATAGCTGCAAACAGCTACCAGTGACCTACTGCCAGAGTTAGTGCTGCAAAGAAAGTTGCAGGTATTCATGAGGTTTCTGAAATGACAGCCTTGTCTGCACAAGTGGCTAGCTTGACCAACATGTTAAAAAGTATGTGTACCACTCCTGCACCAGCCACTACTACCGTTGCTGCTTCCGCAGCATCTGCAGAAACATCAACTACTGCAAAAGCTGAGGTACCGTGTTGTGTGTACTGCAATGGGGGTCATTTGTTTGAAGAATGCCCATCAAATCCCATTTCTGTCAATTACATTGGGAACTACAATAAAAACAACAACCCCTACTCCAACACATACAGCCCAGGATGGAGAAACCACCCCAATTTTTCATGGAAGGACCCAAATGCTGCTGCTAGTCAGGCTAAACCCGCTACACCTCCAGGATTCCCTGCACAGCTTGCTACAAAGCCTAATGCTGACAATTCCCTAGCTGAGGCACTCAAGGCATTTATCAGTGAAACCAAGGCACAGTACCAAAGCCAGGGAGCTGCTATAAAAAAACCTGGAGAACCAGATTGGCCAAATTGCAACTGCAATCACAGCTAGACCAAGTGGCACACTGCCAAGTACTACTGAGCAACCCAGCACATCTGGTAAAGAGCATGTTAAAGCCATCACACTAAGGAGTGGTAAGGAAACTGCTGCCTTACCCGCAATGGTTAACACAGGTGCTATCCCAGTTGCTGTCAGCACTGGTGCAGTACCTGTTGTTGAGAACTATGATACTACTGCAGAAACTGCAACTCCAGCAGTCAAAACGCCCCAGAAGTTTGTCCCTGAGAGGCCTCCTCCCCCCTTTCCCCAAAGGTTAAAGAAGGCCAATCAAGACAAACAGTTTGGAAAATTCATGGAGATTTTAAAGCAGCTTCACATCAACATCCCATTGGTGGAAGCTTTGCAACAGATGCCGAATTACACCAAGTTCATGAAAGATGTTCTAGCCAAGAGAAAAAGGCTTGGTGAGTTCGAGACAGTGGCGATGACACAGGAGACAAGTATGCTTTTACAGAGTAAGGTTCCTCAGAAACTCAAAGATCCAGGCAGCTTTACTATCCCTTGTTCCATTGGGGGTAATTACTGTGGTAGGGCTTTGTGTGATTTGGGTGCAAACATAAACCTGATGCCCAAATCCATTTTTAAAAAGCTAGGAATTGGTGAGGCAAGGCCTACCACAGTAACACTCTCATTGGCAGACAGATTTATTGTCTACCCGGAAGGAAAAATTGAGGATGTTTTGATCAAAGTAGATAAATTTGTTTTTCCTGTTGACTTTATAATACTTGATTTTGAGGCTGACAAGGATGTGCCAATTATCCTTGGAAGACCGTTTTTGGCCACAGGTAGGGCGCTGATTGATGTACACAAGAGAGAGCTGACCATGAGAGTTAATGACCAGGAGGTCACCTTCAATGTTCTGAATGCTATGAAGTACCCTGATACAGCACCAGCAGTGCTGAATGCCATTTTGTTTCTGAAATGGACTATTTGGTCCAAAAGCAACTGCTGTCACAGCATGACGTACTGAAGCAAGAGCTGCGGTATATAGAAGAGAAAGAACTGAAAGGAGAGGGGTTGGTAAAAATCAAAGCATACAAGCCAGATGTTCAAAGGTGGACAAAGAGGTATGAATCCCTGGAACTAACCACTGAAGGTTTCAAGGATAACATACCATCCATTGAGAAACCACCCAAGCTTGATTTAAAGTAACTCCCTCTTCATTTGAAGTATGCCTACTTGGGCGAAGAGGACACTCTGCCTGTAATCATAGCTGCTGAGTTAAGTGTGCAGCAAGAAGAAGAATTGCTTGCTGTTTTGAGGAAACATAAGAGAGCCATTGGTTGGCAAATGGCCGATATCAAAGGGTTAAGCCCTGCTTTGTGCATGCACAGAATTTGCTTGGAGGAAAGCTCTAAAAACAGCATTGAAGCACAAAGAAGGCTTAACCCCATCATGAAAAAAGTCGTGAGACAAGAAATAATTAAATGGTTAGATGCTGGGATCATCTATCCTGTTGCTGACAGCACTTGGGTGAGCCTTGTGCAATGTGTCCTGAAGAGAGGGGGAATCACTGTAGTAAAAAATGAAAAGAATGAGCTAATTCCCACCAGGACAGTAGCTGGTTGGAGGATCTGCATGGACTACAGAAAGCTAAACAAGGCCACTAGGAAGGACCACTTCCCTCTCCCCTTCATTGATCAGATGTTAGACAGACTAGCTGGGAAGGAATTCTACTGCTTCCTTGATGGATACTCTGGATATAATCAGATTGCTATAGCCCCTGAGGACCAAGAGAAAACTACATTCACCTGCCCTTATGGCACCTTTGCTTTTAGAAGGATGCCTTTTGGGCCGTGCAATGCTCCAGCCACCTTCCAGAGGTGCATGATGTAACGCCCCAAAATTTAATTATTTATTTAATTGAATTATTTGGGAATTATCTAGTAGAAAATAATGGAATAACTATATGTTAGTGTATGTGGACCCATTATTGTGTTAGGATTAGTAAAGGGGAGGTGTTAGGGAAAAAGCCCATGATTAAGTCGCATAAGCTATAGAAAAGCCCATAAAATTAAATAAAGTATAAAAAGAGGTATTTTAGGGTTTGCTCACTTTTAGAAAAAAAAAAAACAAAAGTTGAGAGTGAGAGAGAGCTAGAGGTGCGACAGCGTGGAGGAGGAGAGGAAGCTAGGGCAAGCCAAGGACTTCGAATTCTTCAAGGCTAAGGTAAGGGTGGGGTTCTATCTCTATAATTGGGTGTATGAATGGCTCTATGTAGGAAGGTAATGGAACCCTAGGTGTACTAAGTTTAGAAAACCCTAGTTGTAGGAATTGAACTTTAAACTATGATGTTAATTTCAATTGATGATGATTGTTGCCAATTGACGATGTGTGATCATGCTTGTTGATGCTTTGGAACCAAAATTCCGTGCATGGGCGCCATGGGCGCCGTTTTTGATCCAGCCGCAGGGCGCCATGGGCGCCGTTCTGTGTTTGTGTTGCTGGGCGCCTTCCTGGGCGCCATTCTGTGTGTGTTGTGTTCTGGCGCAGGGGCGCCAAGGGCGCCAAAGTGGTGGCTGCCCAGTTGCTGTTTTAGTTGTTGTTCTGGCGCAGGGGAACCAAGGGCGCCAAAGTGGTGGCTGCCCAGTTGCTGTTTTAGTTGTTGTTCTGGCGCAGGGGCGCCAAGGGCGCCAATGTGGTGGCTGCTCAGTTGCTGTTTTAGGTGTTGTTCTGGCGCATGGGCGCCAAGGGTGTAACACCCCATTTCTACCCGGCAAAATAATGCGAAAATATCAGAGTTATAAAAATTTTCATCAAATAAATGGAGTGCCACATTTTGCTTCGTGGAAACAAGGAGTGCCACATTTTGCTTCGTGGAAACAATAGACGGTTTAATTCGCTTTTTGAAAACAAATACATAGCGCTTTCGGATGAACCGATAAAATGACATCTCAAAACAAGTCAAACTTCTTTTAACTACGCAGCGGAAATTCAAATGGTTCAACTAACAATTGTGGCAACTATGCGAAATTCATAACTCGAATCCAACAGTAAACAACTTAAATAACATAAATAAACGTTCATCCCCCCCGAGTACTACGTATCAGAGCGACAACACCGACTCGATCAAACGAAGGTGAACTGCCTTCATTCGAGGTTACCTACACGTTACCAACATTGGGGTAACATTCAAACAGAATGGGTGAGATATCGAACTATATAATGAATCATATGAAATACAATATATATAAGGTCAGGACATCAGATCATCATTTCACAACAGTCAATATCATCATATCACCATGGTCAATATCATCATATCACAACGGTCAATATCATCACATCACAACGGTCAATATCATCACATCACAACGGTCACTATCATTACGTCACGACAGTCAAAATCATTTCAATCGCATAAATATGCAACACGAGTGCAGAATGTGACTCGACTCAGGGCCACCGACCTATAATGCATGTGGTACCATAAATCAAACCCGTAAATAGGTGCATCAACATCGCAACATCGTCGTCGTGGTTTGAGCATAGCTCCATCGTAAAAATATGTTATGCATGCGACGCTATGTAAATGCACAAACAACAGTTACATAGCAACGCAACAACATCGGAAAACAACATTGGTCGTAGGCCTACAACACATCACCTGCCACTGAATAGAGGCAATTCGTCTTCGCACAACCTTCTTCATCAACAACTTACAACTTAGCAATTTTCAACATTTTGGCAACATCGCAATATTTTAGCAACTTTCAACATTTTGGCAACATCGCAATATTTTAGCAATTTTCAACATTTTGGCAACATCGCAATATTTTAGCAGTTTTCAACAATAGCAAACAACGGCAACAGCAACAGCAACACTGAGACCACAGCAACAATAGCGACAACGGCAGCAGCAACAATGGCAACAACTGCAACAGCAGCAACACTGCAACAACATCAACAGCGGCACAGCAACAGCAGCACAGCAACAACAACATAGTAACAACAGCACAGCAACAGCAGCCCAGCAACAACAACACAGCAATAGCAACACAGCAACAGCAGCACAGCAACAGCAGCAGCAACAGAGCACAGCAACAGCAGCAGCAACACAGCACAGCAACAACAGCAGCAACACAGTACAGCAACAGGGTGCGGCGCCTAGGGACAGGGCGCCAACACCGGCAACACAGAAAATAGGGTGTGGCACCTGGGGACAGGGCGCCAACACCAACAGCAACAAAATAGAGCATGGCGCCTAGGGATAGGGCGCCATCATCCGCAAGCAACAAACACAAGTCACAGGGCAAATTTCCATCAAACATACCTCTACTTCGGTGAATTAATTAACCTATCAAACGGTATCGAAACTTAGCAAAGGACCCCTCCATGGAAATCTAAGAATGTCTAGTTCTTGACTATAATTGTTATTTTTCAAAATAACGGTCCAATTCGTACAGTTTCAGTAAATAAGAAACAAGGTTCAGAAAACAGGACAGCCACCATGACCTAGCTTGTGACACCTCTAAAATTATCAAAACTCAGTCAAATGACATGGGACTTGAGCCTAAACCGAAACAAATTGAGTGTAGTTTTCAATGAATCAAGAATAATTCAAAAAGGAGTTCAAATGAAAATGTTATACACGAAATACCGAACCTATATCCAGATTGTTTCCAGATTTTTAACCTAACTTGTGACACCTATAACTCGAGCCATACAACTCCAAATACAACCACACTAGTGCCAAATTAACAAGCATTAAGTCTAGTCTCTGAAAAGATAAACCACATAATTTTTGGACCGCTATATTGTTCCCAGTTACTATATAACCGAACCTATATCCAGATCGTTTCCAGAATTTTAACCTAACTTGTGACACCTATAACTCGAGCTACACAACTCCAAATGCAACCAAAATAGTGCCAAATTTACAATAATTAAGTCTAGTTTCTGAAAAGGTAAACCATATAATTTTTGGACCGCTATATTGTTCCCAGTTACTGTATAACCGAACCTATATCCAGATCGTTTCCAGAATTTTAACCTAACTTGTGACACCTATAACTCGAGCTATACAACTACAAATGCAACCAAACTTGTGCCAAATTAACAAGAATTAAGTCTAGTTTCTGAAAAGGTTAACCACATAATTTCTGGACCAGTATCTTGTTCCCAGTTACTGTATAACCGAACCTATATCCAGATCGTTTCCCTTATGAACATGACAAGCACAAATATAATTCTAGGGCTAATAACATAGAACACCAATCACACAAAAATTGTTCAACAAGGCAACATAAACATATGATCATACATGGTGACAACTTATCAAACCCTAACCCCTACATAAAGCCATTCATAGGACCCATTATAGAGCTAGAACCCCACCCTTACCTTAGCCTTAGAAGATCACGAACCCTAGCTTGAGAAGATCACGAAACCCTAGCCTCCTCTCTCCTCTTGGCGTCGCTTTCCCCCTCTTCTCTCCTCTTGGCCGTCGCTCTCTCCCTCTTCTCTTCTCTCTAATTCTATTTTTTTGTTTCTTCTAAAATGAGCCAAACCCTAAAATACCTCTTATTTATACTTATTTAATTTTATGGGCTTTTCTATAACTTATGCGAATTACATCATGGGCCTCGCTTAATACTTCTCATATTACTATTCCCAACCCTAACAACATGCCCACATATACTAGCATTATTATTATTTTATTATTTTTCTACTAATTAAATTCCCAAACAATTCAATTAAATAATTAATTAAATTTTGGGGCGTTACAAAGGGCGACAATGTTGTGGCTGCCAAGTCGCTGTTTGGTGTATTGTTCTGGCGCATGGGCGCCAAGGGCGCCAAGATTGGCTGCCCAATTTCTGTTGTTGCTTGCTGTGTCTGGCGCAGGGGCGCCATGGGCGCCAAAACCTGGCTGCCTGTTGCTGTGTCTGGCGCAGGGGCGCCATGGGCGCCAGAATCTGGCTGCCTTGTTGCTGTATTGTGTTGCTGGGCGCCATGGGCGCCAAGGGCGCCAGTGTGGCTGCCTATGTTGCGTGTTGTGTTGCGTGTTGTGTTGCTGGGCGCCATGGGCGCCAAGGGCGCCAGTTTGGCTGCCCAAATGTGAATTTCACATTTGATGCTTGGGATGATGTGTTGATGTTGAATATGTAATTAGGCCCAAAGTTGCCAAAATGTTGGAAGTTGCTAAATTGTTGATGTGTTGCCAAAAATGTTGAAAACCGCTAAGTTGTCGATGAGTTGCCAAAAATGTGAAAGTTGCTAATTATTGTTGATGATGGTGTACCAAGTTGAATTGCCTCTATTTATTGGCAGGTGATATGTTGTAGGCCTATGGCCAACGATGTTTTTCGATGTTGTTGCGTTGCTACGTAATCGTTGTTTATTGGTTGTGCATTTACATAGCGTCGCATACATAGCATATTTTTACGATGGAGCTATGCTCAAAACACGACGGCCTGGACTGGCAAATTACGATGAAATGACGTTACGATGTTAGTGCCTCTATTTATTGGCTGGACTATGGTACCACATGCATTATAGGACGGTGGCTCTGAGTTGAGTCACATTCTGCATCCATGTTGCATACCTATGTGATTGAGACGATGTTGACTGCTGATTAAATGATGAATTGATGGTATGACCTGAATTACATATTGTCTTTCATATGTCTGATTATATAGTGCGATATCTCACCCCTTCTGTTTGAATGTTACCCCGATGTTGGTAACGTGCAAGTAATCACGAATGAAGGCTGCTCACCTTCGTTTGATCGAGTCGGTGTCGTCGCTCTGATATGTAACACTCGGGGAGGGATGAACACACATTTTTAATATTGTTGCTATTCTACTTCGTTGTTGAAACTTACGTTGTTATGTCGTTGTTTTTGAGCTGTTTGAATTGTTAAGACGCTACGTCTATTTGAGTTGACTTGTTATAAATCCGCTGCGTAGTAAGGAACAGTTTCCTGATGAGCAGTTGCTGGCCATATCAGTAGCTGGGAAGGACACAGGCTCCAGTGCTGAAACTCCTTGGTACGCTGATTTTGTAAACTATCTGGTCAACAATGTGGTACCCGAAGAGCTCACAGCCCAGCAAAGAAAAAGGTTTTTCCATTCCACAAGGTAGTATTTCTGGGATGAGCCATTTTCTATACAAGAAATGCGCAGACCAACTTCTCAGAAGATGTGTTGCTGAGTCAGAGATAGAGGACATTCTGAAGCATTGCCACTCTTCACCATGTGGAGGCCATTTTGGAGGAGCAAGAACTGCTACTAAGGTTCTACAAACAAGTTATTTCTGGCCCTTCATTTTTAAATATTCTCATGAATATGCTAAAAAGTGTGATAGATGTCAAAGGATGGGCAATATATCGAGTAAAAATGAAATGCCCTTGAATAATATCCTAGAAGTTGAGCTATTCGACGTTTGGGGTATTGATTTCATGAGACCCTTTCCACCCTCCTTTGGCAACCTATACATACTTGTAGCTGTAGATTATGTGTCAAAGTGGATAGAAGCAGTTGCTCTCCCCACTAATGATGCAAGGGTTGTGCTGAAATTTATCCAGAAAAATATTTTTACAAGGTTTGGCACACCCAGAGCTATCATTAGTGATGGGGGTACCCACTTCTGCAACAAACTGATGGAATAGTTGTTGGCAAAATACGGAGTTAAGCATAAGATTGCCACAGCCTACCACCCTCAAACAAGTGGGCAAGTAGAGCTATCAAATAGGGAGGTAAAACGAATTTTAGAAAAGATGGTGAACCCATCAATGAAGGACTGGTCCATCCATCTGGATGATGCTCTTTGGGCATATCGAACAGCCTTCAAAACACCCATTGGTATGTCTCCCTATAGACTGGTTTTTGGTAAGGCTTTCCACTTGCCCATTGAATTGCAGCACAAGGCTTTTTGGGCAACCAAGAAGCTAAACTTTGATTTGAAACAAGCTGGCAAGGCCAGAATGCTGCAACTCAATGAGCTTGAGGAATTGAGACACTTTTCCTATGAGAATGCCAAGATGTACAAAGATAAAACTAAAGCTTGGCATGATGCTAAAATTTTGAGAAAAGAACTCAAAGAGGGAGACCAAGTATTGCTTTTTAACTCTAGACTAAGGCTTTTTCCCGGAAAACTCAAATCTAGATGGTCTGGTCCGTTCACAATTCTGAAGGTACACCCCCATGGGTCTGTGGACCTAAGAAACGAAACAAATGGAAATGAATTTAAGGTGAATGGACAAAGAGTGAAGCTTTACTTGGCTGAGCCTGTGCCTAGCACAAATGTTTCCACCCCTTGAGTGACTCGCCATGAAAAAGATTGTCTAGTCAGGCTGAGGACTCTTAAACCAAGCGCTACTAGGAGGCAGCCCAGAGGCTAACTAATGTTTGTTCTGTTTTAGCCTTTGTTTAAAATTTTAAGAAGTAGGTATGAAAGTAAGACTGCTGGCAGTTTTTTCCCGGAAAACTCAAATCTAGATGGTCTGGTCCGTTCACAATTCTGAAGGTACACCCCCATGGGTCTGTGGACCTAAGAAACGAAACAAATGGAAATGAATTTAAGGTGAATGGACAAAGAGTGAAGCTTTACTTGGCTGAGCCCGTGCCTAGCACAAATGTTTCCACCCCTTGAGTGACTCGCCATGAAAAAGATTGTCTAGTCAGGCTGAGGACTCTTAAACCAAGCGCTACTAGGAGGCAGCCCAGAGGCTAACTAATGTTTGTTCTGTTTTAGCCTTTGTTTAAAATTTTAAGAAGTAGGTATGAAAGTAAGACTGCTGGAAGCACAGACGCACTATTTGGCAGCATCGCTGGTAGCACTGCAAGAGGCCGTTGTGAACAGATTAGTAAAAAGGCAAGTTTTGAAATTAAAAGGAAAAGGGGGTGCGCTGGCATTAGAGCGCCAGTCAAATAGTGGAAAGTGTATGGCAGTCGTATCACACACGCCATCAGTCAAGTCCCTTCGCATTCCCTCTCATCAAGTCACTTCACCTCACTCTCCAAGAAACCGTTTAACTACCCTCACTTCACACCAAGAAAGCAAAATCCCTTCATCTTCAACCAAGCTCTTACCCCTTCCTCCACCGAAAGCCCTCGCCCTCACCACAATAACCTTCAGCACCATCCATTATTAGACAGAACCCTTCTCACCAAAGCCCTAAAGCAACCATGGCACCTAAATCCAAATCCCCAAGGAACCAGAAAGCCAAGGCCAAACCCGTCCCTAATGAAGTCTTAGAGAGGTTACCCAGCAAGCACACGCACGCGAGCTTTACTCCTCCTCCACCCAGTATCGAAGCCCTCTCCCTAAACGAGGCATAAACCCCAAAACCATGAACTCGGCGGTAACAGAGATGTCCACAGCGCTGTGATGGGAAAAGCTAATCCAACAACCACCGTACGTTCTCCCTGGCTTCACGAGGGAGTTCTACGCCGGAATACCCAAAAAAAAGGGAAAAGCTGACCCCACCTTCTCTGTAGTAAGAGGAAGACTAGTTTCTTTCTCTACAGAGCGGATAAACGAAGTTTTGGGTTTGCCTAATGTGGATGAAAGTCTTGAGAGGATCTCTGCTACAGCAGCGGAGGGAGATTTAGCGCGATTACTCAGAGTGATGTGTCTGCCTGGTACTAATTGAGAGGATCTCTGCTACAGCAGCGGAGGGAGATTCATCTCTTTGGGTGATGAGCTCCATGCTTCCAACCAAGCACAATTTCTTCTGGCACAAAGAACGAATGTTCTTGCTGGAGACGTTGTTGCTTTCCAAGCCTTTCAATGTGGGCCAAATGATGGAAAGGGAGATTCTGGCCTGTGCCAGAAGGTCTGTGGGTGTGCTATTTTACCCCAATTTGGTAAGACTGTTATGTGAGGCAGAGGATGTGTCTCGTTTTGATCAAGAGAAGGAAGATTTCCCCCTAGACCCTCCGGTGGTGTTGATGTTAGAAGAGGAAAGTAAGAAGAACGAAGGAGAGAAGAAGGAGGAAAAGAGAAAAGAGGAGAAAAGAGAAGACAACAAGAAGGTCCCTGCTGAGGAGAACCCTACTGGGTTAACTGACGTGGTGCTGCTGTTACAGCAGCACATCCTCAATCAAGAGGCAGTGTGGATGTTCATGCGGGCAGCCTATGAATGGCACACCCAGAGGCAGGGTAAGCCTGACATGCCTGTACCTATGTTCCCTGACTGGGTGCTGCCTGAGGCAGGTCCCAGTGGGTATGCCCATGCAAAGCCTGTTCCAACCACACCGCGCCCCATGGCCAACCAAAAACCAACCACCACTACCTCCACAAAAAGGACAGCCCAAGAAAAGGAAACTGTAGTCATTGAATCAGAAAAAGCAGGAGAACCGAATGAAGGAAGCCCAAGCAGCTCCTCCCCAGTAAGTTTAGTGGGAGGGGTCAACTCTGAGGGAAAGGAAGAATCCAGCACAGAAAGAGAAAGGGAGAGTAAATCAAAGAATGATGAAGAAAGAAAGAAAGCTTCTGCTAAGGCCACCAGTGCTGGGAAGCATGCTGCCACAGCATCCTCCCCATGCAAGAAAAGGAAAAGTCCTGTTGCAGCAAGTGCTGCTGATGTGCCATTTCAGTTGCCTCTTAAGTCCACATGGACTAGGAGGAAAATGTGTGCAACCAGACCACCCCGCCGGAAAAGAATGTTGATGGAAGAGAATGCTGAAGAAGACGAGCAGGAGGATAAGGAAGAAGAAAAGAAGAAGCCGAAGAAATGATTCCACCCTGTAAACCAGTAATTTCTATTTTCTCTTATGTTTTTCTTGCAAAATGCCCATCCTCTGCCTGGTGGTTGACAGTGAGGACACTGCCTCCGCTTAAGTTGGGGGGGGGGGGGGTGGAGCAATTATATCCCTCTTCAAATCTAAAGTATGTTCCCCTAATTTCCCAAACATTAATCAAAAATTTGCTGTGTTCATTTGCTGTGTTCTGCTGCTATGTACTGTTTCTGCTAGCACTACTCTACTTGCTAGGATAGCACCTGTGATAGCATTGATAAAAAAAAAGTCCTGTTTTTCTCAAGGCAGAACCCGATGAGGGTAACCAGCAATGATATAATCTTAGAGGCGTGAATAGAATAGTCTAGCCCTTCTGGTATACATTTAACTCTTTGTCTTTTGAAATAGGTGTAAGGCTTACATAGGTAGAAGTTAGGTGAAAACTTAGCAAGGACCCAAACTGCTTGGAACTTGAAAGAAACTGCGGGTAGCATAAAATTCAAGTTTGGGGGTAGCATGCTAGTAGCAAGGCCAAGAAATGTAAAAGAGGGTGCACATGTGGTGTGCAAAAACGTGTGCAAGTATACACAGTCTAACAAGTAATAAAGTAGTAAGTAAAGATCGTTCCCACGAGGATTAAGGTTCAATTGCTAAGTCTAAGGAATAGCGTTTGATTTGGTGAGTAAAATGTAACCGAATAAATAAGTGGAATTGTTGTGCAATAAGTGACGTAATGGAGATGAAAGCAACAAGATATGAACGAGTAGAAATACGAGAGATGGTAATAGTCAAGACTAGGATCAATAAACAAACTTGTAGGTGCAGTGCTGTGATTGATGCTGTGATAGCACTCGGTGTGCAGAATGAAAGTGGATATTCCTATCGCTATGAAACGTAATGTCGTCAAGGTTTCCTTATTCCTAAGCACCCATTGAGGTTCATTACGTAGGTTGAAAAGCTTGTTTCAGTTCACACTATAGCCCTAACTTCATATTCCTATCCTTCGTTAGGAAAGAGTAATATTCCTATTATCCTTCAAACTATATTAACTTATGAAATCGGTGAGTTAACTCCTTTCAGATGTTAAAACATGTTACCCTAGTCAAAGTGATCAAGTTCGAAAAGGGTTTATAACAATGAAAACACACAAGCTAACAAGGCATCATAAATCAATCACATTAAAGCACTCTAAAAGAATATGTTTATATCACCATCGTCTTGACTATCAAAGGATTTAGCTCATGATGAGCTTAGACATGATAAAACAACACAAAGTTGCCGTAAACAGATTCCACAACATAGAAAAAGCACTTAAGGGTTGAGTTACATGAAATGGAATTTTTCCCAATCCCTTCTTGTACCATGAAATGACATTTTTCCCAATTTAGCACCAGATTAGTCTCTTCACATCTATCCAATATTTCTTCCGAGTTACTGAGACATAGATGGAATGATTCCCCAAAGACTGAGAAATCATCCATAAACACCTCGATAGACTTCTCAATGAACTCAGAAAATTGACATCATACATGTAACTCCCCAAAATTTAATTAATTATTTAATTAAATTGTTTGGGAATTTAATTGGTAGAAAAATAATAGAATAATAATAATGCTAGTATAGGTGGGCCTATTGTTAGGGTTGGGAGTAGTAATATGAGAAGTGTTAAGCGAGGCCCGTGATGTAATTCGCACAAGCTATAGAAAAGCCCATAAAATTAAATAAGTATAAATAAGAGGTATTTAGGGTTTGGCTCATTTAGAAAGAACAAAAAAATAGAATTTGAGAGAAGAGAAGAGGGAGAGAGCGACGGCCAAGAGGAGAGAAGAAGGAGAGAGCGACGCCAAGAGGAGAGAGGAGGCTAGGGTTTCGTGATCTTCAAAGGCCAGGGTTCGTGGTCTTCTAAGGCTAAGGTAAGGGTGGGGTTCTAGCTCTATAATGGGTCCTATGAATGGCTTTAAGTAAGAGTTAGGGTTTGATAAGTTGTCACCATGTATGATCATATGTTTATGTTGCCTTGTTGAACAATTGTTGTGTGATTGGTGTTCTATGTTATTAGCCCTAGAATTATATTTGTACTTGCCATGTTCATAAGGAAACGATCTGGGTATAGGTTCGGTTATACAGTAACTAGGAACAATCTAGCGGTCCAAAAATTATGTGGTTTACCTTTTCAGAAACTAGACTTAATGTTTGTTAATTTGACACTAGTTTGGTTGCATTTGGAGTTGTGTAGCTCGAGTTATAGGTGTCACAAGTTAGGTTAAAATTCTGGAAACAATCTGGATATAGGTTCGGTATTTCGTGTATAACGTTTTCGTTTGAACTCCTTTTTGAATGATTCTTGATTCATTGAAAACTACACTCAATTTTTTTCGGTTTAGCCTCAAGTCCCATGTCATTTGACTGAGTTTTGATAATCTTAGAGGTGTCACAAGCTAGGTCATGGTGGCTGTCCTGTTTTCTGAATCTTGTTGCTTACTTACTGAAACTGTACGAATTGGACCATTATTTTGCAAAATAACAATTATAGTCAGGAACTAGACATTCTTAGCTTTCCATAGAGGGGTCCTTTGCTAAGTTTCGATACCGTTTGATGGGTTAATTAATTCACCGAAGTAGAGGTATGTGTGATGGAAATTGCCCTGTGACTTGTGTTTGTTGCTTGCGGATGATGGCGCCCTATCCCTAGGCGCCATGCTCTATTTTGTTGTTGTTGTTGGTGTTGGCGCCCTGTCCCTAGGCGCCACACCCTGTTGCCTGTGCTGCTGTTGCCGTGCTGCTGTTGCTGTGCTGCTGTTGCTGTGCTGTGTTGCTGTTGCTGTGCTGCTGTTGTTGTTGCTGTTGCTGTGCTGCTGTTGCTGTGTTGTGCTGCTGCTGCTGTTGCTGTGCTGTGTTGCTGCTACTGTTGCTATGCTATGTTGCTGTTGCTGTTGATGTGCTATGTTGCTGCTGCTGTTGCTGTGCTCTGTTGCTGTTGCTGTGCTGTGTTGCTGCTGCTGTTGCTTGTGCTCTGCTGCTGTTGCTGTGTTGTGTTGCTGTGCTGCTGCTGCTGCTGTTGCTGTGTTGCTGTTGCTGGGCTGCTGTTGCTATGCTGTTGTTACTGTGTTGCTGTTGCTGTGCTGCTGTTGCTATGCTGCTGTTGCTGTGTTGCTGTGTTGCTGTTGCCGTTGTTGCCTTTGTTGCTGCTGCCGTTGTCGCTATTGTTGCTGTGGTCGCAGTGTTGCTGTTGCTGTTGCCGTTGTTTGCTATTGTTGAAAGTTGCTAAAATATTGCGATGTTGCCAAAATGTTGAATGAATGCCGTTGTACCTTCATTTGATCGAGTCGGTGTCGTCGCTCTGATACGTAGCACTCGGGGGGATGAACGTTTATTTATGTTATCTAAGTTGTATACTGTTGGATTTTGAGTTATGAATCTCGCATAGTTGCCACGATTGTTTAGTTGAACCGTTTGAATTTCCGCTGCGTAGTTAAAAGAAGTTTGACTTGTTTTGAATGTTGTTTTGTCGGTTCATCCGAAAGCGCTATGTATCTATTTTCAAAAGCGAATTAACCCGTCTATTGTTTTCACGAAGTAAATGTGGCACTCCATTGTCTGTTGAAAAAGATTTTTATGAACTCTGATTTTGCATTATTTTGCCGGGTAGAAATGGGGTGTTACAATACACCTTTGAAATGTGGTCGGTGGATTATATAGCCCAAATGGCATCCTCCTAAAGGCAAAGGTACCATAAGGGCATGTGAAAGTAGTTTTCTGTTGATCTTCAGGCATAATGGCTAATTTGGTTGTAACGTGAATAGCCATCCAAGAAACAAAAAAACTCTTTACCAACCAATCTGTCCAGCATTTGATCAATGAATGGTAAGGGAAAATGATCCTTCTTTGTAGCTTTGTTGAGTTTTCTATAGTCCATACAAATTCTCCAACCCGTGATTGTTCTTGTGGGAATTAGCTCATTCTTCTCATTAGCTACCACTGTTACCCCTTCTTTCTTAGGAACACATTGCACAAGGCTCACCCATGCACTATCTGAAATGGGATAAACAATGCCAGCATCCAGGCACTTAATGATTTCCTTCTTAACAACCTCCTTCATGATAGGATTTAGCCTCCTTTGCCCTTCAATACTATTTTTTGAATTTTCATCCAAGATGATTCTGTGTATGCAAATGGTAGGACTAATCCCCTTTATGTCAGACATTTGCCACCCAATAGCCTTCTTATGCCTCTTTAAGGTAGTAATGAGATTATGCTCTTGACTTTTGGTGAGGTCAGAAGCAATGATCACATGCAATGTATCATTTTCCCCCTAAGTAGGCATATTTCAAATGTTTGGGCAGCTCTTTAAATTCAAGTGAGAGAGGCTTTTCAATTGATGGAATGTTCTTCTTAGGGGTTTGAGTCTTCCATCTCCAAAGACTCATACTTCCTTGCCCAAATTTTCGTGACAGCTGCTTCATCATTTATCACACCTTCTTCCACGAGCTCTTCTTTCTCATTTTCAGCAAGAGCCTTGACCAGATGGTCACTGTGCTTGTGGAAGTGTTTCTGAACCACAACATCAAGAGAGACTACATAAGAACACTCCTCAGTCCCTTGCTCTGGAAACTTGAGAGCATTCATCACATTAAATTTGATCTCTTGATCATTGACCCTCATGGTCAATTATCCTTTTTGCACATCAATGAGAGTCTTCCCTGTAGATAGGAATGGTCTTCCAAGTATGATGGGCACCTCCTTATCTGCATCAAAATCAAGAATAACAAAATCTGCAGAAAAAACAAACTTGTCAATTTTAATAAGCACATCCTCTATTATACCTTCAGGATAGACAATGGACCTATCAACTAATTGAAGAGTAACAGTGGTGGGCTTAGCAACTCCAATAAGAAGCTGTGTAAATATAGATTTGGGCATCAAATTGATGCTTGCACCCAAATCACATAAAGCACAGCCAGTATAGGATTCCCCAACGGAACAAGGGATAGTGAAGCTGCCAGGGTCTTTTAGTTTTTTTGGAAGCTTGTTTTGCATGATCATACTACACTCTTCTGTCATTGCTACAGTTTCAAACTCCCGCAATCTTCTCCTTTTAGTCAGCACATCCATCATAAACTTTGCATACTTGGGCATTTGTTGAAGTGCCTCAACCAAAGGAACATTGATGTGAAGTTGTTTTAGCACCTCTAAAAATTTGCCAAACTGCTTGTCTTACTGAGATTTCTTTAACATTTGAGGAAAGGGTGGAGGTGGCACAGCTTGATCAAGCTTAGGTGATGGTACTGGTGCAGCATCAGCTGCGACAACATCTGTTGCATTTTTTTTCTTTTTTCTTTTTCTGTTCTTTTTGTACCACCACCGGTATCAAGTGATGGCCCTGCCAATTCCTACCCACTCCTCAAAGATATAGCCTTGCAAGACTCTTTCCCTTTTGAAGATGAAGCTTCAGTAGTGGGAGGTAATGATCCACTAGGCCTTTGGGTGAGAGCAGTGGCTATTTGGCCAATTTGATTCTCCAAGTTCTTGATAGCAGCCCCTTGAGTTTAATACCGAGTCTTGGTTTCATTCATGAAAGCCCTAAGCATAACTTCCATGGAATTACCAACTGCTGGTGCTGCTGCCTCGGGTTGAGCTGGGAATCCTAGTGATGTTGCTGGAGCTGCAGCAGGTGCTGCATTGTTACTCCATTTGAAATTTGGATGGTCCTTCCACCCAGGATTGTAGATATTTGAATAAGGGTTATGATTTCTGTTGTATTCTACATAGTTGACTGAAATAGGGTTTGCTGGGCATTCTTCATATAGGTGACCTCCTCCACAGGAAACACAACTGGTAGAACCTGCTGGGGCTTGTTCAATTGCTGCCTCTTTTGCTTCTAGTTTCGCTTCCGTTGCTGCAGCAATAGGTGCTACAGCACTGAGTGTGCATAAATTTTTGATCATATTTCTAAGGGAGGCTACTTGAGCAGATAAATCAGTGACTTCACTCACTTCATGCATCCCAGCCACTTTCTTCTGAGCACTCACCCTGGCTGTAGGCCATTGGTAGCTATTTGTAGCAATTGTCTCAATGAGATTATAGGCATCATTATATGAACCATTCAGCAGAACTCCACCAGAACATGCATCAAGCGTAAGCCTAGTCTGAGGTTCCAACCCATTATAAAAAGTTTCCATTTGAACAACCACAGGCAATTCATTGTGAGGGAACTTCCTCAGCAATTCTTTAAGTCTTTCCCATGCTTTAAACAGTGTTATTAATTCAGTTTGTCTAAAAGAAGTAATCTCAGTTCTCATCCTGACATTCTTTATAGGTGGAAAATATTGAATCATGAACTTTTCTGCCATTTCATTCCAAGTAGTGATAGAGTTAGGCTCTAAGGAGTTTAACCAGGCCTTAGCTATATCTTTCATGGAATATGGGAAAAGTTTGAGTTTAAAAGCATCATCAGAAACACTAGGGAGTATGAAATTACTACAAACTTCTACAAATTGTTTTAAATGCAAGTGGGGATCCTCAGTGTGACCTCCACCAAATTGACCAACTGTTTGAAGTATTTGAAACATCATAGGCTTAAATTCAAATTGAGTTGTGGCAAGTTCAGGCCTTACTAGGCTAGTTTGTATAGTTTGAGGGTCAAAAACAGCATAATCCCTCATAGGTCTGTTCCTGTCATTAGCCATGCCTATGGCTGTTTGATTTATTACTTCTTGCTGATAAAGTGGCTCGTCAGGGATACCTAGTTCAGTTCCAATTAGTGTTCCATCAGCATGTTGTGAACCATGAGGAGATGCAAGTTGGGATTCATGTAGAGAAGCCATGACAGCAGCTCCACCCAATTCAGTAAGTCCTGGATTACTGTTTATCCTATGCAACCTTCTGAACAGTCTTTCTATCTCTGGATTCAACTGAAATTTTGGTGTGGACCGCCTGTGCATATGCTGCAGCACCTAATGCTGCAGCAACAAAAACATAACACACACAAAAAAAATTAAAAAACAAAAATCACTAACTTGCTAACTAATTAAACAGTCTATTAAACTTTTCAATCCCCGGCAACGACGCCGAAAACTTGTTGTAAGAAATGGTGTGCAAGTGTACACAGTCCAACAAGTAATATATGATATGTAAAGTTCGTTCCCACGAGGATTGTAATTCAAAGAGTGTTCAATTTGGCTAACAAATTAGTGATGTAAAATAAAAGGACACAAGTTTTTGAAACAATCATTAATAAACAATTAAGTAAAAAGGGTGTTAAAATCAGAGTTGAGAATAAGTTGGAATGCTTACTATGTAAATCCATTAAAGTGCATTAATGTTGTATCTGATACTGTAGCATTAGGTGCTGTCGCATCAGCTGATACTTTTTCGAGTACTTTTCACTAGGGTTTTGTTACAAGAGCTTATGTCTAAGCCCTAAATAAGTTCACCCTAGGCTACTTACGCACTCACAGTGTTCACCTTATGGATTTTGCGCTCCTATGTCTAGGGTTTAAGAAAGGAGTATTAAAGTGTCATTTAACACTCACTATCCATATTATCTTTTGAGATCTATTTATAAACCTTTTTAGAATTTACAAATGCTACTTGAAATTAGTTGGTCATTCCTAATTTAAGATGGAAATATTAACTTCGCAAAAGATAAAATGCTTAAACATCAAACACACTTCATTAAATGCACTAAAAATTTCCGTTACATAGATCCAGACATTCCAACTAAGAGTGATTAGCTCATAATGAGCGAACAACACAAGAAAAATAACTTAAACATGAATGCTAAAGTCATAACTTAAGAAATACAAGAGAGAAATGATACTAAGATGAGAAAACCGAAGGTAGGCTCCAAGATTTTAGGCTTGAAGGTACGGATCAGCTCCTAAAATAGCAATTCTTCAAATATGTTTAGCTCCTGTCGTTGTTGCAGCAATACTCTCAGCAATAGTATTTCCACTTTGGTGGATTGAGGTAGCTCGGGTATAAAAATGGAGGAACTATTTCTAAACTTTCTCCTTTCAGACCTAGCATGTTCTATGAAGAAGAAAGGCTGCCTTTATATAGTAGTAAGGTACATGATCCAAGAAAAACCCTAGTTGGAGGCGCCCATTGTCATTTTGCGTGCCCAAAAGTACAAGTGCTTAACAAAAAGGTAGAATATTCCTTGATCTAGGTGCTGGCTCCTTACGTCGTACACTTGTCCTTATCTGCCAGCTGGGATGCGCTAAAATCAGCGCTTCCAGCATTCTCTCTCATTTGACGCAGGAAAGCAATGCTCTGGCAACTGTTGCTGCAACAATGAAACACACAAATCAATGCACAAATGGGGCACCAAGGTGCCAAAGATCGCTAATCCAGGAATGCAACAGTCACTAACCAAAACATAATATTTACACACTTGAAACAACTAATTAATTGAGAACACACAATGACTTATTCCTAAGAATGTAGAAATAATCTTATAAATAAGAGTTATCACCTACTCACTCCGTCTTTCCTCAGCTCGGCCTCTCCCTGCTCCTTCAGGCCCATGAAGTGACATCTTCGTGCCGAGTGGAGATCCGCTTGCAATGTAACTGCCTCATCCGTGGTTGAGTAGAATTTCATTTTGAGGTGAACGGTAGACAGGACAGCCCCATGTCGACCAAGGGTAGGTCGGCCAACGGTACATTGATACACAGATGCAGGGGAACACCAGGAAAGGAGTCTTCACTGTCCTGTATAATGGTTTTTCGGCATTGTAAGAGGCGTGGTGGTCGATCCGTTGAAACCAGTAAGATATGTGCATCGGTAGGGGGTGAGGTCATCACGATATATTTTCAGCACATCGAGCAGATCTTCAAAGATAATGTCAGCAGAACTCCCTTGATCGACCAAGATTCTCCTGACTTTGACATTGGCCATTACTGCTCTGATCAGCAGGGGGACATATTTGTTCGGCTTTCCGTCAAGTAAGTCGTCGTCTCCAAATGCCAAAACTGGTCTAGTGGACGCAAATTTTGGAGCGGAGGTTGAGGTGACGCTCATAATCTCCTTCCATCGCCTCTTCATCGATTTGTTGGTCTCTCCCCCTTTCAGCGGGGCCTCCCGAGATGACCATTGCCACCGGGTGACCTTTAAACTTTCAAGTGTCGGTTTCTTCTTCAGAGTCGCTGTCGTCCTTCTTGGCTGCCTTTGCAACTTCGTTCACCACCACTTTCCGTTTGCGAGGGGAGCGGGTTTGCTTCGTCTCGTCCCATTCTTCAGTTTGGCCTTTCTTTACATATTGGGTCAGCTTACCCTTTCAAATTAATTCTTCAATGTCGTCTTTGAGCGCCATATAGTTGTTTGTGTCGTCTTTGAAGCATTAGTTAGTTAGTCAGAATAAAAATGAGTTAGTTAATGGGAAGTTACATCTCTCTCAACTATAAATAGGAGGCTAGGGAGTAAGAGGTATCATTATTGAATATTGTAATTTTTTTTGGGTTAAACCAGTGTAAGAGAGTATTCTCTCTTGTGTATCATTCTTTTGGAGGAAATAACTCTTTTATTCTTTCCTTTCTTTCTCATTTCTTTTCAATAAAACGGTATCCTTTCCTATTCCAATTCTTTGGTTCCTAACAAAAGGTCTATTTCATTCATCTTCTATTATCAAGCTAGATTCACATTACTTCTTCTCTTCATATAGTTAGTTCCAATAAGATATGATTTTGCAGATTAGCAACAACAAAACATGTCACACCCTATTTACATCTTGATCCTACTCTCTTGTCAAACTTCACAGAAGAGCAATGCCTCTAGCAGAGTTATGAACTGCCGCATATTAACAAATTGAGGGCGAACAATATGCACAGAAAATCATAACTTGAACATAGTTCCATGTTCACTAACACTACCACCAGAAAGATTTCGAATTATCTGCCACAACCGCCTGCTTCTTCCGGTTCTCAGAGGACCCGAATAAGAATGTCTTCTAAATGATCTAGATGCTTGCTGCCTTCCAAATGCTGATGAGCTGAATAACTCCGAAGCTGACAACGCATTTTCGATATCAACTCCGGAATCATAGTTAGATGATGAGAAATGGCGTTGGAAATTGTCTGGTAGTTGTTCAGAAACAGTATTCAAATCAACAGATAAATTGTCACGGCTAGAACTTCTTGAAACCGCTTCTTTTGCTTCATCGCATTCATTACACACAAGTTTTAAAGCCTGAACAACCTCGCCCATGAAAGGACGATCCGATACCTCTGGTTGTACACACATTGATGCAATGGCTGCAACTTTAGCCACACTATCAAAAGGCACATCAGCTCCTAGAGATGGATCAATTATTGCTTCCAATCCTTGTCTACTTGTAAGGAGTGGACGGGCCCATGCAACAAGATTCTCTTGACCAGAAGGTTGTGACATGTCCACTGGTTTTCTTCCTGTCAAAAGCTCGAGAAGAACAACACCGTAGCTGTAAACATCACTCTTCACAAGTAGATGCCCAGTCATCGCGTACTCCGGAGCCACATAACTGAATTAGTTTTTCAAATATGCAAGAAAATATGTTAGGGAATGCATTATAGTAAAATTCAACAAGGAATTACAATAGGTTTCTAAAACAGAAACAAAAATTAAGAAAACTATGTACCCGAAAGTTCCCATGACACGAGTTGATATGTGTCGATTATCTTCATCAGCTGCTGTTCGAGCCAATCCAAAATCAGATACTTTTGGTGTAAAATCATCTTCTAGCAAGATATTGCTAGACTTGAAATCTCTATGTATGACATGGGGACTTGAATCCTCATGCAGATAAGCTAGACCACGAGCCGCACCAAGTGCTATCTTTATCCGAGCACTCCAATCAAGTGGGCTGTTTTCTCTGTCAATTCCTACCAAGAGATCAAATATAAAAAAAAACCATTAACTTGAAGAACTAAACAATTGGCATGACACAAGAGGCTGAAGCAAGCAAATTTGAGTACCATGTAAATGAGATTCAACACTGCCATTTGGAACGAGTTCATAAACCAGACAGCGGAAGTTGACTTCTGCACATATACCAATCAACTTTACCAAATTTCTATGGTGAAGGCGGCTGAGCATCTCGACTTCAGATAAGAATTCACGATCACCATGTTGATCCTCCCTTTTTAGAACCTTCACTGCTACTTTTGTCCCACCTTCAAGATCAGCCCTATAAACAAGTCCAAAACCACCTTCTCCAAGTATTCTGGAAGGGTCAAAATTATCAGTAGCTTTCTCTATTTCGTTCATAGTGAAAGTCTTAGCAGATCCTGCATAAGCAGCAATGCTAGATCGAAATGATGATGATGAAGCCGAAGTATGTGCACCTCCAACTAACGGCCCCACAGCACCTACGAACCAAGACAAGATGTATTAAGGTCCGTTTATATATTATTATTTTTTAATATAAAGTTGTTCTAAATTACCAGATCATAAGATATCACCACTTGTCTTACCTGGTTCTTTGATAAGAGGAGGCGGCAAAACCCGTGGGGTTGATGTTGGTTGAGCCGTATGACCTCTGAACTTGGACAAGGCCAAAACAGCAGCTGAGCATAAAACAACTGCTAGAAAAGCTGAGAGTGCGATAATAGTTATTGCACCCTTGCTAAGTCCACTTTTATGCTGCCTCTTTGGTATGTCGACGCCAAGAGGCTTTATTGTCCTACCATTATTGCCATTACTTGAATATGGTCCACCATCTATTATGTTAATTGAAGGTGGTAATGGAGGAGATGGAGGTAAACCTACATATTTAGAGGACACCATAAATTTTCTATCCAAAAAAGTCATGAAAAGAATACAAAAAATTGAGAATTTACACATATGTACATACCTGGATAGCTCACATATAAAACTTCATAATCACCAAAGTAAGAAGCTTTTATAACAACCTGTTTATGCCAAAATCTCTCTGAAGTTAAAAAGGCTGTGGTGTTGTCAAATTCTTCTCCAAGTGGTACTAAATCGATGAGGGCATCGGTTTTATCTGGTTGCTCGCTTGCTGCATTGGCTCCCATGATACGAACTTGACTTTGCATCATGAAAACCCCGGTGGCTATTTCAGAAGCAAGCTCTGAAACCAAAGGGAAGAAGGTGTATAGAGGAACACTTAGGCGAAGGCCAACTTTCATTGGCCATACACACTTACAGGGCACTCCAGGTGGAGAATTTGTATAGGGCTCTGAACATATAGTTGATAAACAATCTGAAAAATGAAGAGTCAATGTATATATTTCAGTATGACTATTTTCCACCATAAATTGAGGCTTATTTTAGGAAAATATTAATTATTAATTAATTAGTCTAGCCCACAGATTATTAATATTTACAGCTTTATATCAATTAACTTTTCAAAAATAAGAACATCATATAACTTAATATATGCAATTTGTGTTTTCCATCTTGAATGTGAGAACTTCTCCTATACTCCCGTCGGAAAAAAAGTTTTCCTAATCTACACTCCTTTTCAATGTTTTACATGGCTTCCTTTACATCTGACAGTCTAACATTTCACTTTTTACGATCTCCCTTTGGTCCCATATATAAATGAGAAATGCAGTCAATCACATAATATTTCTGTTGTTAATGTCAAAAAGTTTCCATAACTTTTAGACATCATACATTTAAATTTTGACACACTATCCACTTGTCCATAAATTACTACGACATACATAAGACATTTGGGAAGAATCAAGAATATCCCCCTCAATAAAACTGGGGAAATATAGTTTGTACGAAGTCTAGTCATACATTTTATTTATGAGGAATTGACAGTTACTGGCTTTGGTATTAGTACCATATAACCTTTCTTTCTCACATTGTTTTGTTCTACCAACCCTCTTCTGGTTAGTATCTCAATTACCACAGTTGTGGTTGATACCACTCATACATTAGTAGCTGGCAATGACTCGTGAGAATATAAAAATTAGGTGGGAAAATCCACACCTTCATTACGGAAATTTAGGGCTGTCTTTATTGCAGCCTCCAACACCTTAGTTGTGTTGGGTATAATGGGTGTGTTTTGTCCTACATCACCTAGGGATATGGCCTAAGTAGTGTTATAAAATTTGGGAACTCCTTATTTGACAAGCTGATTTTGTAGGGATGAGTTAAACATGGTATTAGAGACTATCCTAGATTTGCTGTTGGGCCCTATGAAGCACCGACACAGACACAAACATCGACACGGAATCGGACACATACACACCGATAATAATTTGAGAAAATAACAGTGATTGAAGTGTCGGCATCGGAACACTAAACATGTCTTCAATGTGAAGTGTCAGTACTACATAGATTGGGCCTCCTGTATCGTCCACGCTCTAGACCCAATAGGCACAGCGTGAGGGGGGATGTTGGAAAGTCCACCTTAATTG
The DNA here is from genome assembly GCA_039519185.1 of Astragalus membranaceus. NCBI lineage: Eukaryota > Viridiplantae > Streptophyta > Magnoliopsida > Fabales > Fabaceae > Astragalus > Astragalus membranaceus. The sequence continues at coordinate 52,593,775 of CM076851.1, forward strand.
CGGTCTCCCCTAGCCACCTTCATTGAACCTTCCAACACTTTAATTGTCATGGGTATGATGGGTGTGTTTATTCCGATATCACCTAAGGGTATTGTCTAAGTAGTGTTAATAAAGCTTGAACACTTTCTCACCTTAAAAGACAGTTTAGTGGGGATGAGTTAGAACTAAGCCCAAATTCTGTGAAATTCAATCTTCCCTCCATGTAAACAATAATGCCTTGCATGTTCTCAAACTTTCAAAAATATCACTAGCATCCATAAGCATAAAAGAATTAAATTGTGCAGTAAACTTCTCTTCCATTCTCACTGTCTTTCAGGAGCTAAGCAGAGAATAGGTGATTGGAGTTGCTAAAGAACATATAGGGGCATACCAAAGTATCATCTCACCAAGCAAGATAAGTTGGAGAAATTTAGCTTCAACACAAGCATCTTGAACATACTCTTTTTTTCAATGACTGTTGTTTTATCAATGTAAATTACTATCTTAATAGGGTAGACTACTAATTATCTTGAATTCTTATTTTAGAAAAGGAATTAACTAGTCATTATTTAGTCTATCATATATATTGCATTGTTAGGTACAGCTTTGTATCAATCAAATTCTCGAAAACAATATTCCCTTTTAACTCAAGTGTGCTAACCTTCATTGGGAGGTGGGGGTGGCAATGCTTGAATTCGAGGCAAGACTGGCTTCTTAAGGTTCGTCGAAGAAGACCGAGAAGCAGATACTTTAGGAGGATGAAATGGAGCTTGCAACAACAAACACAATGAATGCAAAACAGATAAGTAGATGAGGATAAAAAGACACGATTTTTAAAATATTTGTAATAATTACAAAACTTAAACCTTTCTTACTTTTGGTCGAGTGAGGGGATACTTTGAATGATGGAGAAGGAGAAGGAGAAGGAGCAGGCGAAGGAGAAGGTGAAACCTGGCTCACTGGTGATTGAATAGGGAACACAAATGGAGAATCTGCAGAACCTACAACATAGAAAATCTTCAATAATCAAACCCTTTATTTACTTATCATTGCTATAAAATAAACATCTTAAAAGTTCACCACCTTATATAGGTACCCTTACCTATGTTCATTGGTGGTGAAGTGTGATGTCTTCGTCCACTTGTTGGTAGAAGTGAGGGAGGAATCGGCTGATCTATATAAAATAAACAAACAAAAAAGTAATATAGATTCAATAGCATTGAAAAAGCTAAATTCATGGCACAATTCAATGGTTTAGCTAACAAGCCAAACCTTGATGTTTTGAAGTGGGAGGAGAAACAAAATATGATAATGCAGGAGCTGGGCTGGTGATTGTGTTCCGTGTATGGTGATGCTTGTAAAATGTGCTAGAAGGTGATGATGCAGGGGAATGATCTTCTTTGGTGGACGGAGATTTAGGAGACGAAATCACTGGCCTGGGAGCATGACGAAATGGCCTTGCTTTATGTTCAGCAGGAGCTACAGCAGAAAAAAATATAGCTAAATGAGTTAATAGTCAATTTAGTCCCTCAAATCATTATGTGTGTTGACATATATCTATTTAGTGTCTTTTTTGATAATTATAAAATTTACATTCCTTATTTGCACTGTTTTCAATCAGCCAAAACTTAAGGTCATATATGGACAGGACAGTCAATGATTGAACATGATAAGAAGCATGTATTGGCATAAGATCATTTTAAATATTTCAATACTACATTTCCAAAAGAACTCAAGCATGGTGCTAATTTTGCAGACTTCAATAAAAGTAGTTTAGTGTTACCCTATATACCTTGAGCAGGGGAGTTTACTATAACTGGTGGTAGCTTAGGTGCTTTATACAATGGTGCAGAAGCCGGTTCTCTACTGTTTTTACCATTGAAGCTTCTGGTGGGAGTTAATGAGGGAGAGATAACAGGTGCTGCACCACATTTTTTGCCCAATTAAGTGTCTATGAATTGAAGAATGAGTGCAAAATAGCATTAACAACGTAAAAGCAGTTATGTCGATCCTCGGGTTTAGAATATGCATCTTAATATAAGTAGTATAGTTTAGCTTTTATACCTCTAGCGGGAGAATGTACAATTATAGCTGGTGGTGGCTTTGGTGTTTTGTAAAATGGTGCTGAAACTGGTTCTCCACCCCCATTGAATCTTCTAGAAGGAGTTGATGAGGGAGAGATAACAGGTGCTGCACCACATGTTTTGTGCTAATTAAGTGTCAGGGAATTTGCACAATAGCATAAAAGAAACTATAGCAAACAGATACAAATCTTGAAAACATTAGAATCATAGCTACAGCAGAACATCTAAATATTGTGGAAAAAACAATAAAATATGAAAAAGGTTCCTGAAAAAAAAAAGATACTTCGTTGTTAAGCTACTACCTAAAAAGTATGAGTGCTATAGTTATAACTAAACTAAATTAAATGATGTAACAAAAACCCAACTGCTAAATATTTTTTTTTAAAAAAAAAAGAAAAATCAACTGAGGGAGTTTGATAATAGAGAAAATCCTTTCTCAAAATTTGCACCTGGTAATTTGGTTGGAGATACTGATGGTATGGATGGGTGGGCCAATGGTGGATCTACTGGAAATGGACTTCTTGGTGATGAAGCTAATGCTGCATGAATACAATAAAAGAGAAAACAATAAGACAAATACAATTAGAAAAATTTAATAAAATTAAAATTTGATATTTTATCTTTATCCCTTCTTTCAGTGAAGTAATAAGATTAACCAAGTCATATGAATGGAGTTATTCTTGGGGAAATGGGGTTGCCAAATAGCTGGTTATTTTCCATCTTCCCTGATGGAGATGCAATAGCTTATGTGCTATAATATAAAATGAAAGAACCAGTTTGGTTCAAAGAACATTTCCTTTAGTTTTATGTTTTGATAATAATAAAGCAAGAGAACAATTTGTCTACTAACTATTTGTTCGAGTGTGCGAGATTATATAAGATCTCTGAACAGAAGATACATGGATTAACTTCACCTTCTAAAGCTTTGATTTAAATGAAGTTAAATGTTTTGGTAGTAAACAACTTCTTAACTTAACGAAAAAGATTTATAAAAACGATCAACACAATTTGAACCCCCCTTTCTTGTGTTTTGAGTACCTCCATAAAATAGGGGTTTTAAAACCATATGATTGAATTATATAGATGAGTCGGTAAGACTAGACAACATACGTGGCATTAGTGGCTCTGGGCCTGGGGTGTGAGTGGGACTATTATTTGAAGTTCTATTATGAAAATCAGGCGGAAAACTTCCATGATGAGTTGGTTGGCTGACTGGTGATTTTATTGGTAAATTTGCAGGAGGTGTTGCAACTGGAGCTGTTCAAAATTACATATAAAAGCATGTTAAGGGCCAATATCAGCTAGAAGCAAGAAATTAGCAATAAAGGAGGAATAAAAATTATAAACATCAATGAGAACTACCTTGTGAGATTGGCTCTATCATGTGACCTTTACTGGAATTATTTCTATGTACAGACGGAGGTAAACTTCCAGGTTCGGTTGGCTGACTAACTGGCGAATATTTGGGCAAAATGAATATAGGAGCTGTTCAAAATGCATTAAAAGAGCATAATTTTGGATTAGTGAGAACTGGAAGTAGGATAAGAGAAAAGGAAATTTGAGAAGATAACTTTTTAACTTCTATCACATGCCTGGTGAAATTTGCTCTAGGGGGTGACCTTTATTTGTGCCTTCTCTATGAGCACTAGGAGGCAAACTTCCATTTGCAGTTTGATTGCTTACTGGTGAAATTATGGGCACATTGGTAGAAGGTGATGCAACTGGGGCTGTTCCAATAACTAGAAGCTTGATGGTTAAGTAAAGGAAAACCATCCTGAAAGAATTCAGATCAGGATTCTCTAAATTCAAAGTTTCCTACATTCACGTGGATTTAAAATGTGATGAGAGAGAATATGTAGAGGGAGTTGGTGAGTTAGAGAATTAAATGAAGGTGAATGTAGGAAACCTTGAATTTAGAGAATCCTATTCCGAAGAATTCTAATTACAGGACAAGACTTTTTATCACATACCTGGAAAACTTGCATGTTTAATTGGTTGGCTAACAGGTGAAGTTTTTGGCAAATTGTTTGAAGGTATTGCAACAGGAGCTGATAAAAAAGAAATAGAAAAGCAGAATATGGGTCAATATCAATGGGAAGGTTCCCTTCATAAAAGAAACTTCTCAGTCATGTACCTGGAGCAGTTGTTGAGGATACAGGAGGTCTAGCAGTAGGTTCTTCTTTTCTTTGAGGTGGACTTGGTTGTATGGATGGTGGCACATTCCTTTCAGCATTTGATGGTGTTGGAGCAGCCTTAAATGGTGGTGATAATGTTTTTGTGCTTGGACTAGGACTATGACTAGGAGAAATCGACGGTTCAATTCCTTTAATCTTCTGAGGAGTTGGAGCTGATGTAGGAGGTGGTAATGTAACTGGAGGGTTCAAGAAGGACCCTGGATGATGAAAACCAACTTTTTAGTCACATGATCCAAATATCGCCTAATTGACTTAAGCCATGTTTGGATAATCAACTTAATTAAGTGCTTATGGTATAAGCGCTTATCATATAAGAGCCTATGCATAAGCTGTTTCTATAAAAAATGATAAAATAATGTTAAACTATTTTTCTATAAGCTATCCTGAAGAGCTTACGGAAATTAGCTGAAAAGAGCTTATGAACATGTCATAAGCTATTTCCATAAGCTTTCCCAAATAGTCTCACAAGTGCTTATGCCAGTAGATAAGGCCAAATAAGACGATCCAAACGGACCCTTAGGGAGTGGGATTACCATTTGGTTGAAAAAGGCCAGGCGCTTCGCTAGTGGAAGGATCCATAGGTAAGGTTGCTGGAGATGGGGATATAACAAAACCTGGAAGAAGGACAATAAGTGAATAATCAAGTTCAAAAAGCTCAAAATCCAATACCTTAGATTTAGATTAGATCCTGTTTCAATACCATTACTCTCTGAAGGGCTTGATACAATGCTTCTCCATGACTGTCCATGATTGATAGAACTAGGTGCTTCTCCTTCAGGATGAACGACAGGAGAGAATGCCGGAGACGGGGAGATAACCGACCCTTAAAGAAGACATTATCAGATGGAAAGCCACAAATTTCATTGGAGAATATGAAAAGTTGTTAAAATTTTTATTAGCAGGCTCAAAACTATCAAATTAAATGACTCAGATTAATTAATCAGGCTAACATATAGGCTCACATCAGCAACATCTTCTGAAAACTTAACAATTTGGAATCTTGGCATCACTTTTTCTCCAAATGAGAGGAAAATTTTCAAACTTATATTTTCTACATCTACAGATTTAAGTATTGCAGACAATTAGATTCTTAAGGCACAACTCTGTCTCTTTTTAATTGGCATTCAAGCAATCAATTCACATGCAAAAAGTACCCTCACCAGTAAAACCTATAAGCATCAAATTTCTATCCTCAGTGGAAGAGAATTCCTCACATAAAGCATTAATAGACAAATCGGTAATTATCAGCTGAATATGTTGTAAGCAGACAATGTACTTTATTAAAATTATAATTATAATAGCAACAATTAAAGAAACCAATTTCTAGCAATAGTATAAGCTGGGTCATATTAAAATGATTAGTTTTCAACACAGAGTTTTGAAAATTAAATACCTACCTTCAGATCCTTGGGCTACCACTGCAAAGGCAATGATACAGAACTTCACTAGGTACATAATCATTGCCAAAACCACCCCTATCTTCATATCAATTTCAAAACACAACCTCCTCAGAAGTGAGATTCAAAGGAATAACAGGATAATAAATAGAGGAATAAATTAGAGATTTGGAAGTTGATAACTTGAAGGAAGAAGAACAAGGAGAAGTTAAATTGAGAAAGAATCACATATAGTGATTAGTGACATCAGGGGTATGAGAAGGAAGGTTATAGAGCAAGGAAGAAGAAGAAGAAGAGAGTTTGGTGAAAAGGGTAAGAGAAAGAATAAGTGTATGTTGAGAGTATGAGCTTGTGAATTGGCAGAGAGATAGTTTAGAGACTTCCATGGAAGATGTAGAAAGATGAACTGTTCTCTTTGGATACTAGAGTTGGTAAATAGATCAAGTTTAAAATTGATCCAGAGCAATAAAAATATGAACTTTGTGTATTTTACAATTCACAGTCCACTTACACTTCAAGGAACCTCAAGAATGGAAAAAAGTTAATTAACTTACAGACCCCCTTCTCCTTATCAGAGAGAGAGAGAGGGGCAGTTGAGGTGGGACAGAGAGCAACCGGAACAAAACAGTGTTACTTAATTTACTTTGTATTTTTTATATGATATATATATATATATATATATATATATATATATTATTAAATTACACTCAAAAAGTTACATTAATAATAATACTTTCTTGACATTTTATTGGATAAATATTTTTTTAATTGAAAGTTACTATCATATAAATCATATGGACATAGATTAGTTACCGATAAAATTGATGGATATTGTAGACTAATAACATGATAAAAAAATAAAATATAAATCATAGATGTAAATTTTATATATAATCATTTGTTTTGTGACACATTTGGTCGATAATCGGATGTCATATGGTTTTTGTTTTACTCGAGAAATATAGATAGAGACTTCTTTTTGTTCGATTATTGTTGGCTATTTACGGAGTGTTCCCACGCGTAAATGAATATCAATATCTCAAGATTTTTTTAGGTGTAAATTAAGTACTCTCTGCGCGTAAATGCATAAACTAATCATTCGAGCCGAATAGAACTACGATGAGCGATAAAGCTCTCCCTCAAGAATTTTAACATTACTACATTTCTAATACTGAATTCGAACTCGAGACCTCTGATTAAGTTGAAAGAGATTAATCACAATTTGTGCATAATATACTATTTCACTAAAAAAAGACTTTGATATTATAACAGCTAATTAATTTTTAGGCTAAAGTTATAGAGTTTGGGGTTGTTATCAATAGGTGATAATTACCAAACTTTTGTTTTAATTTCAGTTTAATGGAGGTTGCCTAGTTGCTTTTCTTCTTCACTTTGGAAGGTCTCTTTGGCCATCTTGAGAAAGTGATTTATTGATAACAAGGTGTGCCACGTGTCAATATTTTGTTTCTGATATACCACTCAGTCCTCCCCCACATGATCTTATAAATTAATGGTTGATTGACTTGCGAGACACATAATAAATAAAAAATGATAATAAATTAAGTTTAATAGTTCTAATAAGTTTTCAATTTTGAATCATAAATTGTTTAGGAAAAAAGCAAGGGATGCTATCAAACTATATTTGTGCCTACAAAGACCAGAATTTCAATAAAAATAAGAGTAAATGCCCATTTTAGTCACCGACAATTTTTCAATAGGATAAATTGGTCATTGACAATTTTTTTGGACAAATAAGTCTCTGACATTTTCAAAATGGGGACAAATTAGTCCCTGGGTTAGGGGCTAATTTGTCTTCGTTTTGAAAATGTCAGAGACTTATTTGTCCCAAAAATTTGTCAGGGACCAATTTGTGTTATCAAAAAATTCTCTGGGACTAAAATTAGCCTTTAGTCTAAAAATAAAATCAATTACTAGCAATAAGAGGTGGCTGATCCATTTAAAAGTAGTAATACCAGCTGGTCAAAAGTACTTGGAGAGATAAGAGGAAAAAATATGGTAATGGCACCCATGATATTCCTTTATAATGGACAAAAAGCAAAACTTTATGAGCATTTTTGTAGGTTAAGAAAGTTTATGTAAATTCCACTTATGATGAGAAATCCAGACACTAGTAATGGTCCATTAAGTGTTTAATTGCGGTTTATATTGCACTATCCAATAACCTTTTTAGGTTGATTATTGCCTAACTATTTAGTCCGTGGACTTTTATCAAGTGTTGCAATTGTACCCATAAGTCTTTATTAATTAGGAGTTTTTTCATTACAGAGCAATTTGTGAGATTAGATCATGTTTTTTTTCTCGATAAACAATGATATATTGAATAGAGTATTAGGTATGCTCAAAACCAGAATAACACAAAGGGATCAGAGATTGTTGATAGAAGTGAGAGCATTGTTCTATCATAGTGGTGGAGACAAACTAGAATCTCTTCCAGCCCCTGAAAGATAAACCAACACTAAGACAGATATTTGATACGAGATACAATCGAGTCTAGCTTTGCTTCTTCACCTCTAAAACACACACACCATTCCGAGCTAACTAGATGCACCAACAAGATGTCAACCAGATTAAAAATTTAACCTTCTTGGATTTCTTCCCAATACATAGCTCGCCAAAATGAGTGAAAGGTTTGTGTAAGTTCTGAGAACTAGGCAAAACAATATCAAGCCATCGCTCCACCTCCCGCCACACCTTCCTCGAAAAGTCGCAATCCAGAAATAAATATTGAGCTGCCTCTATGTGATTATTACAAAGCACACAGACTGCCCCTTCCTCCGAGAGAATGATATGACGCCTCAACAGGATGTCGAGAACCGATAAAGCATTAATAAGCAATCGCCACCCAAAAGCAAGAACTTTCGATGGAATTGAAGTTTTCCAAAGAACTTTAAAATTTGAAAACTTGCTGTCTTGCACCTCTGAATGCGTTGAATCTCTTGACATCAGAAAGAGGTAGCAAGATCGCACTAAGAAACACTTTGAGGGCTCCAAAATCCAACTCCAAGAATCTGATCGATCACAATTAAAACACACCTCCCTTAAAATATCGGTCAAAACAACACCGTCGTCACTGGGAAGCTGCGAACCAAACGAAAAGGCAGACAAGTTCCAGCATCAACTGCTTTGACGCCACATACCAAGATCAGCAATCTTCGCATTTTGCTACGAACAACCTGCAAAAATGTTAGGAAAATCCAGCTTCAAAGGACGTTTCCCAATCCAATGGTGATGCGAAAAACTCACACCACAGCCATCTCCCACCCCCTTCTAACATTCGCCTCAAACCACGCCTCCGAAAACTGCTCCTCACCCACCCTACTAAGGTCACACCACCATTAAGAGGAGTCTGTCCTTCTAACCGGTGGTATTCCGGTAAAGAAAATAGAGCCCAAATCATCGTACCGCACTACAACATTTTGACCCTACGGCAACGCCTGAAAACCGTTGCGTAAAGCCAAAAAACCGTTGTCTTTGCTTTCGGCAACGGTTTTGAAACCGTTGTTTTCGCGAGCGTTGCCTAAAATATAGGCAACAGTTTTTTGTAACCAATGGCAACGCAAACCTAAAACCGTTGCCAATAGTAACTTAAACGCAACGGTTTTGATCTTCAGGAAATGACAACGGGCTGAAACCGTTGCCACATATGGCAACACTAAAAACCCGTTGCCATTTATGGCAACACTGAAAAACCGTTGCCACATATGGCAACACTGTTAAAACCGTTGCCTAATAATTTAAAAGAATTACTCAAAAACCATCCTCGTATATGAGTAAAACCGTTGCTATTATTGACAACAACAAAAAAACATTGCCAAAAAAATGCTTTTTAATTTATCACCAAAAAATTGTAGGAACAGTTACATAACAATATTTAGATAAGAACTCTGCACACAGTGCTTTCACCTTGTACAAGCTGAACCCCTTTTTATGAACTAACAAGTACATTAATCTAACAGTGCTACATAGCTCCTTTGAAGTTATTATATAAAACAAAGTTGCTTGATCCATCATGTCTTGTTGGTTAATCTTCATAGTCCCAAATATCTGCTGCACTCTTGAATGGCCCTTCATCCTTGTTCACAAAGAGATCTTCACCATCCAGAACTCTCTTCTGCATATATCGATAACCAAGGAAAGTTACATAAAGTAATTATCCATTATTATTCTGAAATACACAAATAAATTATTAATGTTATTTTCCCTATGCTTTTACCTGGTCTGGTATATTGCTAAGTGCTTTGAAGTCTTGTTCTGGAACTTGCCAATTAAAAACAACCACATTCTCTTTGATTCTGTTTGGGTTAGTTGATTTAGGAATGACACTTGTCCCTCTCTGAATGGCCCACTTCACTAGCACCTGCCCTGGACTCTTGTTCAGCTTCTTTGCCATCCTATCAACCGTTTGATCATGAATCAGATCTCTCCCACCATCTGATGAGCCTAGTGGTGAGTAAGCCTGCATATAAATATCAGTTTTGGTATTTCAATCATGACCCTCTATCACAAAACCATCATGACAATAAGAAAATAAAAAATAGCAGTTTGTTATTTACAGTGACATGGATGCCATTCTTCTTGCATGCTTCAAGCATCTTATCATTTCTCCAACCTGGATGCATCTCACAAAACATCAAATACGCAAATTCAGTAGGAGAAACAAAACATCAAATACGCAAATTCACTCAGTTATGTAACTGCACAGTTCTTATCTAAATATCTCAGACTTTGTAAGAGCATAACAAAATGCAGTCATGTTTTCCATATCAGATGTGGTGGTGACAGACAAGAATGAAAGTATATATTATTGTGGCCTTCTTTACAGCAGACTAGTCAAACCAAAAGTGAACTAACATTGATAAGAGTGGCAGAGTCAAAAAGCAATTGAAGCAAACAACTAACATTGATTGTGGCCTTCTTTGCTCTGTCTACATTTAGTAACCTTCAGTGTTAAATCAGAATACAATCAATTTAATAATAACAACATAGTAAGAAACATCAACACAATGTTATTTATTTATTTTAGACCTGCAAAACCACTATACATTGTTCGACAACAACAGCCGCATGGACACTAGTACATATGCTTGTAATTAACATTATGCATCACAGAGGGGAAAAACAAGCAGAGAAGTTGATTTCAAACAAGCAGAGAAGTTGATTTCAAATTGCCTGGCTTGTAATTAAGCTCACATAACTATTACTATTTGCCATAAACAGTATATATTGTGTATTACTGATCATAAAGACACACTCAAATCATAAAATTACAAAGTGAGTGACTGCTCATGGAACACAGAAATAAAAGATGAGGAGTAAATAGATCATTAGGTAAGAAAACCTTGAATCATTCATTAGTGTTGTGGAGATGGAGCAATTGCAGGTGCCGGTGAGGGAGCAATGGTTTGATGATGTGCAAATCCAAATTTGTTGATGAGCTCATTAGCAGTATCTGAAGGGTGGTACTCATCCCAAAACACATATTTGCTTCTATCTTTGCACAGTGTTGATGCAGGTACACATGTAACGAGCTTCCTTAAAAAAACTTGTCTGCAGCTCTTTTTCCTATTTTTACTTTAATTAGTTCCTGTGTCCCCTTAAACAGCTCAATCTGTTTATCCAGAGATAACTTTTGGATCTGCAAGAGACATATATAGTAAGTAATAATATATATCAGTGTCATGCATGCTAACTATCCTTGCTTAAAAGCCATAAGGCATCACAACTTACAAAATAGGCGCCAGTTTCATTCAAGATACCACCACCACCAGAAGCATAGTTTAACCCATTTTGTAGTACTGCAGGGGGCCTTGGGAGGCCTAATTTGTCACCTGAAAATTTAATTGTTCAACATCATTATATCTTTGCATACTCTAATTCAAACTTATTCATACAATTAAGTGAAAAGATGATGATTACCTATGATATCAGCAACTGTGCGACCATTAGAGAACCTTCCATTAGGTAAGCCATTACCCATGTCTATACCATACCAAGGGAGGTTCGCCTGAGCAAGGCTTCTAGAAAGATACCTGTTATTTCCAACATCCGAAACTTGCATAATTGTCTCAACTCTTAAATGGCTTCCAGCCATATGAAGCATAGACTACCATTTCTCTTTTCCTTTCAATAGATGATTTATATACTTTATTAATCACAGGCAACAGCTAGAAGTAAACTAAACAAGTATACAAAAAGTCCCAAAACTGGACTTTATATATTGTTTTATATATTGTTTTATAAGCTATATGGAAAAAAAATACGAAACAAACAAAAATCAAATGAAACAAGTTATAATTCTAGTGAGGAACAACACAAACTGGACAATTGGAAGTTGAGAATGAGATAAAGGAACTTACCAATAGGGTTAACATTGCCTCAATAGCTTTCAAGATGGAGATGCACATGCAAGAGGATCTCCACACACCTGCAACTCCAATAATCAAATAACAATAACCGATTAGAAACAAGTAAAACAAAGTAACAATTATGTGTAATCCCAAATTCAATAGTAAAATGTCATAATATTTCTTTCATAAGCTTTTTTTTTGTTTCTCTGTGCAAGCCAACAAATAGACCAAAGACACCAATACATAATCATCTTAAGAATCAATGCTGTAAGAAACATTAAAACTTACATTCAGAACCACAACATTCAAACACCAATACATAATCACCTTAAAGACCTACTACTTATTCATGCATCAGCTGCAACTGCAGTTTCAGTTTTACTGCACTAAGCGTAATGCCAAGTGCAAAGTCCGCTATTTCATAGCCGCATATCAAAGGCCCTGCATTAGACAAAGTCAATAAGTTCACAAAAAAATCTATAACTAAGAACTAGATTAAGCAACAAGCCAACAACCAAAAAAGAAATTTAAATGTAAATCACTCCTCTTTTTTACATTCAATATCAGCCACATTAGATCTACAAATGCAATTAACAATCCCAGCCACAAAACAATCCCAGTTCATGAGTTTGCTAACGCCAGGCCACATCTCTTCATTAGGAGTTCCCAACAGCCTGAATATATGAAGGAGTTGTTGCAGCTCGGAATCACCAGGAAAGAGTGCTTGCTTGGTGACAAGTTCAGCTACAATCAAATCAAATCGATCCAGATGATGAAAACAAATAAAAGATAGAACCTGGTTGAGTTGAACAAAAACAAGATCCTTACTAACCAAATATGCAGGAAACGGACCATATATCCACCGCCATTGAGTAATGAGTAGCTCCCAGAAGGACTTCAGGAGCTCTATACCACAGGGTTAGTATCTGAAAATGACAAAAAAAGATTGATGATCCACTGGCCAGTGCAGTGCAGTGCAATGCAATACAAAGAAAGGCAGAGTGAGCGAGTCAAACAAACAAGGGGTGGGCCACGAGAACATGCCATCGCAGAATTCCTTCAGTGGAAACTATATGCATAGACATGCAACACTATACTCAGATTCTTTTAGCCAAACCAAATAAAATTAACACTGTCAATTATGAAATGAACCTTTTCATTATTTTCAGCACTAAAACTAACAGTCAGTTATAGCAGAATTCTCATCAGCAAAATCACCCTTTTTCAATAACTTGATCTTTCTTCTGTAGGCAATTTGAACTTCTTCAGCTAAGTTAGCCAAATTAAGCATGTGGGAAAATGATTTAGCTATGACAATAGAATCCCCAGCATCAAGACCAGTTAGCATATTCCCAACCTCCTCCAATTTCTCAGGTTTAATTGATCCCTACTTATATATATATATATATATATATTACTCAAAATAGTTGAGTCATCTCTAAACTACATTGAAAGTAAAATATCTTGTGATTTGTGATTGGTTGTTAGTGTAAGAAACTTTTATGGCGACCGTGCATAACAATTAAACTCATACGACAAAAAATAGAAAGCAAGAGTAACATCTGGACTAAGAGCAACTAAACTGACTCAAGAAACACCAAAAAAGTAACCTAACTATAGGATCAACAATTTAATGAATACTTCTTTCCAGTAAAAGCTTGAAATTTTGGCTTTTCCTCCTTCTGAGATGACTCTTGACTTGTGTTTATCAGAGAAGCCTATTTAAGAGACAATATGTCAAATATCAATACATTGCAAGTTGTAGGTAAGTCTCTGTTGCTCCACAAAGATTAGAAAAAGATAAAACAACTCACCTTTGGCCGTGTTTGAATCTTTGGTGTATTTGCATTTGACCCGAACACGAGCTTTCCACAAGTTCTCTTGCAACTTCTCTTTTCATTTTTAGTTTGTTGCTCCTTTGGCATTGTAGAGGAAGTTTGTTCAACTGATTCTGTTGAAGCTTTGCCATCTAAACGTCTTCCGGTACCATTAAATGGGATGATCCTAGGAGTCTTTGTTGCTGGCTCATCTTTAGCTGAAATGAAAAGAATCAAGAATATAGTCAGAATCTTTGTTGCTGGCTCATCTGCAGTAGAAAAAAATACTTGAGAAAATTCTTAAAGCTTGTTCCAACAGATGAGTAAGAATCGCGACCTTCTGGATGTTCGTGGTCACACAAAGCAGGTGGAAACTTCTTCTCAAGTTCTTTGTAATCAAGAGGTGGAGCAAAATCAACTTCACAGTCTGTTTCAATTATACTGACTGCAGTAGAGGGTTTAGTTTCAACCACATTTATGTAATATTTTTTGTTGTTATAAGGAATCATCATAGTATCACCAGTTGTCAAACATGAGTAACTCCTCAATGAAGTTTCTAACCTGCAAATGATCAAAGTGAAGAAAGAAAATATTAACTAACATAATTATGAGGTTTCTGTAAAATGCAAGTAGATAAGGTGTTAATTTATACATGGCTTTTGGATTGGAGATATCCAAAAAATCCTTGGTGTGAGGCTGCAGCTTCACAAATGTTCCTTTTGCAAGACTTTTGCTTCTTAGAACCACAAGGTCTCCCTCTTGTAGGCACATATTTTCCATCATCTGAAGATTAAAACGAAAAAATAACTAGATAGTGTAAATAAAAATGATTAACTATTTAACTAAGAGAAAGAAATATGAATAAAGAAGGAAAGGAAATAATACCCAGTTTGGCATATATGTGACCCCCTCATCAGCAGTGAATTCTAAGACCCCACAGCGAGTAACTTTTTCAGCACTAGGATTTCTCAATTCAAATAACATTGGGTATTCAATGTGCAAAGATGCTGAAATATTTTCACCCTTTTTCAGCACTAAAATTAACACTGTCAGGTATAGCAGAATTCTCATCAGCAAAATCACCCTTTTTCAATAACTTGATCTTTCTTCTGTAGGCAATTTGAACTTCTTCAGCTAAGTTAGCCAAATTAAGCATGTGGGAAAATGATTTAGCTATGACAATAGAATCCCCAGCATCAAGACCAGTTAGCATATTCCCAAGCTTCTCCAATTTCTCAGGTTTATGATTCCCTTCATACTCTGCTGATAGCTCATAACAATCTTGAACCTAACATGCATCAAATTACTAAAACTCTTAGCCACAAGTTCAGAAATGTAGTGAAACCAATAGCTTAACTAAGCATTCAACTGAAATAAACGAGAAAAAAAAACCCTAAAATACGATAATACCTGACGATATGGGGATCGCGAGAGAGCATTCGTAAAATGGAAACTTTGCGGAGCATGGTGGGAGGGACACCTTCGTCGTCCTCGTGGAGGCGAGTCTTCTTGAGCGCAACGATCTCACCATTTAGAGTTCGCGCATGGTGAGTTCAGATTTGTGAGAATCTGATTTCTGATTTTGCGTTTCTGAATGGTGGAGCTGAGAATGGTGGGTGGAGGGTGAGCTCTGATTTGCGTTTCTGAGAAAGGAATGCGTATAGATTAGGGTGAGCTCTGCGTATGCGAAGTGATTTGTGAGAGAAGTGATTTAGGGCTGCGTATGCGTGGGTTAGAGAAAGGAATGGATTTTCTATTTTTTTTATTTTTAATAATTTTCTCTATGGCAACGTTTATGAGCCGTTGCCTAAAGCTTAAACCAAAAACCGTTGCCGTAGACCATATGGCAACGTTTATGAGCCGTTGCCTAATGATTAAACAAAAAACCGTTGCTATAGACTATATGGCAACAGTTTTGAACCATTGCCAATAAAAATATTTTAAAAAAAATGAATCAGCAACGGGGTCAAAAAACCGTTGCCATTGATGTCTAAGGCAACGGTTTCTTTTTGCGTTGCAAAATTAGGCGTTGCCGTAGGGTCCAAATGTTGTAGTGCCGGTAAGAAAGAATATCCCTCCACGAAGCTTCCTCATCCGACAAAATATGCCATTTCCACTTAACCAAAAGGGCAATGTTAAACAACTCAATATTTTTAATGCCAAGGGCACCCTCCTTCTTAGACTTGCAAACCTTATCCCACCCCACCCAATACATACCTCTAGCATCATCTTTTATACCCCACAAAAAGTCTCTTTGTATTTTAATCAAAACTCTTGATCACCATCTTCGGCGCCTTATAAAAAGATAAATAGTAAAGAGGAATACTATTTAAAATAGAATTAACAAGAGTTACCCGACTACCCATTGAAAGATGACACCCTTGCCACAGAGACAACCTTTTGCGAAGCTTGTCAAGTACTGGTTTCCAAGTTGCACTCCTTCTTGGATTTGCCCCCACCAAAATACCCAAAAACTTGAAAGGAATAGACTCTGTTCGACAATGAAGAAACGTTGATGCCGAATTCAAGAAATCCTTTGAAACATTAATCCCAATAAGCTTGCTCTTGTGAAAATTGACTTTCAACCCCGAGACAAGTTTGAAGCTTCTAACTCGAAATATTCCCCGACGTGGCATTCCCCATCATAATTGTGTCATCGAAAAATTGTAATACTGAATAGTGTAAAGAATCATGAACCTTAAACTCGACAAAGGAACCTAACTCCACCGCCTTAGCCATCATAGTCGTTAACCCTGTCCTCGGCCACAATCAAAAAAAGAAAGGGTGAAAGAGGATCCCCTTGCCGGAGCCCTCTTCCAACTTGAAAGTCTTTTGTGGGACTACCATTAACCAACACCGACATAAAACTAGAGAACACACAAGCCTTCAACCATCTAGTCCACTCCAAGCTAAACCCCATCCTTTCCATCATATACCCCAAAAAATTCCACGAAATAGAATCATACGTCTTTTCAAAGTCCACTTTGAACATCAAAAAATCTTCATGCTTTCTCTTTGCCAAACCAACCACTTCGTTCACCACCAACACGCCATCTAAAATGTTACCTCCCCCCCCCCCCCCAAAAAAAAGAGGATTGACCTTTGGAGATCACTTTGGGGAGTGTAACACCCCTTTTATACCCGGTAATTATTTAATAAAATCAGAGTTACAAAAAATTATTTCATACTTCGAAAAGAGATGTCACACATTCATCGATAACCAAAAAGTCACATACGGTATATAACACTTTATCAAAAAGGGACTAAGCCCATAACACCGGTTTAGTTAACCACATCGCCAAAAATACATCACCACGCAGCGGAATAGAAATAAATTTTCAAAACATAAAATCATAACGTACTGAATGGACTCCAAACAAATAAAATGTAACAGCCAAAGTCTAGCGTTCATCCCCCCTTGAGTGTTACATATCAAAGCAAAGGACACCGACTCAGACTAGTGAAGGTAGCTAAGCCTTCACTCGCGATCACCTGCACGTTACCGCATAGGGGTAACATTCAAACAGAAGAGGTGAGATATCTTCAATATAATAGCGTAAATGATAGGAAATATGCTAGAATATGACAACTATATCTACCACTCCACTACACACATCGAATTATAAACACACGTCAAATTATAAACACCACCATCAGTCACCAAATGTCATGATAATGCATGAATGCAACCCACACCAACGGGCATATGCATGTGGTACCAAATCACCGAAAGTTTTGCCTGTAAATAGAGGCGTCACCAAGATTGAGAGCTTTCACACCCGGCTCACCAATTTAGAAAAATTGAGCTCTCACACCCGGCTCACTAGTTTTAGAAAAATATGAGCTTTCACACCCAGCTCCAAGACCAAAGGCCTTCACCGAAATAAATGCGTATGCTGTATGCGACACCATGAATGCACACAGACAATCATCATAAATTAGTCACAATGTGACACACCAAAAATCAATCACCGAATATCACCAAAATCGGGCTTCCACACCTAGACCAACGACACCGAAAAACACCAAACTACCCGAAACAACGGAACACCAAGATTTGGAGCCTTCACACCTAGCTCCAACAACACCAATACCTGAGCCTCCACACCTAGCTCAGACAGCACCAAGACACCGAGATGACAACAATTTTCCAAAATATTTGAGACGCGATGATTTTCCCCAACACCGGAGACAACAACAATTTTTCAAAATATTTGAGACGCGACAATTTTTTTTGTTCAAAACAGCAACATTTAACGGCTAAGCCAACGGCTAACAATTTCCAGAAAATAGATCACTTTGCCTCAAATTAGAATATTCAGCTAGGCCTCTGAATAAGCTTTCCAAAGCATTTTGAAACGTCTCAATCGGACTCCCGAGTCAAAAGATATTTGAAAAACAAAACAGGAAAAACTGAGACACATCCTGGAAACGGCGCCCAGGAGCAGGGCGCCTAGCAGGCAACACGCGGGAACTGGCCAACAAACAGAAACTGGCGCCCTTGGCGCCCAGGCAGGCGCCCAGCAGGCAACACTGCAGGAAATGGCGCCCTTGGCGCCCAGACAGCCCAGAACAGCACAAAAACGCAACATGGCACAGGATATGGCGCCCTTGGCGCCCAGGTAGTCCAGAACACAACAGAAACCGCAACACAACACGGAACACACACCAGACACGGCGCCCAGCAGCAGGGCGCCTAAAACAGCAACACAGCAGAAAAATGCAACACACAGGATGTGGCGCCCAGGCACAGGGCGCCGTTTTCTGCAGCACAGACACAAAACGCAACACGACCAGACATGGCACACGGCGCCCACACACAGGGCGCCAGAAACAGCAACACAGCGCCCAGCAATGGCGCCCAGCGCCAGGGCTCCAAAAACAGCAACTAGGACAATGGCGCCCTAGGGTCAATATTTTCGTTATTTCACCAATTCAAATCACCAATTCTTAACCACCAATGTCAATTATCATGAATTGTCAATCACAACATCAAACAACAATTCATCAAACACTTAGCATGCAATTCGTGATAACAACAATGAACACCAATTTTTCTAGAGTTACAACAATCACCAACAAGCCAATATTTCAATCAACCTAATCATGATTCAACTATCATCAAACCAACATCAAAATCAAGCAAGAGGTATCATAGGACCTATTCCCACATAACCCCATCATAAAACCCTATTATAAGGAAGAACCCCACCCTTACCTTATAGTAGGAGAACACTAATCCTCTTGATCAAGTCACCAACAATAACCTCAGTAACACAACTTCTTTCTTCTCCTTGAACTCGCGAAATCCTCCTCTTCTTCTCTCTTGGATGTGCGCCAAATCCCCTTCTCCTCTCCTCTCTTCTATTCGCGACTCCTCTCTCTCTTTTTCTCAACAAAATCGCAAATGAGCACAACCCTAGCCTAGGCGCTTCACCTATGCGCCTAGCTAGTGGGCTTTTGGATCACGGGCTTTTCTCCACAGCTTAGCCCAATTCCTAATCAACACGCCCTAAGTTAATTAAAACACCATTTTAATATTTTAATACGACTGCACCAATAACATACCTAAATATTTAATTGAAATTAATAATTAAATATTTGGGCGTTACAGGGAGGACACGCTTCAATCTTCTAGCTAGCACCTTGGCTATGATCTTGTAAATACAACCAATCAAACAAATGGGCCGAAACTCCCCAAACCTTGAGGGTGATCATTCTTGGGAATTAAAGCAATAAAGGATGCCGAAAAAGCTTTTGTAAGAGATGTCTTCAAATAGAATTCATTGAAGATAGCCACTATATCAACACGCAACAAGTCCCAAAATTCCTTGATAAAGCACAAATTGAACCCGTCCGGCCCCAGACTCTTATTATCATCGCAATTCCAAACCTCCTCTTCCATAAAAGGCAACAACAAAGAGAGCACTATCATCATTAGAAATTTGCTTGAACTTTACCCCTCCAAGCGTTGGGCGATCATGGAGAGGTTCTTCAAAGCACTTATCAAAATGGTTTTTGACTCTCAACTTCACTACCTCCACATCCTCAATCAACGCCCCATTCTCATCCAACAATAACAAGTTACTCCTCCTTCTTCTATGATTCATAAGAGAGTGAAAGTATTTAGTATTGACATTCCCTTCTCTAATCCATCTAGCTCTAGATTTTGGGCATAACAAGCTCTCCTTCAATCTAATATCTCTCCAAAACTTTGCCGACACCTCCTTCCTCTGCCACATCGCCTCAACATCAAAAAAATCTACTAGAGTATTATCTAACTCATTAAGATCCTTAACATCATCTTCAATATTCAAATCAAGAACTCCGAATACCTCCCTATTCAACCTCTCAATCTAGTTTTAAGAAGCTTCAACTTTTCCTTCAACACATAAGCCTTGTTGCCTTGAATATCAAAATCAGCCCAACAAGAGCTCACAAAAGAACGAAAGTCAGAATGATCAAACCAACCATTAATAAACCGGAATGGTTTTGGCCCCAGTCCTTTAAAGAACGGACAAGCCAAATTGGGCAATGATCTGATGTATCACGGTCTCCAATCCATTGCCCTGAAACATTCCACAATGAAATAAGCCCTTCCGATATAAGAAACCGATCGAGACGGCTCATAGAGACGCCGTCAGAACAAAAATAAGAAAATTTCTTTCCCGACACAGTTACATCAACAAGATCCATGTCAGCAACAAAAGAATTAAACTCAACGACTTCCTGCAAATTACCACCATCCCTCCTTCCTTTTCTCTCATCAATACAAGAAACAAAATTGAAATCCCCAACCACACACCATTCACCCCTAGCAAACCTCAACTTCATCCCCTTCAATTCCTCCCAACCTTTCCGTTTATCAACCATAACACACAAAAGATTTTATTAAAAAAAGAAAAAAAATTAAGTAATTTTTTAAAATAGAAAATTAAATAGTAAATTGTTATAGAATTTATCATTTATTTTTGAAAAACTGTGAAACTCTTCAAATTTAAAAAGAATGATCATTAAAACTTTCCATTGAAATATACATTAAGAGCTTTACTTTGGTAAAGACTAAAGTAGATTATATGGGAACCAATGCGATGCGGTACAAGTGATAGATATTTGGGTCCCTTAACCCTTTGGTTATGGATTCGATCCCTGACTGGTGCGTATCCCTTAAATTCATCTTCGATACCTCAAAGGATTAGTCTCCACAGTCGTCGTGAATGATACATTGATTTAAAAAAAAAGTAGATTATATGGGAAATTATATAGGACGGTTATTATTTATTGTAAAATTTTTTTATAAATGAAAATTTAGGGGGAGAGGATTATGTAATCCAATTCAAACTAAGAAAATATTTGAGCTCTTTAAAAACTTACAAAGGAAATTACATTTATCTCACCCTAAAAGAAATAGTGGGATATGAACCCGTGAGTCAATCCCTTTGAGGTGTGATAATTTTCTCTTGAGCAATAATTTATAAATGTTAGTATCAAATAGACATGTTCTGATTTTTAAATAAGACAACATTTATTATTCTAAACTTCTTTTAAAGGAAAAAGAATGCATATCTAAGAAGGAAATCAATATGTGATAAATTTCTATCCCAAAACCATATATTGCTAAGAAGCATATGAAAAAAAAAATGAATGAATAAAATGTAGACCGACAGAAGACAAAACATGATCATTGAAGTCATGTAAGAAAATCCACATAAAATGGACCGAGAGAGACATACAAAATCCCAAAGAGAGAAAAATATATAAGGGCATCAAAGCAAAGGTATAGAATAGAATGGAGGGCCAGAAGTGAGTGATGGTTTTCTTGGATTATAGTGTAAGGGCAATAGTGGTGGAGTGGTATGCAAGATTTGCTGTCCACATGCACATTCCAATATTAAAAGATTGGAACTATGGTAGGGTCCATATGCAAAACTCTTGTTTTACACTATTTTTTAAGAAAAGTTGTCTATAACAAAGCATTAATTTATATATCAGTGGGACTTAGTGCCCTCGTGCGGTATCGAGCTGACACAACAAAGGTTACTCCCCTTATTCAGAGAACACTGCTCAAAGACAACTCATTTGTAGCTTCTCAATGAAAATTTTTAATGGAGATGCCAGTATTTTCTTTCTTCATGACAGCATATATTGTACTAATTAACTCGCAAATTTTTAAAGCCAAAATGCCCTTTCTGATTTGATCTTCTTTTAAGGGTTTTGAATAATTTTTTATGAGCTTAGATGAAATAACAAATAAATACCACACAGTCACACACTATCATATGCAGTCACCCAGGTTCGAATCCAGGAGCTGGTGTCTCCATATCGCTGAAATTTGCCGATGCACTCAGCAGTGAAGGACAAAATCTTGGTTAATTAATCACAAAATAGAAGTTTTGTACGGGAAAGAACAACTTTTAAACTTTTAAAGAATTGAATTTGCTATTTCAATACAAAATTTCTATATTTGATGCCTTAACTAGTGTCCCCGGAGCACTCCTTAGCATTTACCTTATTTTAAATAAAATTAACTTCTCATTTTTCATAATTTTAATGTAACTGAAATATTTCAGTATTTATTTGGTAGGTTATCTATCAGTCAGGACACCTTCAACATAGTAGAACTAACAAAGAGCTCAATTAAAAGGGACATGTGCAAGACAAGCAGAGCACTCCAAAGGGACCATTCCGGCTTCAAGAGCTTGTACCTGGTGTACAGAACGAGGAAATGGAGAAAGCCATTGGTGAGTGTTATTCTTATGCCAATTTCATCAATATTGCCATAAGATGGGATTTCGCAGTACCTAGGGGGTTTGTTAGCTGTTCTGTTTTGCAACAGAATTGGTTAAGTGAGTTTCTCTTTGATTAGGGCTTTATAACCAACTCGCTAAGTGCTATAAAAAAGAACCATTAACACAAGTTGGGTAGAGTTTTTCTGAGTTTTATGCTTTGCTTTCTGTCAAAAGTGAATTATGTGGAGGAATTCACTAGGGTTTCATTCTTCGCGCGTAAGAGAAAAGTTAAGGGGAGGAAAGGGAAGGAAACACTGATGGTGTTTCAACATTCTCACTGTAAAAATCTATTCTTTCAATAAAGTTGGACGTAGCAATGCTAGTCCCCTAGATGTAGGTCAAATTGACTAAACTGGGTAAACAATCGTGTGTGTGCTTGTGAGGAGAGGGGAGTGTTATACATGCGTTCTTGGTGATATTCTGATCCAAGCTTTACTTGCATCTTCATCATCTTCATCCTCGTGTTCCCTCTGGTTGTGGTTTGACGTTGCCTAGCTCTTTGTATGTGTTCTTTCATGGTCTTCCCTTGTGAGCATGTTGGTGTGTGTGTGTGTGTGTGTTTTCTCCGTGTTGCCTAGCTATGTGTTCCCGTGCGTGTGTGCGTATAATGTTGTGTTGTGATAAATATCATGTGACACACTTAAGAGGGCATGCAGTTTCAAAACTACTATCTAGAGCTTGAGTTCTTCTGGGTTTCTTTCCTCAACGGGAGCAACAAAGTTCAACATCGAGAAATTCACATGGGGTCATGATTTTGGTCTACGGAGGATAAAGATGAAAGTGTTTGTTCATCAAGGTTTGGAAGATGCTCTTGCAGGGGCATCAAAACTCCCTATACATCTTTCTGATGAAGAAAAGAAAAACTCGGTGAGCAAGATCGATATCAGTATTATCTTTTTTTAAGGGTGAGGGAAAGGAGATAATGAAGCTGATAGTAAAAACACTAGTTAAGAATTTCTTTTTTGTAGGGACAAGGAAAGGATGGTCACAAGACACCTCCTCAGAGGTTAGGATATGCAGATATGATTTCTTGTCTTGTTATTGGAAGACAACACTAATCATCTCTCTATATAATTGCAAGACAATCTTCATATATTTTCCCCTCCCAATTCTCCTTTTTTGCCACCTCTCTCTTTATTTCATTTTTTAAAATTTTAATGTTTATTTCTTTATTTTTTTCTTTTATAATTTGTACATTACTATTAACCCATTTTTTTTCCTTATAGCCACCACTTATGCCATGGGCTTTAACCCACTTCTTTTAGTTTATAATTTCTTTATTTGTTTTTTTTTTTGTAATTTGTACATTACTATTAATCCATTTTTACTTATAGCCCCCACCACAAGCTTTAACCCACTTCTTTCACTATTTTCACCATTTTTTAAAAAAAATCAATTTATATTTGTACTTCTTTTCTTTATTTTTTTAAAACCACACTTTTCTTAACCGAGAATATCTATACAATCCATTTGAATAAATGTTAGTCGTAATAACGTTGAATCAACTTTTAGCTCGATCACTATGCAAATCACAAAGTTAATAACTACACTAGATCAATTTTTGATTAGTCATCTCAAACATTTTTATTAATAAAAACTAAGTCTAAAATATCTCTAGTGACTGCGTCGAGTGCACTTTTGATTTTGTTATCGCAAACATTTTTTTGGGTAAAATTTATATCTAAAATATCAGTAATGACTCTGTTAGATGCATTCACTAGTGCAAAAATGACATTAGAATTAGACATTTAAAGTCAGGCGCCCAGATGCCTGACTACATAGGTAGACACGGTGGCAAACTTGTAAATAAGTGGCAAAACTCGCGAGTATTAAGGTCAAGCAGATACACGCCTGACTTCTAAAGTGAAGAAATAGGGAAAAAATAAGACTTTAGAAGTCAGGCGTGTAAGCGCTTGACTACATAAGTGACACGGTGGCAAACTTGTAATTAATGGTGAAATTCTTTTTTTCTATTTTAATACTTTAGAAGTCAGGCGCATGAATGCTTGATTTCTAAAATACTTTAGAAGTCAAGCGTGTATAACGCTCGACTTCTAAAGTACTAAAATAGAAAGAAAAAAAATTCACTTAAACTTCTCTCCTTCGCGAACCCTAAGCTTCTCACTCTCACTCTCACTCTCAGACCCTTCTCTCCTCTCAGGCGTTCGAAGTCTCTTCTCAGGCGTTCGAAGTCTCTTCTCAGGCGTTCGTTCACTTCTCTCGCTCACCGCCGTTTCCTCACCGTCACCGTTTCCTCACCGTCGTCGTTTCCTCTCAGGCGTTCGTTCACTTCTCTCCTCTCAGGCGTTCGTTCACTTCTCTCCTCTCAGGCGTCGTTCTTTTCTCTCGCTCACCGCCGTTTCCTCACCGTCACCGTTTCCTCACTGTCGCCGTTTACTCACCCTCACCTCACCGTCGTGTTTCTCCTCCCCCTCACCTCTCACCGTTGCGTTCTCCTCCCCCTCACCTCTCACCGTCGTCAGATCTCACATCTCAGATCTCAGATCTCACCTCTCACTCCCTCATCAGTCATCACGCTCACAAAACTGAGTCAAGCAAGCAAGTCAAAGAGGCCCAACTGTGTGGGTATGACCTGGTTCGGCCCATTTTTCAGTGACTATTCGAAAACCCTAATATAAATCATCTTTGAGCTCAGTCGCCGCTAGGAGAACGAAGGCGCAGAGATCCACGTTTGTATTTCGAAATGAAGGTTTTACTCTGAAACCCTAAACTTGTACACTTATTTGATTAATTGCTTTTGTGATTGAAAACATGGAACCTTTTTTGCAGTTCAACGTTGCAAATCCCACCACGGGATGCCAGAAGAAGCTGGAGATCGATGATGACCTGAAGCTGTAATCTCCTCAAATCTTCTAATTTTTTGCATTACTTGTAATATTCGTATAATTTGTTCTACTGTTTTAACATTCTGTTGTAACATTGCAGTGGTGCTGAGTTCAGAGTGGCTATTCTTACAGTAAGTGATACAGTTGCTATGGGGGTTGGCCCAGATAGAAGGTATTACCTTCATTTTATGTTTTATATGTGTGCATGCAAACAGCCTAGTTGGATTTCATTGTCAAACAAACAAAGCACATTAAGCACATTGAATAATTTTTGTCACGTGCTTTCAATTTTGTAGGGAGTGTCATGACTACAAATTTCGCACTTTTTAGATACTAGAACATTAAGCACATTCAATTTTAATTTATGAAGCAAACTTCCACATCAGAAGATTATAAATTTTTTAATGAGATACTGGCTGTATTCAACATACCTGTTCTTGTCCTATAAAATCAACTAGGAATTTATTTTCCTAATCAACAGTCAGTATTGTCGTAAATGTTCAACCATCTTCTTCCCAGTTGGATATGGTTAAATGGCATCTAGATACACCTCTTTGAATCGTTATTTGAAAGAGGTCACAAAATTGATGCCAAACTAAAGAGCAAACTTGATATTAATCAACGCCAAAAGGGGCATTGGATATACTGAGTGTTTTGCAACAGCCTCAAAGTTAAAGCATTTGAAGATAAGAAAAATTGTTCTGTTTCTTATGCTGTATCTGTGGATCTATTAACTGTAGAATTCAGCTTTATCTGTACAGTATCAGGCTATTATTGAATTTCCACACATCCAGTGATAAAACTTGAGGTTAATCAGTGTTTTATACATGTGATAGGATTTTATTTCCTCTTTGTTTACCATACTTTGTGCAAAATACCATGAAATAAAGGGGCTGTGCTCCCTGGTGGGGTGGGTGGGACTAATCCAATTACAATCAGAAAAGAAATGTTTTACTGAGCAAGTTTCTGTAGACACCAGAAACGTCAGTCATCCTAGGGTTAGGCATTCTTCCTTTATGTTTTGTATCCGTGCTTGTTACTACTTGATTTCGAAGTTGCATTGTAGCCCTTTGTGATGGGACTCTTGATTTCAAGATGCGTCGTTAGGGATGTTTTTTCGCAAGTAAACTCTTTCAGCTGTGGGCTGTGGCTTGCGGTCATTATCTCTGCATTTATTAAAGTGAAATTTCTCTAGAGATTTCTCCAAACCAAAGTTAAATGGAACTGAAAAATTATTATCCATGCATTATTAAAAAAATGACTTCAATGTTAGTATTTTCCCCATTTGTGACATAAGGAAATTATTTTGATTGAAGCTATCTGATTAAACAAGAAATCATGGGCTTTTTTTAAGTGATTTATCTTTTGTCATTTATGTATGTTTGTTACTGTTTTAAATTTTGATCCATATATTGAACTCCAAGATCTCTAAGTCATGGTTTGATTAATTCAACCGGTTAAATTCAAACTATAATTGAACCAACAATATAGTTCTGGGCTGGTTTTCAAAATATTGGTATTGGCATCAATGTGTGCTAACTCGTTTACATTTGAACAGTGGTCCCACGGCAGTTTCTGTTATTAATTCTTCTTCAGAAAGGCTAGGTGGAGCCAAAGTTGGTGGAGCCAAAGTTACAGCAACTGCTGTGGTTCCGGATAATGTGGCAAAAATTCAGGACATTCTAAGAAGATGGAGTGATAATGAACAGATGGATCGTATAATCACTCTTGATAAATTTTTATCTACATTAGTTTCTCTAAAAGATTTGAAAAATTGTCGCTGTGTTGAGTTGAGTTTCATTTTGTTGCTTTTCCAATCAAGGTGGGACTGGCTTTACCTCACGGGATGTAACACCAGAAGCTACACGAGTTGATTGAAAAAGAGACACCCGGGCTTCTCCATGTAATGATGCAAGAGAGTTTAAAGGTATGGGATACAGTACTTTTGTTAGTCAGCTTAGTAATTGTAGCTATGTACTTTTGTTCCACTGGACTGATTGGTTGGGCTGTTCAGTCAACCATCAGTTTTCGCCGTTATGGCTAATTGTCTATAAAAAAAGAAGCCTGTATATTTAGAGGAATGCTATTTTTCCGTAGTCACTTTGTACAACCAAATGACTCTTCAAGTCTTATTTTAATTGATCTAATACAAACCGTGTGTATTATTTGTTTCAATTTTTGTTGTCTCTTATTTATAGTTACATGACTTCTCTTTTTTATTTCTTCAGCCTGGAACCTTCCAAATTTCTGAGGCAGATCGGTTGCTTGCCTTCAGCGAGTCATATAAATTGGGCATTGAGTTGATCAAAAGGTAGGAATACTGGTTATGATTTCAATTTTTGTGTCTAATCACTACTTATGATTTTATTATTATTATTATTATTATTATTATTATTTTCCTTCTTCACACTTCCTTGTTCATAATTAATTGGTTAATGAATTGTGGTTTTGATGACGTCTCTTGGTATATTGTTATGGTATTATAGGCTGTAGAAAATTGTTCGCATGATGATGATCCTGTTCTTGCGGCATATGGCATTTCTATTGACAAGCAAATGATTCAGGTTGTCAAATCAAATCAAACTGATACTGATACAGATTTTAGAGGTTCAAATTTACTGGCGAACCAGGAGGTATGCTTCTATTGTTCACTTTCCTTTATTAATTTCTTTGTGTCTTACTTATTGGACTTATTCTTGTGTTGATGGCCAAATATCAGCTACTTTATCCTTTTGAGAATGACTTTAATCGCCTATATAGATGATTAGTTTTTGTATTTTTGCTTAACTACGTTACTTATGTAAGTAGCAAGTATATATTAATATTACTACCAAAATCGTTGTTGTATTTTTGCTTACCTACGTTACTTATGTTGTTTTAAAATTGCAGTCACATTGGTTGCAGTTTCCCACACTTTTCCCTAGTTTTTGCAATCACAGTGCAACTGTAACCCCAATTTAAATTCATGCCAACTGATCAGAATAACACATACCAGTAGTTCTTTATATGAGATTACGTATCCTTGTAGTGTTTGATATTTGGTGGTTAGGGTTTAATGTACCTCATTTTGCTGATAAAGTATGCTTAAGTTGCAGGTTAAAACTGTATTTATTGATGCTCTTCCTCCTTCATGGGATGAAGATTATGTCCGCAATCTTCTAAAAAATTATGGCGAGATTGAAAAGATTGAGCTTGCCAGGAACATGCCAGCTTCTCGGAGGAAGGACTACAGATTTGTTACCTTTGGCTCACATGATGCTGCTGTAAAATGTGCTGAAAGTATTACTGGTACTGAGTTTGGTGAAGGTGAAAGAAAGGTGTGTCCTAGCTTTGAAGTTAACATATGTGCACCGCTAAATATGGCAGTTTATGATGCTTTAAGCTTCTTTCAGGCAACAGTGAGGGCTAGATTATCAAGGCCACTTCAGAGAGGTCGTGGAAAACATGTTGGTCGTGGGGACTGTCAGTTCGCAGCTTCTCCTTCGATTCATGTTCGTCTTCGGTCAGGTAAACGCCATTACACACCGCACTTTTACTTTCTTCTGGGTTATTCTTCATTTTGGCTTCTGGGTTCTGTTTGTTCTGGGTTATGTTTGGCTTCTGGGTTCTGTTTCTGGGTTATGTTTGGCTTCTGGGTTCTGTTTCTTCATTTTGGTTAAGTTCTGGGCTATTGTTCTGGGTTCAGTTCACAATATATTTGAGGCTTTTTTGTGTAGTTGTTACGGTGGTGTTTTTCAGAAGGGTTATTGCCTTCTGGGTTCTGTTTTTCAGAAGGGTTATTGTTTTCTCTCTGCAAATGTGACGTCCCTTGTTGAAATGCTTTTGTCTTGTGAAGAACACTTTTAGGATTTGGAAGAACACTTTTGTTTACTTTTAAGTTTTCAGCTGCTGGTTTACTGAATGCTTGTTTGCCTTGCTTCTTTCAGTGTTTATTAGTGGTTAAGATTATTGAAATCATGTTGAAGTGTATTGAATGGATATATGACTACTAAACAGTTTTGTGAAGGTCTTATTTTCTTGATTGATAGATCCTTCTATAATAAATTGATGATTAGTGTACTTGAGGACTACAAACACAAAAGTGCTTCATGAATTCTTGTCTATCGTTGTAGGAAAATTTGATGTCGTTGCACGATCAAATCATGGACTTTACACTACCGGAAAATGTTGAAGAGCTGGAGGTAGACCACACGATCAAATCATGGACTTTATCCTCTCAAGATCGTGGTGTTAATTTGGATGACTGAGGACCACAAATTGGAGCAATTCCAATTACAGTATGGTTGGATCACTGCAAACTGGATCAGAGATAGCAGAGGTTTCAGATATGGGTGCATATAGAGGTATTTTGAAGAGGTTTCAGATTGTGCTGGAATTTGAATCAGATCTTTTGATTTTTCAAACAAGAATTGATATGCTTTAATATATGTGATATATACTCATCAACTGCGTATTAGTATTAAGTAAGAAAAATATATATGTGCCTGTTCCCTAGCAACTCATGCATCTTAATAATAATGTCCTCTTCATCATTATGATTGTTTGATTATAATTTCAAATCTGAGAGGCTTATATCCACTACAACTCTTATTATTGTTTGATTTCAATCTATCTATTTCTCTTCTCAAATTAGCTTAGCCTGCTAATCATCTTATACCAGATCATCATTTTCTCCTTGACCTACCAATGTATACATTCCTGATTTCCAGCATTTGGATTTTTATAGGGGATATACGTGTTAAATGATTATGATTTATAGGTGTCAAATTGAGTTAAATGGTAGTTTAATCCCTGGATATGCACCTCCTCATAAAATTGTGTATGATTCTGTCCATAAATTGCAAACTCTTCTGACATTACTCCCCACAAGAGATAGCAAAAGAAACAAGTTAAACAAGTTTGAGTAATTTAAGGTAGAAATTAGAATAGTTTCTTAATCTGTGTTCTCAACATTTGATTATATATTTTATATGATATGATATATTTATAGTTTATAGTTATAACAATTATGATGTATCGATGTTCTTTCTAAAGTCGCAGAAGAGGATTGAATATCATCTATTAGTGATAATTTCTGAATTGAAATTGGTTATTGAAGTTGGCATTTTAATATTTTATATACTTGTTTATATGCTCACCTTGCATGATTTGCTGCAGAGCAAACTCAAATTGTATATAAGCAGTTCATAAAGTTCATAATGAGTATGTTATAATTTCATGATATTTAGATTAGTGGTAAATTGGTTCTAGGATATTCTTCACTGTAGAAGGTGGGTATTATTTATGGTTGTTTTACTGTGAGTATTATTTATGACCTGAGCACTGATATATGACTTCATGGCCCAATGGATAAGGCGCTGGTCTACGGGACCAGAGATCTGGGTTCGATCCCCAGTGGAGTCGCTTCTTTTTAACGAAAAATTTGTATAACCAGGGTGTATAGATTAAACCAAAATTTAAAAAAAAAAAAAACTTTTAAGGTCAGGCGCAATAATGCTTGACCTTAAATCATACATACGAAGTCAAGCAATAATAAAAGCTTGACCTTAAATCATACTTACGAAGTCAGGCAATAATTAATGCTTGACTTTAAATCATACTTACGAAGTCAGGCGAGAATAAATGCTTGACTTTAAAACATACTTACGAAGTCAGGCGCAATAAATGCTTGACTTTAAAATATACTTACGAAGTCAGGCGCAATAAATGCTTGACTTTAAAACATACTTACGAAGTCAGGCGCAATAAATGCTTGACTTTAAATCAGACTTACGAAGTCAGGCCATCGCTTGACTTTAAAACTCCAGACATACAAAGTCGACTTAATAAAAGTCAAGCGCCCGCCTGACTTTAAATCCCCTTTTCGCCTGACTTTAAATCCCTTTTTTGCACTAGTGATTTTTGGTTTACACACTACGCAAATTCAATAAAATAACAAATAAATCATGACTTAAAAAAACATTTTCTTCCCAAGAACTAAAGCTCTCCCTTTTTAAAAAAAATTAATGTTTGTTTCTTCATTTATTTTTCTTTTGTAATTATATTAACACTTTTTTTACTCATGGCACATTACTATTAACACATTTCCTCTTATTTGTTTAAATATATATGTAGTTGCTTTATTTTTCCTATTATATGTTTAAGACTCTAGGGATATATATATTTTACCTGTGCATACGCACGGGTGATACTGTATGGTCGGTGTATTGCCATGAAGTCATAATAGTAATTTGGAAGATAATCATAAGTTGTGAACAATGTCCAAAATGTATGATTTGAAATTCAAAGTGGAAAGAGATTGACAATCAGAATTACATTGATCCATAATAATGTATTTGGACATTAGAGGTAAGATATGCATCCCCGTTAACACTCCCGTTTGCATACTCGTTGACCCTCCCGTTGGCACTCCCGTTGGCTCTCTCGTTACCTCTCCCGTTGCAGCTCCCATTGCCAGTCTCTCGTTACCTCTCTTAGTGGTTAAATTGATTGATTTTAATAGTTTTAATAGAGAGATTATAGTAAATAATATATTTTAGATGGAGTAAAAATGAAGAAAAAAGAAAATAAGATTTTTAAAAATATGCATCTACGTTGGCGCTCTCCTTGCCTCCCTTGTTCCCACTCATGTTCCCGTTGTCGATT
This sequence comes from Astragalus membranaceus, assembly GCA_039519185.1. Taxonomy (NCBI): domain Eukaryota; kingdom Viridiplantae; phylum Streptophyta; class Magnoliopsida; order Fabales; family Fabaceae; genus Astragalus; species Astragalus membranaceus. Next base: position 52,625,895 of record CM076851.1, read on the forward strand.
CCATTACCAGTTTCGCAATAACGCTCTCGTTGTGTTGCAAATTTTGTCTTTTAGGGGTGAATTTACTAAAATAGTTGTGTTGCAAAAAGTTAAAACAAAATCGGTATCTTCTTATAATATTAATAATGGAGTAAAAGGTAAAATATGCAGCCCCGTCGCTCTTGTTCCCTCTCTTGTTGGCACTCCCGTTGGCACTCTCATTGCCGATCTCGTTGTCAGTCTCTCGTTGCCGCTCCCCTTGCCACATGTTTTCTCCTTTTTTCTATATGATTTAATATTACAACTGTTAGTGGTTAAATTGATTGATTTTATTTATTACATGAAAAATTGATTGATTTTAGTAGTTTTAATAGAGAGATTATAGTAAATAGTAAATTTTAAATTATTTTATTATTGAGTGTGATATTAATTTAATAATTTATTTTTTTGGAATAAATAATTTTGAAACTATTGTTAGAGGTATGGTTTTTTTGCCAATTAGTAGTAGTTAAATGGCTAAAATGCTCTCGGGGTCCCTTAACTTAATTAAAGATAACGATTTAGTCCTTTATCTTTTTTTTGTCCCAATTTAGTCCTTTATGTCTTAAATTTTAAGCACTATTGTCCTTTTCCGTTTGCCTCCGTCAAACTCTGTTAAAACGGCCTATGTGGCTTTTTTGGGGATGATGTGTCATTATCTCTATGCTTATGTGGCAGTTACAAGCTGGATATTTCATAAATTTTAATCTAAAATAAATTAAAAGAAAAAAACCCATCAACAGAGAACAAAACCCAGCAACGAAGAAAAAAGTCAGCAACCGTAAACCCAAGATCCCCTTATCGTCTTCTCTCCTATTTTCGGTACTCAATCCTCTTCGTTCATCTTCCTTTCAATTTTCGATTTCGTTTTCAATTTGTGCTATTCTGTTTTTGATTCGTTTTCGGTTCATCTTCCTCTTCGTCTTCCCTTCTGTTTCAGATTCGTTTTCAGTTGTTAATCCTGGGTTTGCAATTCGTTTTCAATTCGTCTTTCCTTCGTTTTGTTTCATATTCGGTTTAAAGCTGATTTGAAGCATACCCTTAAATTTGAAGCATATCCCTAATTTGGAGATTCATCATCTTCATGAATCTGGTTTACCTGAATCGTTTTCGATTTGTTTTCGTTCGTTTTCGATTTCGTTTCGTTCATTTTCGATTTCGTATTCCATTTTGATTTCGTTACAGATCTGAAATGTTGGAAACTTGCGTACAACAACAGCAATGAAGTAGGAAGATGAAGTTCTGAAATGTGGGAAACTTGGTTACAGATCTGATGGTTTCGATCTGGGTTGAAGATGGATTTTGGTTCCCATCTGATGGTTTCGATCTGGGTTCATATCTGTTTTTCCAGATCTATTTCTTCTTTTTTTACAGATCTCTTTCGGGTCTGTTTGTATTTTCGGATCCGTTTTTTCCAGATTTTGGGTTCTAAGATTGTTGTGTTTTTGTGAAATTCTGGGTTTAAAAGATGAACATTGCCCAATAAAGGGCTTTCAGCAAACAAAAACTAGAGAGAAAAATTGAACAAATTGAAGAATGTATAAAGAATCAGGAAAGGAAGAGTGAAAGGTTGAAGATGAAGAGTGAGAGGTTGAAGATGAAGAATTGGATTTAATTTTTAATAGAAATTAAATTAAAAATGACATGTTAGTAAAAAAATAATTAAAAATGACATGGATTTTGACACATCAGCACCGTTTTTTCCACATAAGCATTTTTAACGGAGTTGGACGGAATCCAACGGAAAAGGCTAACTTTGTTTAATAATGAAAAGATAAAGGACTGATTTGGGAAAAAAAAAAGATAAAGGACTAAATCGTTACTTTAAATAAAGATAAGGGACCCCGAGAGCATTTTAGCCTAGTTAAATTGATTAATTTTAGTAGTTTGAGTAAATTATAGAAAAAGATAAAAAAATTATGTTTTTAGTAAAAAAACGGACAAAAAAGTGATTTTTTATGGAAAGAAAAACTGAAAAAAAAGTTGGTTTTAAAATTTGTTGTTTTTTGTCCTTTTGCTGCGTCAGTTACAACTTCTGATTGCAGTTTTTTATTCCTCACTTTTTTGTCCCTCTATCGTTCCCACTCCAGTGGCCTCTCCCGGTGCTCTCGTTGCCACTCCCATTGGCGCTCTCGTTGGCATTCCCGTTGGCATTTTACTCTTTTTTAGTAATTATAAAATAGTTATTTGGTAATTTTTTGAAGTGGTTAAATTGATTGATTTTAACAAAAGTAGTTAAATTGACTGGTTTTAGTAGTTATTTTGTAATTTTTGGTAGGGGTTAAAGTTTTTTTACAATTCTTTTTTTAACAATGGATAGTGGCTAATTGATTTATAGTGACTAATTATTTTATTAATTTTAGTAGTCTACTTTCTATATAATCAAAACATATGCTATCACATTTACATTTTTAGACATCACCAAATTTTGACTTTCTATATAATCAAAACATATGCTATCACATTTACATTTTTAGACATCACCAACAAATTTTGACTTTCTATATAATCAAAACATATGCTATCACATTTACATTTTTAGACATCACCAAATTTGGTGATGTCAAAATTTGGTGATGTCTAAAAATGTAAATGTGATAGCATATGTTTTGAATATATAGAAAGTAGATAGTAGTTTGAGTAGATTATAAAAATAGTGAAAATTGATTTATAGTGACTAATTATTTTTATAAAAATATTGACAACCGTTTTGTAAAAAAAAATTAAAAAAAACAGTGTAAATTTTTTTTTTAAAAAAAATCAGTTTTTTTAAAAAAATGAATTTTAAAAAAATGTATTGGTACTGTAGCGCATCAGAAACATCACTGTAGCGTACTGTAGAGTGACATAAGCGGTACGGTAGCGCGTCAGAAGCGTCATTGTAGCGCACTGTAGTGATACTGTAGCATTTTGTCTTTATGTGGTGAATTGTCTATTTTGTCCCTAAATTGTGACAAATGTCAAAATTTGGTGATGTCTAAAAATGTAAATGTTCTGGACTGGACCAAGAGGTCCATTAGCAAAACCAGGGGGTGCGTTTAGCAATTGATATGGATCAGCCCAACCAAATCAGCCCATATCCACAACACACGAGCCCAACATGCTTGGACGGTCTAGATCGACCCTACCAATCCGACGATCCACAAGCGGGCACGATTTCCTATAAATACAGGCAAACTTTGCCCTGAAAATGGTTCAATCTCTAATCCTTAGTACATTCACTCATATACTCTCTATACTGACTTGAGCGTCGGAGTGGCTTTGCAGGTACCCCCCGGGCGCTCACTGACCTACAGCCAGGACAACAGGAGACCTACCAAATTACTGCTAGGTACAGAACAGTAAATGTGCTAGCATATGTTTTGATTATATAGGAAGAAAGTAGATAGATGCATCCAACGATATAGATTACATATAGTTTTCACCTAATAATAAAACACCAAAAGTGCTGGGTATTCGGGTATTCTTTTGAAGTGAGGTTTAGTTTCTTCCCATGCTTATTTTTCACGTTATTTTGTAGCATGTGATCAAAATTTATACTTCTTCATATAGGTAGCATTTACTTTCAATATGTAAGGGAAGGCTAGATGAGGCTAGCATTAGTGTTTTTATGAAACTTCTATTTTATTCATGCTCTTCTTTTGACTTTAATTGACTTATTTTATTGTTCTTATGCATCTCTTTATTTTTCTTGACTTTTATTTATTAAGTCTGTCCTTTCAAATGTAATGATGTCTTTCTAATGGGTGTTTCTCTATACTTTAATATTTAGTTAAATTTTTGTTAAGTATCCTATGTGATGCTTAATGTGCTCCAGATTAAACATGCAATCTCTTTAATATTCAACTTAAAAAGAATTCATATTAACCATGAAATTTTATCATTCAACTTAAATGCAATCTTACTAGCACGTGATGAATAGTAAAAAACTGTGTTGTTTTCCATTCATTTTATTTTAAAAATCTGAGTATACTAATCCGCTCAATGCATGAGAATATGGCACTCAAGTAATTAAGTATTGTGGAACATTGATGTGTGGATTCAAATCTATAACAATCCGTTTCTTTCTTCCTTTTTATCCCTATCTCTTACCATTTGCACCAAGGACAAATTAAAGCTCAATTTACACTAGGGCACAATTTTGTTTTACAACGACAACTCAGTTAGTAAGACGCTTTCTCTATACCTAAACAATCATATGTTAATCTCAAAAAAAAATAAATAAACAATCATATGTTCGAATCATATAGAGATGAAGTAAAGAATACAAAGTGGAGAATACCAAACATTTTTGACAACCACCAACAACTTCCAACAAGAATCATGGAATTGATGTCAGAGACAAGACACGTAGTCTATAAACATGAATATTGCATTCTGATTAATCAAACACAAAATCTGTCGCGGGGATCAGAACACAGAAAGAGTCCAATATTATTATACAAAGACCATTATACACGGTGGCGGACCCAGGACCCCGAGATCACGGGTGTCAAATTTTTTAAGGCCGGTGTCAAATGAGTACAAAACTTAGTCTACTAGTACAATTTCAAATTTTCAGGGGTGTCAAAATTAAAATTTCAAGAGATTTAGGCTATTTATATAGGGTGTTTAGTGCAAAAAAAAAATTCCAAGGGATTCAACTGAACCCCTGGATACATGCCAGGTCCGCCACCGATTATACACGTGGTATATGGAAGTCGACAGCCAAAGAGGAATATAACCACGTATACACACTAAGGTCCACTAAATCTTACAAAATATTTTAATTTTTCTTTCCTTAATTTTCAAGTTGCCAACCCTACACAATATAAATAAACACTTTCAAACTTCGATCCGAATTAATTAAGTTCAGCAGCAACATATTTCTAATTCTAAGTTGAATGAGACGTAATCCATTAAGGCCGTTTTTTTTAACCCCCCGTTAAACCCCATACCCCCATATTTGATTTTAACTCAAAAATACTCCTTTCATTTTTACCAAAATCTGATCAGGCTCTACAAAATTGTAAGATTATCGGAAATATCTAAAATAGGTATTTCCGAAAATATTATCAGTTCAAGTTTTCGGAAATAGGGTATTTCCGGAATACAAGCTATGCTTCCGGAAATACCAACTGTTAGATATTTCCGGAAATTCAAATTTTTACTCTTCCGAAAATACCTTTTTTGAGGTATTTCCGGAAAGTTTAATTTTTTAAACTTCTGAAAATACCTTATTTTCGGTATTTCCGGGAATTGTTTTTTTAGCTTTTTTTACCAATATGGCTACGACAGATGGCAGAGGCCCCTTTATGGATTTATCGGATGCATTTACCACATCACAGGTTTTTTGTACTCGGGATATTGTTACCTGTTGGGCTAGAGATATCGGGAAAGCCAACGGGGTAATTGTTATTATTATTCGATCCGAGTCGAGTGAGAATGGTAAAGAGAAGAAAAATAAAATTGTTTTTGGTTGTGCATGGGAGATATGGTGGAGTAGATGTTGGGTGTTCTAGTAGACACAAGACCTCAAAAAGGTGTGGTTGTCCATTTAGATTGAAAGCTAAACCACTCGATCCTCCTAGTCTTGATTGGAAGGTCAAAGTTATGTGAGGAATTCACAACCATGAGCCTCTTAAGACTATCCTTGGCGCAGCAATATTTGGTAAGTTCAACAAGGAGGAGCGATTAGCAGTTGAGGAGCATATGTGGTTGGGAGTGAAAGCAGCAACAAGTGTAGAGTCAATAAAGAGGAGATTTACCAACAATTGGAGTAACATTTCACAGCTGTATAGAACCCGCAATAGTCTCTGGAAGGGAAAGAGAGGAAGTAGGACTTGGATGCAGGAGCTTGACACTGATTCAGTCTCATCATTATATTTGTTGGACCAGACGGCTTGAAGGAACTGATATTGTTGAGGAGATCATGTGGTCACACCCTGATAGTATCAAGTTATTGAGGATGTTTCCTAATGTCTTGATTATGGACTACACCTTCAAGACCAACAAATATGCATTGCCTCTACCTGAGATTGTTGGTGTCACTTCTACTGAGTTGACATTTTCTGTTGCATTTGCTTACTTGTCTCACGAGAGATATGATGACTACACATGGGTTTTGCAGAGCCTAAAAGATTTGATGGTATTAGATATCCCACTTCCCAAGGTTATCCTCACTGACTGTGAGGAGGGATTGATGAATGCTATCAAGGTTGTGTTTCCCGAAGCAGTAATTTGCTTTGTCGATATCACATTAACAACAATGTGAATGCTAAAATTAAGAAGGCTTTCAAGGGAGATAGGGTGAAGTCAGTGATGAGTCTTTGGCATGCAATAGTTGACTTTGTATTTGAGGGTGAATTTTACGAGAATTTGCATGATTTTGAACAATCATGTGCTGATATACCCCAGCTTATCAAATATGTGAACAAGTATTGGCTGTATCCTTACAGGAAAAGATTTTGTGGACCGTGGACGGATAAAGTGAAACACTATGGAAACACCACGACTAATAGGTACGTTAATATTTTGCTTATGTGTTTTAAATTTATTTCGAGTCAATTTTTTTCTTATGTGTTTTAATTTGTTACATATAGGGTTGAGTCAGCCCATTGGTCATTGAAGAGGTCACTGGGTTCTAGTGGAGGTGACTTATGCAGAAGTTGGGAATCCATGCCTGGGATGATCAATGCACAAATTGATAAAATTGTTGGTTCTCTTCAAAAGAGCATCAACCGTGTAGATGCCCGGCACAACACTCCATTCTACAAGAATCTACACGGTTTGGTGTCTCATGAGGCATCAAATCATTTAGCTCATGAGTTTGAAGGCATGTTGGATGGAGTAGGGACCGATAAGACCCGTTGTGCCGGTTGTGTGATTAAAGTTACTCATGGGTTACCTTGTTCTTGTGAGCTTGGGAATTTGCACCTACATGGCTTTCGAATCCCAATAGAGATGGTTGACCCTCATTGGATGAGGCTGAGTATTGAGAGTATGGATGAGGAGCGGGTAAAATAAGTGTCACTTGAATATGACATAAGCTATACAATAGAGGAGGTTTGGAGGCAATGGGCTGAGATGTCTATTGAGGAGAGATGTGTCTGGAAGAGAGGTCTTGATGATTATGTCTTCAAAAGCACTACAACCATGGTTCCACCTAAGCACAAAGTAAAGTGTAGGGGTGCTCCAAAGAAGAAGAAGAAAGAGTATGATGTGAAGAGAGATCCTTCTTATTGGGAGCACGTGGATGCGTCTTTGAGCTCAGATATGAAACCCACCCAGATTTCATCACAGAGATTTCCCCAGCGGTCCTCACAGCAAGTCTCCCAATTACCATTGTGACACCCTTTACCTCGAAAGTATTTATAAGTGAAAAAGTACGAAAAACAAGTATATTTGTTTTTCAAATTAAACTAACAATTCATTTTATGAAATGATTTTCGCAAGTAAAAGATGTCGTCCCACTCTTTAAATTGTATATAAACGATTATAATAATATTAAAGACCAAACACTGAAGCATTTCTTTCAATACAGTAATAAGATTGATTTTAAATATAATATTGAAAATACAACCCAAGTCCCGATGTCACATGATTAGAGCATTAAACCTTTAATCAATTAAATAAAAAGAAAGTGACATCAACGTATAGTATCATTCCGCAAGTTGCTGGGTGATCTGTAGTGATCATATCTCTACCGCTGCACAATCGTAGAAGTTCACATCAACGACACCTGGAACTCAATCTAAAAAAATGGTGCACGGGTGAGAAAGAGCGTCCAAACAACAAAGGCAACCACAATCCATCAAATAAATATCAAACAGTCACTCTCAAAAGAGTGACCAACACAACATGTTCATACAGCAAGATGTCACAAAGGGCTCGTACGTAACCTATATGCTCAGTTAACCTATATACGACAAACATAACCTATATGCTCAATTAATCATCATCATCATCAACAACAACAACAACAACAACAACAACAACAACAACAACAATAACAACAACAATAACAATAGGACCGGGATACCTTGCCCGATAATGCCCTAAGACGAACAACAACAATAGGACCGAGATACCTTGCCCGAACGGGATACCTTGCCCAATAATACCTTGAAGAACACCCAAGAGAGGACTATGAGGACCGGGATACCTTGCCCGAACGAGATACCTTACCCGATAATGCCCTACTAACAACAAGAACAACGACGACAACAACAAGATGGATACACATGAACCTAATCAGACGCGATATCGCACAATGACAATGACAATGACAACGACAACGACAACGACAACGACAACGACAACAACGAAGACAACGAGAACGACGATAACAACAACAATACCTATCATCATCACCATCCTTTGAGGTACGACTCGCCCATACTGCGACGAGTCCTTGCCCATACCGCGATAAGGTTCCTCCTATACAATTTCAACTATAGAGGTACGACTCGCCCATACTGCGACGAGTCCTTGCCCATACTGTGACAAGGTTCCCCTTACAATCATCAACTTTTAAGGTACGGCTCGCCCATGCTGCGACGAGTCCTTGCCCATGCTGCCACAAAGTGCCTTTAACAAATCTCGATCACGAAGATACAGCTCGTCCATACTGCAACGAGTTCTTGCCCATGCTGCGACAAGATTCTTCAACACGAACCAGCTTGCTAATCATCGACGAATGATAACTTGCCCATTGTGCGACAAGTCTCCGATAACAATACCCATAATGCTAACCAGCAATCACCACAAACATGAACGTCAAGTCATTTAATAACCCTAGCGATTCCAAGTTAGTCCTGGCTACATCAATCTATGCTAAGATTTTTGTTTAAGTCTCAAACAACAAGAACTTCATATTATTTAGAATTATCTGTCATTCTAGTCTATTATCACATTCGACATAGCTCATCCTACCACTTTTATAACTAAGTGATTTACCAATCTACTCATATTAGAATCATCCAATAAACTCGACCTATTGACTACAACCATCCAAATAATAAAATTACAGTCATCCAAATAATTTAGTTACAGTCATCCAGATCATTTGGTTATAGTCATCCAAATTAAATAATCAAATAATTTAGAGACCATTTAAATCATTACAGTCATCCTGAATAATTACAGTCATCGAAATTGAATAAATAATATAAGTAATAAATAAATAATAAATAATAAATACAGGCAAAATATGGATGGCGATAATCAAAACTATTTTAGTCCTATCCCCTATTCCCCATATAGAATAGAAACCCTTTCCCCCCGTACCTGGTATCGAAGGGTATTATTCCGATAGCGAATCAACGATGACAAATCGCGAGTTCCCAAATGTGCTTTAATTCCAACGGAATTATGTGTGACTTGAACGCATATAGTCACGTAACAACAACAATGACGACAATCCAAAAGTCATAAGCTAAAAATATTAAATATAATTAATCGTTTGTGTAATGAATTAACGATAAAATCCTTGTTTTATTGTCTAATAGTATAAAAAGAATATACTAAAATATTTGTTTGAAAAGTTTAAAGGAATAATATAAAATCATCATATTATAAGGTATAGTCCAACGTGAAATTCCAGGGCAGAATTGCATAAGTCTTTCTAACTATATAATATATAATAGTTCCATAAGTTGCAATTAGTTCCATATGTACATAATCAAACGTGAAATTCAAGGTCAGAAGCTTTCACATCCCAAGTAGGTAGCTCAGTTTGCGAGTTAAGGAATACGAAAGAGTGCACTATAGGAGTGCAAGAAGGAGGTTCCGGGTTCAAATCTCGGAAACTAACATTTCCCTCAACCCCACTAACCTTGCTAATAAAAAAAATATACATATATTAAGCTAATATACATGTAACGTACATACCCCCTTTTTTTAACGAAAACGTACATATGTTTTTTTTTTTTAAAATAAATATTAAACACTTAGTAAAGCTTAGTTGCACAAGACTTATAGTTCATCTCTTTTCTCTAATAAAAAACATATGAGGGTACCATTAAGAGCTGATGAGCAATCTCGATGGGTCAAAGCATTGGTTTCTCGGTCATCTCTGCATATTTTTCTCATAAGGCATATGAGGTATGAACGTACTACTGAAATATTGCTCATTTGAAGTTGGATAGTAGCAAAAGCTTGGAAAAACCCAGAATGAGAGACATGCTTATGAGGTAATATCCGTGACAAACAAATAGAGATAGAGAGAGGGTTGTGGATGAGATACAGTGACGGCTGTGTGAGAGACTATGAGAGGGCTGACATGAGGAAAGATGTGAGAACAAGAAAATAAAATTAGGTCACGTAAGGAGTGTATCCATTTAAAGCCCAAATACTAATTTTAAGTATTTTCAAAGCCCACTTGATTCTAAATTTAACACTTTTTTAGCTAAAACAATTTCTCAAAATAAATAACATTTTAAATACTATTATTTTAAAAAGAAAATAGTAAACTAAAATAATAATAATAATAATAATAATAATAATAATAATATTTCAAATACAAGTAAGTATATAAGATCAATTAAAATAATAAATTAACACCACTAAAATTTATGATTACTAAGGAAAAGGACGCACAATATATCACAATGATTACTATTACATTCGCACATAAACCAAAGTAATAAAATGAAAATCGGGGTGTTACAACCATCACAGAGGTCAGCAGCTGAGCGAGCACAACATGACATCCATTTGGTAAGTCACTTTCCAGAGCATATGCATAAGTACATTAATGACATTATCAATGTGATTGGGGATGGAAACTGTGGCTTCAGATGCATTTCTGCCTCACTTGATTACTCGGAGCATAGCTGGCAAATAGTTTGCAATGATTTGATTGAGGAGATGGACTCAAATTGGTTTCAATACTCAGAGGTGATGGGTAACAACATTCAGACAGTTAGGAAATCATTAGTTGCTCTCCCACAAGACTTTCAACCTCATGAGAAGTGGATGTCGATGCCTTGACATGGGACATGTTATAGCGACTAGATATCAGATAGCCCTTGTAATTATGTTGTCACTTCATGATGGTGGGTCATGGACATTCTTCCTTTTGAGATCCTACTTGGGTTGCATATGCTTCAACTGAAGCTAGATCGTGGTTATATCTGTACCTTGGACGTGTACAGTTATGGTGTTCTTTTGTCCTAGATCATGTTGCACCGACCCTCCCAGCTGATGTTGATTACATTTCAATTAAATGATTGTATTATATTAGATTATATTATATTATATTTTATTCCACGAGTTTATATTATATTAAATTTTATTCCACGAATTTTTTATTTGACGGTCTAGATTTTGCCGACACTATTTAACGGTCTAGATTTTGTCGACACTTTAAACGGTCTAGATTTTGCCGACCACTTTTCATCCAACGGTGGAAATTCACTTTAGGGTTTCAGATTTTCCCTATAAATAGACCCATTGGGTTTCACTTCTTTCATACACACAACAGAAAATGATGATGGCTATGGCCAACGAAGAGGCTTCCCTCACTATCATTTTTACCAATCAGGGCCTCATTAATCATCAGGGCATCATCATCAACGAAGATGATGATGTCTGTTTCGAGGGGTGAGACACGTTCCAGTGTAGGTTAAAACACAGCATAACATTCGTTGCCCTGAAAGAGAGACTACTGCGTAAGATGCACCCGGAGGGGGACGAGCATGAAATAATTAGTATAATTTATCGGAAACCAGCTTGGGTTAATGGACGTGTACACTGGTCTACAATGGATGCCAACAACGACGATGATGTCCAAGCCATGATGGCCATTCATGTTATCTTTAAATGGAAGGGTTATCTGCATTTATATGTCGAAACCAGAAGGACCGTCGCTGAGATCCTTCGTCGTTTCACTCCACCATCTCAGTAGTTTCTATTATGTTTTCGTTTTGTTTTTTGTTGCTATCTGTTATTCTAAATCAATGTAGAAGGCGTTTTTAATTAATCAAATAAATGTTTCATTTTTTATTTGTGCACTCCAAAACACCATATTATATGATAAATTCGGAAGACAATTTTAAGGGATTTTCGAAAATACATCAAACTGGGATAAATTCGGAAGGCAATATTGAGGGATTTCCGAAAATACCTCAAATCTAGATAAATCTGGAAGTATGTTTTTTTGATTTTCCGAAATATCGCATTTTACGGTATTTCCGGAATGTAAAATGTGTTCCGGAAATACCGTAAAATGCGATATTTCTAGAAAATCAAAAAAACATACTTCCGAATTTATCTAGATTTGAGGTATTTCCGAAAATTTTGTGGATTTAATGGGTAATTTTATCTGTTTGGTCATTTTAAAGGGTATATGATATAAGAGGGGTAGAAAAAAAAACAGCCATCCATTAAAGGTTACCTCTCATCCCTTTATTTTCTTGCTTCTTACTCCACCCTCTTACACCTTTTTAACCCATTCATTTCTTTATTCTTCTTTGGTACTATCCATTATTACAGTTTTCAGCAAATTTTATTTTAATTTTTGACAACGTTAATTCGTGGTATCTCCCTAGAGTGCTTAACCTAATGAACTTTTTCCAACGAGATAACAATGATCGATGTTACCAAAGGAATCAAGGGACCAGCAAAAAAGAATTACATCAAATGATTCAATCATGTGCAAGAGTAAAACTGAGTTGTTGAATTGTTCTTTATTGTAGAATCTTTATTTTTTACGTACTTAGTTTTAGGATCTTCCCTTTTGTTAAGGCTGTAAAACATGTGTTTTTCAAGAACATTCCTCGTGGTAGTTGAGTTGGCTCCTTCTTATATAACCTTTCTTTTTCTTTTCTTTTTTGGCCTGAGGCTCCTTACAAAGCTTAATTGGAAAAATCTCTATGAAATATTAGTGGTATTTTTAATTGGAGATCCTTGTTAGTAATTGAGTAACCACGAACAATATCCAACTTAATAACTGTTGGAGTTGATTGGAATTGAATATCTTAAAAAAGCTTCGCATTGCCTAGTTTTGTAAAAGAAGAGGGATGTCAATGTTGGAGGAGAGTTGTGCAGGCAGAAGGAAAAGAATAGAAAACGCAGAAAAGAGAGGGAAAAATTGGGCAAGACAATTAAACAGTAATACAAAAACTGTATCGAAAGAGTGTATTTTTTACAAGCAGAGTCGAAGGTGTATATATACAAAGATGCGGCGCCCATATTGGGCCTATTTTTCGACTGGGCCCCATATCGGCCCATTGGATGTTTTACTAGTTACACCTAACAATACTAAGAGCAATTGAATTACAAACATATTCAATATTCCCTCTTAATTCACATTGCTAAGTGACATCATCCCAAGCATTGTTCTGAGTTCTTCAAATCTTCCCTTTTGCAATGGCTTGGTCATTGCATCAGCTACTTGAAGTTCTGAGCAGCAATATTGCAGGTTCAGCTTCTCATTGTTGACTTGATCACGCAGGAAGTGATATCTGGTCTCTATATGCTTCGACCTACCATGGGCGACAGGATTCTTGGCCAGATCTATCGCGGACTTGTTGTCGATCAGCAACTTGATTACTTCACTATTTATAGTAAAATTTTGTTACAAATTTTGTTTGCAATAATAATACAAAATAATTTATATTGAAAAAACTTATTTATTAAGTTCACTTATAATGTAATTAATATATCAATATATATCAAAATATAAAGTAATTGATAGTTGATTTGATAGTTTATTTCATTTACGTTGTAGTGTAGTACATAGATCTTGAAATTATGGATCGTAGTTGGATGTATGATCGATTGTTTCTTGGAAGATCCGGTTTAAAGCGACGTTTTGTAGAAGGAGTAGAAGATTTTATTTTTTGTGCTAAGCATCATGAAGAATTTGCGCGACAAGGCGGAATTAGATGTCCGTGCTTGAAATGTTCGTTTCGAGTTATAAAAAATGAAGACGAAGTTAGAGTTGATTTGTACAATAATGGATTTAGGCCAAATTATTGGATATGGAGTCGTCACGGGGAAGTAGGACCAGGGGTAGCTGCAGTTCCTGCGGTTAATGTTCCGGTTGAAGTAGTAGCTCCCACATCAAGTAGTTATCCAGCGACTACGACATCTGGAGGAGGCCAAATTATACAACCGTTAGATGTTTATCAGGGAATGATATCTGACGCTGTTGGAGTAAATTTGGATTTTGAAGAACCGGAATATGATGCTGAAGAAGTTCCAAATGAGGAAGCTCAAAAGTTTTACATGTATTTGAGTGAGACAAATAAACCATTATTTGAAGGATCTAAAGACTCAAAATTATCAACGTGTGTTCGGTTGTTGGGTCTTAAGTCTCAATTTAATGTTGCTGAGTTGTGCATGGAATATATGACCAAAATGATGTTGGATGCAACCCCCATTAGAGGGCTTTTGCCGCAGAGTTATTATGAAGCTAAAAGACTGGTATCGAAGCTTGGCTTAAAATCTAAAAGAATTGATTGTTGTGTGTCTGGTTGCATGCTCTATTATAACAATGAGTTTGGCATAAATGATGGAGAGTTGTCGGAATGCAAGTTGTGTGGATAGCCATGCTATCGTGTGAGTAGGAAAGGGATGAGCAGAGGCAAACCGGTTCCACGAAAAGCAATGTTCTATCTGCCGCTTATACCAAGGCTACAGAGGATGACGTGGCAGATAGAACATTGCTTTTCGTGGAAGCTTGGAAGCATTTTGATCGTCATTTCTTCAAAATAGAAATAATTCGGGTGAATTACGTCACCCATCTGATGGTGAAGCTTGGAAGCATTTTGATCGTGTTCATCCAGATTTTGCCAGTGATCCACGCAATGTTCGACTTGGTTTATGCTATGATGGTTTCACACCATATATTCAAGTCTCGGCAACACCGTATTCATGTTGGCCAGTTATTGTTAGCCCATACAACCTTCCTCCAGAAATGTGTATGTCTAAACCATACATGTTTTTAAATTCTATTATCCCAGGGCCAAGTAATCCAACAGCTGGTATTGACATATATTTGCAACCTTTGATTGATGACCTAAAAAGGTTGTGGAATAGTGTTTTAACTTATGATGCAGCACACAAACAAAATTTTGTGATGAGGGCGGCTTTGATGTGGACCATTAATGACTTCCTTGCCTATGGAATGTTGTCTGGATGGGGGACACATGGTAAGATGGCGTGTCCGATTTGCATGGTTGACACAAAGGCTTTTAGTCTTAAATACGGAGGAAAAACTTCATGGTTTGACTCGCACCGTAGGTTCTTACCTATGGATCACCCATTTAGAAAGCAGAAATATGCGTTCATCAAGGGAAATGTTGAAACAGCTGGACCTCCTCGTAAGTTGACACCAGAGGAAGTTTGGAATAGTGTTACGAATATCCCTCCTGTGGAAGTCGTAGCGGGTGTTGTTTCTCGTCCAGATGGCTATGGACAATGGCACAATTGGACGAAAAAAAGTATTTTTTGGGAACTTCCCTATTGGAAAGATAATCTATTGAGACACAATCTCGATGTCATGTATATAGAGAAGAATTTTTTCGACAACATATTTAAGACTGTCATGAACGTGAAAGGCAAAACGAAAGACAATGAGAAAGCTAGGAAGGATATAGATCATTACTGTAGACGAAAGGATTTGTTGTTGGTTGAGCAAGGTACTAGGACTCTGAAACCCAAAGCCAATTATACTTTATCTACCGAACAAGCGAAAGCAGTTTATCAGTGGATAAAAGAGTTGAAAATGCCAGACGGTTATTCTTCCAATTTATCTAGATGTGCGGATGTGGATAATGGGAGGTTGCATGGGATGAAGAGTCATGATTGTCATGTATTTATGGAGTGCTTACTTCCTATCGCTTTTAGTTCGTTGTCAACACACGTTTTGAATCCGCTCATTGAAATAAGTCAATACTTTAAGAATTTGTGTTCTGCAACGCTAAAAGCTGTTGATCTTTCAAAAATGGAACAAAACATCCCACTTATCTTATGCAAGTTGGAGAGAGTATTTCCGCCTGGTTTCTTTGATTCTATGGAGCATCTACCGGTGCATCTCGCATATGAAGCTAAACTTGGCGGACCTGTACAATACAGATGGATGTATCCGTTTGAAAGGTCAGTTAATTTTCACACCATATAAGAAACAAGTTTAAAATATATGATTATTATGTTAATTAATATCATTTTCTCTAGGTTCATGGGTGATTCAAAAAGATCAGTGAAAAACAAAGCTAGAGTTGAAGGATCGATATGTTCTTCTTACTTACACCGTGAAACAACGCATTTTTGTTCTTACTATTTCAAGAATGAGTTTGCTCCTGGAAGCAGTCGAAATGAAATGGATACTGATGAATGTCCTAGACATCATTTAGCTTTGTCTGTCTTTTGTCTACCCAGGTCGTCCATCTGGGAAGGAGTCAATTCACTAGCTAACAAATGAAGAGTTAAGTTCAGCACATGTTCATGTGTTGATAAACTGTACTGAGGTGCAACCATTTATTGAGTATGTTCCTCAACATTATAAACTATCGATCTTAATTAGTTAATATGTAGAAAAATGTGTAACAATTAATTATTTCTTTTTAGGGAATTCTTGTCATCAGAGGACGTAACTGAGCAACAATCTTCTGCTCATATTAATGCACATTTTCCAACGTGGTTTAGGCAACATGTTTATGCCCTCCCGCCAACTCCTACCAACCAACATTTGAGGAACATATCAGACGGTCCTCGAAGATGTGTTAAAGAATGGCACACATACTTTGTCAATGGATACAAATTTCACACCAATGAATGGACACAGGGCAGAGAGACAGTCAATAGTGGAGTGTGCATGAAGGGTGTCACTGGAGGAGGTGAAGATGATTTTTATGGTGTGGTTCAACACATATATGAACTTTCGTACCCCATCTAGATTTTAGTCAGAAGATAATGGTTTTCTATTGTCATTGGTTTGATCCGTCTGCTCGAGGAACAAAGGTGAATCCAAAGTCAAATACAGTGGACATTAAAATGAATGGTAGATATCGACTGTATGATCCGTTTGTCATTGCACAAAATGTGAGACAAGTCTATTATGTCCCTTATCCATCAACGCGGACTGATAGGCGTGGTTGGTGTGTCGCAATTAAAACAAAACCAAGAGGTCGCATTGAGACAAATGATGACACGATGGAAGATGTGCCATATCAAATGGAAGAGATGTCTAATGTAAATGAAGTGATTGAAGTTGAACCCATTACTCGTTTATGTGATGAGCCAAACACCGGCGATGAAGTTGATGACGAAGAAGATGCTGATGAAGATGCAACAAACCACGTTGGTGTATCAAGAATTCACTCCTCTGATGATGATGATTTTGAGAATGAATGGGATTCCAATTAGTTATTTATGTTTCAACAATATATGTTATTTATGTTTCAACAAACCACATAACGTTGTAATTTATGTTTGTTTAATTAGTATGTTTATATATTTTTGTTTAGTATGTTTATGTTAACCTTGCATAGTGTATGTTTGTTTGTTTAATGTATATATGTCTAGCTAGATACAGTCATGGCATCTCACTCAGGATCTGATGACGAGACATATGTTCCTCCACCTGTCGACACGGGTGATGCCGCCAGCGCTACCAGGCGGAAGACTTCTACTCGCCTAGGGCGTCGTGTTCAGCCTGCTCGTGTTGTTGTTGTTGGTGGCAGATATTTGCCACCACCTGGGTCTGAGGGTGCTAGTACTAGTACTGCAGGGGACCCAGTGATTCCTGCTGCTACTGAGGGCTTAGCCCCGACAGATGTTGATGCTGATGGGGTGCGCACATTCACTGTTGACCGTGAGGTGGTCAGGTATACACATGATGGGCATATCATATTGGAGACTGCTGGTGATTCGTAAGTATATATATTATTATTTATTAACCTATTTTTGTTGCCTTTTATATAACTTATATAATTTGGTGTAATAAAATTTATCTTTTTTTAATGCATATTTCTTCCATCGAAGGCTACAGCTACTGCCATCACGAAAACAATCAAGGAGAATTTCACCGGCAGCTGGAAGAATTGGACAGCTGTTAGAAAAGATACAGAGGCAATTGGGAGGATGTTAAATTCATTTTTGGTAAGTTGTTCTACGAAATAATAAATTAATTAATTTGTGTATATCTTATTGACTTGATTAATTAATTTGTCTTATAATAAACAACATTATTGTAAATTTCTTAAATAGGAAAAATGTACATGGTTACCAGAGCAGCAAAGGGAAGTTGAGAGAATCTTCCATAAGAGATGTTCCCATCGCTATTTTGAATTACTGTGGGAGGCCCGCGGTAAGAATGCGAAGCCATCTTATATGGGAGACTCAACTTGGGCTGGGTTACAGGAGTACTGGCAGACACCGGAATTTAGGAATTTTTGTGAGAAAGCCAAGAAGAACCGTGCTTCTGAAAAATGTGGCTGCACACACACAGGGGGGAGTGTTAATACTGCAACGCATCACAGGCGTTTGGTAAATTTATTACTTTATTACTTGATTAGTTAATTATTTATAATTAACTAGTCATTTTCATGTGTATTAATTAATAATATGTATATATGTATATATAGGAGGCGAGGGAACAAAGGGCAATCACTTTGCCTGAGTTGCATCGCTTGCTTCATATGCGGGAGGACACTAGTGACTTTGCTACAGATCGGGCGAGGAATATTCAGGTAAAACTACTTTTACAATTATATATTAATGTTTATTATTTATAATAATCTTTATATCGGGCGAGGAATATTATATTAAAACTACTTTTGCTATAGTTATTTATTTGTTGGGTTATTTTTTTCAGGAGAGCTTCCAGGGTGGGCTGACTGAGTACCATCAGTCCCAACAGAGCAGTGGGGCAGCTGATATCGATCCAGAGGAGGAGGCTAGAGCAGCTCGTGATA
Source organism: Astragalus membranaceus (assembly GCA_039519185.1). NCBI lineage: Eukaryota > Viridiplantae > Streptophyta > Magnoliopsida > Fabales > Fabaceae > Astragalus > Astragalus membranaceus. Next base: position 52,644,815 of record CM076851.1, read on the forward strand.
TTTGGGTGAGAGCAGTTGGTCCCCAAAAGAGTAATCGTATGGTAGGATCAGGTGGTATTGGACCGGCTGCTTTTCGAACAAGCATTATTCCGAGTCTATCAGCTTCACAATCTTCTGGATCTCCGAGTACTGCTCACTCTTATGTTCCCAATGCTGGTGAGTTGAATGCTGTTACGGAATTGACGCGGCAACTGAGCGAGCAGCAGCGTCAGTTTGCCGAGCGGCAGGAGCAAAGTGATTAGGAAGTGGCGACGCTTCGGGAGAAAGCGAGGATAGCTGAGGAGCGCATGGAGGAGCGCATGGCGGAGCAGGCTAGGATAGCTGAGCAGCGCATGGAGGAGCGCTTTAAGTTTTTGCAGGATCAGCTGATGATGTCTCAGCAGTCGAGGCCATCCTCATCACATATGCCATCCTACCAGCCGCAGCAGCATTACGGTGGTGCATTTCAGCAGTGGCCTCAGCAGCAGTATGCACCCCAGTATTCCCAGCAGTATGCACCTCAGCCCCAGCAGCTATACCAGCCGCCATACCAGCAGCCATACCAGCAGCCCCAGCACAGTCACCCCAGCAGCCATACCAGCAGCCCCAGCAGCAGTCACCCCAGCAGCAGTCACCCCAGCGGCCCAACATCGATCTTAATATTATGGATTCGCTTAATGCTTTTCTTACATCTGATACCTACTATCATGGTGATGAGTTAGACCAGCAGCCACCCCAGTAGCTTTGGATTATTTTATTTTGTTGTATGGATTCTTTTTTATTGTATGGATATTTTTTTTGTTGTATGGATATTTATTTAAATTAATCATTAATTTTTATTTCTAATTTTTATTTTTTTATCAATTATCAAATTTTTAAATAAAATAATCAATTAAAGTTTTTAATAAAATAATATTATTTTTTTAAATAAAATGATTTTTAAAATATAATATTTATTTTTTAAAAATAATTAAATTTAAAAAAAAAACGGTTTTTCTGGCGGATTCGTGGATTTTCCGGCGGATAAACCATACAGTGTTCCGGCGGATTTGTGGACTTTCCGACGGATACCCCCGCCGGAACTTTCCGGCGGCTTTGCGAGCTTTCCGGCGGATAAAAAGTGGCGAATTCCCTTGGGGTTTTCCGGCGGATAATCCGCCGGAAACTTCGGGCGGATTTTGCGGCGCCACCAAATCCGCCGGAAATTTCCGGCGGATAATCCACCGAAAACCTTTTGCCACGAGCTGTCTACCGGCGCCAAAAATCCGCCGGAAAGCCCGACATATCCGCCGGAAAGTCCATATTTTCGGCGGATTTGCGGATTTTCCGGCGGATTTGGTCCGCCGAAAAGTCCAAGTTTTCTTGTAGTGGAACAAAAATAAGAAAATTTCTTTCCCAACACAGTTACATCAACAAGATCCATGTCAACAACAAAAGAATTAAACTCAACGACTTCCTACAAATTACCACCATCCCTCCTTCCTTTTCTCTCATCAATACAAGAAACAAAATTTAAATCCCCAACCACACACCATTCACCCCTAGAAAACCTCAACTTCATCCCCTTCAATTCCTCCCAACCTTTCCGTTTATCAACCATAACACACAAAAGATTTTATTAAAAAAGAAAAAAAATTAAGTAATTTTTTTAAAATAGAAAATTAAATGGTAAATTGTTATAGAATTTATCATTTATTTTTGAAAAACTGTGAAACTCTTCAAATTTAAAAAGAATGATCATTAAAACTTTCCATTGAAATATACATTAAGAGCTTTACTTTGGTAAAGACTAAAGTAGATTATATGGGAACCAATGTGATGCGGCACAAGTGATAGATATTTGGGTCCCTTAATCCTTTGGTTCTGGATTCGATCCCTGACTGGTGCGTATGGGAAAACACTTGTTGGGAGAGGTCAAGCCCTTAAATAGATCTTCGATACCTCAAAGGATTAGTCTCCACAGTCGTCGTGAATGATACATTGATTTAAAAAAAAAGTAGATTATATGGGAAATTATATAGGACGGTTATTATTTATTGTAATATTTTTTTATAAATGAAAATTTAGGAGGAGAGGATTATGTAATCCAATTCAAACTAAGAAAATATTTGAGCTCTTTAAAAACTTACAAAGGAAATTGCATTTATCTGACCCTAAAAGAAATAGTGGGGATATGAACCCGTGAGTCAATCCCTTTGAGGTGTGATAATTTTCTCTTGAGCAATAATTTATAAATGTTAGTATCAAACAGACATGTTCTGATTTTTAAATAAGACAACATTTATTATTCTAAACTTCTTTTAAAGGAAAAAGAATGCATATCTAAGAAGGAAATCAATATGTGATAAATTTCTATCCCAAAACCATATATTGCTAAGAAGCATATGAAAAAAAAAATTAATGAATAAAATGTAGACCGACAGAAGACAAAACATGATCATTGAAGTCATGTAAGAAAATCCACATAAAATGGACTGAGAGAGACATACAAAATCCCAAAGAGAGAAAAATAAGGGCATCAAAGCAAAGGTATAGAATAGAATGGAGGGCCAGAAGTGAGTGATGGTTTTCTTGGATTATAGTGTAAGGGCAATAGTGGTGGCGTGGTATGCAAGATTTGCTGTCCACATGCACATTCCAATATTAAAAGATTGGAACTATGGTAGGGTCCATATGCAAAACTCTTGTTTTACACAATATTTTTTAAGAAAAGTTGTCTATAACAAAGCATTAATTTATATATCAGTGGGACTTAGTTCCCTCGTGCGGTATCGAGCTGACACAACAAAGGTTACTCCCCTTATACAGAGAACACTGCTCAAAGACAACTCATTTGTAGCTTCTTAATGAAATTTTTTAATGGAGATGCCAGTATTTTCTTTCTTCATGACAGCATATATTGTACTAATTAACTCGCAAATATTTAAAGCCAAAATGCCCTTTCTGATTTGATCTTCTTTTAAGGGTTTTGAATAAATTTTTTATGAGCTTAGACGAAATAACAAATAAATACCACACACACTATCATATGCAGTCACCCAGGTTCGAATCCAGGAGCTAGGGCTGTTCAATTGAACTGCCGAACTGAACTGAACTGCCAAACTGAACCGAACCGAACTGTTATGAACCGAACCATTCATTAAAGTTCTGAACCGAACTGTCTTTCTCAAATACAGTTCGCTAACTGAACTGTGACTCAAATAAACTGTTGAACTGTTAACGAACTGGAAACTGAAAACTTAAGTTAGTGTAAGTGACTTATTCATATTCGCGAACTTGAAATTCAGATTCGCAGATTCTGAACTCTGAAGTCTCCACTCTCCATTCGCAGTTCATCTTCAATGCAATTCGAACCCTAAATCCCTTCGAAAATCATCTTCAATGGCAATCGCAATTCATCTATGGCAGTCGCAGTTCCTTCTTCGAACCCTAAATCCCTAATCTACAATTTCATCTTCTTCTAACTTCATCTTCAATCGCAGCTTTACTCCTTGGAACTTCGAACCCTAAATCCCTAATCAGCGACTTCACCTTCTTCGAAGATCATCTTCTATGGCAGTCACAGTTCATCTTCTTTGAACCCTAAATCCCTAATCTTCGAAACTTCATCTTCGAACTTCATCTCTTGCACTCTCGCAGTACCAACCAGTGGAAACACATCTTCTTCAAACTTCAGAAATCGTAGAGCGCATCTTCTTCAAACTTCAGAAAGTTGAAACGCTTCTTCTGCTCAGTTAGGTAAGTTTCTTCACTGTTTCTGGGTTGTGTAACTTCTGTCTTCTTCTGTTTTTGTTCTGTTTTGTGAGTTAAATAGACCTTAGCTGAACATATTCATGGTGATACTGATGGTGCTATGCTATGCATTTCTGGGTTCTGTTTCTGTATGCATTTCTGGGTTCTGTTCTGTGTTTTCTGTAAATGTTCCATGCAGTGGTTTCAGTAAATGTTTCTGTTCTGCATAATTCAGTAATTCTGTATAATTCTGTGTTTTCAGTAATTCTGTAATTCTGTGTTTTCAGTAAATGTTTCTGTTCTGCATAATTCTGTATGCATTTCTGTTTCTGTATGCATTTCTGAACATAGTTCAGTAAATGTTTTGTGTTGTTCTTTTGTGTAAAGAAGGAAAGAGACAGACATACACAATAATTCAGTAAATGCATTTCTGGGTTCTGTTCTGCATTTCTGTTTCTGTATGCATTTCTGAACATAATTCAGCATCTGTTTTCTGTTATTATTATGATCTGAAGAAGATCCTTTTATATTGAATGATAGAATGATATATGTTGACTACATGACTTTGTTCTTTGTTCTTTCATTTCTTTTTTACAATGTAGGAGAAATCTATGACGTCGCACGATCAAATCCTGGACTTTACACTACCGAAAAATGTTGAAGAGTCGGAGGTAGATACCACAGCAGTTGCCTCGGAAGCTACATTACCGCCTCTTCCGAAACCTTCTAAGCGTAAGCCTCGATCTAATATGTGGGACCACTTTGATAAACAACCCGGTGATGAAATGTATGCTAAATGTCACTATTGCGGAGACTTAATAAAGTATAAGAGTGGAACAAGTTCAATGAGGAACCATTTGGCTAGATGCAAGGAGTCCCCTATAAATACATCAAACAAAAGGCAAAGGCAAGCAATGTCAAATGCTATCGAAGGACAAGTAGCATCTTCACCAAGCTACTCAAAATTTGACCAAGCGGCATGCCGACTTCAGCTTGCGAAGACAATTGTGAGTGCGGAGCTCCCATTTCGTTTTGTGGAGAATGAAGAATTTTAGAAGTTTTTGAACCTCATGCAACCCCGTTTTGACATCCCATCACGATCTACAGTGAGACGTGATATCTGGAATCTTTACATGGAAGAGAAGGAGAAGTTGAAAGCAATTCTCTAAAAACATTGTGGAAGAGTTTGTCTTACCACTGACACATGGACCTCGGCACAAAATCTCACTTACATGAGTTTGACTGCACATTATGTTGATTGTGAATGGAAGCTTCAAAAAAAATTATAAACTTCTGTCAAATTACGGGGCATTCGGGAGAGGCCATTGCGAGGTATATTGAGGAGTTTCTAAATGGGTGGGAGTTAAAACGAGTTTTAACCATAACCGTTGATAATGCTTCAGCAAATGACGTTGGGTTGAAATACTTGAAGAGCAGGATGGAGTCTTGGGACAACCTCGTCCTAAATGGAGATTATATCCATATGCGATGTTGTGCGCACATCTTGAACTTGGTTGTCAAGGAGGGACTAAAAGAGATTGATATTTCCATTATGAGAATTCGGGCTGCTATTAAATATGTCACGGTTACTCCTGCAAGAGAAAGAAAATTCATGGAATGTGCGAAGCAAGAGAGGATTACTGAAAAAACTGCTCTTATTCTTGATGTTGATACAAGGTGGAATTCTACATTCTACATGCTACGGTCGGCCCTAAAATATCAAAATGCATTTTCCTTGTTGCAATTGAGAGACAAGTCATTTAAGCATGATATGGAAAAGAAAAACAAGGGTCTACTTGTAAAAGAAGATTGGGATCATGCTAGGGCTGTGGTGCCTTTTTTGGAAATGTTTATGGTTTCCACTAAAAGTATGTCCGGAACCTCTTATGTCACCAGCAATCTTTACATGAAAGAGGTTTTTGGTATTGGGACAAAGATCCGGAAATATTTAGAGAGTAGCAACGAGAGCATAAAGAAAATGGCAAAGAGTATGAAAACCAAATTTGACAAATATTGGGGAGATCCCCAATCAATGAATATTTTGCTATGGATTGCTCTTGTACTTGATCCTAGGATGAAGTATTCGTTTGTGGAGTATCATATTGGTATTCTATGTGTTGATGCTTCGAAGGCCACCGAATTGAAGCGAAAAGTGATGACTTCCCTAAAAGTAATGTATGCTCAATATCAAGGTATAGAGCTTAGTAGCCAACCAGAATCACAGCCCGATGATGATGATGAAGATGATCCGATGTACCTCTATCTAAAAACAACTGGGCGTAGTAGAACTGATCCACAATCAGAAATTGACAAGTATTTAAAGGAAGAAGCTGAAGCTTACAATAAAAATGTAAGTTTTGATATATTGGGTTGGTGGAAAGTCAATTCTGTAAGGTTCCCCATTCTTGCAAGCATAGCTCGAGAGGTGTTGGCAATTCCCGTCTCAACAGTGGCATCCGAATGTGCATTCAGCACGGGAGGAAGAGTGCTCGGGGACCATCGTTGTTGCTTAAAGCACACAATGTTAGAAGGACTTGTTTGCTTGCAAGATTGGTTGAAAGGGCAACCACACTATCTATTTAATGATGAGGACCCTGAGGAGATCCTTAGATTTGATCAAGGTAAATTTATAACATTTTATTTATTTGGTCCATATTTTCGTTTGTAGATGAAATAATTTTGGTTCTGCAGAAATATCTTCCCAAGATTGCGGTGTTAATTTGAACTTCCGAACTGAACTATTACGACAGTTCAGTTCAGTTCAGAGAACTGTTAACACAGTTCAGTCAGTTCGGTTGAACTGTTTAAACAGTTCAGTTCAGTTCGGTGCAGTTATGCTTGTGAACTGAACTATGAACAGCCCTACCAGGAGCTGGTGTCTCCATATCGCTGAAAATTGCCGATGCAATGAGCAGTGAGGGACAAAATCTTGGTTAATTAATCACAAAATAGAAGTTTTGTACAGGAAAGAACAATTTTTAAACTTTTAAAGAATTGAATTTGCTATTTCAATACAAAATTTCTATATTTGATTCCTTAACTAGTGTCCCTTGAGCACTCGTTAGCATTTACCTTATTTTAAATAAAATTAACTTCTCATTTTTTATAATTTTTATGTAAGTGAAATATTTCAGTATTTATTTGGTAGGTTATCTATCAGTCAGGACACCTTCAACATAGTAGAACTAACAAAGAGCTCAATTAAAAGGGACATGTGCAAGACAAGCAGAGCACTCCAAAGGGACCATTCCGGCTTCAAGAGCTTGTACCAGGTGTACAGAACGAGGAAATGGAGAAAGCCATTGGTGAGTGTTATTCTTATGCCAATTTCAACAATATTGCCATAAGATGGGATTTCGCAGTACCTACGGGGGTTTGTTAGCTGTTTTGTTTTGCAACAGAATTGGTTAAGTGAGTTTCTCTTTGATTAGCGCTTTATAACCAACTCGCTAAGCGCTATAAAAAAGCACCATTAACACAAGCTGGGTAGAGTTTTTCTGAGTTTTATGTTTTGCTTTCTGTCAAAAGTGAATTATGTGGAGGAATTCACTAGGGTTTCATTCTTCGTGCGTAAGAGAAAAGTGAAGGGGAGGAAAGGAAAGGAAACACTGATGGTGTTTCAACATTCTCACTGTAAAAATCCTATTCTTTCAATAAAGTTGGACGTAGAAATGCTAGTCCCCTAGATGTAGGTCAAATTGACTAAACTGGGTAAACAATCGTGTGCGCGCTTGTGAGGAGAAGGGAGAGTGTTATACATGCGTTCTTGGTGATATTCTGATCCAAGCTTTACTTGCATCTTCATCATCTTCATCCTCGGGTTCCCTCTGGTTGTGGTTCGACGTTGCCTAGCTCTTTGTATGTGTTCTTTCATGGTCTTCCCTTGTGAGCATGTTGGTGTGTGTGTGTGTGTGTGTGTGTGTGTGTGTGTGTGTGTGTGTGTTTTCTCCGTGTTTCCTAGCTATGTGTTCGCGTGCGTGTGTGCGTATAATGTTGTGTCGTGATAAATATCATGTGACACACTTAAAAGGGCGTGCAGTTTCAAAACTGCTATCTAGAGCGTGAGTTCTTCTGGGTTTCTTTCCTCAATGGGAGCAACAAAGTTCAACATCGAGAAACTCACATGGGGTCATGATTTTGGTCTGCGGAGGATAAAGATGAAAGTGTTTATTGTTCATCAAGGTTTGGAAGATGCTATTGCAGGGGCATCAAAACTCCCTATACATCTTTCTGATGAAGAAAAGAAAAACTCGGTGAACAAGATCGATATCAGTATTATCTTTTTTTAAGGGTCAGGGAAAGGAGATAATGAAGCTGATAGTCAAAACACTAGTTAAGAATATCTTTTTTGTAGGGACAAGGAAAGGATGGTCACAAGACACCTCCTCAGAGAGGTTAGGATATGCAAATATGATCTCTCTATATAATTGCAAGACAATCTTCATCTATTTTCCCCTCCCAATTCTCCTTTTTTGCTACCTCTCTCTTTATTTTATTTTTTAAAATTTTAATGTTTATTTCTTTATTTTTTTTCTTTTATAATTTGTACATTACTATTAACCCATTTTTTTTACTTATAGCCACCGCTTATGCTATGGGCTTTAACCTACTTCTTTTAGTTTATAATTTCTTTATTTGTTTATTTTTTTTGTAATTTGTACATTACTATTAATCCATTTTTACTTATAGCCCTAACCATGAGCTTTAACCCACTTCTTTCACTATTTTTACCATTTTAAAAAAAATCAATTTATATTTATACTTCTTTTCTTTATTTTTTTAAAACCACACTTTTCTTAACCGAGAATATCTATACAATCCATTTGAATAAATGTTAGTCGTAATCACGTTGAATCAACTTTTAGCTCGATCACTACGCAAATCACAAAGTTAATAACTACACTAGATCCATTTTTGATTTAGTCATCTCAAACATTTTTATTAATAAAAACTAAGTCTAAATTATCTCTAGTGATTGCGTCGAGTGCACTTTTGATTTTGTTATCGCAAACATTTTTTTGGGTAAAATTTATATCTAAAATATCAGTAATGACTCTGTTAGATGCATTTTTGGTTTACACACTACGCAAATTCAATAAAATAACAAATAAATCATGACTTAAAAAAAACATTTTCTTCCCAAGAACTAAAGCTCTCCCTTTTAAAAAAAAATTAATGTTTGTTTCTTCATTTATTTTTCTTTTGTAATTATATTAACACTTTTTTTTACTCATGGCACATTACTATTAACACATTTCCTCTTATTTTATTAAGTATGTAGTTGCTTTATTTTTCCTATTATATGTTTAAGTACTCTAGGGATATATCTAGTATTTTACCCGTGCATACACACGGGTGATACTGTATGGTCGGTGTATTGTCATGAAGTCATAATAGTAATTTGGAAGATAATCATAAGTTGTGAACAATGTCCAAAATATATGATTTGAAATTCAAAGTGGAAAGAGATTGACAATCAGAATTACATTGATGCATAATAATATATTTGGACATTAGAGGTAAAATATGCATCCCCGTTGACACTCCCCGTTCACATTAGAGGTAAATTATTTAATTTTTGAGGGTGATATTAATTTAATAATTTATTTTTTTGGAATAAATAATTTTGAAACTATTGTTAGAGGTATGGTTTTTTTGACAATTGGTAGTAGTTAAATTGATTAATTTTAGTAGTTTGAGTAAATTATAGAAATAGTTAAAAAAAATTATGTTTTTAGTAAAAAAACTGACAAAAAAGTGATTTTTTATGGAAAGAAAAACTGAAGAAAAATAACTGAAAAAAAAGTTTGTTTTAAAATTTGCTGTTTTTTGACATTTTGCTGCGTCAGTTACAGCTTCTGATTGCAGTTTTTAATCAGTTTTTTGTCCCTCACTTTTTTGTCCCTCTATCGTTCCCACTCCAGTGGCCTCTCCCGTTGGCGCTCTCGTTGCCACTCCCATTGACGCTCTCGTTGGCACTCCCGTTGGCATTCACGTTGGCATTTTACTCTTTTTTAGTAATTATAAAATAGTTATTTGGTAATTTTTTGTAGTGGTTAAATTGATTGATTTTAACAAAAATAGTTAAATTGATTAGTTTTAGTAGTTATTTTGTAATTTTTGGTAGGGGTTAAAGTTTTTTTACAAATCTTTTTTTGACAATGGATAGTGGCTAATTGATTTATAGTGACTAATTATTTTATTAATTTTAGTAGTTTGAGTAGATGATAAAAAAAGTTAAAATTGATTTATAGTGACTAATTGTTTTTATAAAAATATTGACAACCGGTTTTTTAAAAAAAAATTAAAAAAAGTGTAGAAATTATTTTTTTAAAAAAATCACTTTTTTTGAAAAAAATTGAATTTAAAAAAAAAATGTAATGGTACTGTAGCGCGTCAGAAATGTCACTGTAGCGTACTGTAGAGTGACATAAGTGGTACTGTAGCGCGTCAGAAACGTCACTGTAGCACACTGTAGTGATACTGTAGCATTTTGTCTTTATGTGGTGAATTGTCTATTTTGCCCCTAAATTGTGACAAATGTCAAAATTTGGTGATGTCTAAAAATGTAAATGTGATAGCATGTGTTTTGATTATATTGAAAGTAGATAGTAGTTTGAGTAGATTATAAAAATAATGAAAATTGATTTATAGTGACTAATTATTTTTATATAAAATGACAACCGTTATTTAAAAAAAATAAATAAAAAAACAGTGTATAATTTTTCTTTTTTAAAAATAAGTTTTTTTTTAAAAAAAAAATTAATTTAAAAAAATGTATTGGTACTGTAGTGCGTCAGAGCGTACTGTAGAGTGACATAAGCGGTACTGTAGCGCGTCAGAAACGTCACTGTAGCGCACTGTAGTGATACTGTAGCATTTTGTCTTTATGTGGTGAATTGTCTATATTTCCCCTATATTGTGACAAATGTCAAAATTTGGTGATGTCTAAAAATGTAAATGTGATAGCATATGTTTTGATTATATAGAAAGTAGAAAAGTAGATAGTAGTTTGAGTAGTTTATAAAAATAGTGAAAATTGATTTATAGTGACTAATTATTTTTATAAAAATATTGACAACCGTTTTGTAAAAAAAAATAAAAAAAACAGTGTATAATTTTTTTTTAGAAAAATCAATTTTTTAAAAAAAATGTATTGGTACTATAGCGCATCATAAATGTCACTGTACTTTGGTTAGGTGTCGTGGAACATTGGATGTGTGGATTCAAATCTATAACAATCCGTTTCTTTCTTCCTTTCTAATTCTATCCCTATTTCTTACCATTTGCACCAAGGACAAATTAAAGCTCAATTTACACTAGGACACAATTTTGTTTTACAACGAAGTACAACTCAGACGCTTTCTCTATACCTAAAGAATCATTTTCGAATCGTATAGAGACGAAGTAAAGAATACTAAGTGGAGAATACCAAACATTTTTGACAACCACCAACAACTTCCAACAAGAATCATGGAATTGATGTCAAAGACAAGACACGTAGTCAATAAACATGAATATTGCATTCCGATTTTTTTTAAAAAAAAAAAATTGGAGAAGGGGGAAATTTTTATTAATCAAGTGGCACTAATGGCCATTTTACAACTGTTTTCGAGGGAATTTGAACTCAGCACCTTGAAGATATAAAGCTAGCTCTTACCACTGAACTAGCACCTCAAGTGTTTGCATTCTGATTAATCAAACACAAAATATGTCGCGGGGATCAGAACCCAGAAAGAGTCCAATATTACTATACAAAGACCATTCCTGAATTTCCCGTCAAACATCACGTGGTATATGGAAGTTAACATCCAAAGAGGAATATAACCACGTATACACACTAAGGTCCACTAAATCTTACAAAATATTTTAATTTTTCTTTCCTTAATTAGTTCAGCAACAACATATTTCTAATTCTAAGTTGAATGTGACATAATCCATTAAGGCCGTTTTTTTAAGACCGCCAAACACCCCCCCCCCCCCTCCCTCCCCCTCCCATTAAGCCCCATACCCCCGTATTTTATTTTAATCCAAAAATACCCCTTTTATTTTTACCAAAATCTGATCAGGCCCCACAAAATTGTAAGGTCCTCAGAAATATCTAAAAAAACGTATTTTCGGAATACAAGTTATGCTTCCAGAAATACCCACTGTAAGATATTTTCGGAAATTCAAATTTTTACTCTTCCAGAAATACATTTTTTTGAGGTATTTCCGGAAAGCTTAATTTTTTAAACTTCCGAAAATACCTTATTTTCGATATTTCCGGAAATTGTTTTTTTAGCTTTTTTTTTACCAATATGGCTACGACAGATGGCAGAGGTCCCTTTATAGATTTATCGGATGCGTTTACCACATCACAAGTTTTTCGTACTCAGGATATTGTTACCCGTTGGGCTAGAGATATCGGGAAAGCCAACAGGGTAATTGTCATTATTATTCGATCCGAGTCGAGTGAGAATGGTAAAGGGAAGAAAAATAAGATTGTTTTTTTGTTGTGATAGGCATGGGAGATATAGTGGAGTAGACACAAGACCTCAAAAAGGTGTGGTTGTCCATTTAGATTGAAAGCTAAACCACTCGATCCTCCTAGTCTTGATTGGAAAGTCCAAATTATGTGTGGAATTCACAACCATGAGCCTCTTAAGACTATCCTTGGAGCAACAATATTTGGTAAGTTCAACAAGGAGGAGCGATTAGTAGTTGAGGAGCATATGAGGTTGGGAGTGAAAGTAGCAAAAATTCTAGAGTCTATTAAGAGGAGATTTACCAACAATTTGAGTAACATTTCACAGCTGTATAGAACCCGCAATAGTCTCCGGAAGGGAAAGAGAGGAAGTAGGACTGAGATGTAGGAGCTTCTGACACTGATTCAGTCTCATCATAATATTTGTTGGACCAGACGGCTTGAATGAACTGATATTGTTGACGAGATCATGTGGTCACACCCTGATAGTATCAAGTTATTGAGGATGTTTCCTAATGTCTTGATTATGGACTGCACCTTCAAGACCAACAAATATGCATTGCCTTCTACCTGAGATTGTTGGTGTCACTTCTACTGAGTTGACATTTTCTGTTGCATTTGCTTACTTGTCTCACGAGAGATATGATGACTACACATGGGTTTTGCAGAGCCTAAAAGATTTGATGGTATTAGATATCCCACTTCCTAAGGTTATCCTCACTGACTGTAAGGAGGGATTGATGAATGCTATCAAGGTTGTGTTTCCCGAAGCAGTTAATTTGCTTTGTCGGTATCACATTAACAACAATGTGAATGCTAAAATTAAGAAGACTTTCAAGGGAGATAGGGTGAAGTCAGTGATGAGTCTTTGGCATGAAATAGTTGATTATGTATTTGAGGATGAATTTTATGAGAATTTGCATGATTTTAAACAATCATGTGCTGATATACCCCAGCTTGTCAAATATGTGAACAAGTATTGGTTGTATCCTCACAGGGAAAGATTTTGTGGACCGTGGACGGATAAAGTGAAACACTATGGAAACACCACGACTAATAGGTACGTTAATATTTTGCTTATGTGTTTTAAATTTATTTCGAGTCAATTTTTTTCTTTTAATTTGTTACATATAGGGTTGAGTCAGCCCATTGGTCATTGAAGAGGTCACTGGGTTCTAGTGGAGGTGACTTATGCAGAAGTTGGGAATCCATGCATGGGATGATCAATGCACAAATTGATAAAATTGTCGGTTCTTTTCAAAAGAGCATCAACCGTGTAGATACCCGGCACAACACTCCATTCTACAAGAATCTACACGGTTTGGTGTCTTATGAGGCATTGAATCATATAACTCATGAGTTTGAAGGCATGTTGGATGGAGTAGGGACCGATAAGACCCGTTGTGCTGGTTGTGTGATTAAAGTTACTCATGGGTTACCTTGTTCTTGTGAGCTTGGGAATTTGCACCTACATGGTTGTCGAATCCCAATAGAGATGATTGACCCCCATTGAATGTGGCTGAGTATTGAAAGTATGGATGAGGAGCGGGTGAAACAAGCGTCACTTGAATGTGACATAAGCTATACAATAGAGGAGGTTTGGAGGCAATGGGTTGAGATGTCTCTTGAGGAGAGATGTGTCTGGAAGAGAGGTCTTGATGATTATGTCTTCAAAAGCACTACAACCATGGTTCCACCTAAGCACAAAGTCAAGACTAGGGGTACTGCACCAAAGAAGAAGAAGAAAGAGTATGATGTGAAGAGAGATCCTTCTTATTGGGAGCACGTGGATGCGTCTTTGAGCTCAGATAAGAAGCCCACCCAGATTTCATTACAGAGACTTCCCCAGCGGTCCTCACAGCAAGTCTCCCAATTACCATTGTGACACCCTTTACCCCGAAAGTATTTATAAGTGAAAAAGTACGAAAAACGAGTATATTTGTTTTTCAAATAAAACTAACAATTCATTTTATGAAATGGTTTTCGCAAGTAAAAGATGTCGTCTCACTCTTTAAATCGTATATAAATGATTATAATAATATTAAAGACCAAGCACCGAAGCATTGCTTTCAATACAGTAATAAGATTGATTTTAAATATAATATTGAAAATACAACCCAAGTCCCGATGTCACATGATCAGAGCAATAAACCTTTAATCAATTAAATAAAAAGAAAGTGACATCAACGTATAGTATCATTCCGCAAGTTGCTGGGTGATCCGTAGTGATCACATCTCTACCGCTGCACAATCGTAGAAGTTCACATCAACGACACTTGGAACTCAATCTAAAAAAATGGTGCACTGGTGAGAAAGAGCGTCCAAACCATATAAAGAACATAAGACCGAGACTAAAACAACAAAGGCAACCACAATCCATCAAATCAATATCAAACAGTCACTCTCAAAGAGTGACCAACACAACATGTTCATACAACAAGATGTCACAAAGTGAAGCCACAAAGGGCTCGTACGTAAAAAGTGAGGGGTCACATCACACCGTTAAAATCACTACAGCATATACGACAAACATAACCTATATGCTCAACTAATCATCAACAACAACAACAATAACAACAACAATAACAATAGGACTGGGATACCTTGCCCGAAAAGGATACCTTGCCCGATAATGCCTTACGACGAACAACAACAATAGGACCGGGATACCTTGCCCGATAACGCCCTACGACGAACAACAACAATAGGACCGGGATACCTTGCCCGAACGGGATACCTTGCTCGATAACGCCCTACGACGAACAACAATAGGACCGGGATACCTTGTCCGAACGGGATACCTTGCCCGATAATTCCCTGAAGAACACCCAAGAGAGGACTATGAGGACCGGGATACCTTGCCCGAACGGGATACCTTGCCCGATAATGCCCTACTAACAACAAGAACAACAGCGGCGACAACGATGACAACAACAACAAGATGGATACACATGAACCTAATCAGACGCGATATCGTACAATGACAACGACAACGACAACAACGAACACAACGAGAATGACGATGACAACAACAACAATAACAATACCTATCATCATCATCCTTTGAGGTACGGCTCGCCCATACTGCGACGAGTCCTTGCCCATACTGCGACAATGTTCCTCCTATACCATTTCAACTATTGAGGTACGGCTCGCGCATACTGCGACGAGTACTGCGACGAGTCCTTGCCCATACTGCGACAATGTTCCCCTTACAATCATCAACTTTTAAGGTACGGCTCGCTCATGCTGCGACGAGTCCTTGCCCATGCTGCGACAAGGTGCCTTTAACAAATCTCGATCACGAAGATACAGCTCGTCCATACTGCAACGAGTTCTTGCCCATGCTGTGACAAGATTCTTCAACACGAACCAGCTTGCTAATCATCGACGAATGATAACTTGCCTATTGTGCGACAAGTCTCCGATAAAAATACCCATAAAGCCAACCAGCAATCACCACAAACACGAATGTCAAGTCATTTAATAACCTTAGCGATTCCAAGTTAGTCCTGGCTACATCAATCTATGCTAAGATTTTTGTTTAAGTCTCAAACAACAAAAACTTCTTATTATTTAGAATTATCTGTCATTCTAGACTATTATCACATTAGACATAGCTCATCCTACTACTTTTATAACTTAGTGATTCACCAATCTACTCATATTAGAATCATCCAATAAACTCGACCTATTGACTACAACCATCCAAATAATAAAATTACAGTCATCCAAATAATTTAGTTACCGTCATCCAGATCATTTGGTTACAGTCATCCAAATTAAATAATCAAATAATTTACAGACCATTTAAATTACTACAGTCATCCTGAATAATTACAGTCATTGAAATTGAATAAATAATATAAGTAATAAATAAATAATAAATACAGGCAAAATATGGATGGCGATAATCAAAACTATCTTAGTCCTATCCCCTAATCCCCATACAGAATAGAAACCCTTTCCCCCGTACCTGGTATCGAAGAGTATTATTCCGATAGAGAATCAACGAAGACAAATCACGAGTTCCCAAATGTGCTTTAATTCCAACGGAACTATGTGTGACTTGAACGCATACAGTCACGAAAAAGCAACAATGACGACAGTCCAAAAGTCATAAGCTAAAAATACTAAATATAATTAATCGTTTGTGTAATGAATTAACGATAAAATCCCTTTTTCATTGTCATATAGTATAAAAAGAATATACTAAAATATTTGTTTCAAAAGTTTAAAGGAATAATATAAAATCATCATATTATAAGGTATAGTCCAACATGAAATTCCAGGGTAGAATTGCATAAAACTTTCTAACTATATAATATATAATAGTTCCATCAGTTGCAATTAATTCCATGTACATAAGTGCACCAAAGGAGTGCAAGAAGGAGGTCCCAGGTTCAAATCCCGGAAACTAACATTTCCCTCGACCTCACTAACCTTGCTTATCAAAAAAATATACATATATTAAGCTAATATACATGTAACGTACATACCCCCTTTTTTTTAACGAAAACGTACATATGTTTTTTTTAAATAAATATTAAACACTTAGTAAAGCTTAGTTGCACAAGACTTATAGTTCATCTCTTTTCTCTAATAAAAAACATATGAGCGTACCACTAAGAGCTGATGAGCAATCTCGATGGGTCAAAGCATTGGTTTCTCAGTCATCTCTGCATATTTTTCTCATAAGGCATATGAGGTATGAACGTACTACTGAAATATTGCTCCTTTGAAGTTGGATAGTAGCAAAAGCTTGGAAAAACCCAGAATGAGAGACATGCTTATGAGGTAATATCCGTGACAAACAGATAGAGATAGAGAGAGGGTTGTGGATGAGATACAGTGACGGCTGTGTGAGAGACTATGAGAGGGCTGACATGAGGAAAGATGTGAGAACAAGAAAATAAAATTAGGTCACGTAAGGAGTGTATCCATTTAAAGCCCAAATACTAAGTATTTTCAAAGCCCACTTGATTCTAAATACACAGTTTAACACTTTTTTAGCTAAAACAATTTCTCAAAATAAATAACATCTTAAATACTATTATTTTAAAAAGAAAATAGTAAACTAAAATAATAATATTTCAAATATAAGTATATAAGATCAATTAAAATAATAAATTAACGCCACTAAAATATATGATTACTAAGGAAAAGGACGCACAATATATCACAATGATTACTATTATATTCGCACATAAACCAAAGTAATAAAATGAAAATTGGGGTGTTACAACCATAACAGAGGTCAGCAGCTGAGCGAGCACAACATGACATCCATTTGGTAAGTCACTTTCCAGAGCATATGCATAAGTACATTGATGACATTATCAATGTGATTGGGGATGGAAACTGTGGCTTCAGATGCATTTATGCCTCACTTGATTACTCTAAGCATGGCTGGCAAATAGTTCGCAATGATTTGAATGAGGAGATGGACTCAAATTGGTTTCAATACTCAGAGGTGATGGGTAACAACATTCAGACAGTTAGGGAATCATTAGTTGCTCTCCCACAAGACTTTCAACCTCATGAGAAGTGGATGTCGATGCCTGACATGGGACATGTTATAGCGACTAGATATCAGATAGCCCTTGTTATGTTGTCACTTCATGATGGTGGGTCATGGACATTTTTCCCTTTGAGAGGAGCCTATGTTCCTAGTCAGAGCCGCTTGTTCTGTGTTGGGTTTGTCCATGGGAATCATTGGGTTCGGGTTATGTTGAACGCTATTAGTCCAGTACCTCCTATTCATCCTACTTGGGGTGCATATGCTTCAGCTGAAGCTAGATCGTGGTTATATCTGTACCTTGGACGTGTATAGTTATGGTGTTCTTTTGTTCCAGATCATGTTGCACCGACCCTCCCAGCTGATGTTGATTACATTTCAATTAAATGATTGTATTATATTTCATTATATTTTATTCCACGAGTTTATATTATATTAAATTTTAGTCCACGAATTTTTTATTTGACAGTCTAGATTTTACCGACACTATTTAACGGTCTAGATTTTCCCGACACTTTAAACGGTCTAGATTTTCCCGACCACTTTTCATCCAACTGTGGAAATTCACTTTAGGGTTTCAGATATTCCCTATAAATAGACCCATTGGGTCCCACTTCTTTCATACACACAACACAAAATGATGATGGCTATGACCAACAAAGAGACTTCCCTCACTATCATTTTTACCAATCAGGGCCTCATTGATCATCAGGGCATCATCATCAACGAAGATGATGATGTCTGTTTCGAGGGGCGAGACACGTTCCAGTGTAGGTTAAAACATAGCATAACATTCGCTTCCCTGAAAGAGAGACTACTGCGTATGGTGCAACCGAAGGGCGACGAGCATGAAATAATTAGTATAATTTATCGGAAACCAGCTTGGGTTAATGGACGTGTGCACTGGTCTGCAATGGATGTCAACAACGACGATGACGTCCAAGCCATGATGGTCATTCATGTTATCTTTAAATGGAAGGGTTATCTGCATTTATACGTCGAAACCAGAAAGACCGTCGCTGAGATCCTTCGTCGTTTCACTCCACCATCTCAGTAGTTTCTATTATGTTTTCGTTTTGTTTGTTGTTGCTATCTGTTATTTTAAATCAATGTCGAAGGCGTTTTTAACTAATCAAATAAATGTTTCATTTTTTATTTTTGCACTCCGGAAACACCATATTATATGATAAATTCGAAAGAAATTTTAAGGGATTTCCTGAAATACATCAAATTGGGATAAATTCGGAAGGCAATATTGAGGGATTTCCGGAAATACCTCAAATCTAGATAAATCCGGAAGTATGTTTTTTTTATTTTTCGGAAATATCGCATTTTACGGTATTTCCGGAATGTAAAATGTGTTCCGGAAATACCGTAAAATGCGATATTTCCGGAAAATCAAAAAAACATACTTCCGGATTTATCTAGATTTGAGGTATTTCCAAAAATTTTGTGAATTTAAGGGGTAGTTTCGTCTGTTTGGTCATTTTAGGGGGTATATGGTATAAGACGGTGGTAAAAAAAAACAGCCATCCATTAAAGGTTACCTCTCATCCTTTTATTTTCTTGCTTCTTACTCCACCCTCTTACACCTTTTTAACCCATCCATTTCTTTATTCTTCTTTGGTACTATCCATTATTACAGTTTTCAGCAAATTTTATTTTAATTTTTGACAACGTTAATTCGTGGTATCTCCCTAGAGTGCTTAACCTAATGAACTTTTTCCAACGAGATAGATAACAATGATCGATGTTTAGCAAGGGAATCAAGGGACCAGCAAAAAAGAATTACATCAAATGATTCAATCATGTGCAAGAGTAAAACTGAGTTGTTGAATTGTTCTTTATTGTAGAATCTTTATTTTTTACGTACTTAGTTTTAGGATCTTCCCTTTTGTTAAGGCTGTAAAACATGTGTTTTTCAAGAACATTCCTCGTGGTAGTTGAGTTGGCTCCTTCTTATATAACCTTTCTTTTTCTTTTCTTTTTTGGCCTGAGGCTCCTTACAAAGCTTAATTGGAAAAATCTCTATGAAATATTAGTGGTATTTTTAATTGGAGATCCTTGTTAGTAATTGAGTAACCACGAACAATATCCAACTTAATAACCGTCAGAGTTGATTGGAATTCAATATCTTAAAAAAGCTTCGCATTGCCCGGTGTTATGTATCGTGCTTCCGACCTTGAAACAGTTGGTAGGAGTTATTCTTGATCTGCGACGTTCGACCTTGAGATGCCGATGTTCGATCTTTGAGATGCCGATGTTGTACCTGCAACGATACTCCGATGCTAAAGTCAGTATCTGAGTGAGTCAGTGTTTTTGTATTATAAATTACTTACATTTATGAGCATTGAGTGTGGTATTTATAGAGTTTGTGTGATGTTTGTTTTGTCGACCCTGAGCCGTTAGATCTTACAGAGGTATCTGTACCGTTGATTAACCGGACTAGATTTTCTGGATATGGGCTGGTTTGGTTATTGGGCCTTATAGGGGGTGTAAATATCAGTTTAGGCCTTTTACTAGTTACCATAACACCTAGTTTTGTAAAAGAAGAGGGATGTCAAGACTATATATATGGACTCAAATTCTTCTTTACAATATGTACTGGTCGAAAACACTTTAAGTTTATATTTGACTTTTTCTTTCTCTTATACTCTTGTTTTAGCGTATTGTGAGGTGTAGTTAGATATTTATGTACTTTGGAGAGTGTGTATACTAAGGGTCATTGATTTTTGAGAGAAGTTTACGTGTTATAAAATTTTTCACATAGTGTTCGTAATTTTTCTCTAATTTTAGAGTTTTCAATGTTAAATTCTTGTGTTTCAATTATACTTTTTTTATTTGTTTATCTTATTTTTCCTAACAATAACCAATTATGCTAAGCCTTTCGGTACATATAAATATCACACGATTAATCCTCAAGAAGCTGAAGGAGTAGTAGAATTTCACTTCCGTTATTATTGAGTTGAATTGTCTTTCCGTAGTGAAGGGCATAAACAATAATACATCTCTCAATAATGAAGTTGGTGCTCATTTTTCTCGTTGTAAGAATATCCTTGCACTTTGTCAAAGCTATAGAATTAGTTATATTAGAAGACAAACAAATCTTGTTACTCATTCTCTTACTAGAGCATCTAGATTTTATGCTAGCTCTCACATTCATGATTTTAGCCCATTCTATATTACCAACATTATATTAGTTTCTTTTGGTAAAAAAAATTCCACGATTGTTTTCGATCAAAAAAAGCCACAGTCGTTGTCAATTAGTTTCCATTATTTATTTTTGAACTTATCCTCTTTTCCATCCATGCCACCAAATTCACTACAAGAATTTCGGTGATTTCTGAGGGAAAAATCCCTCGGAAAAGCAGGAAAATCGGTCGCTAATTCCGTGGGATAAACGGTCCTCGCAAACGATTTCCGACGGAAAATTCCCTCGGAAACGTTTCCGTCGCAAATCCCTCGGAAACTCCCTCGGAAATATCTCTCGCAAATCCCTCGAAAATGTCCCTCGCAAATCCCTCGGAAATACCCCTCGCAAATTCCTCGTAAATATCCCTCGCAAATTTCCAAGCAAATTCCGTCGGAAATTTCGTCGGTACGAATTGATAAATAATTTTTCAAAATCCTTCCATTACATGCAAACTCCATTCTATTTTGCAATACGACTTTCCTGCCAATTCAGACTCAGCAAATGTAACTAGCTTATAAGAGGTTTCCATCAGCAAATGTAACTCCCTTATACGTTTTATGCAGCTTAATTGTAAGGGAACGTTTTAAAAAGCATGAAATGCCAACTTAAGAAGCACTAATACAACAAGTTACCAATACACCACTATACATATAGTGAAAACCACAAATTTTAAAAGTTACAGGACACAATTCAGTTGAACAACCAATATAAAATTAAATCATATTCTATTTATAAACCAATACAGAGGGAAGTATGGAAGCCAAAGTCATATTCTATTTATATAGACCAGGGAAGTAGAAAACTACACAAAGTGCACACTGCCATAGAATCTTTTGAAATGAAACAGCTACACAGCCAATGCTGGTTCAAATCAAAGAAAACAATCATGAAACTTATTGATGATTCAGCTCAGTATACTTACTTATAATAGGAGAGAAACTAACAGAAACTTGATTCCATAGTCATTCATAATCTTAAAAGTATTCCACTAAAGAATAACTAAAACAATATAGAAATGATCCAAGAATACAAAATAAATGTCAACATAATACCACTATGCACTCCCACTGAACATTTGCATTGCTTTATTCATCTCATCAACCAAAGCAATAGGCAGCAGGAAAAGACCCTTGCTTTCAAGTAGCTGATTGGCTGCTCCTGAATGTTCTTCAAGCAGTTTCCCAATTATCTCTTCAAGTGGTTCATTCAGCATCTGTTGGTCTATATAATGCCCGTAACCCTGCAAGTATACATAACAGACTCTGCAGTCAGCAAATTTGACACTGATACGAAAAACCATTTGCTTAGAGCACAATTAGGGTAAGCACACATGAATAATGAATTCACACTGATGTTATGCACAATGTATGTACTGAAATTAAATAAAGATATATGTGTACCTCGTGAAAAACAAGTGGTATTGCATTTGAGTCAGGTTGCAATCTAGTTCCACTTAGTTCCTGCAAGGAGCAATTTCCATGATTAACTTATTGAACTAATGCTTCTGAATCAGGAACAAATCATTGTGAATCCGGAATTAAATCAAGAATAAATCTTTGTGAATTAGGATTTAAAAGGTACCTTTACTTGAAGCTGCAAGTATTTGACATAGTCAATGATATCATCTAGTATGCCTGCTTGATCACTACCCTGCAAATTACCTCTTGATCAGGATTTGCTAGCAACTTGTGCAAGGCTTTGCGGTTATCAGAGATACGTTGCCTCTGTTGCTATATTCAAAGAGTATATGGTAAGTAAGTAAGTAAGCTAAATTGTATTAAAGAAATGGAATAAGATTGTTACTTGACAAGTTTTACTTACACGGTCAGTGGCACGTGTTTGTTGACCCTTGTGTTTTGAGGAGCTACTTCCTGGTTTGAGAAGCAAAGTTGTATTATTAAGTCGTGAAGCATTGTGTTTATCTCCAACTGATGAATCTGCTTTCCATTCAGCATTACTCTATCACAAAATTAATTAAGGTAACAACAGAAATCATTATTATCAATAATTTCAGAATAATAATGAAGAATCTTTAACTAACCTCAGCATAGAGACGATTTTCACTAATTTCTGTTTCAACTTTAATTGCTTCCTCTCCTTCTTCATTAGGTTTCCAAAACCCACTAAATTATCCCAACCACCCTGTAAGACAAGTAAAATAAATCATTTAAAAAGACTGAGACATCAAATAAGTGGGAAAAAAACGAATAAATTATAAAATTAATCAAGGACAATCCATATGCAAAAGAACGACCATTCAAATGGAATAATTTACCTGACATTCTTTTCAACCTGCTCATTCATCAAGCCAGTAGCATGAAATTGCGGAGATTTGCCAATGTCCATCATTGCAAAACAAACAGGCTGCACATAGGAAGTGAAACTGTGAGGAATAAAAGGAGCAAAGTTATGATACAGAAAAATATGTGAATGTTTCAACGATATGCAAGAGAGAATCACTAAGAAACCACTGATATGCAATAAGACAGTGCAAATAGGGAAGGGCCATAAGAAAACAAGAAGAGCGTATAAAAATAGATATGAAACACAGCCAATGAGTTTGTAGACTAATGAAGCTTCAACAACTTCCTCAGCATTCGGTTCTCAGCCTGAGGGAATACAATTGAATATGAAGCTTCAACAAGTTCCATTTAGGATGAGATAGCAACCCTCTTGATTTGCAAGAGTCCAAAAAGGGCTTGTATTACTCTGCAATCAAATTCCATCCCCTGCAATAGTGGCTGATCTCATTTAAATGAATAGTGGCTGATCTCAATAAAACAAATACTAAAGGAAAATAGTTTAAATAATTATCTATCTCTTAGCAAATTGTTCCTTTAAAAAAAAGTAAAAGTTCAGTTTATCTATGTTTTACAAAGATGATCATTGTACCCCGACAATAGTGATGAAGCAGGCTATGTGATTCAAGCTATTTAATATTGTTAGAAGTAAGGTTGTGTGATTCAAATAGGTTATGTGATTCAAGCTAAAACATTATATGTTTGTATCATGTCAAATGGACTTATCCAAACCGAAAAATCCCTAAAAATCGAAAATGGGTCAAATGAGGAATTTTTTTTTGGAGAAAAGCATACATTAACAAAACCCTAAAATCCTAACACCCTCAAATTGTAGTTTCATTGTAAGACTGAGATGCCTATATTCTGGAAAAAAAACATACATTAACGAAACCCTAAAATCCCAAACCTAAAAATGCAAGTTAACAATAACAAAATTGAAGAAGATGAACAAAGAATAAAGATGAAAGGGAAAATGAAAATGAAAGGGGAAAGGAAAATGAAAAACCAAAATGAAAGTAAAACGAAAATGGCCATGTCTCATGCTTTGAAGAAGCAACTGTTTGTCAATGTTCCTTCTAAATATAAGAACCTCATGAGAAGAAATATGAATAATAAGGTGTTGAAGACCCCTTTTCTGATTTCTAGCTGTAACCCTAAACCCTCTCCATTCCCAATTTCTCAATAGCGTGAAGACCCCTTTTCTGATTTCTAGCTGTAAGCACAATATTACTTACATTTGAAGCAAACCCTTTAACAGTAGCTAATCCTATTCCATTGTTTGATCCTGTAACAACATCATATCTAGAAAAAAAGAACAAAAACAAAAACAAATCCAGAAAACTTGGCAGTGCAATGAACAATTTAGCTTTCAAACAAAATTGGACCAAGGCCTCTCCAGTGACCACGTAGAAACAGAGGAGGCACACTTATTTAGCACCTTGTACCTATAGCCTCTTCTGCAATGCGAAGTAAACGATGCCCTTACAATTATCTTCCAAGTTTTCAGTAGCCTGTGCTATACATACATATCTGATCTACAGAATGCACACACACACAAAATCACTTGCAATTTGATGGACAATTTCCAGAGAAAAGATATTTACAAATACCTTTGTAATGATACTATTGTTGTAGTTAAAAAATTAGGTATCTAAGTGCATTATAGTTGATCATAATCATGATTATCACCTACTTGTGTACTTCATTTCTAATTTTCAATCACACCGTTCCTATCTAAAATTATAAGTGTTCTTTTTAGTTCAGTATCAAATTTTACCAAAGCCAGAGGATTGCTATTCTACGTAGGGGCTGTACCAAAATCATTGGAAGTATCAGAGCAACCTATCCAAAGAAAGCTTTTTGACACCAGTCATCACATAATAAAAGAAATGAAATCATTCTAGAATCATGACATAATGGAAATAGAGGAAGAAAAAGCTTAGATGCAGTCTCAATAATATAGAACTCGGGGATAGGAGACAGAATCAAAATAATGTAAAGCTTCAATGGGCTGTTTTCCTTTAGAATGAAATAGAGGGAGTAATACCTACATACGAACTGTCTCCATCATTGTTGTTCCCCCTTTTGAAGTTTAATACCTGAAATTCATTGATGTGTGGCTCGAATAAGATTCATGAAGGAGCTGAAAACAGTGAACCATAGGCTGATTTTTAGGAAAAAAAAGGTAAAAGGAAAACGCAAGATGAAGGAAACAGCATACCTTAAAAATGTGAGAAGTCTCTCCTTGATCTGCCGGTCAAGATCCGCGTGAGACGGCCTCTGTTTTGTTCGAAAAACTCTCCGACCACCGTGACGACTGTCGTCTCCCCAAGTCACCGTCGCTCTCCCCCCGTAGTCGTTTCCCCCAAAAACCATCGTAAGCCCCCTCCGCCTATGTCTGTAGTTTCTCGCCACCATCATCTCCGTCGAGGTCTGTATGTTGTCGTCGCCATCATCACCAGCCTCGTCGTCGTCCCGTTACGCATCGTCGCTGGAAACGGCGTGAGTTTCCCTCACCGTCGCCGGAATCCACCACCAAGACGCCACCATCCCTCTCCGTGAGCCTTTCATGCATCTCTTCGTTTTTCTCTCTCTCTCTTTCGTTTCATTTCTCAGACCCTGTCACCGCATGCTCTCTCCCTTTCACGTTTCACGGGATACGTTTTGGAGGGTTTAGGGTTAGAGTGAGAAGTGGGAATGAAAGAGGGTCGAAGGGATGGAGGCGACGGCGGGGAGACGGCGTTGGTTAGAGAGTGGAGAGTGGAGGGGCGGTGCGGCGCTGCTAGAGAGTGGAGAGTGGAGAGGTGGTCGTAGAGAGTGGAGGGGAATTAGGTTAGAGTGAAAGAAGAGTGAATGTGTGAGTGTGAGAGTGTCGATGAAGACACTTTTTAGTTTTAAGTGAAAAACATTTTGCGAGGGATATTCATTCATTTCCGACCGAAATTTCCCTCGGAAAGTAGCGAGGGATTTAAATTCCGTCGGAAATATAAGCGGGAAATGCACTAAACACGTAGCGAGGGAATTATCTGTCGGAAATGAAGATATTAGCGACCAAAAAAAATCCCTCGGAAATATATGGTAGGTAAATCAACACATTCTTGTAGTGATTGGGCTTCCGCTATTTAACTTTCTAAAATTTTTTGGGTCTTAAATTTTGTACCCCCACACTTATACCCTATACCCCCACGAGTTTTGTATTCCCCAAATTACCCCTGCTAAATTTCAACAAAACGAATTTATCTAATTTAAAGATAAATCCATTTTTGTGAAAAAAACCAAATACAGATTTATCTTTAAATTAGATAAATCCGTTATTATATTTTTAAAAAATGGATTTACCTCAGCCATACATAAATCTGTTGTATAAATTTATAATAACAGATTTATCTATTTATTAGATAAATCCGTAGTTACATATTTAACTACGGATTTATCTAATAAATAGATAAATCTCAAATTCCATCGTTTACTATTTTTCAAAACGGATTTATCTATTTAATAGATAACGGATTTATCTACTTAATAGATAAAGTCCATTTTGAAAATTTCCAAAACCGAATTTATCTATTTAATAGATAAATCCGTTTTGAAAAATTGAACAACAGATTTACCTATTAAATCCGTTTTCATTGTTTTTTGCACAACGGATTTATCCTAAAAAAAGATAAATCCGTTTTACATTTTTAAGGGGTAAAAAATTTGTGTGGGGGGTATAATATATAGAGGCGGGGTACAAAAAATGGGACCCAAATTTTTTAAGACCCATTTAAGATGCTACCAAAGTACCAATATTGGGCCAAAGCCGTGTAAGAGTTTGAATATTTCGATGGCCCATGTTATCCCCACCTCTTTGGCTCCTTTTTAAATTTCTTAGCACCTTGTTACCAACCTACTACCTTTTGGTGCCTCTAACCCCCAAACCCCACCATATCCCATCTCTATCACCACCTTTTCACAACCTCTAACCTCCCCATCCACCTAGATTGTTAGGTGCACATAATATTTGGTGGGAGTGCAACTAGTACCACATACTTGGTCTTTCCTAAATTTGAGTTAGCCGTCAAACTAAAAAAAGAAACGTTAGGAGCCTTTGATGACTGTCATGGCTATAAGAAATAAGAAATACTCATTCGTCTCTTGGGTGTACCATTTTGGTTCTTAATTATCAAAGGTATTCTTACCTCTGAGGAAACTTCCACAGTGACTTCCACAAACAAACAAGAATCGAACGCATGCAGTTGTAATTGAGAGGCCTCTCTACTGACCAGATGAGCTAGATATCATTATTGTGTGTAAGCGTAATTTGTAATTAATATTACTCAATAAAAAATTTTGAGGCCGTTTTTTATAAAAAACAATGTGAGACCTAAAGCCCTTGCTTTACCCTCTTGGGCCTTTTGGCCATCCCTGGAGAGCAGTTTCTCACCATAACAGATTGAGTAGTATCAAGGTAGGAATTTAATTTTGCCATCTTTAAGTCAAGGCTCATTCCATAGGCTTATATTCTCCATCCCCCACAATCTACCTATACCCTTCTTTCAATACAACTCTAGACTTGCAAATACTATGCCATGTAAAACTTGGATTATGCCCCACATTAGCATCCAAAAATCTCTCATTGGAAAATATTTAGCTTTGAAAATTCTAGTAACCATGGCATTAGGCTTGGTAATGAAATTCTAACCTTGTTTTGCAAGCATAGCTAAATTGAAAGTGTACAAACTTTTAAACCCCATACCTCCATGAAATTTGCTCATTGTTAGTTTCTCCCACCAAAAGGAGTTTATCATCCTCTCCAACTCATCTCCTAGGGTTTCTGGAATTTGGAAGATACTCATAGCATAAGTTGGGGTGGCTTGAATCACTGATTTGATGAGGACTTCTCTACCAGCTTATGTCTGTGACCTCCCTCCCCAAGAGTTTAGCTTTTTCCACACCCCAAATATTGTTTTGTCCCGAAAGCAATCTGAATATTTAAAATGGAAGAAATAACATCCTTCGTATCTCTGAGTTATTGAAGTCTTGGAGCTTGCTTAAGGCTTTGTTT
Organism: Astragalus membranaceus; assembly: GCA_039519185.1. NCBI lineage: Eukaryota > Viridiplantae > Streptophyta > Magnoliopsida > Fabales > Fabaceae > Astragalus > Astragalus membranaceus. The sequence continues at coordinate 52,673,051 of CM076851.1, forward strand.
AGTGTTGGGCCAGTCTTGGCCTTAGCCACTAGTTTATATAAACATACAACTATAGAGATGTGTCTCAAGTCCCCAGGGAATATATAGGACACTCTACCTTATGGACCAAGGTAAAAGAATAAGAGGCCTTTGAGAGCGTGACCCTAACCTATGATTTTATCCACACCAATACCTTTATAATTTACAACCTATTTCAACATGCTAGCTTTTCTAAGTGTGTGTGTGTGTGTGGAGTCAAAATTAATTATGAGTAGTTAGACCCAAATGTCTAACATCTATTAGTTAGCTAATCACTAATGCAAAACAGACATTTAGCATCGATTGTTTTGGACATTTAGCATCGGTTATCCGACGATGCTAAATCCCCCAATGCTAAATGTGGGACATTTAGCATCGGTTATTTAACCGATGCTAAAAGTGACTTTTAACATCAGATGTTCGAATAACCGATGCTAAATGTCCATTTCATCACTGTTTTTGCTGTCTGAAAAATAACTCTTAGCATCGGGTGTTTGAAACAACCGATAGTGTTTGAAACAACCGATGCTAAATGTCCTGAAAAATAACATTTAGCATCGGGTGTTAGAAACAACCGATGCTAAATGTCGTTTATTGATACATTTAGCATTGGTTGTTCCATATAACCGATGCTAAACGTCATTTCTGATACAAAAAATGACATTTAGCATCGCTTGTTTCAATCGCTTGTTTGAAACAACCGATGCTAAATGTCATTTATTGATACATTTAGCATCGGTTGTTTCAAACAACCGATGCTAAATGTCATTATCTTGATAAAAAAAGACATTTAGCATCGCTTGTTTGAAACAACCGATGGTAAATGTTTAGTTTCTTTTTATATTTTGTTCATTTTTAATCCATATCGGTCATATGGATTAATACTCCACCATAACACAATTTAGAATGTCTTTCCTACTTTACCAATTTTGTGAAAGCATGTAAAACAACCATAACACAAACAAAATACTTCAAATTCTATTGAAATTTAATATCATACAATACAAGTTATTAATCTTATAAGTTCTACAAATTTCTTACAGAAAATTCCATCAATCTTCCTCAGTTTGGAAACAATATATTGAATAAAGAGTTCCTAGAGTCCTTTTCAGGTAAAGGATCTCTGTCATCAGCAGATGAGTTCCTAGAGTCTTGAACATTGTTAAATGAAATATTCTCTTCTTGAAATGCAGCAGGTGTCATAATAGGCTTCACTCCACCAAAACTCACTTTCATTTCCCCATTAGAGATTGGAGGATTATAATGTGTATGTGTAGGGGCAATACTTGATATATGCTCCACCCTCTGCTTCTTCGCCTTGTGCTCCAGCTGGTGACCAGGAAGAAAACTCGCCACAACAACCTGATACACAAGACTGTGTTAAGTACGTACTTTATATCTTTCAGTGGTAATTTCATCAAACATGCTATTGAGGTTTTGCCTGCACTGGACCAGAAGCTATAAGCAAACCCGCGAGTCCACCACCCACAACTCGGCCATCTGGACATGCCAAAGAGACACTCATCCCATAACCCGCGAGTCCACCACCCATAACTCCGTTCTCAGTCGGCATAAAGGAACCAGACAAGGAAAGAATCTCAAACCGCCCCTGTAAAAGCACCAGGTTGAACATATTAAATCCACTCGCTGAGGGAATAAAGGAAATTGGAAGATATCTATAAACCAAAAGCTTATGTTACATATTTTCCAATCAACTAAATCTTATAGAAACATAATCTGAACTGATAGAGAAACAAATGACTGAACTGTTTCTTTTTATGCAGATGACATAAGATTGAACTCACATCATATGTTAAGGAAACAGTTCAGAAGTGTAACATTTGAAATTGTGCCAGTTGCAGAGAGAATGCATATAGCACGTGATCCTTGTGGGGAGAAGGACATAATCTTCATATTAACATCCTGAGACAGACCATAGGAAATCAATCAATATTGCAAATTGAGCATGTGGAACACCAAAAATAAAATTAAAAAGCAACAATTCGGAGTCAATAATTTACTTCAATAATAATGAGTTGATACATACAATAGTAAAATACTAGACATGCTATGTCACAACTCACAACAATATTACATGCTTAGGGTTTCGAAGTTCTTGGTACTGAAAGTGACGGCGAGGAAGGCGATGGTGAGCAAGGCGACGACGAGAGTTGAGAGCAGTGACGACGAAGAAAACTTAGGTGTTCGTCGTGTGAGAGAGCGAGAGCATCAGGTGAGACAAGAAGTAGTGACGGCGAGGAAAAGCATCGCGAGTTCAGAGAGTGGGAGACTTCAGAGAGTAAGGTGACGACAGCAAGGCGACGGAGAGAGCAAGGTTGGGCAAGGCGACGGAATGGAAAATGGAGAGTGAAATTTTTTGATCAATCATGAAAGGATAAGTATGTCGACGCGAGTAAGCGTTAGGGTGTGTTTGGGAGTTTGGAGGGGAGAGGAGGGGAAACAATATTGAAGAAAGACTCTTCAAAAGCAATCTGGGATTCCATGAATCAGAAATTCCAAGGTAATGCAAGGTAAAGAGATCGATGCTTCAAGCTTTAGGGAAAGAATTTGAAGTCCTTGAAATGAAATTGGGGGATACCGTCACAAAAATATGTTTCTAGGGTTATGACTGTGGCAAATAAGATGAGACTTCATGGTGAGACAATGCAAGACGTGACCATTGTGAATAAGACCCTTAGATCCTTAATTGAGAAATTCAACTATGTAGTTTTCTAAATTGAGGAATCTATGGATGCGATTACCTTAGAAAATTGATGATCTTCAAAGCTCTTTGGTCGTTCATGAGCAAAAATTGCACAAGCGTCATGGAGAAGAGCAAGCATTGAAGGTGACTACTCAAGAAAGAGGAGAGTCATAGGTGGATATGGTTCTAGAGGCAGAGGAAGGGGAAGGCAGATCCTAGACACAATTGAATGCTTCAAATGCAAGAAGCTTGGCCAAAACAAAAATGATTGTCCAAAATGGGATAAAGAAGCCAACTATGCTGAATATGATGATCAGGAGCCTATGCTATTGATGATGATGAAAGAAACTCCACAAAGAAAGAAAGAAGAGGTATGGTTCTTGGACTCAGGTTGTTCTAACCATATGAGTGGCAATAAAGATGTCACAGTGGAAGGGATAAGGCAGTATAGCAATTGGATATTAGGGAGTAGTAACAGATAATGCAGCTAGGGCACTGTGGCCGGTAGCAGCAGTGGCAAAATCCCTGGAATCACAATGACTGAATGTGATTCGGAGAGAGAATGCTGAATACTAGGTTGCAGAGAATTAAGAGGTAAGAGAATAATTTTGATAATGATTGTTGCCTTTTTCATTCATTCATACTGCCTATAAATAGGACAGTGGCTGTACAATCGATCCTAGGAATATACCTAGATGCTGACAGCTATAGGGACAGCTCATACAATCTAGAAAGATCTAATAAAAGACAAAATAACAGCTAGCAAAAGGACACACTGTCCTGGCCGAAATTGACAGCAGAAAAAAGAGTAAAAACTTAACAGTATTATTTGAATTACTGTGACACTGTGACCCTGTCACAATACCCTGGCCTGAAGAACACCCTTGTCCTCAAGGGTGGAATTCTGGAAACTGCTGGAGCAAGTCATAGTAGTATTCCCAAGTTGCTTGTTCAGTAGGTAGGTCCTTCCATTTCACTAGAACCTTAGTAGCTGGCATGCGCCCTCTTTTCACCATTTTTCTTTCCAAAATGGATTCTGGAACTCCATTTTGCATCACTGCAGCAGCAGTGATAGGCTGATGAGATACATCAGTAGGATTTGGGCAAAGTTTGAGTTGAGACACATGAAAGACATTATGGATGGCAGCATTAGCAGGAAGCTCCAATTGATATGCAACAGCTCCAATCTTGTCAGTGATCTTGTAAGGGCCATAATACTTGGGAAGCAACTTATGATAAGCATGATGTTTCAAGGAAAATTGCTTATAAGGTTGGAGCTTAAGATACACAAAATCACCCACATTAAAAGCTCTGTCACTTCTCCTCCTATTGGCTTGTTGTCTCATTCTGTTTTGTGCCCTTAAAAGATGGAACTTGAGCAGTTTGATTGTTTCTTCTCTGGCTGTCAGTGATCTGTCCACAGGAGCAGAGGTGGATTCTCCAGGAAGGTAAGGAAGGTGTATTGGGGGAGCTTGACCATACACAATTTCATAAGGAGTGGTCTGAATAGATGAATGAAAGTTGGTGTTATACCACCATTCAGCAAGGCTAATCCAGTGAACCCATGAGGAGGGTTTAGAAGAGCACATACACCTAAGATAGGTTTCTAAAGCCTTATTGACAATCTCAGTCTGACCATCGGATTGAGGGTGGTAAGCTGTGGATTTGTTAAGGTCCACCCCTTGTAATTTAAAGAACTCAGACCAGAATGAGCTCAGGAAAATTGGATCTCTGTCGCTAGTGATACTGTTAGGCATGCCATGAAGTTTGAACACGTTATCCATGAAGAGCTTGGCAATATCCAGGGCTGTATAGGGGTGTCCTATAGGGAGGAAATGAGCATACTTGCTCAATCTGTCAACCACCACTAGAATAACCTGTTTGCCATTAGAATTAGGTAATCCTTCAATAAAATCAAGACTAATATCCTGCCAGATACGAGAAGGAACAGGCAAGGGCTGCAACAGTCCAGGAGAAGCAGATTGGTCAAACTTATTACTTTGGCAGACAGCACAGTTTCTCACATAAGCTTGGATGTCTTTCATCATGCCTTTCCAGTAGAATAAGGATCGAATTCGAGAGGTGGTGATGTCCCTACCAGAGTGGCCTTCAAGGGGTGAATCATGCAACCATTTGAAGATTAAATTCTTGAGATTCTGGTCAGACCCCACTACGAGTTTTCCTCTTCTTCTCAGTTCATTCTGGACCCAAGTAAAGTGAGAGTGGCTAGCAGGATTGGTCTGTAACTCAGAAATGAGCTTCTGCAGAAGAGGATCAGTGGTCCAAGCTTGTTTAATCAGAGATAAAAGATCTGGGTGACCATTGTCCAGTAACATTGGTAATAACTCAGCACCAGTCATCCTTGAAAGAGCATCAGCAGCCACATTTGAGATGCCTTCCTTGTATTGAATATCAAAATCAAATCCCATAAGTTTGGCAACCCAAACTTGTTGGAAAGGGGTGTTCAGTCTTTGCTCCAAGATGTGCTTAATGCTCTTTTGATCAGTCTTGATTGTGAAAGGAGCATAAGCTAAGTAAGTACTCCATTTTTGGACAGCATAGATAATTGCCAATAATTCCCTTTCATATATAGAAAGAGCTTGCTGCTTTGGCCCCAGGGACTTGCTTATATAAGCAATTGGATGATGATCTTGCATGAGGACAGCTCCAATTCCTTTCCCAGAGGCATCAGTTTCTACTGTGAATTTTTTAGAGAAATCTGGCAGCTTGAGTACAGGGGCAGTAACCAGTGCAGTTTCCAAAGCAGAGAAGGCTTGCAGAGATGCATCCGTCCATAGGAAGGAATCCTTCTTCAGCATGTCAGTAAGAGGCTTGGCAATGCTTCCAAAGGATTTGACAAATCTTCTATAGTAGCCAGCCAGTCCCAGGAAGCCACGTAATTCCTTCAGATTAGAAGGGACAGGCCATTTGCTAACAGCTTCCAATTTAGCAGGGTCAGTAGCAACACCCTCCTTAGTAATGAAGTGGCCCAAATATTCAACCTTGGGAGTAGCGAATTGGCACTTGGCTTTGTTGAGCAATAATTGTTCCTGTCTCACAGTGTTAAAAACCAAAGAGAGATGCTCCAAATGATCTGAAACAGTTTTACTATAGACAAGGATGTCATCAAAGAAAATAATCACAAATTTTCTCAAAAATGGCCTGAAAATATGGTTCATAAGAGCTTGAAATGTGGCAGGAGCATTTGCCAAACCAAAAGGCATAACTAAATATTCATAATGGCCACAATGTGTTTTAAAAGCTGTCTTAAATTCTTCCCCAATGTCCATTCTGACTTGGTGATAACCAGATCTTAAATCTAATTTAGAAAAAACAGCTGCTCCCCCTAACTCATCCATCAAGTCCTCAATTAGGGGAATAGGGAACCTATCCTTAATTGTATTGGAGTTCAATCTCCTAAAATCTACACATAGGCGCCAAGAGTTATCTTTCTTTTTAACCAAAACAGTAGGTGATGAAAAGGGACTAGTGCTGTGCTGAATTACACCTTGTTCTAACATTTCACCTACCAATTTATCAACAATATTCTTCTGTATCGCAGAATATCTATATGGCCTTAAATTAAAAGCTTCAGTACCTTCTTTGAGTGGGATGTGATGATCAAAGCCAGGTCTATGAGGAGGTAGCTTAGTAGGTTCCTGGAACACATCATCATAAGATTGCAAGAGTGCTAGGATCTCTGGAAGCTGAGCAGCATCGGTGGATCCAGGAATCAGAGTGCAAGAAGGCACAGTTAGGTGAGGAACCTCATTCTCAATACTCAGGAAACATAATTCTGCCCCTTGTTGCAGAGCTTGAGAGAATGTTTTGTTGTTAATCAGCTTTAATGGAGGAATTCTGGCTCCTCTCAGCAAGAACTTGCGCCCTTGAGTGGTGAATTCCATATGTAATTTATCAAAATCCCATAGAATAGGGCCCAAGGATTTCAGCCATTGAATCCCCAAAATCATATCATAACTGCCCAATGGAAGTACAATCATATCTGCAGTAAAAGTGGCTTGTTGCAGCTGCCATTTGAACCCTTTACAAACATAAGGAGCAACCAGTTTGTGACCTCCACCCGCAGGGATAGGCAAAGGATCAACAGCATCCAGTTTGCATCCCAATTTCTTTGCCAAGTCCAAATCCAAAAAGTTGTGAGTACTACCACTATCCAAGAGGATATGTAGCAGTTTCTTGTTGTAAATACCAGTGACACGCATTGTTTGATTACTACAAGTGCCTGTCATAGCATGTAAGGATAGTAAAGGTGTCTCAAGGGTTGTGGGAGGGTCTGGGTTGGTTAGAGTTTCTGTATCAGTAGGTTCAGGCTCTAGAGGTTCTTCCTCTTCTACTTCTAAGACCATTAACTGATTTTTTGTGTTTGAGGTGATGTCCAGGTGTGAATGGTTCATCACAGAACCAGCAGAGGCCCTTGGCTCTCCTGTCAGCCATTTCAGCATTGGACAATGTTCTAGTGCTCTTAGGAAGTAATGTTTTTGTGTTAGGGTTGGTCTCTGAGGTAGGTGGTTGTAGTGGAGCATGTAGGGTGGCTTTAGGGGCTGAGGTAGGTGGTTTCCAAGAGGCAAATCTGGTAGCAGTTTTGGTCAGTGCTTGTGAAGAGGCATGGAGTTTTGCTAGGTTTGTAGCATGAGCAATGGAAGTGGGGCTGAACATTCTTACATGCATTTGTGTGTTATGTTCTAAACCAGCCAAAAATATGCTAAGTGAATGTTCAGGAATCAGGCTTACTTGAGTAAGGGCTAACTCAAATGCATCCAAGTATTCTTGTAAGGAGCCAGTTTGCTTGATTTGAACCAGTGAGGCCAATGGATCTTCATAAGCATCTCCGAAACGAGAGACAGCATCAGTGACATATTGCTGCCAAGTAGGGTAGATGTCAAACTTGTGGCGCATGTAGTTCAAGTGCCACTGCAAGGCAAGGCCCTCCAAATGTATAGAAGCTAGGCGCACTTTAAATGCCTCAGGAGTAGCATCTAGCAGGAAGAACTGCTCACATTTATAAAGCCAATCCCTCACATTTTTGCCATCAAAACGTGGGAAATCAACTTTGGATATACGGGTTGAGTAATGGTGAGGAGTTGGGGCCTGTGGTGGTGTGGGGGGAGGATTAAGGTTATTAGCAGGTGGTGTTGGGGGTGGTGGGGGGGAGGTGGTGGGTGTGGGGGAGGTGTAGGGGATGGAGTACTCAATGCAGCTTGACTGATAGTGCGCAGAATGTTTCCTAGTTCTGCCATGCCATCAGTGATACGGGTATTCAGCTGTTCTATACGTGCTTCCAGTGCTTCAGTGGTGGTGGCCAGTCTCTGTTCTAGTTCCTGAACAACTTGGCTGAGAGTCATTGCAGCAGAATCGAACAAGGATGATACCAATTGTCACAGTGGAAGGGATAAGGCAGTATAGCAATTGGATATTAGGGAGTAGTAACAGATAATGCAGCTAGGGCACTGTGGCCGATAGCAGCAGTGGCAAAATCCCTGGAATCACAATGACTGAATGTGATTCGGAGAGAGAATGCTGAATACTAGGTTGCAGAGAATTAAGAGGTAAGAGAATAATTTTGATAATGATTGTTGCCTTTTTCATTCATTCATACTGCCTATAAATAGGACAGTGGCTGTACAATCGATCCTAGGAATATACCTAGATGCTGACAGCTATAGAGACAGCTCATACAATCTAGAAAGATCTAATAAAAGACAAAATAACAGCTAGCAAAAGGACACACTGTCCTGGCCGAAATTGACAGCAGAAAAAAGAGTAAAAACTTAACAGTATTATTTGAATTACTGTAACCCTGTCACAAAAGACTTGTTTAGAGTTAGATGAGACCTTCAAACAAGTTGTAAGACTAGACAACAACACTAGAATGGTGGTAGCCGATAAAGGAAAGATGAAGTTGAATGTGAATGGTAAGACATGCATAATAAAGACTTGTTTATAGAGTTAGATGAGACCTTCAAACAAGTAGTAAGACTAGGCAACAACACTAGAATGGTAGTAACCGATAAAGGAAAGATGAAGTTGAATGTGAATGGTACGACACACATAGTTACTGATGTATTATATGTTCCAGAACTCAAGAACAATCTCTTGAGTCTAGGACAATTTAATGAAAGAGGACTCACTTTGTTGTTTAAGTCTTACAGTTGCAGGATTTATCGTCCTGCGAGAGGTTTACTTTTTGAAAGCAGAATGACATCTAATAGGATGTTCAAGCTCACGGCTCCACCATCTCTTAAAGGGAATCACAGTGATAATTCCTGTCTATACACCACTGATGAGGATGTGTCCTACTTGTGGCCTTGCAGCTACGTGCACTTGAGCTTGAAAGGGTTGAATTTGCTGAGTAACAAAGAAATGGTAAGGGGACTTCCTAAGCTGTCTGGTGAGAAGAAAGTATGTGCTGATTGTATGAAAGGGAAGCAGCATAGAGACTCATTTCCTAAGAAGGGACAATCGAGAGCAAGCTCAAAATTGGAACTGATCCATGCCTATATTTCTCCATTGCCACCCATTATTAGTAGTGCTGGAACTTTGACTATAGGATCTGGCAACTTAGAGTCTTCACCGATTGACCTACAAAAGCATGCAAACAAATCAAATCCACTTGGGAAGAGGAACCATGCTTTTTAGCAAGACAAACAAATCAAATCAAAAGCATGCAAACAAATCAAATCCATTGGAGGCCCAGGAACCATGCTTTTTAGCAAGACATCATGTCACTAAAAAAGGAGAATGATGGCAGCACCTGTATGGAACCTGCAATGCAGAGCGAAATCCATATTTCTCATACAAAGCTCCATATGTTGCAAGATGTTCCTCAATGAACTAAGAGGGAAGAGGAGTATCTGGTTCCACCAAATCCATGATCTCCTGGTTTTCCTGAGCTATTGGTATTACACTTTTTGAGGAGAGGATGTAAACATCTCGCACAATAGTTTTTGCATCAAAGCGTCCAAAATCAGCCTCTGCCCTTCCTGGTTCCTGATGAAACTTATAGATTATAGACCGAAAAAATGTTAAGATGAAATTAGTAGTCATTATGAGTGAGGGGTCAAAAGAAATCAGAAATACCCGCCATCCTAAAATGTAGAAACCTTCAGGGAGGTATTGATGATACATCGAGGGCGTGGTGGAACACCAAAAGCGAAAAATCTGAATAACAAAAATCAAGATACGAGAAATCTGAATAACAATCTGAATAGCATTTCCAACACTTTTAACAAAATAAAAATACCAAAAATCATCAAAACCCTAATAAAAATCATGAAACCAAAGAGGGAATTCGTAAAGCTCAAGGTCTAGGGGTCTTACCACTACTAAGAACTCAATGATTGGTTCCTATTTTTACAAACTCAAGGATTCTTGGAGAAAATCCTACATGAACACCAAGAACGGGAGAGAATCAAAGGTTTCTCTTCAATGAAGGCGAATTATATCGCTTGATTTTGATTTTTTATTTTGGCACAAGGATTAGCGCAGCGATAAGAAATCATTGGGGGATTTTTAGGATTTTAGAACAAGAAACTAGAAAGTGATGGAAAGTTAACAAAGGGATTCAATGGGCCAGAAAATAGCACTTCCCTTCTTTGACCTAATAGTGATTTTGATTTTGGAGAGTGTGGGATTAGCGCACACGAGAGCCAGGGTTTTATTTTTAGACAAAACGCGCTAGACCAAACTTTGGGGAGAAGAATGTGGTAGACCTAAAAAAGTAAGCGGCTTAATTTGTTTTAAATAGATATTTGCGACGGATTTTAAATTTTGTCTCAAGTTTGAGAATGAAATAAAACTCTGTTCCAAAATTGTGATGGAAACACAATGTGCGTCTCAAATTGGTGACAGACATGTATATTCCATCCCAAAATAATGAATAAGTGTTTATAAAATCATCCGTCCCAAAATTCGGTCTCAATTTGATTCTTTTCTTGTAGTGGCGGGATAGAAAGACAGTTAACTACAACTTATACACCTAAAAAAATGTGGTTGTTGAAAGAAAGAATAGAACAGTGATGAATATGGCGAGATCCTCATTAAGTGAAAAGAAAATGCCCAAAACCTTCTGGACAGCGTATGTGTTAAACAGGTTCCCTATCTTAGCTGTGAAAAGTAAGACCAATAAAGAGGCTTGGAATGGACATAAACTGTTAAGAATCATAGGATCATACATGCATAGATCAAACTCATATGAGAGGTAGAGAGCATAGGAGTACTCATGTGGCAAAAGAGGTAAAAACTCTTCATAAGGAATCACATTGAAAAAGATACTAAATGTGAGTACAAGATGCTCTATATATAGAGCACTAGGAAATATTAACTAACTAAGAAATTAATAACTAGTCCCTAAGAGAATGCAACACCTCCTAAGCAACTATTATTTTTAATAGCCTCCCTCAAGCTGATAGTGGTATCATCACACCAGCTTGAAATACAAGCAATTATTCCCATTACATTACTAGAATATAGCAAAAAAAAAACAACAAAAGAGAACTAAAAAAAATAACAAAGAAAAAACATAGTATCAGCCCAAATAAGCAAGGCCTCAAATGGACTGGCCCAAGGTTCTGGCCCATCAGGTCCAGGAAGTTACAAATTCTGGGGTTTTCCCTTTTTGCCCTTCTTTCTCCCTTGACCCGATCGATTATGAATCCACAACGACAAACGTGAACCAGGAAGCTCACGCGGCGGCGGATATGGTGGCTTGGACGGCGGAGGTCGTGGTTTGGTCTTCGCCACTTCCTTCTTCTCTCCATACTCTCGGTGCTCAATTGAAACAGAATGGATAGAATACGAGTTGAGGTGGGTATTGGCTTGCTGAGATCTAAGATGAAGAAATCAAAACAAGGAAGTAAAATCAAAGTGATGCTTGACTGAAACGAGAACTCAACACCGGAATAGGAAAATTCTTGGAGTGTTCCTCCATGATCAATGAAGGTGGTGAGTCGCGACGTTGCCTTCTCAGTCGTCTTCTCTAGCGGAGTTTCATCGGGATCGAAGACGAAACCAGATTGTCGCAGAATTGCTCGGATCAGATCTGTTGGCTTTTCGTTGAGTTGTGGTGTTGTCGTCTCAGCAAAGCCGTGCTCCATCGTATTCTTCGGCAACAACACGGTGGTTTCCAAGCCAAACGCATGCGAGATATGATAAACCAGATCTGGATGCGTCGACTTTCCGGTTGCTGCAAGGGTGAAATCAGTCGTTGTAATAGAGGAATTGTTCCATTCAACGACGATCTCCTCCTTCGCGATTTCTTTCACGGACGTGCTCATCATTTTACAGAGATCCATTCTTTCTTCTTCTTTTGTACAAGTGTTACCATCAGAGTTAAAATCAGGGTCACATTCAGTAGCAAACTCCTTCGTAGTGTTGGATTCAAGATCCACAATCTTTGATGCAGCATCGCTCTTGAAAGAACTTCCGTCATTGCTGGCAGAAACAGGACATGATATTTCTCCGATCTTGACTATGGATTCATCAAATTCTGGTGTGATTGAAATCAGTGGAGCAACAACAGCAATTGTTTCAAGATCCGAATCTTGATCAAAACTGTCAAAACTGCCAAACACGATGTTGAGATGATCGTGTTCCTTCTGGATCAACGAGCCATCTTCATCTTCAAGATCTTGAAACAACCACGGTGGTACGTCGAAATCGAAATCTTCATCGGTGATCAAATCAGAGTCGGAATCGGAAGCGTAATCCTCATCTCTAGGGTATCGCTCTGATACCATGTTAAGAATCATAGGATCATACATGCATAGATCAAACCCATATGAGAGGTAGAGAGCATAGGAGTACTCATGTGGCAAAAAAGGTAAAAACTCTTCATAAGGAATCATATTGAAAAAGATACTAAATGTGAGTACAAGATGCTCTATATATAGAGCACTAGGAAATATTAACTAACTAAGAAATTAATAACTAGTCCCTAAGAGAATGCAACACCTCCTAAGCAACTATTATTTTTAATATAAACCTTCTGTGTCTCACTAAACTAGAAGATAAGAGTTGTGAATGTCTGTTACTTGGAATGAGTGATGAATCCAAAGGATATCATTTGTACGATCCTTCTGGGAAGAAAATTATTGTAAGCATGGACATTGTATTTGAGGAAGATAAACAATGGAATTAGGACAAACGCTACAAGGAAGAGGTAGCAGTTGATCTAGACTGGGGTGAACCAGAATCTATCATTGGAGAAGGGGAGGATAGTGAAACTAGTGAAGATGAAAATGCTGCTGCTAAACCCACTGATACAGCACAAACCCCTATTACAACAATTGGTATTTTAGAAACTAATGATGCTCCATAACAGGTCAACAATGGAGAGGGCAGAAATAGGAATAAAAGACCATCCATTTGGTTGAGTGACTATGATAGTGGTCAAGGGATATTAGATGAAGAAGGGGAAGCCAACATGGTACAAATTGATGATGATCTAGAAAGTTTTGAATTTGCAGCTCAAAATGCCAAATGGAGGCAAGCTATGAATGATGAAATTGCTTCCATTGAAAGAAATGAAACTTGGGAATTAACAGATCTACCTGCAGGATAAAAGAATATAGGTATGAATTGGATCTACAACACTACAAGAAAACCTTTGTTTTGCTACCAAAATTTCCGACGGACACAGATCCGTCACTAATTTTCAACGGAATCTTTCCTCCGTAAGCGTTTGCATGGTTTTTAAGGCTTTTCCTGCTTCGTTTGCAATGGAATTAGTTTTGGTCGGAAATTTCCGATGGAGATTTCCCTCGGTATTCCGCCGGAAACGTCAATTTTCCATTAAATTACAATTCTCTCACTCGACTCTCTCATAACACAACACATAACACAATAGAACACACTCCTTCTCTCTCTCTCTCTCTCTCTCTCTCTCTCTCTCTCTCTCTTCTCTCTCTCTCTCTCTCTCTCTCTCAATCAGCAACGCCTCTCTCTCAACCACCACCACCCTCACCTCCTCCATCCCTTCACGGTCGCCTCCGCCTCACCTCCCGCCTTGCTCGAAGCACCACCACCACCACGATGACCAACGACTTTCCTTTCTCGGTTTCCTCTTGTCATACCCTAATTTTGTCCGGCTAATTGAAAAAATCCAAAAAAAAGTTTTTTACTCTCGTCGTGCCACGTGTTGTTTTAATCGCGTGCGCATATCTTTAACGCTCGTCATGCGAAGCTTATTTTGGTACTCGTTTTTTGTTGATATTGCTTATTATCATAAAATATAAAAATAAATAAAATGTAATACAAAATCAGCTGAATAGCCAAGGTTTTTATTATTACATAACCAAGTCCTTTTACACATATAGGCAAAAATAAAAAAGGATAATAGTACAAAAAAAAATTAAAATCAATTCAAAAGAGAGAAGGAGGCGCAGCAGTAGCTGGCAGCCCTAGCCAATGCTGTCCTTTTGATTCTTCCCCTTGATGCTATCCTTTCTCCATGCCAGGTGTTGTCATTTTCCTTATTCAAATGGTTGTCCTTCCCCAAAATCTCCTCCACCCAGCTGCTGTCCTTGGTCCTTTCTCCAATTGCTGTCCTTTGATTCCTCACCTACATCACAAAATCTGCCTATAAATACAATTCAGCAACAACAGTTAAAAGGGGAAGGGAAGACGAAAAACAATAAGGAGGGGGGGAACAACACAGAAAATTAGGGAGGAAATATGAGAAACAAAAAACAGTAATGCACACACACACAACGCTGATATCATCATAGGGAAATTGGGTTTCAACAAAAGGGGGGGATCAGTGAAAAAAAAATGGAGAAGAGAAACACAGAGGAGGAACATCCCTACGGACACCATCTTCCCACGGTGGTGCTCCACCCCATCACCGGTGCACCGCCGGGAACCACCGTAACTCTCCTCCTCACTCCACCGTCGCACACCACCTCCCTCAGCTTCGGTCTCTCTCTCTCTCACCACCGTCAAACCCCCAAACCACCACCACCAAGCACCCACCACTGTTCCTAATATAACCACCACCGTGGCCAACCCCTGAACCACCGTTGTCATACCCTAATTTTGTCCGACTAATCGAAAAAAACCCAAAAAAAAACATGGTCTATGGTGCACTCGTATTATTTTTAGTCGCGTACGCGTGTTAGTCTTAACGTTTTCACATTGTTGCGTGCATATGTTATTTCTAACTATACACGTGTGTCTTTCCTAATCGCGTGCGTGTCGTTACGCTCTTTGCGCGCGCGTGCTCGCCTCTCGTCGTGTACGCTTCTTCTTTTTTTTACCGCTTTTATTATCATCAAAAAATAATAATAATAAACAATAGTAATAAGATAAAATCAGTTTTTTTTTATTAGCTGTCCTTTTTTCTGATTTTGTTATATATGCAAACAAAGAAATTAAAAAAAACAGAAGAATAGTACCAAAAAGAAAAAGAGTCAACTCTTTTTACAAAAAAATTAATTAAAAAAAAAGAGGTACAAGCAGGGCGCAGCCTGCTGAGGATTACTACCAGAATGTAATTTTGAGAATAGGGTCAAAGGGCCCTTCTCCTTGCCTCTTGGCTTTTGATGTTTCAGGCAAAAACATGTTGCTGCCTCTGCTGCTCCTCTCTGCTCCACTGCAACAGCAACAAACTGGTCCCCTTAGGGTTTTGATCCCCTGCTCAGCACCCACCTACACCACAGTTTCTTCAGCCTATAAATACCAATGAACAGAAATCAGTTTGGGGGAGGAGAGATACACAGAGAGCAATTCACAGACAGCAATTCACAGACAGCAATATACACGCACAGAAAACAATTCACAAAAACAGTAACAAACACAGCAAAATATATGCATTTGTGAACTTAAGAAATTAGAAAAAAAAAAACAATTTTTAGAGCAATCTTCACACAAGAGGAATTCAGATACAGTCAGGAGAAAATTTTTCACCCAGAAGCAGTAGCAGTTTTCAGTCTAGTAAGCAACAGGAACCCATTCAGAGGCTGGAAAAAGGTGGTCTAACCTATCTCTGTTTTCTTCCAAAATGTAGTCTTATTTTCGTTTTCCTTATTATGATCTTGTTATTTACAATAGGTTTAGTTTATCCTTTTCTTCCCCTTTTGAAAGATCAATGTTAAATATAAAACAAGGTTTTCAGAATCAGCTGTTATCTCTCTGTTTATGAAAACGAAATTAGTTAAGGGTTTAACTAGTAATAGGTTAGTTTGAAAATTTAGGGCAACAAGTCAAAATCAATCCATTTAGAAAGGAAACAAAATGAAGAGAGGGGGAAGACACCGTGAGAGGAGGCAGTGAGAAAACAACAAGCAGAAACTTTACCTCCGGTCGCCGCCGTATCTTCGCCGTTCAACCACCGCCTCAGCCACCCTTAACCACCAAACACGCCGCCGCTAGCCACGAGTTCCTAGAGAAACTAAAAACCGTAAACATCAGAAGAATAAAATCAGAACAGAAGAGGAAATAAGCAGGATAGCAAAAACAAAAAAAAAAGAGAATGGAACCCACCTCTAAGCTCCGACCACCATAGACGGTGGCTGTTGGCCGTGCACCTCCGCCTTCGCCGCCGCAACCCACCAACAGAAAACCAAACCCCTCAGTCACCCTCAGCCCTTAGCCGAATCAACCACGAAACCACCCTCGCCGCCGTCTCCACCGCAAGACCACCATAACCGCCCCATCACAGCCACAAATCGAACACTCCCATACACCACCAACCCACCACCCCGTGGCTCGGGGCGACGGTTAGAAAAGAGAGAATACGGCGTGTCTTTGGAGAAGGGTACCGATCGGTGAGGAGGAGAAAAAGAAAAACGAACCTAGGTTAGAGGGGAGAGAAAGCTTGGGTCGGTGACGGTAGGCGAGGAAGTGGAGAGTTTGAGAGGCAGTGAGGGAGGAGGTGAGGATCCGTTTCGTATGTGAGAGGAGAGAAGGGGATTGCGGCGTGGTAAGACGAAACAGAGCGAAGAGAGGGAGGCGAGGTCGCGGCTGAGGGAGTGAGGGGGCAAACGGCGTGCTGAGAGAGAGAACAAAAAGGATTAGGGTTTGACATTTTGGGGAAAGGGAAGCGCCGCGTGAGGGATAGGAAGAATTAGGGTTTCCCATTTTGATGTTTTTGCTTTTATACTAGGGGTGTAAGGGCATTTTTGTCCTTTCACATTTTTTATTTTTCAGACCTCTATTTGCACCCCCTGCGTTTACTTCTCGCGCCCCTCTGAAGCCCACGAATTTTTGAAACGGATCAGCCCAATAAAAATGAGATTGGGCTGTCATCTACACCCCAGTTTTAATAATACAGCCCTCTTTTATTTACGCCCTTATTTTACTGCTGCACCCCCCTGTTCCTTTTTTTTAATTTTGTTTCTTTCCCCTAAGTAAACATTTTTTCTCACCAACCTTTTTCCAAATAACGAATAATTGTTTTCCTAAACATAAAATTAGTTTGTTATTAATGGTCACTCTGAGCTTAGTTTGTTTGACCGTTGATAGCAGCTTTGGTTTTCAAACGAGCTATGAGCGACGACCACTCTGAGTTTTACTTGTTTGGTCGTCTCGAATACCTCTCCCGATTTCAAAAATAAATAAAAAAAAAACAACAACACACAAACATTTTCTACCCCAAGAACTACGTAGCTTTGACTTCTCCATCGCACCTGGAGATACGTAGGAGCAGGGGCCCACTCCTGTCAAGCGCAAAAAACTAAAATTTTTATTAAGTCTTCCTCTTCATTTTTTTGCAAATAATAAAAAGGTAAAATAAGGTATTTTCTTTGAATTAACGTTCTCTCTACACATTAATTTAAATGGTAACCTTTCTCTTGAAAGGATGCTGTGGGGTGCTAATACCTTCCCCGCGCATAACCGACCCCCGAACCCAAAAATAAAGGTTTTTTCAATGTTTTTTCCTATTTAATAAATATTGATGGCGGCTTCATTGCAAAAATGACGAAGAATCCCCTCCTTCGGATTTTTCGGTCGCTACAACCGTCACCACCCACGTTTTCCTCAAACACCACTTCACTGACCACCATCTCACCAACAGGCACTAAATTCCCCCCTCACCCTCGCACCACCACCGAACACCCTCTCTCAAGGCCACCATGAAACACCTAAACAACGCCACCCTCATCGTGAGTATCACCACCGCTCCTGCCACCGTGAGCACCACACCGTCGCATATCCATCACCACCATCGTCTTCCCCTTTCCACCACCGTCATCCTCCTCCGTCTACATCCGTTGTCTCCGGCACTGTTCCTCTGACCGGCGCACCAACGCCGTCATAACCCCTCTCCGGCAAAGCTCCCTTTCCGGCGATGCCTTCTTCTTCCCCTTCACCCTCTCTCTCAAAGGTCATATCTCTCTCTCCTCTACCTGAAATCTTCTCTCTCCACGAACTCCCTCACCGGAAATATGCCGTTTTGGCAGTTTCTCTCTCTCTCCCCCATGTGGGTTGATGCGGCGTTGAGAGAGTTGGGTGATTGAAAATTAGGTTTAGCCATTCTTTAGTTTCCTTATATATGTGTGTTCTTGTTTTTTTTATCAGATTAATACTTACACCCCTTCGTTTTCTTGTAACACCCCCCCTGTTTGTACATTAGCCCATATTCACGGAACATGCTTAAGAGCCCAACAACGCTACCACTTACACCCCCATTTTCTAATCATACAGCCACCCTTATCAAGTTGTTGTTCACACCCCCATGTTTTATTAAGACAACCCCCCTGTCTTTTTAAACGAACAAGTCTCTAGCCACACCTCCTCTTTAATGATACAACCTCTCAGGTTTTAAACATCTATTCACACCCTTACTTTTAATGATGCATTTTTTTATACATGATGTTTCCAAATCAATATTTGTTAGCAACCCAACACCCAAAAATAGGTTGTTACTAATGGTCACTTTGAGTCTAACTTGTTTGATCGTAAATAGCAACTTTTGTTTTTAAATGGGCTTTAGTGGTGGCCAATCTAAGTTACTTGTTTGGTCATTACGAACACCTAACCAAATCTCAAAGTACTTAACAATAAAAATACAAACACACAAACATTTTCTACCAAGAACTACGTGTGATTTGATTCTCTACCAGGAGATACGTAGGAGCAGAGGGCGGCCGACCTCTGTCAATTGCACTAATAAAAACTTTTTTTTAAAGTTTTTCCCTAATCATTTCTTTTCTATTTCCCAAAAATAACTAACTTTCAAGTCTTTTATTTAACGTGTGTTCTAACTTGTAAATAAGGGTAAAATCAATATAATTTTTTTATTAACGATGCTTACACGTTTAGTTCGATGGTAACCCTCGTTAGGTGGGATGCCGCGGGGTGTTAGTACTTTCCCCGCGCATAACCGACTCCCGAACCCATATTTGGTTCGTTATGACCTTTTTAGGGGATTTCTCAATGTTTGTCCCTTTAAACCTAAATTTTGATGGCGGCTTCATTGTAAACTTCGAAGAATCCCTCCTCCGGATTTTTCGGTCGCTACAGCTGGCGACTTCACTGGGGACTAATTAAGAGAGTCAAGTCTAATTAACTAAATGTGTAAGTATTTGTTAATTTTTTATTTTGTTTTTGCCCTTATGCTTATTTTATTTATTTGTTAGCATTTTTTTATATTATTGAACCTTAGGGTAGATGACTTTTTTTTGTTATTGTTGTATTTCTTGTCCAGCTTGGTTAGTTTAGGTATTTTGCCCTCATCACACACCTCACTTACACTTTTGCACACACTTTTGAGTGGGGCCTTATACCCGGGTCTGCAAGAAACTTAGGATGAGTGGAGGCGATTAGTGACAGTCATTCTGGATTTATCTGTCTGACTATCACGAAAGTCTCAGCCAGAGTACGCTCTTTTATGGTATCCCACATCTGGTAGCCAACTATCGTTGTGGATCGTATCATGAAGGGGATTTTAGCTCTGGAGACCTTTGTGAGGAAGTGAATAGAGCCACTTGAGAGATTGATCACATAAGTGACCCTAGATCATGTTGAAAATCCCAATTTAGACATGACCCACCTAGGACACAGGGGCATTAACATCATCATACAAAAAAAACAAAAATCATCATGCATTCATAACAAAATAAGATCATTCTTTTCATACGCATCCCATTATCATTGCGCTACCATGCCTCTCATCATTTGCAACATTAATATTATGAATTGCATGAGATGTTCATACATCATTTCACTCATACAGTCATCCTAGTTCAGATACATAATTTCTCCGTACATGCATCATTTCTAAATAAAAAGGAAGAATCACATTGCAGTCGTACTACAATCAGTTTCCCATAAGCATTTCATTATCATTACACCATCATGTAGGAAATAACAAAGATATCATATTTTATATTTTTTCAAACTCAAATTACATCATCTTGCATATCCATACTCAAAAAAAAAACATCACCGAGATATTATATATTCATTCATCATTCCCTATTCATGCATTATATAAAAAAAGGGTGCATTTATTTCTTTCACATCCACTTCAAATGCATTACTCCCATGCATCATAAAAAACAAAAGTAAAAGTTTTTCCTCTTACATGCGTCTCATATTCCTACATATCTTTTCCTTCCCATATTATAAAAAAGTTATGTTCATTCAGTTTTTTTTTCATTACTCCTTTTCATGCATCATAAAAAAACAAAAACAAAAGTTCCTAGTCATCCAGCATGCATCAAAACAAAATTAGGAATTGCTTCATTTTCTTCTATTCTTGCATCATTCATCATCCAATAGTTTTTTTTGTTGTTTTGTTAGTATCTTACACTAGTTGAAATGTAAAAAAATAAAACTCATACACGTGTCTAAGGTATCATTGCGCATTTCATTCATATGCATTGTTGTCCATGTACAGCAACACTCATATGTTCATGCATTATATTATTAAAAAAAACTTATGAAAATATTTGTTTTGTTTTGTGGAAACACTGTTTGATGAGAAACAATAAATGCTTGCAAAATATATTTGAATTGATTCTTCTCCTTTAGAAAAAATTCTCTCGTCCTTTGAGTAAATACCTAACTTGATTCACCGACATCAAGTTCTTCACTCTTCATCCCATACACACTCGCTCTACGCCTATCACATTTGTGGAAACCATCCACCCACTTAACCACCATGTAATCACCTTCATGGGATTCGTCCTTCTAACCCCGATGTTATTCTCTTAAAAGACATTCACCAATCATTCACCTACCATCAAACTCACTTCGCATTGACTCAACCACTTCAAACCTTCCCCCTGTAGGCTCGACCCTAAGCCTCAGAGACGTGCCTCATCAAAGGCATAAGCCAGCCTCAGTTTTGCACATCTTCAAACCCTTGCTCCTATAGGCTTGACCCTTAGCCTTAGAGACGTCCCCCACCAAAGGCATAAGCCAACATCAGTTTTGCACATCTTCAAACCCTTGCTTCTGTAGGTTTGACCCTTAGCCTCAAAGGCGTGTCTCACCAAAGGCATCAACCAACATATGTCTCACCCTCATGTGATGAAAGACCCAAATGTCTACTTTGTTAACTTATGTGGTCTTGTCAATTAAGATTGTTCTTTTTTAACCGGTGTCAACTCTCTATGAGGCATTTTTCAAAATAAACTAACATGACATGTGTGTTTGCTCTTGTTTGAGTCAGTTATACTATCCCCATCTTTCCGTTTATCATTATCCTTTATTTTCAAAACCAGATCCAACCATCCATAAAAAGCCCAGTCCCCACAAGAGTATTTCATTCACTATCCCCCAGTGATGAAATTTCACTAATAACAGTTTGAAAGCTCCATATTGGGGCAGAGTAATGATCACTAAGATTTCCTGCTGGCATTCTAAACACTCGTGCAAGTCCTTTGAGTAAAATAAAGAAGAAATCCAAAAAAGAAAAGCCCGTTAGATTGAAAACTGATAATAGCAACCTAAGCAAAAATTAGGGCATAAAAAAGAAAAAAATAAAGAAAAAGCAAATATATTAAAATGAAGTTTTGTCCTATAGTTACAATTTCGAGGAAATAAGAAATCATGATTTGAAGTGAAGTTTGGCCACATTCCCACATCCTAAAAAAGAATCAGCCTTTGTACTCACTTTTGAGCCAAAAAATTCCTTCAATCACCCTAAACAAGGATCAATTCCTTATCTAAAAATGGTGTATCACTTTATCAGCTCGCTCAGCTCAAAAGAAAAAAGAAAAATCACAAACAAAAAAGAAAGTTAAGTTCAAAAAAAGAGGATTGAAAAAAAATCCTGGAAAAAGAAAAAACAAAAAGCAGTAGAAATTGCGAGCTGATACATCATACCATCAAACACATAAGATATCATTGTCAGAATAAACCCTCAAATACTTCATTGGGCCTAATTATCATATCTTTCACAAACCCATAACCATTGGCCATGTTACAACCCTAAACAAGTCCATTCTGATCAATGACCGATTGCTTTTGTTTTCTCAAGGTTTTTTAATTTTAGGACAAAATAAGTTTTATTTATTTACAATATGTTTGCTAAAAAAATATATCCAATAAAAAAAGAGAAATAAAAAAAAAAAAGAAAAACTCAAAAGGGCTTGCACGCTCGAAATTCATCAAGAGAAAATAATAGTAGGAAAAATTTAGTGATCATCAACAAAGTGAAATTTCTTCGAATAAAAAAATCTTGACTGACTTAGCTTTTGGAATCATTCCCAAAGAAACCCACAAATCCCTACTAAAGTAGTTACATGACTTACCATCTCAAAATGGGGCAATACCCCCACCCTCCATTCCACTTAAACTCGGGGAAACTTTTCAACATCCCCAAAATATCCCCGCCTTTCATCCCGTTCTTATACTACACGCATATAGTCGTACCAGAAAATTTCCAAACCATTATCCTGACTTTGCACCCTGTCACAATCTCACTCGAAATGGGGCAACCTTTATCTTTCACGGATTGGGGCAACCTTGTCCTTTTATAGACCGGGGAATCATATCCCTTGTGCCAAAAGAATTCTTCTGTCTCCCATTCCATTCATCCTTAGCCACCTTTTGCTTCAAGACTAACACTATTCCCAAACTTTTAGTCGACCTATACCCTCAAGTGTCGTTGTCCCCCTTAGACAAAGACAAATTATTTGCTCTCCACTTTTTGAAGTCAAAATTGGGGTAGTCAAACATTTCTTACCTTGGGGCAAGCTTATCTCTCATAGGCTTGAGCCAATAACCTCATCCTTCACTCCGCTCACGTGTCACGCTTCTTGAACCCTGTGCCAACTAACACACTCATTTGTATTCACACTGTTTTTTATATTTATTAAACAAAATGCTTCAAAGAGAGAACACACGTTAATGACAATCCCTCTAAGTTAACATTTTAGGCTTGAAAGCTTAGCCATCATGAGTCATCATAACCAAATGAGAACCCATTTGAACAAGTCTACAACTGCACATCACAATCTATAAAAAGGGCACTAATAAATTGCCACAAGAATTGATAATTTTTGGAGTCGCCACCCAATTTATTTAATAGAAAAAATTGAGGAAAACCTAACTAGAAGTTATTGGTCTGCGTATACCAGGTTGAGTTCGGGAGTCGATTATGCATAGGGAAGGGCGGAAACTTAATCCCACTGCACCCCTAGTACATCTGTAACAAGACAGTTACCCTAAATCCGATTGTGCAAATAATAATAAATTCCGAGTTATTTGTTTACCCCAAAACTAAGTAAGAAAGAATTATTCAGAAATAAATAGAATAGGGACCGATTTAAGAAAATTTAATTTTGACTTGACGGGGAAGCCCCACTCCTACGTATCCTCTGGTGCAATGAGGAACTCAACAGTCACGTAGTTCTTCCTTGGAAAATCTTGTTGGTTGGTTGATTTTATTTTTTTGAAGGGGTTTAAGATCACCAAGCTGTACAATCAGGCGTCTTAAACCAGGATTGCGAGGTTGACAAGATGTACATCTCAATCAAGCTCATTTTAAGTTTTTTTGGAAAATAGGTGTTAAAAAATGATTATTTATTGAAAAAAAAATTAATTTAGCTTGACGGGGAAGCCCCGCTCCTACGTATCTCCGAAGCGGAGAATCAAATGCTACGTAGTTCTTCCTGAAAAAGTTTGTTTGTTGGCGTGTTTTATTATTTGAATGTTTTTGAAATTTGGAAGATGTTTGCAGTGACCAAACAGACAAATCTAGAGTGGTCACCACTAATGGTCTATTTGAAAAGTAAAGTTGTTCGCAATAATCAAACGAGTTAAACCCAGAGTGACTATTGCAAATAACTGATTCGTGGTTGTGTATTCGATATTTTTTCGAGAAATGAAATTGACTTTTTTAAAAAAAAAATGAATTTAAGTGCTGTTTTGAAAAATTAGTTGAATAAGAATGGTATGAATGAGCCTAAGCCAAATGGGAGAAACCGAGGTTGAGAGGCGGAGACCATGGTGGTGGCGCAGTCCGTAATGGAAACAGTGGTGCTCGCGGTCTCACGTTGGCGGTGCTAGCGGCGGAGGTGTCGTGGTTCTATCCTCATTTTTCTGTGTTTCATGGTCTCCCTTTCTTTATTCTTTCATTTGGGTCTATGTGAGGATGTGGTGTTGGATTTTGGGTTGATAGTGGAGGAGATAGGGGGTGAGGTGGTGGTTTGTTTTCTCTTCTCTAGCTTTTCTTTAACTCTGTTTCTCTCTACATTTTGCTCTTATTTCTCTTTTTGATTTTTCTACTCATTTTCTTTCTCTAAATTTGCTCCCTCCTTTGCTTCTGTTTGTCTCCTTTTTTTCTTTTTAGTGTTATGTGTGGTTGTTTCCAAACCCTCCCCCTTTGCTTCTGTTTGTTTCGTTTTCTCCCATGTTACAGTGCCCCCCTCTCCTTTGCTGTTACTATTCACAGCATTTATGTTCGAATTTTTGGTGTAGGTGTGGAAGGACACAGTGGATTGCAGCCCAAGGGGACAAATTTTGAAAGGCCAAGACAAAAATGCTGAGAGGTGGTACTGCTGTTTGCAAGGCCAGCATTGTTGGTGTCAAGAATGGGAAGACAATAAAGAAGCCAAAGAAATGAAGTTGAGCTGGTAGCTCACAATAGCCTTCCATGATAGCAACCGTTTGCTTTTTTCTTTTTTCTTTTTGTATTTTAATTAATTTTTTGTACTATTTTGTATTTTAATTAATAATTTTTGTCTCTATGTGTGTACTAAAGTTGACCACTTTGGTTGTACCCTATTTTGTAAAAAAAAACTGATTATAATAAAAACAAATATTTATTTAAATCTGAATTTTTTTCTATAATACTAATAATAATAAAAGAAAGTCCGATTAATAATAGCACGGACACATGCCAAATCGTCAACAAGCACAAGATAGCACGTGTGAACTAAAAAAGCGCAAAACGACATATTTTTGTGTTTTTTACCAAAAAATGAAAAATACCGGTTAAAATCGAGTGTTTACACACACTTTTCAAAATGGCAACCTCGAGCTTACCAGAGTTTGAGTTCAAGCCATCAAATTTTATTCCAAGGAATAATCAATTCAAAATATTTAGCTATCTGTTTCTAGCAACAAAAGTTTTGTTTCCCATCAAACATTCTTGCTGTCACTAACAAATCATGCATGTCCTCCTTATTCTAGAATCAAACCATGCATTTGACTATACTCATCACAACTTTTTCATACAAGTATTGTACATGCATTCACATTCCACCTGTTTTTGCTTACACAATTTATTAGCTTTAGCGTCTTTGTAACACCCCAGTATTTCTAACATGTAGAGACACTGAAAGTGCACAGATGCGGAATATTCAGAGGACACAGTTCCTGTTTAAGTTTTGGACATACAAACTTTTTCCGAGACAAAACATAATCGGAAATAACATTACTTCATAAAATAGAAGTTTATCGGTTTCATACCGAATGGATTACAATATCCAAGTCCAAATACCAAACAGAAACATTAAACGGTTCATATAACTCATAATCAATACAAGTTTATACAACCAATTAGGATAACAAAAGTACAAGGGATCAAATGACTAAGTCTTCAGCACCTCCAAGAGTAGACCAACTACTCGTGCACAATAGTCTTCCTTTTTCCCTGCTTCTCTGAAAAACAACAAATATGGATAGGGTGAGATAACATTATCTCAGTGAGTCCTACCGTGCCCCCTCACTGACACTCGGTTTAATTTATTAAACCGTTATAACAAAAGCTGACATAACAATGTCTTATTTATTAATCGAAATGCCGACCGTGCAACAACCACTAATCCCGGCAATTCGTATTCATAATTATTAATCGAAACGCCGACCGTGCAAGAACCACTACTCCCGGCGAATCGTGTGTTTAACTTAGCATAAACCGGCCGTGCAAGAACCACTAATCCCGGTAACCCGTGAGTTGACCACACCAAAACACATTCATGGCCTAGGGTGAGGGCTCATGACTTCCCTTCCTAGTATGCTACTTGTCGGGTCGTCACCCAACGCAATACGTATGACAATACGCATCAAGTTCTCGAGAGTCAGATAATTTATATCTTTTCGATCACCAAATGGATCAATTACATAAGCTCATTAGATAATTTATATCTTATTGATCTATAACCCGTTTTGATGAATCTATAAACATCCGGCATTATAATCATATACGGTTGACATATATATATATAAATATATATTCATTCTATCCATCAGACGGTGTACTCACACGTATACTAGGATTTTGGTTTTTCGATCAATATACCTTTCAACTTCTTTTCAAAATTAAGAGTTGAACAAGTTTGAAATAAGGTTTTCAGTGAGGCAATCCCTTTTTGAATGGTTGAGAAATAAATTAGAAAGGGTTCGGGATCAAACGGAGCAACAAAACGAGAAACGGAAGCCGGTAACAGAACTACACACACGACCCGTACCCAGGGACGCACGACCCGTGCGTGGTGCACTACTCAGGACCCATCTACCAGAAGGAAACGCACGATCCGTGCCCAGGGGCGCACGACCCGTGCGTCCCGTTCGGTTTCCAATTCTTCCAACCAGAAGCAGGCGCACGATCCGTGCCCAGGGGCGCACGGTCCGTGCGACCTGTGTCTGTTACCAGAATTTCTCACTTTTCTCATTTTCGCTCTCCGTTCTCGTCCGATTCGATTTCTAATTTCAATCACCTGAAACTCAGAAAATTCCCAGAATATATATTTCTAGTAGTACACATTTCATTTCATTTCAACGATTTAAATCAAAATCTCATTAAACCGTAAAACACCGTTTTGACTCAAAAACGCTTTTCAGTTCTAAGTCTTTCGTAAACAGAAAATGTGACCAAGGGATTCCATATCGAAAACAAATTCAGAATATCAAAATACCCTATCGTGAGTAGAACTCACCGTTACACCGAAGTTCGAGAGTTGGATCGAAAGCGAAGTCACCGAAACGAAAAGTACACGAACGATCCCCGCTAGAACTCGAACCGATCTCCAAACGGCAATCTCCACCACTAGAGCGCCTGAAATAGCAACCTAGTCCTTCACAACTTCCTCCAAGTCGAAAATGCAAGCTTGACACTCCACTTCCCACAACTACAACATGACATGCAGCACCATTAAAGTTCAAAACTCCATTATTTCTCTTGGAGCTTCAAGGGGGGTTGAACATGGTAGTGGATGATCTAGGGGGAGTTAGCTTCTGAAAGTGGTACCATTGAAAAGAGGATGAAAAATGAGAGAAAGAGGTGTGAAGAAAGCTTACATGCAAGAGGGGATGATGGTGATGGTAGCCTCTTCCTCTCCTTCTCCCTTCGCCTCCCTCTTCTTTCTCCCTTCCTATTTCTTTCTCTTCTTCAGCTGGTCACTTGATAAGTGAGAGGGTGAGGGAGGGTCCAGGTGTGTATGGGCTGAGGGGGATTTTTAAAGGATGGTGAAAAGGCCATTTTGCCCTTGGCCCATAAAATGATAGTTTAGGTGTTGGAAATCTCCTTCGGTACAAAACTTTCTCGATTAATCCGGTTCCAATCCGTATCTCTCAATTCTTTCGGTTCTTAATTAATTATAACCTTCAAAATTATATTTTAATAACTAGGGGTGTGAAAAGACAGATTTTCCCTTAGGCTCCAATTCCTCATTTTACTATGAATAGGCCACCCTTTAATGGAGGAAAGGGTTTTCTTGATAATTTCCTCGACATATAAGTCCCCGAGATACGACTAATTATTCCCACAAATAATTAATCGGTCTTAGGTATCATAGTACGAGTCTTTAAAATTCTGGGATGTTACAATCTCCCCAACTTTTAAAAATTTTGTCCTCAAAATTGACGAGACGTACCTCAATGGAAAAGATATGGATATCGAGTCCGCATGTCATCTTCCAGTTCACAGGTAGCCTCTTCGATTGAGAATCCATCCCTGACCACTTTGACAATAGGAATAGTTCTTGACCGTAGCGTCTTCTTGCCACGCTCCAAGATGTAGTTAGGATAAGGTTGGAATGACAAATCCGGTCGCAGGTCAATTGTATCAACACTCAACGGTTGATGCAGATCGGGAACATACTTCCTCAACTGAGACACGTGGAACACATCATGGAGGTTTGATAGGGCTGGAGACAATGCGAGGCGATAAGCAATTGTCCCAATCCGCTCGATGATTTGGAAAGGTCCAACATATCGAGGACTGAGCTTCTTCGCTCGCAAGGCTCTCCCAGTGCCTATGGTTGGGGAAACTTTCAAGAACACATGATCACCAACCGCAAACTCCAACGGTCTCCTTCGGTTGTCAGCGTAGCTCTTTTGCCGACTCTGAGCAACCTTCATCCTTTCTCGAATTAACTTGATCTTCTCAGTAGTTTCGCGAACCATATCAGGTCCCAAAAACTTATCCTCACCGATCTCCCACCAACACAACGGAGTTCTACACTTTCTACCATAAAGTGCTTCAAACGGTGCCATTCCAATGCTGGAGTGGTAACTGTTGTTGTAGGAGAATTCTATTAACGGAAGATGGTCCTCCCATTTTCTCCCGCTATCAAGCACACAAGCCCGAAGCATGTCCTCTAGAGTCTGAATAGTCCTCTTCGTCTGACCATCAGTCTGAGGATGATAAGCAGTGCTAACCAGCACCCTTGTTCCCAAAGCTTCATTCAATGCTCTCCAGAACCTAGAAGTAAACTTGGGATCTCGGTCTGACACGATACTCGTTGGAACTCCATGCAGTCTGATAATATTCTTCACATATTCATCTGCTAACTTGGAAACCTTATAAGTCGAACGAACAGGAATAAAGTGGGCGGACTTAGTCAATCGGTCCACTACTACCCAAATAGAATCGTTGCCTGCCTGGGACCTCGGCAAACCCATAACGAAGTCCATTGAGATATCTTCCCACTTCCAAACTGGTACCTCTAGCGGTTGTAACTGACCACCCGGTCTTCGGTGTTCCGCCTTAACCTTCTGACAAGTTAAGCACCGAGAAACAAATTCTGCAACCTCGGCCTTCATCCCAGGCCACCAATACATTAGCTTCAAGTCTCGGTACATCTTAGTGGATCCCGGATGTACAGAGTACTGACTCCTATGAGCTTCTTCCAATACTTGCCTTTTTATATCATCATCGTCGGGAACACAAATCTTCCCATTAAAGCAAATCATGCCATCACTATCCTCAGTGAAATCTGGCGATCCCTTCTGAGACTGCAATTTTATATCAGCTCCTTGAGCTACGCGGATTTGTTCCCTTAGAACACTGGCTATCCGTATATGCCGCAGCACTACGCGATTCCTCTTTCTTACCACCTTGAGTTTCAAGTCTCTGAACGACTCCAACAAAGCCATCTCGTGAACCATTAACCTTGCCGTGTGGATAGACTTCCTGCTCAGAGCATCTGCTACCACATTGGCTTTTCCAGTATGATATTTCAATTCGAAGTCATAGTCCTTCAAGAATTCGGTCCACCTTCTCTGTCTGTTATTCAACTCCTTTTGGTCAAATAGATATTTCAAGCTCTTGTGATCACTAAAAACCTCGAAACGAGAACCGTAAAGGTAATGTCTCCAAATTTTCAGTGCAAACACAATAGCCGCCAACTCTAAGTCATGAGTTGGGTAATTCCGTTCATGCGTCTTCAATTGCCTCGATGCATAGGCCACAACATGTTGATTCTGCATGAGAACGCATCCTAAACCCTTCCCAGATGCATCACTGTAAATCTGAAATCCCAATGACGGATCCGGAAGAATTAGGATTGGGGCAGAAGTTAGCTTTTCTTTCAATCCAAGGAAGCACTCTTCACAATCGGTATCCCAAGTAAACGGCTGGCCCTTGCGAGTTAGTCGAGTAAGCGTAAGTACCAATTGTGAAAAACCTTCAATGAATCGTCTATAGTAACCGGCTAAACCCAGAAAGCTTCTGATCTCAGTCACAGACGTTGGCCGTTCCCAATTCAACACTGCTTCCACCTTGCTAGGATCGACTGCAATCCCTTCCTGGGAAATCACATGACCCAAGAACTTCACCTCGGACATCCAAAAATCACACTTTGACGACTTAGCATAAAGTTTCTTCTCTCGGAGTACTCCTAGGACAAAGCGGAGATGCTGGGCATGCTCCTCAACTGACTTGGAGTAAACCAAGATATCATCAATAAAGACGACCACAAACTGATCTAGGTAAGAATGAAATACTCTATTCATATAATCCATGAATACGGCTGGGGCATTAGTCAGTCCGAAAGGCATCACCACAAACTCGTAGTGTCCGTACCTCGTACGAAAGGCAGTCTTCGGAATGTCTAAGGCTCTTACCCTGATTTGATGGTATCCCGACCTTAGATCAATTTTGGAGAACACTTTAGCACCTCGAAGTTGGTCAAGTAGATCATCTATCCTTGGTAACGGATACTTGTTCTTGATAGTGATTTTATTCAGCTGACGGTAGTCTATGCACAATCTCATGCTTCCGTCCTTCTTCTTGACTAGCAATACCGGAGCACCCCATGGAGAAGCACTCGGTCGAATAAACTTCTTGGAAATTAATTCCTCAAGTTGGGACTTCAATTCCTTTAGTTCGAGAGGAGACATCCTATAAGGTGCTATGGATATTGGCCCTGCACCAGGCGCCAAATCTATAGAGAATTCTACCTCTCGTTCTGGAGGTAAAGAGGAGACTTCCTCGGGAAAAACATCTAAGAATTCATTAACAACTTGAGTAGAGGATAAATCCAAATTTGCTTCAGTTGATGCAGACAAAATAACAACAAAAGCTTCCGCACCTTGGAACAGAGACTGGCTTGCTGAGGTGAACGAAATAACACCATCATCTGCCGGTAGTGAATGTTCAGCTACTTCAGAAGGAAAATTAATTGCACGATTGAAACAGTCGATCGTAATGTGATTGGAAGTCATCCAATTCATTCCCAACACGATCTCCATTCCTCTCATAGGCAGACAGATAAAATCAACAACAAAGTCCCTGCTTCCTATGGTGAGCAGACAGTTAAGGCATAATGATTGGGTTCGCACACGACCCTTTGCAGCGGTAAGGATAGATATTGGCTCGGATATAGGAGATACTATTAATCCTAGCCGTTCGGTACATGCTTCAGAGATAAAACAATGAGTAGCACCAGAATCATACAGAATATTAACAGTTTGATGAAAGATAGAACCTGTACCCCTTATAAGATTATCAGCGGGCTTGATGGTCTTAGCATCCAGAGTGTTGACTCGAGCCTGTCTCGGAGCATCAGGAGACTCCAAGAAAGCTTTCCTTGACGGACAATTATTAGCATAATGGCCCACTTCTTTACAAAGGTAACACTGGTTCGGTCCCCCTTGACATTTGCCTCGATGAAATTTCTTGCAGAAGTCGCACTTGTTAGGCCTGGCAGAGTCACTTGACTGAATTCGTTTCCCTTTATCCCTATTCCCTCTATATCTAGGGTTTGAAGAAGTTGGCTCGTTACCCTTCTTCTCATCCTTCCAGAATTCTTTCCTCTCAGCATACATTCTTTTAAGATCGCTCTCAGCTGAATGAGCTTGTTGAACCAAAGCAGGATAAGTGGTCATGGAGTAAGAACTGAGACCTTGATTCACATCTCCTCTGAGACCTTGTCTGAACATTACCATTTTCCACCTATCATCAGTAGCGGTGGTCCCCAATTCATAGAATTGTGACAACCTCTCAAATTTTGCAGCGTATTCCCCAACTGTCATCTCTCCCTGTTTCAAACTCAGAAATTCCATCTGTTTATCAAGTCTTTGGGAGTCGGGAAAATAATGACCCAAAAACAACTCCTTGAAATTATTCCACTCAAGAGGAGTTCCTTGATTTTGAAGCATTCTACGAGCGTTAACCCACCAAGTGTGAGCATCCTCGTCCAGAGCGTTAGCAGCACAAGTTACTTTTTCTCCTTCATTGCATTGCAAGGTATCAAAGATCCGTTCCATGGCATCTACCCAGAAATGGGCTTTCATTGCCTCGGATCCTCCTTTGAAGGTTGGGGGTTTCATCTTCAGAAACCGGAAATACACCCTGTCGGGATCCTCAGGTGTTGGCA
The DNA here is from genome assembly GCA_039519185.1 of Astragalus membranaceus. Classification (NCBI taxonomy): domain Eukaryota; kingdom Viridiplantae; phylum Streptophyta; class Magnoliopsida; order Fabales; family Fabaceae; genus Astragalus; species Astragalus membranaceus. The sequence continues at coordinate 52,705,286 of CM076851.1, forward strand.
CATTGACTGGCTCAGCTGGTTGTGGCTGAGGCATCTGATGCATCTGCTGCATTTGAGCCATCTGAGCCATCTGTTGTTGTTGCATTAGCATCATGTCATTCATCATCTTCTGCTGAGTCTCGATGACATTCTGCATCCATTCTTGATGAGGATCAACAGGTGGGTTTCTCCTACCTCTTCCTGCCATGATTCTGCGAAGTATGCACAAAGTATTAAGTTGATCAGGCTCAATGTCTAATAGCATACTAAGAAAAATCAGACTTAGAAGACGTAAAAGACTCTTAGCATCTAAGTCCGACTAGGTCGAACTGCTCTGATACCAAATGTAACACCCCAGTATTTCTAACATGTAGAGACACTGAAAGTGCACAGATGCGGAATATTCAGAGGACACAGTTCCTGTTTAAGTTTTGGACATACAAACTTTTTCCGAGACAAAACATAATCGGAAATAACATTACTTCATAAAATAGAAGTTTATCGGTTTCATACCGAATGGATTACAATATCCAAGTCCAAATACCAAACAGAAACATTAAACGGTTCATATAACTCATAATCAATACAAGTTTATACAACCAATTAGGATAACAAAAGTACAAGGGATCAAATGACTAAGTCTTCAGCACCTCCAAGAGTAGACCAACTACTCGTGCACAATAGTCTTCCTTTTTCCCTGCTTCTCTGAAAAACAACAAATATGGATAGGGTGAGATAACATTATCTCAGTGAGTCCTACCGTGCCCCCTCACTGACACTCGGTTTAATTTATTAAACCGTTATAACAAAAGCTGACATAACAATGTCTTATTTATTAATTGAAATGCCGACCGTGCAACAACCACTAATCCCGGCAATTCGTATTCATAATTATTAATCGAAACGCCGACTGTGCAAGAACCACTACTCCCGGCGAATCGTGTGTTTAACTTAGCATAAACTGGCCGTGCAAGAACCACTAATCCCGGTAACCCGTGAGTTGACCACACCAAAACACATTCATGGCCTAGGGTGAGGGCTCATGACTTCCCTTCCTAGTATGCTACTTGTCGGGTCGTCACCCAACGCAATACGTATGACAATACGCATCAAGTTCTCGAGAGTCAGATAATTTATATCTTTTCGATCACCAAATGGATCAATTACATAAGCTCATTAGATAATTTATATCTTATTGATCTATAACCCGTTTTGATGAATCTATAAACATCCGGCATTATAATCATATACGGCTGACATATATATATAAATATTTATCCATTCTATTCATCAGACGGTGTACTCACACGTATACTAGGATTTTGGTTTTTCGATCAATATACCTTTCAACTTCTTTTCAAAATTAAGAGTTGAACAAGTTCGAAATAAGGTTTTCAGTGAGGCAATCCCTTTTTGAATGGTTGAGAAAGAAATTAGAAAGGGTTCGGGATCAAACGGAGCAACAAAACGAGAAAACGGAAGCCGGTAACAGAACTACACACACGACCCGTGCCCAGGGGCGCACGACCCGTGCGTGGTGCACTACTCAGGACCCATCTACCAGAAGGAAACGCACGATCCGTGCCCAGGGGCGCACGACCCGTGCGTCCCGTTCGGTTTCCAATTCTTCCAACCAGAAGCAGGCGCATGATCCGTGCCCAGGGGCGCACGGTCCGTGCGACCTGTGTCTGTTACCAGAATTTCTCACTTTTCTCATTTTCGCTCTCCGTTCTCGTCCGATTCGATTTCTAATTTCAATCACCTGAAACTCAAAAAATTCCCAGAATATATATTTCTAGTAGTACACAATTCATTTCATTTCAACGATTTAAATCAAAATCTCATTAAACCGTAAAACACCGTTTTGACTCAAAAACGCTTTTCAGTTCTAAGTCTTTCGTAAACAGAAAATGTGACCAAGGGATTCCATATCGAAAACAAATTCAGAATATCAAAATACCCTATCGTGAGTAGAACTCACCGTTACACCGAAGTTCGAGAGTTGGATCGAAAGCAAAGTCACCGAAACGAAAAGTACACGAACGATCCCCGCTAGAACTCGAACCGATCTCCAAACGGCAATCTCCACCACTAGAGCGCCTGAAACAGCAACCTAGTCCTTCACAACTTCCTCCAAGTCGAAAATGCAAGCTTGACACTCCACTTCCCACAACTACAACATGACATGCAGCACCATTAAAGTTCAAAACTCCATTATTTCTCTTGGAGCTTCAAGGGGGGTTGAACATGGTAGTGGATGATCTAGGGGGAGTTAGCTTCTGAAAGTGGTACCATTGAAAAGAGGATGAAAAATGAGAGAAAGAGGTGTGAAGAAAGCTTACATGCAAGAGGGGATGATGGTGATGGTAGCCTCTCCCTCTCCTTCTCCCTTCGCCTCCCTCTTCTTTCTCCCTTCCTATTTCTTTCTCTTCTTCAGCTGGTCACTTGATAAGTGAGAGGGTGAGGGAGGGTCCAGGTGTGTATGGGCTGAGGGGGATTTTTAAAGGATGGTGAAAAGGCCATTTTGCCCTTGGCCCATAAAATGATAGTTTAGGTGTTGGAAATCTCCTTCGGTACAAAACTTTCTCGATTAATCCGGTTCCAATCCGTATCTCTCAATTCTTTCGGTTCTTAATTAATTATAACCTTCAAAATTATATTTTAATAACTAGGGGTGTGAAAAGACAGATTTTCCCTTAGGCTCCAATTCCTCATTTTACTATGAATAGGCCACCCTTTAATGGAGGAAAGGGTTTTCTTGATAATTTCCCCGACATATAAGTCCCCGAGATACGACTAATTATTCCCACAAATAATTAATCGGTCTTAGGTATCATAGTACGAGTCTTTAAAATTCTGGGATGTTACAGTCTTGATCCTTTTCGCATTACGCATTGTGCATGCATACACGCACACCCACACATAACATGTATTGCTTCAATAAAAGTGCCAAAATGTCGGCTTCATCATTACCAAAAGTCTGTCTGCATCCCAATCAATCATATCATATCATCGCACCATGTATTTATGCACTTCCTTTCATTCACCATAGTGTTTGCATCAAAAATATTACATATCCATCATATTCACATTCTCATTTCATGCATTCATCAAATACCAAAAAGGAAATAAAGCGAAAAGACAAAAAATCATTCCACATCCCGACAAACGTCCAATCATTGCACCGTACATCAAGTCATACAGCTACCACAACTCTTGCATCTAAGCATTACGTATGCACATTCATTCATTCATAAAAATGGGCAAAAAAGGGAAAGCAAGAAGAGACAAAAATCAACCACATTGTATAAATCATTCCATCATGCAGCCATGCATCTACCATAGCACCTGCATCTAAGCAGTACATTTGCATTCACATGTCATTCGCATACACGGCTCATCAATTTTTCATTCCGACCAGCTCCAGCATCCGCAATCCACAAGTTCTTGTAGTTCATTTTCTCACCACATTACATACATGCACACATATAACATTATTTTTGCTTCGATAGATGTGCCATGTGTTGGTCCCATCATTGCCAAAAACTTCCTACATCACTAATCATATCATTTACCAAGCATTCAGGTGTTTCCTTTTATTCACCATAGCATTTGCATATAATCATTACAATCGCATTCATATCTTATCCACATACACAGCTTATCAACTTCATTAGCCCATCAACTTTAGCATCCATTATCTGCCACATCTCATTCACTACCCCAGCAAACACCAATTGTCGCACACGCTTGCATGCGCGCATGCTCCATTCATTGCATTGTTAAGACATGCCAAATATAGATAGTTCTTCCTTATCAAGAAAATGTATTTATTAGGTATGCCCGGGTAAATACGCCAAGTACCGATCCCTATATCCCATCCCTCGAAATTGGCGTCCAAGCGCCAACCCCATATCGCAATTCGGATCACCAAGCTGATCCTTCAGACCCCCAGCGGTCTTTCAGACCCCCATCGCTCCTTCAGACCAACAATTGGTCCATCAATCCAGATCGCACGCCGCGTTATCGAGCAACAGACGAATCATCCGACCCCAGGTCCTTCAGTTCAGTTCGAATTAACATGTCAAAGCAACGACTTCGAACTCTACCTTCAGATCACTACGTCGACACTGAGCGCGACGGATCATCCGACCCCAGGTCCTTCAGACTAGCTGTGTCAGCCTAAGACATAGTGGACGTTCTTTGAGGTGAGCAAATCAGGTCAACGACCTGATCTTGACCCCCATGGCTGCTCGAAAAAGGCCAACATCAAGCAGACCGTTTTACTAGTACCATTACTGGTTTACGCTCCATCAGACCATCCTGGTCCATCAAGGCCCAGGAAGCCTCTCAGACCCCTCGGTCCTTCAGTTTAACTCCAATCAATGCGCCAAGCATCGACTGCGAATTAGACCATCAGAGCCCCAGTGATCCTTATTTACTTTTGTTCTATGTCAACCCAATTTTTCAAGAATTTCCAAAAAAAAATAAAAATCATAGTCTTGACAAAATTAGTGTCTTTTTATCTTTATTTCTATTTTCCTCGAGAAATTTGGAAACCCTTCATATTTCCTAGTAAAATATAAATAAAGAGCGACAGCTGTCATACCCTAATTTTGTCCAGCTAATTGAAAAAATCCAAAAAAAGTTTTTTACTCTCGTCCTGCCACGTGTTGTTTTAATCACGTGCGCATATCTTTAACGCTCGTCGTGCGAAGCTTATTTTGGTACTCGTTTTTTGTTGATATTGCTTATTATCATAAAATATAAAAATAAATAAAATGTAATACAAAATCAGCTGAATAGCCAAAGTTTTTATTATTACATAACCAAGTCCTTTTACACATATAGACAAAAATAAAAAAGGATAATAGTACAAAAAAAAATTAAAATCAATTCAAAAGAGAGAAGGAGGCGCAACAGTAGCTGGCAGCCCTAGCCAATGCTGTCCTTTGAGGCCAGCTGTTGTCCTTTTGATTCTTCCTCTTGATGTTGTCCTTTCTCCATGCCAGCTGTTGTCCTTTTCCTTATTCAAATGGTCGTCCTTCCCCAAGGACTACGTTTGACAGCCAGGTGGTGTACTTAATTTCTTTTACGAAATTTGCCTCCACGAGGTCCTTCACAACCTTCACAGCGGCTTCGGCTTTCTCTCCCTTCTGGACTCTTCTTCTCTGGGCGACCCACTTAGTGTCGGGATTAACGGCCAAGTGGTGACAGGCTACCTCAGGTGGTATCCCTGGCATGCCAGCTGCAGACCAGGCAAACAGGTCCGCATTCTCCCTTAGGCAGATGGTAAGTTTCTCTTTGACCTCCTCGGGGAGGTCGGAGCCTATATTGATAGTCTTAGTGGGGTCTTCTCCTAACTGGATGGAGGTGAAGGCGCCATCTGGCTCGGGCCTCTTCATGCGCTTTTTGAGTTCCTTAGCGAGGGTGGAATCTTCCTCCTCTTCCTCACTGTCCGGATCATATCTGGCATCTAAGTCTGCCAAGTTTATTTCAGCTTCTCTCCCGGATTCCCCGCAGGATTTTCTTACTTTCGTAGCCTCTTTTTCATCCTTGAGGCTCATGTAGTAACATCTACGTGCTGCGTCCAGATCTACCTTGAGGGTCACAACCTTATTCTCTAAATTGTGGAATTTCATTTTCAGGTGAACCGTTAAGGTTACTGCCCCCAGCTTGCTGTTGTGCGAAAAGGTGATGTGCAAGTATACACAATCGCAACAAGTAATATAATGATATGTAAAGTTCGTTCCCACAGGGATTGGAATTAATCTAAGAAGTTTAAGTGATTAGAAGCTTAGTGAAAAGAATTGAGTACAAAATAAAGGTAAAGAGTTGTAAACATTATAAGTTGTGATAAAACAGTATTAAGTTGAAGTAGTTTAAAAGGTGAGTTGGATAGCTCAGTAGTTGTGTAAATTCCCAAGAGTAATGTTCAAATAATATTTAGACGTTGTAGCGTTAAGCGCTGTAGCGCTTAAGAATCCGTAGACGCTGTAGCGCTTTGGTAGCGTGCCTTTCAGTGACTTTCGTCAGGGTTATGTTACAAGACTCCTATGTCTAGGCTCTAAATAAGTTTTACCCCTGTATATTAAGCTCTTACAACATTTGCCTTATGAACTATTACTCCCCTATGTCTAGAGTTAAGTAGTGCTTCCTTTAAATGTCTTTAAAGGGTTTTCATTCATATCATTCCTTGAGTTCTCTTTGTGAACCATGTCTGTACCCACAAAGTTACCTTGATTTAGTTGATCATTCCCAAACCAAGATTGAAAGCATTATGACACAAGGAATAAAACACAAACATCATAATATTATACAAAAGTTACTCAAGGTTCATTACACACCAAGAACAATCCAACTACAACAAAGTTAGCTCATCACAAGTTCCATCAACATAATACAACTAAAGAGTATGTATTACCGTATGAAGACAAGAGAAGAGTGGTTGCAAAAGATACACTCCAATGATCCCAAGTAGCATACAAAGGATGAAGTTGAGGCGTGAGCAAAACCTTGGATGAAGATTAGAAAACTATGCTAAAAATAAAAGCTTAAAAGGTAGTATAACAATGGAGAAAAGCTACTATGTCATAAGAAGTTCTTCTTCCAAGTTACAACTACTTGTGTCTACGTACATTGCTCAATGATGAAGCAAAAATATATTAATCTAAAACTAACTAAGTCTTAATAGAATAATAATATCACATGATGATCATAAGACTTAGATATTATCCTTAAAGTACTTTACAAAAAGTGCTAATGATGGAATACACCAACTATCACATGGGTTCCATTTAGGAGGCGCCAAGTGTAATTTAGCATCCACTTGGAAGTCAAAATATCCAGCTGAGAGGAAGAGATAAGGGTGGTGACTCATCATGTCCTCAAGTGGTCACACAAATATCTCAATGGTCAGCCGTCATATAACGCTGTAGCGCTTCCTTGATAGCATACCGCTGCAGCGCTAAAGCAAAACATCAAACATATTCACAAAGGCATTGACTATGCCCAAGGTTTAGGGAATTGACTTATAACCTATATTTACTCTAATATTCATATATTCACATATTTAAGTACTAGAATTACTTGAAAACTAAGCTTGACTTAAGTATTAGGAGCATAAATAACCTATATTAAATAGAGTTATCACACCCCCAAACTTAAACCATTGCTTGTCCCCAAGTAATGACACTTGAACAAGACAAACTGATCATATAACTAGCTGCAGCTTTTAAATTAAACAGAATTTATGCATAAGCTAATTCTTATCATTTTCACATATCATTATGGTCCACAATTCAAATAGAATCATTACTGCTCAATTGTGAGTGTGTGATAGCAAAGCTTAACTTAGTTCTTAGTTAATTTCAGAATTTCTCTAAGGTTTTGGGAAGAATGGATTTCTTTTGGGTTAGGCAAAGAATGTTTTCAAAAAGAAGAGTGGGATAACAATTTCACAGAAGATCTGAGGGGCTTCAAAGCACATCAAAGGGCTTTAATTAGGCATTTTTCAGAATATTGGTCAATGCACAAATTTTTGGCCTGGTGATCAAACGCTGTAGCGCTTCAAAGTCAGTAGACGCTGTAGCGCTGGATTTTGATGATCAAAACTAGATGCTATCTTCATTACTGAGCTCCTTATTTGCATTTTCTTTTCATGCTTTTTGGAATAGCTCAGCAATTTATTTAAGATATTTTGCAACTTTTTACAAGACCATATTCATTTTTATTTCATTTTGCATTGACCAAACTATCATCTTTGTTCCTAGCCTTAACATAACCGATGCACCCCCAAACTTAGCTTTAAAACAACTCTCAATTTTTAATAAAAACTTGACTAACCCTTGGTTATCCTAGACTAACTTTATCCTTAGATTACCCCTAGCTAACTAGCTATAGGTTCTTCACTAAGCTTGGATTTTGTGTAAAAGCAGCAATAAAACCATTTCATTGTTTACACAAGGCTGCCCTACTCAAAAATTCTTATTTACTTTTTTAATTTGGCTATATAACTTCAGCTTTTGCTTACTAAGAAATTTAAAACATGCAGCTAATCATATTTCCTATTCAAGCATACAAAATATATAAAACATGCAACACATGCAAATCATGGCATAATTATAATTAATTATACTTAATATTTAAAAACATAATTGTACTTAATTTAAAACATTATTTAATAACCATAAGGTCCTCCCCCAGAACTTAAATTTGGCAGTGTCCTCACTGCTTGATGGACAATAAAAGGGAGAGGCCTTAGAACAACAAAAACAAAGTTCAAAGATCATAACCGGCATGAGAAGCCAACAAGTCTTGCCTTTTTAGGCCTTCTTGAGCCTCTTACTGGCTCTTGAAGGGGCTGGGGCTCCTTTGGTTGCCTTTTTCTTCTTTGGTTGAGGTGGAGTATTCTTCTCTGCCGCTACAGCGGTTGGTGGCGCTGTAGCGCTTGACTCCTGCACTGCTGCCTCATCTACTTGCTCTTGCTCCTGCTCTTTTTCTTCCAGTACTGGCTCTTTTCCATCCTCCAAATTCACTAGCTCCTCAGCAGCCTCCTTCTCACTTTCCTCCTCGGTCAGAATTGCCTCAGGCATTGTGTCACTAGGTACTGCAGACATAGTTGCTGCAGCATCTACTGTCTGAACACCTTCTTCTGGGTGCTCAGCCAGTTTGACTCCTGGGTTTCTTCTTGCTTTGGTGTATGATTGATAAACTTTCTTAGGCTGCTCAGTTGGTTTTTCTTGGCTGATTGGATGCTTTTGCTCAGGCTTCTTTGGTGTGGCTTGTTTGGCAGGTGTTTTCTGGGGTGTTAGTTTGGTTGGTTCAGGGATGGGGGTTGGGGTTGATGGTGGATTGGCTTTGGCAGGGGGGTTTTTGGTTTCTTTGGGCTTGGGGTTGGATCACACTGAATTTCTTCTGCTTCTCCATCTTCTTCACTTTCAGATTCTTCTTCAGTACCACTCTCCTCACCTAATGATTCCTCATCCTCCTGCTTCTCCATCTCTTTCATGACTGCAATGGTTTCTTCTTCATCTTCCTCACTTATATTTTCAATGTCATCAGAATCTAAACTGTCCTCCTCTACCACAGCTTGTTGCACTTTCTTTGCTGGGCTAGGCTTTGCTCTCTTTGCTGGGCTAGTCACAGCTTTCTTCTTTTCTTTCCTAACTCCCTTTTTCTCTACTTTTTCAACTGGCTCTTCCTCCAATAGCCAATCAGGGAATTTAGGTGGGGAAATGGATGTCTTCCCTTTTGATATCTAGGCATACATTGCTTTTTCCCAATCAAATTTTTCCTTCACAAATTTGCAGAGAACTTGCTGCTTCAGCTCTAGGCGCTGCAGCGCTACAGAGTCTAGAGACGCTGTAGCGGCAGGTTTCTGCTTAACCTTAAAAATACATGGAAATGCCCCCAGAGGGGATCTTCTCTCTTCTTTGATTTCAACTTCTACATCAGCTTCCAGGCATAGATCAGTAATTAAACAAGGAAAATACAAGTTACCTCCTTTCTTGATTCTGCATTTTTCTATCTCCTTCACAATTAGCCTTCCTACATCTATCTTCTCTCTAGCCATTATTGCATCAATAACAATGAGCCTCTCCTTTTCCACGAAGGTTGTGTGAGATGTAGGCAGCAGAGAGTGTTTGATGAAACTACACCATAAGTTCAGATGGAAAATATCAGCCCCAAATTTGTCCCATGTAGCTCCTTCCACACAAATTCTTCTTCTAACAGCCTCCATTTCTTCATCTCCCCAGTTCTGAACTTTGATTTCCAACGCCTTTCCATGATAGCCTAGATGGAAAATATCATTGATGGTTCTGGAGTTGAAATTAACAGTTTCACCTCTTACCAGTGAGTGTGTTTGAGGCTTTCCTTCCTTAGGCTCCTCAATGCCAGCATAGAACTCTCTTACCAAGGACGTCATGTATTCCTTACGATGCTTAATGAAGTTCTCCCAACCTAGCGCTGTGACAGCGGTTGAGAAAGCTTCAGGAGCGCTGTCTGTCTTGAACCCCCTTTCAGCAGTGGAGTCCATTTTCCAAAACCTCTGAGGATCTGGAGTTGGTTTGGCCATGGCGGTTTTGGCAGGATTGGAGGGTTCTGGTTTCGTAGTAGCTCCTTTGCCAGATCGTTTTAGGGCAGCTTGCTTTTTGGTCATGGTTGGTTAAGAGCTCTGCGTATATGTTTCTAGTTGTTGGGAAATGTTGGTGTGCGTTGGGACGAAGGAAGAAGAAAGGATGGAGGTTATGAATGGTGAGTGGTAACGATTGAGAGTAGTTTCAGAGAGCAAGGAGAGAGAAAGAAAGAGAAAATGGTAGCGTGGGGAGTTGTAGATATTAAAGTGACCGTTTGTGAGTGAAGTGGGAGAGAGAAAAGAAACTGTTGATTGGACAAGTGCAGGTCAGTAGGTGCACGTGCAGCTCAGGCTAGGGATGAGGGTACAGTGCCAGCTCACCCTGAGCAAGATTTTTATTTTTTTGTTTGACCACACCCAGCCCTGATTTAACACAACCGCTACAGCGCTCTTGTAATAAGTAACCGCTACAGCGTTTATCCTAATTTCCTGCATAGAGAATAAACATACAAACAGAAAATTTGTTAGAATCATTGGGGTGCCTCCCAAGAGCGCTTGCTTTAAAGTCTGCAGCCAGACTTTCTCTTTCAAATTAGAGATTTTTAAGCTCAATTGTGGTTTTGTCTCTTACCACATTTTCACCAAAATATTGTTTAATCCTTTGGCCATGCACTTTGAAGGTGGTATTTGTTGCTGTATCATAGAGGTCTACAGCTCCATGGCTGTATATTTTTATCAATTGGAAAGGGCCTGACCACCTAGATTTTAACTTCCCAGGAAACAATTTTAGCCTGGAGTTGTAAAGCAATACCTGTCCTCTTTCAGTGAGATCCCTTTTTATCAATTTTTGATCATGCCACATTTTGGTTTTTTCTTTATAACTTGCTGCATTCTCATAGGAAAAATGCCTAAGTTCTTCCAATTCATTTAGTTGCAGCAATCTAGCATCTCCTGCTTTCTTGTAGTCAAAGTTGAGTTTTTTTAGAGCCCAATGGGCCTTGTGCTGAAGTTCAATTGGTAGGTGACAGGACTTCCCATAAACCAACCTATAGGGAGACATCCCTAAAGGTGTTTTATAAGCTGTTCTGTAGGCCCATAAAGCATCATCTAGATGTATTGACCATTCTTTCCTTGAAGGCCCTACCATCTTTTCCAACATCCTTTTTATTTCTCTGTTTGACAATTCAGTTTGACCACTAGTTTGTGGATGATAAGCAGTTGCTATTTTGTGCTTGACCCCATATTTAGCCAATAGGGTCTCAATTAATTTATTACAAAAATGAGATCCCTCATCACTTATGATGGCTCTAGGAGTTCCAAAACGAGTGAAAATGTTTTTCAATAAAAATTTACTCACAGACCTTGCATCATTGTTGGGTAGAGCAACTGCCTCTTCCCATTTTGAAACATAGTCTACAGCCACTAAAATGTACAGGTTTCCATGAGAAGGGGGAAAAGGTCCCATGAAATCCATTCCCCAAACATCAAAGAGTTCAACCTCTAGAATGTTTGTTAAAGGTATTTCATGTTTGTTTGAAATATTCCCCGTTCTTTGGCACCTATCACATTTTTTAACAAAGTCTTGAGCATCTTTAAAAAGTGAAGGCCAATAGTAGCCAGATTGCAATACCTTTGCAGCAGTTCTGATACCACCAAAATGCCCACCACATGGTGCAGAATGGCAGTGTTGTAGCACTTGAATTTGTTCTTCCTCTGCTAGGCATCTCCTCATTAACTGGTCTTGACACTTCTTGTATAGAAAAGGTTCATCCCAATAATATTGTTTCATTGTGTGGAAGAACCTTCTCCTTTGCTGATAAGTCATCTCAGTAGGTACCACCTTGCTAACCAAAAAACTCACTATGTCAGCATACCAAGGTGTTACAGGCTCAGGCGCTACAGCGTCTAGTGTTTGTACACTAGCCGCTACAGCGTTTGATGATTCAGCAGTTATTGTCAATAGCTGCTCATCTGGAAAGTATTCTTTGATCTCCCCACCTGCTGTACCTGCAATGTCTCTTTCCAATCTAGACAGATGATTAGCAACTTGGTTCTCCACTCCTTTTTTATCCCTTATTTCTAAATCAAATTCTAGGAGTAGGAGAACCCACCTAATTAGCCTAGGCTTTGTATCTTTCTTTGTTATCAAATATTTAATGGCTGAATGGTCTGTAAAGACAATTACTTTGGTGCCAACCAAATATGATCTAAATTTGTCAAATGCAAAGACTACAGCTAATAGTTCTTTTTCAGTGACTGTGTAGTTCAATTGAGCTTTTACAAGTGTTTTGCTAGCATAATATATAGAGTGAAAAAATTTATCATACCTTTCCCCAAGAACAGCTCCAATGGCAAAGTCACTAGCATCACACATAAGCTCAAAAGGCTTACTCCAGTCAGGAGCTATAATAACTGGTGCTGTTATTAAAGTTCTCTTCAATTTATCAAAGGCTAACATGCATGGCTCATCAAATGTGAAGGGGTTATCATGCTGTAATAGTTGACATAGAGGTTTGGAGATTTTTGAAAAATCTTTTATGAACCTCCTATAGAATCCAGCATGCCCCAAAAAGCTTCTGATACCCTTGATGTTGGTTGGAGGAGATAGCTTCTCAATGACCTCTATTTTAGCCTTGTCCACTTCCAATCCTTTTATGGATATCTTATGCCCCAAAACTATACCTTCTTGCACCATAAAACGGCATTTCTCCCAGTTTAGCACAAGGTTAGTGTCTTCACATCTAATCAAGATTTCTTCCAAGTTGGATAGGCATAGATGGAATGTTTCTCCAAACACAGAGAAATCATCCATGAAGACTTCCATGGATCTTTCAATGTAATCAGAGAAAATTGCCATCATACACCTTTGAAAAGTGGCAGGTGCATTACACAGGCCAAATGGCATCCTTCTAAAAGCAAAGGTGCCATATGGACAAGTGAATGTAGTCTTTTGCTGATCTTCAGGCAGTATTGCAATCTGGTTATAACCTGAATAACCATCAAGAAAGCAATAAAATTCTTTACCTGCTAGCCTGTCCAGCATCTGGTCAATGAAAGGCAATGGGAAATGGTCCTTTCTTGTTGCTTTATTCAACCTCCTGTAATCCATGCATATTCTCCAGCCTGTTATTTTTCTGGTTGGAAGCAGCTCATTCATTTCATTAGCAATTACTGTTACCCCTCCCTTCTTTGGCACACACTGCACAGGACTAACCCATGCACTGTCAGATATGGGGTACACAATACCTGCATCCAACCACTTAATGATTTCCTTCTTCACCACCTCTTTCATAATTGGGTTCAACCTCCTCTGCCCTTCAATGCAATTTTTAGAATCTTCTTCTAACACTATTCTGTGCATACAGATGGTTGGGCTGATACCTTTGATATCTGACATCTGCCATCCAATTGCTTTTTTATGCCGCTGCAGCGTTTGAATCAGATCCTGTTCCTGCTTTTCAGAAAGGTCAGAAGCAATTATAACAGGTAAAGTACTATTGTTACCTAGATAAGCTTATTTGAGGTGTGAAGGCAACTCCTTAAGTTCCAGAGTTGGTGGGTGTTCAGTGGAGGGGAGATCCTTTCTCATGTCTGAATTCTCCTGCTTCAAAGATTCATATTTCTTAGCCCAAATTTCTTTGACTGTCTGCTCCTCCTCTTCTGCAGCTTCTGCATCAGACCCTGTATCTTTACTGCTGTCCAGTAATTGCCTCAGATGATCTGTGCTTTTCTGGAAGTGATCCTGAACTACTTTGTCAATAGCAGATACAAAGGAGCACTCTTCAATGTTGGGACCTGGAAATTTCATAGCATTGAGGATGTTGAACTTGACTTCTTGGTCATTGACCCTCATGATCAATTCTCCTCTCTGCACATCTATCAAAGTTCTTCCAGTGGCCAAGAATGGCCTTCCCAGTATGATGGGTACTTCTTTATCTGCATCAAAATCCAAGATTACAAAATCAACAGGAAACACAAATTTGTTTACCTTTATTAGAACATCTTCTAAGATTCCTTCTGGATATGCAAGAGTTCTATCAGCTAGCCGTAGTGTAAGTGAGGTAGGTCTGGCAGTTCCCACTCCTAGCTGTGTGTATATGGACTTGGGCATAAGATTTATGCTGGCTCCCAAATCACATAGAGCACGACCAGAGCAAAAATTTCCAATTGAGCATGGTATGGTAAAACTGCCAGGATCCTTTGATTTGGGTGGGAGCTTATTCTGCATCAACATGCTGCACTCCCCAGTCATTGCTACGGTTTCAAATTCCCCAAGTCTCCTCCTCTTAGTAAGCACATCCTTCATGAACTTTGCATAGTTGGGCATTTGTTGGAGAGCCTCTACCAAAGGGACATTAATGTGCAACTGTTTTAGGACTATTAGGAATTTGTTAAATTGCTTGTCTTCATGAGCCTTTCGAAGTCTTTGAGGGTATGGAAGATCTGGATATGTTGGGATAATTTTGGGTGGTGGTGGTGTTTTTTCAACAACAGGCGCTGCAGCGTTAGGTTCAGGCGCTGTAGCGTCTGTTGAAGGTTCTTTTTGTTTTTCAGAATTTTTGTTTTTTTCATCATCTGAAACAGTTGATGATCCTATCAAATCTCTTCCACTCCTTAAAGTTATAGCTTTTACATGATCCCTCCCTGTAGTACTTGAAGTTGAGGCTTCTGTAGTGGATGGTAATGATCCACTAATTCTTTGGGAAAGGACATTAGCCATCTGCCCCATCTGAACTTCTAGATTTTTAATGGAAGCTTCATGAGTTTTAAGAGTTGTCTTACAATCACTCATAAAGCTTTTCATCAATCCTTCCAATGAATTATCTATGACTGGGGCATTCTGCCTTTGGTAGTTTTGAGCAGGGAATCCTGGTGGATTTGCTGGAGCACTATAATTAGGTGCTGTTGTATTGTTGGCTCCCCATCTGAAATTGGGGTGGTTCTTCCAACCAGGATTATATGTGTTTGAATAGGGATTATTGTTTTTGTTGAAACCCACAAAGTTCACAGAGACAGGATTACCAGGACATTCTTCATACAAATGATCTCCTCCACAATATACACAGCTTACTGATCCTGGAGAGGCTTGCTCAATAACACCTACTGTAGGTTCACGTGCCGCTGCAGCGGTAACCGCTACAGCGTTTGATGTGTTCATAGATTTTATCATGTTAGTGAGAGAGGCAACCTGTGCAGATAGAGCAGAAACTTCACTTATTTCATGCACACCAGCTACCTTCTTCTGCTGAGCTAACCTTTCTGTAGGCCATTGATAACTATTTGTGGCAATATCATCAATCAGCTCACATGCCTCATTATAGGAGGTTTTCAACAACACACCCCCTGAAGAAGCATCTAACATTTGTCTGGTTGTTGGATCTAGTCCATTGTAGAAGGTTTCCATTTGGATAATCACAGGTATACCATGATGAGGGCACTTTCTTAACAGCTCCTTCCATCTCTCCCATGCTTCAAACAGTGTTTCAGCATCTTTTTGTCTGAATGCAGTAACTTCATTCCTCATTCTTGCATTCTTACTTGGAGGAAAATATTTTGCTAAGAACTTCTCAGCCATTTCATTCCAAGTATGGATAGAGTTAGGCTCTAGAGAAGTTAACCAGGCCTTTGCTCTATCCTTCAAGGAATAAGGAAAAAGTTTTAATCTAAATGCATCATCACTTACCCCTGGAATGATGAAGTTACTGCAGACTTCCAAAAATTGCTTCAAGTGTAAATATGGGTCCTCTTGAGGAGCACCACCAAACTGTCCCACTGTTTGCAACATTTGGAACATCATAGGTTTGAATTCAAACTGAGCTGTATGGAGAGTAGGTCTTGCTATGCTTGTCTCTATGGTTTGTGGATCAAACACAGCATAGCCCCTCATTGGTCTATCTCTGTCATTTACCATTTGAGCAGGTCCTTCATTTATGAATTGATGTCTGTACCAGTCCTCTTGATCATGTAAGGTGGGAGTGGGTGGCTGCTGATGTCTACCTCTAACCCTTCCACCTGGTTCAGTCCCTCCTCTACCAGAATTAGATCTTCCATGTAGAGTGGTAGCTCTACCAGAATTGGTCCTCTGACTATGTTCTGACATGGTGGGTCTGAGTCTTTGAAGATGTCTTAGTTTCCTGAACCTTCTCTCTGGTTCTGAGTATGGTTCAAATTCTGGTGGTTGAGACCTGGGCATACGTTGTAGCGCTTACTGCTGCAGCAACAAGAAACAACACACCAGTGTAAAATAGGCACTAAGTTTACTAAAAACTTAAACAATGAAAATTAAATGCAATCCCCGGCAACGGCGCCAAAAACTTGTTGTGCGAAAAGGTCACTAGTGCAAAATCAGGAAAAGAATTAGACATTTAAAGTCAGGCGCTCAGATGCCTGACTTTATATGTTGAGGCGGTGGCAAACTTGTAATTAAGAGGTAAAACTCGCGAGTTTTAAAGTCAGGCGAGTACACGCCTGACTTCTGAAGTGAAAAATAGGAAAAAAATTAGACTTTTAAAGTCATGCTATCAGACGCCTGACTACATAAGTAGACACGGTGGCAAACTTGTAATTAAGAGATAAAGTTTTAAAGTCAAGCGCATACACGCCTGACTTCTAAAGTACTAAAATAGAACAAATTATTTGACCATTTCATTCGCAAAAAACACGAACCCTATCTTCTCAGTTTTCATTCGCACACTTCATGCTCTCTTCATTCGCACACTTCATGCTCTCTTCATTGAGCAGATCTTGAATGCATGAGATGAGAGGTGTGGGGAACAGTAGATCTACAACTGGATCTGAAGGTTGGAGCTTTCTTTCTTTCTTTTCCTTCCCCCAAACTCCGACGACACAACCTCCGTGTCTTCCTCCGCTAACCACCACAATGGAGAAACGTCCACTCCAAACCAGCAACGCAACAAACGTTCCTTCAAAAACTATTGAACAAATGTACCAAAAGAAAACACAAATCGAACACATTCTTCTCCGTCCTGATACCTACGTCGGTTCGATTGAAAAACACACTCAAAATCTCTGGGTTTATGAAAACGACGAAATGGTTTACCGATCCATATCTTACGTTCCTGGACTCTACAAGATCTTCGATGAGATTCTCGTTAACGCTGCTGATAACAAACAGAGAGATCCTTCGATGGACTCTCTTAAGGTTACCATTGATCCTGAAGCGAACACTGTTTCCGTTTACAATAATGGAGATGGCGTTCCTGTGGAGATTCATCAAGAAGACTACTGGTGGTCGGAACGGTTACGGTGCGAAGCTTACGAACATCTTCTCTACTGAGTTTGTTATCGAGACAGCTGATGGTCGCCGCTTGAAGAAGTATAAACAGGTAGGGTTTCTTTGATTCTTGAAATATTTTCCCCAAATTTGTGTTTCGAATTGGAATTTTGTTGATTTAGGGTTTTTTTAGGGTTTCCAATTTTGCTTTTAATAGGTATTTTGTTGATTTAGGATCATGCTGGGGTTTTCAATTTTGATTTAGGATCATGCTAGGGTTTTCAATTTTGATTTTGTTGCGGTGTTTGTTTGTGGCTGGTTTCATTTCTCTGCTAACATTGCAGTGTCTCATTTGGTTTTTAATTTTTGTGCTTTTAAATGATTCGGTTAGGATTTTTAATTCTGACTTTCAGATCCTATTGGGGTTTATAATTTTGACTTCAATGGAGATAAATTAATGTTAGTGCATGGTTTCATTTTGGTGCTAACAACTTAGAATCATTAGATTGTTCAATTTAGGCTTTTGTTTGAATGGTTTTCGTTGCTTCAATTTCTGAATCTTGAAGCTTGTTTTTTTTTTTGGTTGATGAACTGAACTTTGAGTATTGCTGATTGGATTGATTGGTTGTGCTTTAATGAAGGTATTCACAAACAACATGGGGAAGAAATCAGAGCCGGCGATTACAAAATGTAAAGCGAACGAGAACTGGACCAAGGTGACATTCAAGCCTGACTTGGAGAAGTTCAAAATGGCCTATCTTGAAGAAGATGTTGTCGCTTTGATGAAAAAGCGTGTGTTGGACATGGCTGGGTGTCTTGGAAAGACTGTCAAGGTTGAACTTAATGGCCAGTTGCTCCGTATTAAGTCCTTTAAAGATTATGCTGATCTCTACATGAAATCTGCTGAGAAGTCCAGACCAGTGCCCTTACCAAGGTTTGCCTCCATAGATAGTTAGTTTGGGGAGTCAGTGACTGTTTTTTTATGGTTATGGTTATTTCCCTTTATTAATTGTTAATTTGTTAACTTGACTTGGTTTTGTTTGTAGGATCCATGCCAAAGTTGGTGATAGGTGGGAGATTTGCGTGAGTCTAAGTGATGGCCAGTTTAGCAGGTGACTAGTGAACTTTTTAAGTGAAGTAACTTGGTGGCTCATTGTTGCTGTTAGTTTTGTTGTCTTATAAACCTTTGTTTTGTTCTTTTATTACCAGGTCAGCTTTGTTAATTCCATAGCTACAATCAAGGGTGGGACTCATGTTGATTATATCACGAATCAGATTACTACCTCTGTGATGAATAAAGTAAACAAGAAGAAAAAGGATGCCAATGTCAAAGCTCACAATGTTAAGAATCATTTGTGGGTTTTTGTCAATGCTCTTATTGACAACCCTGCTTTTGATTCTCAAACTAAGGAGACTCTTACTACTAGACAAGCTAGTTTTGGTTCTAAATGTGATGTTCCAAAATCAATGCTTAAGGATGGTTAGTTGCATGTTGTTTATTATGTAATAATGTAATGTAATCAATTAACAATAACAATATGCCAATATGGTATTTTACATTCACACATTGAAAATCTTTGCAGTTGCAAATTCTGGAATAGTGGACACCCTCCTATCATGGGCAGATTTTAAGCTAAGTAAAGATTTGAAGAAAACTGATGGAACTAAGACTCAGAGGATTTGTGGGATTGTAAAGCTAGAGGATGCCAATGATGCAGGTGGAAGGAACTCTGAGAAGTGTACATTGATATTGACTGAAGGAGACTCTGCGAAGGCACTTGCTGTAAGTTGACTATACCAATACTCAATTGGAGTCCAAATAAGTGGTAAGTTCTCCCTTTCTAACTAGTTTGCACAACCATAACAGAGAAATGCAAATAGCTGAAGCACTGAGCCATCAAATTGAAGTTCAAAAGAGTTTGGAAGAGCAGCTAGAGGTACTTACTGTTTCAGTCCTGCATTATAATTCAATTTTAGCACTGCTGAATTTGTCTTATTTTCGATATCATCTATCAGTTTGAATGAATGGATATTTTATTTTAGTCAAAACAAAAGTCAGACTTGAATTCCGTGCTTTATGTGGGTTCCAATATTGAAATGTCAATTCTATTTGGCATGATTAGTCCATATTTGTGGCTTAGATAGTGAACCTGACTATTTACCACTTATTAGTCCTTATCACTGCGGCTAGGATTTATTTGGATGGTTTCTTTTCTGTTAATCCATTTGACATTGTGTTATTTTCCTCATCTTGTTGATCTTTATTTATGTTTTACATTGCTGCTACTCATTTATTTCATTTTTTTTCTTTGATTTGTTGGTTACAAATGCAAGGTGCCATTATGGACACAGGAGAATAAAGTAGTTTCAGCTTGCCTTAAAGTGCATAATGCTGGAAGAGAAAAAGTTAAGAGAGGTGAGTATATTGTCATTCATATGCATCCACCTGAAATCTTTTAGGAGAGTTGTTGTTTCACATTTTATTTGACCTTTGAGTCTTTATGACTAATTGGTGAAGAGCTTTGGTCCATGTTACTACCTTTCTACCTTTTTCTTCTTTCTAATAACAAGTTCAGATTTGAACTATCCATTTTTGTTACTTAGGAAATGCTTTTTGTTTGTGAGAAATTGATATTTTTGAAGAATCATGTACTATATGGCAGTGTTTTTATATGGGTCATAGAAACAACATTTTTATGCTCTTGATGACTTTATTTTTATTTAGAAGCTCATGAAAGTGATATTTATTTTACAGGTTTATGATTTTCATTTTGGAAGAAACAAAAAGTTTTTGGCTGTTAGTGTGAGTGTATGGCAGCTTCTCTTTGAAGCAAATCCTATTCAGTTATTAAAGGAAGATTTAGTTCATTTGGTGGACCAATGAATTATTTGCAATGAAACTGTCTTTCATCTTCTCTTTATCACAATGGTTAACTGGTCAGGTTTATAAAAATGTATTTTGTCATATTCCTGTCACTGATAAATACAATAAACATTTTTCATATTCTTGTCACTGATAATTCAAGCCTTTATCTTGCCCTGCACAGGTTTTTGGATTTGACATTCATCCTGGTAAGTTGGTTTTATCTTTGCATGCAGTATTATTATAATTCAAAGGTTCATTCATAGTGGCTTCTATTTCGCAAATAGTGAGAGGAAATAGTATTGTGAAGCCTTCATTTAATTAAATTGATCACAATGATTTCTCTTTAATGCAGGGGATATTGAGTCTATGCCCTTTATTGAAGCACTTGGCCAGTTTTCATACCATGTAGGTAATGCTCGTAATTCACAAAGGAAATAAGTATTAATATGAGTTTCTATTAGGTAGCATCTCACACTAAGTTTCTCTATATTATTAATACAAGAGTAATTTCCAGTTTCATCTCTTATTCTGTGTGCTGGTTCTATTAGGTATTTATTAAGTTATTATCCTCTTTACAAAGGAAATGTATATTCCCGATAAAATACCAGCAGCTTGAAGGTATATATTCATGTATTCATTTAGAGAGATCATAAATGTTAATTTTTAAGTTTTTGAGTAACATAATAATGAGTAGTGCTAGAAGACAAAAGAACAAACTACTTATGAATGTTGTGTGCTGTATGTTCAACAGGTTCAATACCAAGTGCAACCATGTTTTTGATAGATTGTGGGGAGAAAGGAAAAAAATAATTTTGGTATGCTATAGCAGTTAACTTTAGTTTCTTTCCTTTGACTAATGGCCTTGTTATTTGCAGTGTTTTTATAGAGCCTAATTTGATGGAGTGGACCATTAGGACTAAGGTTTATGACAAAGGTATACTATTGTGTTTTTAATCTGCTGCCTGTATAATTTGATATACACATTCACTAATTTACACACTTAATAGTAATGCTTACGTTGTTTGTGCTTTCCCCTATCTTCAGGTTTTGATGCTCTAACAAATTAATGCTCACCCTCTATCTTTTCCATTGGATTCAGATTTAGCCAAAGATAAAATAACAAAGGAAGAAGAAGAAGAACAGGACAGAATACTGAACTGAAATTGCAGAAGGAAATCACTCCATTGAGGTACTTTTTTCTAGGGTTTGCTTGAGCTTTGATTTTAAAATGTTTGGTATATGAATCTTACTTTGAATAACTTTTCTTCAAATTCAGTTTCCATCTTATTCTCTATTTTCGCTTTCTCTTTTTGGAATAAGATTCATATAAAACAGAAAACTGAGTTTATGTTCATGATATTTGTAGATAAGTTGAATTAGTGAATTTTTGAAGAGATTGATATGCAGTAGATAAGTTGAATTAGTGAATTTTTGAAGAGATTGATATGCAGAAGTTAATTTGAAGTCACAAAGTTATTATTATTATCTAAAAGTCTGATAGTTATTGCATGCTTTTATTTCTTTCTTCTCAAGTGTTTCATGAAGATGTTCAAATCAATCTGAGCCACTTTTGATTTGTTAAATTTGCAGGTAGAGAAGTTGAAGGATTTGTGCTTGAAACAAAGAGAAGAAATCAAATCACTGAAGAAAACAACAACATAAGTGCAAGGGTTTTCTTCCTCTCAGATTCCTTGTTAAGTGCAAAAACTTGTACCTTTCACACTTCAACTTAGATATTTTAGATTTAGTTTTAGTTTGAAAACTAGTAGTATTATGAAACTATATCATTCATGTTTTATTTGATGAATTAAGACTACTTATGATGAATAATATTTGTAAATTTGTATAGAGTAACTTAATAAAAGTTATTATATAGTAATTTTGTACTTTTAATGTGTTTTGGGTGTAAATGTAGGAAGATTAAACCAAAATCGTATAACCAGGGTGTATACAGGAGATTAAACCAAAATTTGAAAAAAAAAAAAACTTTTAAAGTCAGGCGCAATAATGCCTGACTATTTGAAAAAAAGAAAAAAAACTTTTAAAGTCAGGCGCAATAATGTCTGACTATTTGAAAAAAAAAAACTTACGAAGTCAGGCCATAAATGCTTGACTTTAAAACATACTTACGAAGTCAGGCAATAATACGTGCTTGACTTTAAAACATACTTACGAAGTCAGGCAATAATACGCGCTTGACTTTAAATCATACTTACGAAGTCAGGCAATAATAAATGCTTGACTTTAAATCATACTTACGAAGTCAGGCAATTGCTTGACTTTAAAACTCCTTACATACAAAGTCGACTTAATAAAAGTCAAGCGGGCGCCTGACTTTAAATCCCCTTTTCGCCTGACTTTAAATCCCTTTTTTGCACTAGTGGGTGATGTGCAAGTATACACAATCGCAACGAGTAATATAATGATATGTAAAGTTCGTTCCCACAGGGATTGGAATTAATCTAAGAAGTTTAAGTGATTAGAAGCTTAGTGAAAAGAATTGAGTACAAAATAAAGGTAAAGAGTTGTAAACATTATAAGTTGTGATAAAACAGTATTAAGTTGAAGTAATTTAAAAGGTGAGTTGGATAGCTCAGTAGTTGTGTAAATTCCCAAGAGTAATGTTCAAATAATATTTAGACGCTGTAGCGTTAAGCGCTGTAGCGCTTAAGAATCCGTAGACGCTGTAGCGCTTTGGTAGCGTGCCTTTCAGTCACTTTCGTCAGGGTTATGTTACAAGACTCCTATGTCTAGGCTCTAAATAAGTTTTACCCCTGTATATTAAGCTCTTACAACATTTTCCTTATGAACTATTACTCCCCTATGGGCTGAGGTTGATGCAACACTCAAGATCTCCTTCCACTTCTTTTTCATTGATTTGTTCGACCGCCAACCATCAAGGGGGTTGCTTCCGTGAATTACCATGGCCGCTGGCCACAAAGCCCTTGGGACCTGGCCTTCTCACCAGATGTTTTCTTGCCAGGCGCACTCTTGGGCGCTCTCCTGCCAGATGTCACCTTGCATGGCGCCCTCTTGGGCGCTCTCCTGCCGGATGATGTGACTGGCCAGGAAATCCGAGGATTGGCTTGCCTTCAAAGGTGGGGCAGGATGGCTAGTACCTTCGTCAGGTAGGTAGGCGACGTTGCCTCCCGGAGAATCCTTTGGTCGGGGTGCGGGTATGGCAATACTTTGAACCCGGGGTCTGCCTCTGGGAGCCATGGAGTAGCAAGAGAAAAGTTCGAGTAGTGATGATGTGAAAGATAGATATCTCCCACTGTGGTCGCCAATGTTCTGTACCGAGTAGCTTTTTGGTCGGCTGCTGTTGGTAGGTCTCTTGCTGTCCTGGCAGGAGGTCAGGGAGTGCCCGGGGGGGTACCAGCAAGCCACTCCGACGCTCAAGTCAGTATATAGAATATATGAGTGAAGGTACTAAGGATTAGAGATTGAACCTTTTTTAAGGCAAAGTTTGCCTGTATTTATAAGAAATCGTGCCCTCTCTTGGATCGTTGGATGGGTAGAGTCGATCTCGACCGTCCAAGCATGTTGGGCTCGCATGAGGTGGATATGGGCTGAATCAGTTGCGCTGATCCATATTACTTGCTAAGCGCACCTCCTGGTTTTGCTAATGGGACTCCTTGGTCCACTCCAGAACAAAGGGTAAAATCAATATATTTTTTTATTAACGATGCTTACACGTTTAGTTCGATGGTAACCCTCGTTAGGAGGGATGCCGCGAGGTGTTAGTACCTTCCCCGCGCATAACCGACTCCCGAACCCATATTTGGTTCATTATGACCTTTTTAGGGGATTTCTCAAAATTTGTCCCTTTAAACCTAAATTTTGATGGCGGCTTCATTGTAAACTTCGAAGAATCCCTCCTCCGGATTTTTCGGTCGCTTCACCTTTCTTTTCTCAATCACTCTTCTTCTTCTTCTTCGAACCCATATTTGGTTCATTATGACCTTTTTAGGGGAATTCTCAAAATTTGTCCCTTTAAACCTAAATTTTGAGGGCGGCTTCATTGTAAACTTCGAAGAATCCCTCCTCCGGATTTTTCGGTCGCTTCACCTTTCTTTTCTCAATCGCTCTTCTTCTCCTTCTCCTCCTTCTCCTCCTTCTCCTGCTTCTGCTTCTGCTTCTTCTTAGTCGCATTGAAGCTTACTTTTTGCATCAAGGGTTCACTGCTGGTGAGAGTCAACAGACCACTTTCTTGAAACATGGCACAAATGAAGAGATATTGATTGCTAGCTTGTATATTGATGATCTAGTGTACACTGAAAATGATGTGAATTTAATGAATGACTTCAAAGGCTGAATAAAGAAGGAGTTCTCTATGACATACTTAGGGAAGATGAAATACTTCCTAGGTGTTGAAGTCACTCAGTTTGATGAAGGGGCCTGCATAAGCAAAAGGAAATATGCTGCAGATGTTCTAAAAAGGTTTGATATAGCTGATTGCAACTCCGTGAAGGTGCCTATGGTCCCTGGTTGCAAGCTTGGTAGGGACAATCAAGGAGAGAAAGTAGACAAAACACTCTACAAACAAATAGTGGGTACTCTTATGTATATGACTGCCACTAGACCTGACATAATGCATGTTGTGTGCCTTATCAGCAGATACATGAGCAATCCTTCTCAAGCACACCAGTTAGCCTCCAAGAGAATACTGAGCTACTTACAAGGAACAATTGATTTTGGGATCATCTACAAGAAGGGAGGGAATGCAGCTCTAATTGGATACACCGATAGTGATTATGCTGGTTATTTAGAGGATAGGATAAGCACTTCTGGGTATGCTTTTCTATTGAGCAGTGGAGTAGTTGCTTGGATTTCAAAGAAGCAACCAATAGTCACTCTATTAAGTACTGAAGCAAAGTTTGTTGCAGCAGGAGCTGCTACCTGTCAAGCTGTCCGGATGAAGAAAATCCTCGAGGAAATAAGGCAAACACCATATGAATGCATCTAAATCATGTTTGATAATAACTCAGTATCAAGTTGTCAAAGAATCCTATCACTACATCAGAGTCAATAAAGGAATCATAGCTACGAGTCATTGTGGTACAAAGGAACAATTGGCAGATTTGTTCACCTAGCCACTAAGTGCAGAAAGTTTTTAGGGGACAACTTGGGATATGTAAAATACTTGTAATAAACTAATTGCTTGTGTATAAAAGCAATTGGTTTAAGGGAGGGATTGTTAGGAGTATTAGTAGCTAATAAGTGTATTAGCACTTAATTGTTCGGAGTTAGTGGAGTTTGTTTTTCAGTTACAACTGCTTATGCAGTTGACCTCTCTGTACTACTCATATAAGACATTTTTCTGTCTTCAATAATCAATATACAGTTCATTCTAAAATATATCACACATAACAGGGAGGATATGAGACTAATAATGTTAATTCTATAATGATAGGAAAAAGTTGTCCCCAAACCCTTCTAAACTCCTCTTTTAGTTTATTTTTTGAGCTCCTCCAAAACGCACTAAATTTGAAGGGTTTATTTCCTAAACTAAGGAGGAATTTAGGAAGGTTTAGGAGATAATTTTTTTATTACTATAGAATTAATACTATTAATTTTATGTCCTCCGATTCCCTCCCCTCTAAACTCTCAACCACACTCCTGAGAAATTCATATCTAGCCATTTTCCTCATGGATCATATGGAAAGGCGAAATCACTCATTTAGTATATATTATTCAAACAATATTAATGGACATTTTTTGCCGTCAGGTTTGACGTATGTCTGCAAGGAAAACACGACGAAATTAACAATGCTCAAAATCACCATCCTGGTAACAGATAGCTACTAAGTCATCCACAAATTATTAAAAAAAACATATAGAATAATAAGGTACTATTCAGGTGGGTATGATTGAAACACATAAAATAAAATAATGTTAAAGTAAGTACAAAACAAATAGAGTAGTTGAAAACTTCAAATATGGTCAATAATAGTAAATAATAAGTTACTAGTAATCTCCATCTCTTCCTAATCCTAATACAAAACAAATTCAAATAATGAGTCATCAAAAGGTCCAATTCCTCCGGCGGCTGATACAGAAACTTTATTATATGTCGTAGGGCAAAAAATAATTAAGTATTTTTAGAAAAAATATTAGTATTTTTTTTGTCAAAAAAAATTATGATTATTTATAAAATATATAATTTCACGATAAAAAAGAGATAAGACGTGGTACTATTATGTGGTACTATTACTTGACAAAAAACTTAAACTTATTTGGTTTTTAAAAATAAAAAATACGATTGTAGTCCTCAAATATCAGTTGAATTAAATTTTCTCTTGTGGTTAGGGTTAAATTTTGTACTGCTTAATACCGAGTTTGTCTACTACAGAACTGGAACCTAGGAGCACCAGATCGACCCCCATGTCTCATGATAGATTAAGTCATCAGGCTAACAGTGTTGGTTAGTCACTCAAAAAACTAATTTGACTAATATTTGAGTTTTTATTAGTAAACTAATATTTCAATTTTTAATGACTTAATTTGTAATTTTCATCTATTTGAAAACAAATAGGTCTCTATTTTTTGTAAACAACTGTATAGAGTCATTACTCCTTAAAAATAAAAGGCTAAATAGCACTTTTGGTCCTTTATCTTTGCTTTAGCTTTCATTTTGGTCATTTATCTTTTTTTTGGTCAGTTTTGGTCTCTCATCTTTTATTTTCGTTTCACTTTGGTCCCTGCCGTTAGTTTATTCTAACGGATACCACACTGGCAGTTAATGGCTGACGTGGTATTTTAAGTGTTGTCATTCATTAAATGAGATGACAAATAAATTTATTATTTAATTGTAAATCATTTTATTTAAGTTTTTAAAATTTTAAAAACACAAATTAACAAAAAAAAATTAAAAACATTAAATCATTAAAATCAAACCAGAAATAAAAAAACATTCCTAAAAAAACATTAGGATTTCGTTTCAATTCATTCCTAAAATCAATCCATTCCTAAATCAACTCATTCCTAAAACGCAGGCATTCCTATAATCAAGCCATGTTTACTCTTCTCTGCATATTGACGCAACAACCATGTTTAGTTGTTTCGACAAAAAAAAATCAACATTGCAAATTAGCAACAGATATGGGTTTCGTTTTTTGATTTCGTTTTGGCTTTTGTTTCGTTTTTCATTTTGTTTGCCCGAATCTGGGTTTCGTTTTGGTTTTGATTTCGTTTTACTACTCGTTTTGTTTTTGATTTCGTTTTTCCTAGATCTGAGTTTTCGTTTTGATTTTCATTTCATTTTTTATTTTGTTTTACTTTTCATTTTGTTTTTCCCAGATCTGGATTTTGTTTTGGTTTTCGTTTCGCTTTTTGTTGAAGATCTGCGGGTCTGTAACTAGAAGTAAGATGAAGATGAAACATCCTTTTTGGTTTCATTTTTGATTGAAGATCTGCATAATGAACTGTTTCCTCAGTAAGCCATATTGAGAAGGTTGATTTGATGATGATGGAATCCATTGAAAATGAGGAACGATGGAATATGAGAAATGGGTTTGTTGCTGGAAATCGAAATGGGTTTTTTGATTGAAGATTCTGATGTTGGATTTGCATTTTTGGGTTTGTTTTGGGTTTGCAGGGTTTGTACCTGCAAACGTGATGAGGATATTGAATTAGTTTTAATGTTATTAGTTTTTTTTTTTAATTCTGTTTTATGTTTTTATAATTTTAAAAACTTAATTGATTATGTGTAAAATGATTTACAGTTAAATAATAAAAAAAATTTGTCACCTCATTTAATGAATGACACGTCATCCGTGACACTTAAGATGCCACATCAGCAGTTAACTGCCAGCGTGGCGTCCGTTAGAAAAAACTAATGGCAGGGACTAAAGTGAAACGAAAATGAAAGATGAGGGACCAAAACGGACCCAAAAAAAATAAATGACCAAAGTGAACCCTAGAGGAAAGATAAAGGACCAAAATTGATATTTAGCCAAAATAAAAATAGTTAAACTTTTCATTGAGTATAATTAATGCGAGAAGAGACGTAAACAATAAAGATTAATTCGAAAAATAAAAGAATAAATTAGTATAACTAACTGAAATATTCTTATACCAAGTGGGTGTGGCACAAGTTGTAAGCATTTGGTCAGGGGTTCGATCCCTGGCTGGTGTGTATGGAGAGACATCGCTTGGGAGAGGTCAGCCCTTAAATGGACTCCAGTACCTCGAAGGATTAGTCTCCCCAGTCGCCGAGGTGGATACCTTGGGAAACCAAAGAAAAACTAAAATATTCTTATATTGGGGGCGATCACTACAATATTTTTGGGGATTTTCAGCGAAAAAAATCCGCCGGAAATTGGACATTACCGACGGATTTTGTCCGCTGGAAATCCGTTAGAAATTAAGCCATCGGAAAATCCACCGATAAACGTTCAAAAATACGCCAGTAGTTATTCAAAAATTCGCCAATAATGGCTTCCAAATCCGCCGGTAATGTTGGTTTTTTTTAAAAAAAAAACAGTTTTTACGTTCGTTTATTTAAAAAAATAATATTATTTATTATTCGTTTATTAAAATATTTATTATTTAATTCGTTTATTTAATTCCAAAATAAATATTATTAATTTTAAAATATAAATATTTATTTTTTAAATAAATACTAATTAAACGAGAATTGAATAATGCTTTTAAAATGATAAAATTTGCATAAAAAACCACATAAGAAAGTAGTAATTAAAATATATATTACAAAATATAAATTAAAATATCCAATAATTAAAATTAAAATATCTAATAAAATGACTAAAACTCCTATTCATAGTAGCGGTTGGATGGGTTGTTGTTGGGGTCTGGATTAATTAACCATGTTTCTATATCAATGTTGAGGTCTAGATTTGTGTTGAGTTGTTACTGGGGTTGCTCGGGCTGCTGCTGGGTTGTTGGGGCTGCTGCTGAGGCTGAGAGTTGAAACCAGAGTACGGCTGACCATATGGGCTGTGGAAGAAAGGCTGCATCTGCTGCGGTGCGTACGGCTGCTGGAAGACTGATGCGTACGACTGCTGGAAGACTGATGCGTACGACTGAAAAGCAGCGTCGTAAGGCTGCATCTGCTACAGTGGATAAAATGATGATGATGGTGGTGGTGATGATGATGATGATGATGATGATGATGATGATGACGACGACGATGATGATGATGACGATGACGATGATGATGATGATGATGATGATGATGATGATGATGATGATGATGATGATGATGATGATGATGATGATGATGATGATGATGATGATGATGATGATGATGATGATGATGATGACCTCGAGTATTGAGACATACTATCCATCATTTGCTTAAAGCGCTCCTCATTCAACCGTTGTTGCTCCGCATTCAACCTCTGCTGCTCCCGCATCTGCTGTATTTCCTGATCATGTTTGTTCTTTCGCTCTTCAATCTCACCCTGTTGATCGCTCAATTTCTGCGTCAATAGCTGAACATCGCTTAATTCTGAAGGCGTAGGAACATAAGAGCGAACAGTACTTCTATCTGAAGAAGATGCGGGATTCAGATTTGGAATAATGGAATTTGGGAAAGCAGACGGGCCCAAACCACCAGCTCCTACTAACCGGCCACTTTTTGTTAGCCCAACAGATTCCTTCCAAGCAAGAAAAGCCGCTCGACTCTCCTCAGCAGGATCAATGTCACTGCCACTACTCTGCTGAGTATCACGATAATTGGTCTACCAATCATAGAAATTTTGCTGAAACCAATAAATGAATAACGTACCATTAGTATGTAAAATAATATAATAAAAACAATATATAAATATAAATAATAAACGTTATTTACCGAAATATTCCTTGACCGATCTTCAAGATATTCACCAGTCTCCTCTCGCATATGAAGTTGGCGGTATAACTCAGGCAAAGTAGGTGGCCGACCAAGGATAGCCTCCTATATATATACATAGTTATATTCAATATAAAATACGTATGTATATATAAATTTAATCATTTATTAAATTTACCAAGCATCTGTAATGTTCAGCTGTGTTGATAGAACCACCCGTGTTTATGCAACCCCCTCTCTCAGAACCACGGTTCTTCTTGGCTTTCTCACATTTTTGCTTATATTTCTCTTCGTTCCATCTCCGTTGGAGCTCATGCCAATCAGAATCACCCATCCACTTCGGCTGCTTATTCTTATTACGGTGTTCCCAGAGCATTTCAGAAAAGTGGTGAGAAGCTCTTGTGTTGAATGCTCTCTCAACTTCCTTCGCCGCATTTGGGTACCATGCCATTTTTTCCTATTTAAACAAATTTAATTAACTTGTTAGTAAAAACAAATTAATCAATTAATTCAACAAAATTAAAAAATTAAAAATTAATTAATTCGCTAAAAAACTTATTCTGAATGCATTCCACATCTTGGAATCCTTATCTTTTTTGACCTCCGTCCAATTCACCCCAGGGTTTAGTGTAATTTGCTTTGATGATGTCTGTGATCGTGCTGGATACAATCCTCCCCGGAATAAATCTGTACATATAAAAAAGATAAATTTTTAGATAATAATTTATAATTAAAAAAGTAATAAATCAAACAAATATCATTAATAAATTAATAAATACTTACTGCTGGCCAACAACCGTCACTACGATTCGACCATCGGGTGTAACCTCAACCACCTCATTATCAATATTATACCTGCAAATCCATCTGCATCTGGCGGGGGTATGATAGTATCGGGTGGAGGCACAAATGGACGGCTCAGCGTACTAGGTCCATTGCCATCATTCGTAACCGGTGGGGGCACAAATGAACCATTAACAACGACACGAGTTACACGACGACGACGCTCCGTGTAAAGAAGTAGAAATCTTCTTTAAAAAACCGATCGGCGGGTCACGAGGTATGTCATGATCAGATTCTGATCCTGATGATGCCATGACTGTACTCTATATATATAATATGATGAATAACATAAATAATGAATAACATAAATGATAAATAACATAAATGATGAATAACATACATGATGAATAACATATGAATCAAGTCTGATAAATATAAATATTAATCTTAATTCATAACAAATTAATTAGAATCCCATTCTTTCTCGAAATCACCATCATCATCAGATGAGTGAATTCCTGATACACCGATGTGATCGACTGCATCCTCAGGATCTGTATCTTCTTCTTCATTAACTTCATCACCAGTGTTTGGCTCATCACATAAACGGGTAATGGGTTTAACTTTAATCACTTCATTTACATTGGACATTTCATCCATTTGATATGGCACGTCTTCCATTGTGTCATCATTTGTCTCAATGCGACCTCTTGGTTTTGTCTTTATTGCGACACACCAACCACGCCGATCAGTCCGTGTTGATGGATAAGAGACATAATAGACTTGTCTCACATTTTGTGCAATGACGAACGGATCATACAATCGATATCTACTATTCATTTTAATGTCCACTGTATTTGTCTTTGGATTAAACTTTGTTCCTCGAGCGAACGGATCAAACCAATTACAATAAAAAACAACTACCTTTTGACTATAATCAAGATAAGGGTACGCAAGTTCATATATGTGTTCAACCACACCATAGAAATCATCTTCGCCTCTCCCAATGACACCCTTCATGCAAACTCCACTATTGATTGTTTCTCTGCCCTCTGTCCATTCCTTAGTGTGAAATTTGTATCCATTGACAAAATATGTGTGCCATTCTTTAACACATCTTCGAGGACCGTCAGATAAGGTCCTGAAGTGTTGGTTTGTAGGAGTCGGCGGGAGGGAATACACAAATTGCCTAAACCACATTGAAAAATGCGCATGAATATGAGCAGAAGATTGTTCTTCACTTACTGCCTTTGATGACAATAACTCCCTAATAAGAAATTATTAATTATTACACAACTGTGCACTTTAATTTAATTTATTAACTAATTGAGATAGCTAGGTCGAGAAATACATACTCAATGAAAGGTTGGACCTCGGTACAGTTTATCAAGCCATGAACATGGGCTGAATTTAACTCTTCTGTTAGCCAATGAATTGACTCCTTTTCAGACGAACGGCCAGGTAGAAAAAAGACAGACAAAACTAAATGATGTCTTGGACATTCAATTTCCATTTCATTTCGACCACTTCTAGGGGCAATATCATTCTTGAAATAATAAGAACAAAAATGAGTTGTTTCACGGTGTAAGTAAGAAGAACATATCGATCCCTCAACTCTAGCTTTATTTTTAACTGATCTTTTTGAATCTCCCATATATGAACCTAGAGAAAATGATATGTTAATAATCATCTAATCCAAATGATATTAACTGAAAATCCAAATGATAAATTAAACTTCTTTCATATATATATTAACTGACCTTTCAAACAGATACATCCATCTGTATTGGACAGGTCCGCCAAGTTTAGCTTCATATGCAAGATGAACAGGAAGATGCTCCATAGAATCAAAGAAACTAGGCGGAAATATTCTCTCCAACTTGCATAACATAAGTGGGATGTCTTGTTCCATTTTTGTAAGGTCATCCGCTTTTAGCGTTGCAGAACACAAATTCTTAAAGTATTGACTTATTTCAATGAGCGGATTCAAAATGTGTGTTGGCAACGAACTAAAGGCAATAGGAAGTAAGCACTCCATGAATACATGACAATCATGGCTCTTCATCCCTGGTAACCTCCCATTATCCACATCGAAAAATCTTGTTAAATTAGAAGAATAACTGTCTGGCATTTTCAACTCAAATCCACCGATAAATTGCTTTCGCTTGCTCCTTAGATAAAGTATAATTGGCTTTGGGTTTCAGTGTCCTACCGTTAGCTTTCTCAACCAGCAACAAATCATTTCGCCTCCAGTAATGATCCACGTCCTTCCTAGTTTTCTCATTGTCTTTCGTTTTACCTTTCACGTTCATAACAGTGTTAAATATGTTATCAAAGAAATTCTTTACAATATGCATTACATCGAGATTGTGTCTCAATAGATTATCTTTCCAATATGTAAGTTCCCTAAAAATACTTTTTTTGGTCCAATTATGCCAGAGTCCATAACCATCTGGATGAGAAACAACACCCGCAACGACTTCCACAGGAGGGATATCCTTAACACTGTTCCAAACTTCTTCTGGTGTCAGCCTACGAGGAGGTTCACTTGTTTCAACATTACCCTTGATGAATGCATATTTTGACTTTCTAAAAGGATGCTCGGTAGGTAAAAAGCCTACGGTGCGAGTCAAACCATGAGGTTTTTCCTCCATATTTAAGAGTAAAAGTCTTTGTGTCAATCATGCAAATCGGACACGACATCTTACCATGTGTCCCCCATCCAAACAACATTCCATACGCAGGAAAGTCATTAATGGTCCACATCAAAGCCGCCTTCATCATGAAATTTTGTCTTCGTGCTGCATCATAAGTTAAAACACCATTCCACAACCTTTTTAGGTCATCAATCAAAGGTTGCAAATATATGTCAATACCAGCTGTTGGATTAGTTGGCTCTGGTATTATAGCATTTAAAAACATGTAGGGTTTAGACATACACATTTCAGGAGGAAGGTTGTATGGGGTAACAATAACTGGCCAACAAGAATACGGTGTTGCTGACGCTTGAATATATGGTGTGAAACCATCAGAGCATAAACCAAGTCGAACATTGCGTGGATCATTGGCAAAATTTGGATGAACACAATCAAAATACTTCCAAGCTTCACCATTAGATGGATGACGTAATTCACCAGAATTATTTCTATTTTCATAGTGCCACGTCATTTTACCCGCAGTTTCCATTGAAGTGAACATCCTCTTCAGTCTTGGTATAATCAGCAGATAGAACATTGCTTTTCTTGTAACTGGTTTGCCTCTGCTTGTCCCTTTCCTGCTGACACGATACCGTGGCTCTTGACAAAACTTGCATTCCAGCAACTCTCCATCATTTATGCCAAACTCATTGTTATAATAGATCATGCAACCAGACACACAACAATCAAATCTTATGGAATTTAAACCAAGCTTCGATACCAATCTTTTAGCATCATAATAACTTTGCGGCAAAAGTCCTCTAACGGGGGTTGCATCCAACATCATTTTAGTCATGTATTCCATGCACAATTCCGCTACGTTAAATTGAGACTTATTAAGACCCAACAACCGAACACACATTGATAACTTAGAGTTTGTAGATCCTTCAAATAATGGTTTATTTGTCTCACTCAAAAAGATATAAAACCTCTGAGCTTCCTAATTTGGAACTTCTTCAACATCATATTGTAATTTTTCAAAATCCAAATTTACACCGACGGTATCAGATATCATCCCCTGAACAACATCAAACGACTGATATCGCGTAGTCGTTGGATTACTACTTGATGTGGAAGCTACGACTGGACTTGACATGGGACCTTCTACTTGGACAGGAACATTATCAAATGCAGGAACTCCAACTGCTGCCTCACCATGACGGGTCCATATCCAATAATTTGGCTTAAACCCACTATTGTACAAATCAAATCGAATATCACCTTCCTTTTTTATAGATCGAAACATACATTTGGAGCAAGGACATCTAATTCCACATTGTCACTCAAATTCTTTTTGACGCATAGCAAAAAGAACAAACTCTTCGACTCCTTGTACAAAACGTCGCTTCAACCCAGCTCTTCCAGGATACATTCGATCCTACATCCAACTACGATCCATTTTTTTGTGTATGCTCCTTATAACATACACAATACAACATATATCATACATGTGTGTTAGAACAATACATGTGTATTAGAGTACAATACACATTGGTATTGGTATTTTTAGTTTGACCAAATATACAAAGTAAATTAAATAAACTAGTAACTCTTATTTTTGAATATATATTAATATTTTGATTTTTTATTAAATGATAACAAACAATATTTCGTATTATATATAATAATATAATAATAAACAATTTTACTTTTTTTCACTAATATTATACTAATATTTTGTATTTATTTATTTCGTATTTATAACATCAATGATTTTTACTAAATAAAAACTATTACACAATAAATTAAATTTATTTTATTTTCACAAAAAATTTCAGCTAATAACATCAAATAACATTAAAATAATTCATATTTAGTTTTTACCGGTAGTGAAGAGAAGTCTCTGATTTGATGCTTTCCGGACTCTTGAACAAAACTTTCAAGCAAACACCAAACTCCAAACTCCAATCAATTACAAAAAAATAATAAAAAAATATTAAACAACTCATATTCAAAAACTAAATATTAAGTAAAACAATCAAATATACAAATTTTAATTATAACCAATAAATTAAATAAACTAGCAACTTTTACTTT
This sequence comes from Astragalus membranaceus, assembly GCA_039519185.1. Lineage (NCBI taxonomy): Eukaryota > Viridiplantae > Streptophyta > Magnoliopsida > Fabales > Fabaceae > Astragalus > Astragalus membranaceus. Next base: position 52,740,773 of record CM076851.1, read on the forward strand.
TTACTATGATTCAAATAATTTCAATTAATTACATCAAATAGTATTTGTTACTATATAATAATATTTAATTAATAACACATAATATAACACATTATATAAATATTTAATAACTCTATTAATGTGTTAATATATAATTACAATATAATGTTTTCTTAGTAAATAGTAACATTTTATACTATCTTAATTTTACTCTTTAAAAAAATTGTAATAATTCGTATTTTTTTAATCTAAAAATATAAACAACAAACATTAATTACAATCTAATCTAATCATTATACAACAAAGTTAATTTATTTATTTTTACAAATAATTTCAATAAAATTACTTATATAGTAAGTATAACACATTATATATTATATTATCCTAATTATATTATTATACTAAATAATTAACTCTGATTTTAATTTTAAAAAAATAATCAAATTAAAAAACAATATAAAATAACAATATAATTCGTATTTATAACTAACCGGTAGTGAATAGAAGTCTTTGACTTGAAGCTAATACCGAACTCTTTCGAAAAACTTTCAACCAAACTCCAAAGAAATGCTAAACAAATAATATCAGAAGTAGTAATTAAACAATCGGACAAATCAAATATATAGTAATTAGAAACAATATGTTCGAAATCGGAAGAACAAGGAAAGAGGAAGGAAGTGTCATACCTTGTAGGTGTTACGAAATTGTGGTCACTGATACTGCCAGATGAACAAGGAATAGGATTTTGGAACGAACAGAAATGAGAAAAATGGTGTTGTGAGTGAGTTATTTTCGGGTGAGAAGAAAATGGAGAAAGTGGAGAGAATAGAGTGAGTGTTTTCGGGTGAGGAGAGAATGGAGAGTGTGAGTGAGTGAGGAGAGAATGGAGTGAAAAATATATAGAAGCGACTCAAACGACTAGTTGAAAAAATCCGTCGGAAATGGCCTTTACCAGCGGATCCGGTCAAAAGTCGTATTTCAAATTTCGAAAGAAATTTCTGCCGGAAATGACATGTACCGACGGAATTTATGGCTACCGGCGGATACGCGGGATTACCGGCGGATTTATTGAAGTTAGCGGTGGATTTTCAAATTCGAATTTCAAATTTTATCCGCCGTAATATAAGCTTACCGACGGATTTATTAGGTGATACATTACAGTCGGATTTCTTGTCAATACCGATTGATTATGTTTTAAATATATTACCGGCCAGAATATTAAACTATCGGCGGATTTGTTTAAACGGTTAGCCATTAAAGAATTAACAAACGCGTTACTCTATTGACTATTCCAGTTAAAATATATTCCAATCCTTCTGTTGTTTTTTTATTAATAAAAAAAAAAACATGTGCTGTCGAAAAAAAAGACTAAAACAACATGCAATTATGGATCTAGCACCTGACGTTTGAACACAGATAAAAAAGAAACAGAAGAAGGAACTAAATTAACAAAACGTCAACATCAAATTAAACCCTACAACACAACCTTCGTTTTCATTTATTTATATAAGATTACACACCTCCATTTATTTTCCCTACAGTGAAACAATCTCTGTTATAGAGAAAAAAAGTACACTAACCTGTAAACAGAATATATATGGATGAGGAGGATTCAGTTTCAGTGTATGAGATGATGTTGAGTTGGCTCACACCTTCATGTCTATTCATAATCGTTAATCTCGTAATCGGCACCATAGTTGTCACCTCTCGTTTCGCCTGTAACAGAAAACAAAAACTCGACTCGTCCACTCAACCCGTCTGCTCCAACTCATCCTTCCTTGAAAGACTCATGTCCTTTGGATTCTGCTCTTATAAATGTGTAGAAACCCAAGCCATGGTCGAACCGGTTCAAAACCAGGACTTGAATCGGCTTGACCGGGCCACATCATCGTCCCAAATTGACCAAGTCAGGTCATTCAATCTTGGTGTTTGCAAAACAGAACAGCACCAAGATCCTGATGACCTGACCCAGAGTCAGTTGACCCAGGCTCCCTCGCTTCTTGAACGGATTATGTCTGTGAGGTTACACCGATCCGAGTCAGTTAAACCAGAGCCGGAAGGGAAAAATTTAGGATCCGGAACCGGATCGGAACCCGAGATTGTGGATGGAAAGGGAGAAGATGAAAGTGTGGATGCGAAGGCTGATGATTTTATAAAACGGTTTAAGCAGCAACTTAGATTGGAGAGGCTTGATTCAATTTTACGCTGTAGGGAAATATTTCAACGAAACTGAGACTAGTAAGTTAGATTTGGTATGTTGGTAAATTTTTTATCTAGTTTGGTGGTATGCTAATTGCTGAGATTGAAGTGGTTGATGGACGGGTTATGAGTTATGACTCATAGGTTACAATCGATTGAATTCATATGTTGAAATTTTAATTGTTTTCGGTCATCCATTGCAGCAAGCTATATGGTAATTACTTGTGTTTGGGGAGAAGGAATGAAGGTGTTGTACAAAAATTGTATAATGGATTGTATCTATAGTTGCATGCAAGAACTATTTTAAGATTAAACAAATTTAAACAAAAAATTAGCTCTTTCTTCATATTCAAAACATTAAAATGGGTGAACCAATATGATGTGGTACAAGTAGTAGATACTTGGATCTCTTAACCATTTGGTCATGGATTTGATCCCTGATCGGTGCATATGGAAAGACATTTGTTGGGAGAGGTCAATCCCTTAAATGGATTTTCAATACCTCGAAGGATTAGTCTCCACGGTCGCCTTATTATGCTGTGAAATATGAATCATTTGACTTAACATGGAGAGAGAGAAAGAGACTTCCAACTAGGCATGGCAAGAAAACCCATACCCGTGGGGACCCGATCGAACCCGCCCTGATTTGACGGGTTTTCCCCACTTTGACTGGGTTTGGGTTTTCCCCAAAATTAAAATACGGGGACGAGGAGGGTAATGGGGATATAGGTACCCACCCCGAACCCACCCCAAATGCATGAAAATACAATATTACCACTCTTAAATTAGAAACCCTTAAAATCTCAATTAAACCCTAAATGGATTTGTCACTCACCATTAGCACCTCACTCTCTCCCTCTCTCTTCTCTCTTGGTCTCACTCTCTCAGGTTTCTCTCTTCTTTCTCGGTATTTAAATGTCGATAGCTTCTCTTAATGTTGTTGTAATAGTTGATTGCAAATTTGTTTTTCATCTTGGTTAGTTTCACCTGTAAAAATATGATTAGTATCCTTAAATCAAAACACACGTCTTCAACAGTAACGAATCCTATCTGTCGCTCAATTATTTCAATGGTTATCGCTAGTTGCACTTGTTCTTTTGTTTAACGTGGGTAATGTTTATGTTTTTCTATTCACGCCAAGTAATAATGCTATTTAGTATCTATGACTAACTTAACAGGAAATTGACATGGACAAAGTTGATAATTCTCAACCACTCATTTTACAAGAAAGTGCACACTTAATGGTCTCACATCACCAAAAGAAACAGTTCAAACACCTAATGATGAGACAGCTGATAATACAGAGACATTGAAACAAATAGGTAAAGGCAAACTTAGGAGTATAGTATGGGAACATTTTACAAAAGTTAAAGTTAAGGAAGAGAAGGCTCAATGTCACTATTGCAAGAAGTACCTTGGTGGAAAATCAACCAATGGAACAAAAAACTTGCACGATCATATGAAAACATTTGTTCCTAAAATGCTTCACGATAACAAGACAAATAAAGGGCAAACATTTCTCATACCAAATGGCTTGCAAGGAAAGCAAGAGTTAGGAGTTGGAACTTATAATGCTGAAAACTCAAGGAAAGAGCTTGCCTGTGCAATAATTATGCATGAATATCCACTTTCAATTGTTGATCATGTGGGTTTTAGGCGATTTGCGGCTTCTCTACAACCATTGTTTCAAGTTCCTTGTAGAAACACTATCAAGAAGGAGATATTCAAAGTGTATGAGTTTGAGGGGCCAATAACTTCAAAGTTGTTTGATAGTCTTCAATCAATAGTGGCCATTACATCAGACATGTGGACTTCAGGTAATCAAATCAAGGGGCATATGGTTGCTACTGCACATTTTATTGATGGATCTTGGAATTTAGAGAGTCGTATTTTGAGGTAATAACAAATTCTTAATATATATATATATATATATTGGTCATAATTCTAGACTATTTATATGATATAGTTATTAAAGATGAATCTTGTTACATGTTAGGTTCATTTACGTCCCCGCTGCTCATTCAAGTGAAAGACTATGTGCTGCTTTATATAATTATTTACTTGAATGGAACATCGATACAAATTTGTCATTTATCACCTTAGATAATTGTGGCACAGATGATGCTATGATGGACAAAATTAAGGAGAAGTGTGAGACAAGTACTTTGCTGAGGGATGGATCTTTACTTCATATGCATTGTTGCACACGCACATATATTAAATTTGATAGTAAATGATGGTTTAGAAGTAGTGAAAGATGGGATAGAAAAGATTTGGGATAGTGTAGCTTATTGGATTGCAACGCTTAAAAGAAAGGAAAGATTTGAGGAAACAGCTAAACAATTGTGAATTTCTTGCACTAAAAATTTATGTTTAGACTGTCCAACGAGATGGAACTCCACCTTTACGATGCTTAGCATAGCTATTTTGTATGATGATGTATTTAGTAGGTTAAGGCTGAAAGACACTTGTTCCGGACTGGGCCGAGGGCCCAATCCGCTTAAATGGGCCACGATCGGCTTAATCCATGAAGAGTCCGCTTAGTAATAGATCAGCGCCCGCATAGACCAAGATCAACGGCCGAGATCGAGCCAGTTTATCCAACGGTCAGGAAACATCGCTTGACTTTATAAATATGTGTCAACCCCCACTGACAGGTACACTTTTTGACCACTAGTTCATTCCTACTTTGACTTCTTCACCCCTGACTTGGGCGTCAGAGTGTCTTTGCAAGTACAACTCGGGTTAAGCTCTGCGCCCGACTTCATCTACAGACAAGCACGACCCAGCACCTGACCGGTCCATCCCAAGGGCCTTAAGGTACGGTTCAACACTCAATACACTAGTGTTCCAAGTAGCTCCCAATGGAAATTTGCAGAGGATGTTTGAAAAAGATTGGAAAAGTTCAATAGTATCACTGAACTCATTTCTGGCACTAAGTATCCCACTGCCAATATGTGTTTTGCTGAGATTTGTAAGATCAAATTGGCAATATCTAATTGGATGAACTCCTCTGATCAATTGATTAAAGAAATGGCTAACAAATTGGATGAACTCTTTTGATGTGTGCTTGAAGTTGTTATGGAGTAACAAAAATAGCAGTATGGTTTTAAATTGTTTTTTCAAATTACATATCTTAAGAAATGGTAAATATATCTGTATTTGTTAACTAATTACTATTTATATTGTACTGCATTTCATATTTATAGGTGGTATGAATTCTCAATTAAGTAATGAGTATGCTACTTTATTTTTCAATGAAGTAGACATTGAGGATGAAGGTGAGATCTACCATCCATTTATTTATCACTACCTTCCAATTTTATCAACTTTAATGTTTATATTTAACTTGTATTTTTTAATTTATAGGTGAAATATTGACTAGTGGTGTTACTTCCCACTTTGAAGAGTGAAGACGTCAATATCATTTAGAGAAAGAAAGAAGACAACATTGATGTGGCCACTTGTTTTACAAATTTTAAATTTTCATTGAACAATGATGTGATTTGTACTTAGTTATGTTGATGTTTTGATAATTTGGATTATCGGTAAATTTAGAATATTGATATTTTGGCTATATGTTGATATTTTGGCTATATGTTGTTGTCTTGCATTGGTTTTATGTTGTTTTGTTAAATTTTGGGTTTGGAGGGGTTTAGGGCGGGTTCGGGTGTGGAATAAATTTTGTGTTTGGCGCGGGTTTGGGATCAGTAAAACATATTTTTTATTTAAAAAATACAGTGGGGACGGGGTTGGGGATACCCGAACTCGTTGTGTACGGAGATGAGAATCAATAATTCAACTCCGTTGGGTTTGGTAGGGAAACAGAGAACTATATATATGAAATTCAGGGATGGGGATGGGGAATGTAAAATCCGTCCCCATCCCGCCCCATTGCCATGCCTACTTCCAACTAAAAAAACAAAGGTGTGAGCTATATCAATAGCTGAGATTTTTATTCATTCAAGAAAACTTTAGAAAAACTCATATTAAAGAGTATCCTCTCCTGATTGCTGCTCAGTGCTCACAACCTCTTTTCTCAACAGCTACTTTGCATACGACCTTTGATCTACGAGGCCTAGAATACGAAGAAGCAACCCTTGATCTTCTCTATGCGTGTGGTGTTGAAGTGTTGGCACAACAAGTGATATGTCCAAATTTACATTTATGAACTATATGATGGTAATTTTCAAACCATCCGTAGATTTAAAAATTACTTTATTCTGCAAAATGTCATTGAGTGAGTGTAATTGTTAGTGTAACTCTTAGATCAAGTTATGGACAAAAAGATGGCGCAACGTGTTTGGAACAGAACCTAATCGATCAGAACGTGTTCAAACTGCTCATTACTAAAACCATAGAGCTTCGAGTCGACTAGAAACTCGTTTATAGAGAAGTGTTTTTCCTCCATTACAAACATTTCCAAGAGACCTTTAATGGCAATAAAACAGCCTTAATGCTCATCTCTAACTATTAAAACATGTCCTAGTTCATTGGTTTGGTCCGAATAACCTTAGAACAACTGCTACAAACCAAAAGTATGCCCAAACTCTCATCTTGTATTCTTCATTTTCATCCTCCATTAAAGGCCAAGATTGGAAACTCCAACCAAAAGAGGAAAGCTAGCATTTTTTGTCCACATGCCTATGATTGATGGACCTCTCTTCAATTCAAAGGGCTCGTAAGGTCTCATTCCTTCTCAGATTCTAATATTTGATCCTTAGGGTATAGGTGGCTCTGAGCATGGGTGGTATGCTGAGAGGAGATTCAGATTGAAACTGAGTAACAGAAGCAGTTGTGGAAATGTATTATCATTGAATGAATTTGTTATCTACAGTTACATCAGTATATTGAGTATTTATATCTCAAAGGTAAAGTTGCTACGCTACTGTGCTTACATGTACAATGAGTACAATTAGGTGTACAATTGAGTGTTTGACTTTTGTGTACATTATATTGACCTATATCTATTACTCCCCCTTCAAACTTGAGGGTTGACCAAGGAACTTGACAACCTTGAGTTTGAATCGAAGACTACAAAATGCTGCAGTAGGCAAAGGCTTGGTGAGAGCATCAGCTATTTGCTGTGTGCCAGGGACATGTTGCACAGTTAGCTTTTTGGCAGCAACTTTCTCGCGAACAAAATGAATGTCTAACTCCAAATGTTTCGTTCGAGCATGGAGAACCGGGTTGTGAGATAGCATAACTGCACTTAAATTGTCACAAAGCAGCAGAGGAGAGTGTGTGGGAACCTGTAATTCTGCAAGAAGAGATTGTACCCACATTAAATCAGCAGTAGCAGTAGCCATGGCACGATATTCGGCTTCTGCACTTGACCGAGCAACCAGAGATTGTTTCTTTGAGCTCCAAGACACCAAATTTGGCCCAAAGAACAAACAAGAGCCTGAGGTACTACGCCTGTCATCAATGTCAGTAGCCCAGTCCGAATCACAGTAGACACGAAGAGAAAATGGTGTATCAGGAGGTGCAGCTTGGAGTAGTAAACCATGACTTGGAGTGCCACTAAGATACCTTAGAATACGTTTAACAGCCCTCCAATGAGTCTCAAGAGGTTGGGATAGGAATTGACATACCTTGTTGACACAATATGATAATTCAGGCCGAGTCAAGGTAATGTACTGCAGAGCACCTACAACAGACCTGTACTGTGTAGGATCAGCAACTTTGTCAGTGCCATGTTTGCTGAGTTTCACATTAGCAACCATTGGTGTAGTCATTGAACTACAGTTGAGCATACCAGCACGGTTTAACAGATCATGGATGTACTTAGTCTGTGTAAGCAGCATAGAACCATCAGACAGTGTTTTTACTTCAATTCCAAGAAAATATTCTGGCCTCCCCATTCGTTTCAATGCAAATTTCTTGTTCAGTTTATTGATTAGATCCATAATCAACTGAGGAGAAGATCCGGTGATTAAGATATCATCTACATACACTAGAATGTATAGGTGAACACCCTTGGAGTTTAGAACAAATAATGAGTGATCACATTGGCTATGCTTGAATCCAAAGCTGATGAGAGATTGCTGAAGAGTATCATACCAGGCCCGAGGGGCCTGTTTGAGCCCATAGAGAGATCTATTGAGCTTACAAACCAATGATTTGTCTGAATTGATAAAGCCGGGAGGCTGCTGCATATATATATCTTCCTTGAGATGACCATTTATGAAAGCGTTGTTCACATCTATTTGTTGAATGTCCCACTTGTAAGTGAGAGCTAATGTGAGGATGACCCTTATGGTGGCTGGCTTGACCACGGGTGAAAAGGTCTCACCATAATCTTGTCCAGGGAGCTGGTTATAGCCCTTAGCTACTAACCTAGCTTTGTATTTGTTGATAGATCCATCGGGGTTTTCCTTTACCCTATAGACCCATTTACATCCAATGGCTTTCCTATTGGCCGGCAACTTAGTTAAAGACCAAGTATTGTTCCTCATGAGAGCATCATACTCTTGTTGCATTGCATCAAGCCAGTGAGACTGTGCAAGTGCTTGTTTCACTGATGTTGGAGCTACATTGGCAACAAACAGTCTAGGTTTAAGGGAACCAGTTTTAGATCGAGTAACCATTGGATGAATATTAGGTGGTGATGCTACAGGAGCTTGGGGAGAGTTTTGTTCAGGAGGGACAGCAACAGGGCTTGGTGGTGATGGTGCAATTGGTGAGGGATGATTATTTGCTTCAGGAAGTGGTCCTGAAGGAGCTGGAGTGACTGGTTCAACTGAGGCAGCAGTATCTACTGGAGTAACAGTAGCTGCAGGACAGGGTGTAGGTACAGTAGGTGAGGAAAAATGAGTAAGGGGGGAGAGAGAGTGAGGAGGACTCTGTGTTGGATGAGACACTTGGAGAGGAGACAGAGTTAAAGAGAGTGGGATAAGAGAATGAGTTTTCATGAAAAATGACATCTTTGGATATAAAGATACGACCAGTGGGACTCAAGCATTTGAACCCTTTGTGGTGAGGGGATGGACCTAAGTTAATGCATTCTTGGCTGTGAAATTGGAGCTTGTTCTTGTTGTATGGGGTGAGTAAGGGAAAGCAAGTGCATCCAAAGGACCTAAGTGATGAGTAGTGGGGTTTGGTCTTGTAGAGGGCTTCAAAGGGAGATATAAAGGTAGGTAAGGCTGAGGTGGGAAGCCTATTAATGAGGTGAGTGGCTGTTAAGTGACTGGCATGGAGGCATGAGCTAGTAGTGTAAGACCCATTTCTGTGATTTGTCTATGCTTACGTTCGACGGTTCCATTTTGGTGTGAGGTGTAGGGGCAAGTGAATCTATGTTGGATGCCAAGGGAGGTTAGATATTTAGTGAAAGGGAGAAATTCTCCCCCAGAATCTGTTTGTAGGGCTTTAACAGTGGTGTTGTGTTGGGTTTGTACAAGTTGAGAGAATTGTTTGAAAGCTTCAAGTGCACTAGATTTGTGTTTAAGTAAATACAGCCAAGAAAACTTTGTACAAGCATCAACAAATGCAATATAATATAAATAACCACAACTAGATGGAGATGGTGAAGGGCCCCAAAGGTCGGCGTGTACAAGTTCAAATGGTGTGTGATATTGTGTGGTGGAGGGTGGTGAGTGAGTTCTGTGAGACTTTCCAATAGCACAAGACTTGCATAGTTCAAATGTAGTATTATTATTGATGGAGGTATCAAGATTACAATGCTTTAGAATAGCTTGAACAGCTCTACTATTGGCATGGCCCAGCCTATGGTGCCACACACTATAGCTAGAAACATTGCTATTAATGGTATTAGTAGGTGGTATATGACTTACAGACTTAGGAATAGAAGACACACATGCAGAAACCTGAGAAGGAACAGGAACTCTTTGAATGGCAGCTAGAGATGGCAGGAAGTATAAACCATCAGCACCCCTATATCCTTTGAGTAAGACTTGATTAGACCCCTGAGATTTGACAACACAAGTAAACGGGTGAAACTCAAAGAAAACATTATTATCAAGAGGAAATTGACCAACTGAAAGCAGATTTCGTGTAAGTTTAGGTACAAACAGCAGGTTTTTAAGAGTAAATGTTAAGGCAGGGTTGTGTTTAGAGTATAATTTTCCTTGTCCAATGGATTTAATAGGCACAGGGTGTCCATCTCCCATATAGACCTGTTTGTTGCCTTTGTAAGCAGTAATATCATGTAAATTGTTTTCAATAGCAGTGAAATTTTGAGAAGCACAAGTATCAGCATGCCAACCTTGTGTTACATCTGCAGGAAGAGTGAATTCTTCATCTGCACTTGGATCATAAGAAGTGTATGCAGCTAGAGCTTGCGGAGTAAGTTCATCAGTAGGTTTGTCCTTCTTTGATGCTTCAGTAGATGATGACGGATCTTGATTGTTCTGAGCATTATTGGCAGCATGCCGAGGAACAAAATCTTCATCATACCTGTACCAACAGTTAAGTGCAACATGACCAGGTTTGTTACAGACTTGGCAGATAGGGCGATTGGTCGATGGCGGACCACGGCCACGTCCACGCCCCCTGCCACGGCCAAAACGACCACGAGTAGAGCGACCACCACCAGAATAGCCTCCTCTATTGCTCGTATGAACTAAGTTTGCAGATACAGTAGGTGTAGCGAGCTCTTGCCTGAATTTGTCGAGTTGCGCTTCTTGTACCAAAAGGAGCGATTCCAATTCCGACAAATCAAGCGAGTCCGGCTTAGAAAAAGCAAACAGAATGAGAGAGTTATATTCCTCAGGCAAGCCGTCGAGCACAACGTCGACCAGATCATGTTCAGAAATGCTATCACCACTAGCGGTAAGAGAGTTTGCGAGAGCGCGAATTCGAGTAATGAATTCAGTGATGCTTCGATTTCCTTTCTTCGTGGATTTCAATTCAGATCGCAATTGGCGATTCTTCGCACGAAGGTGAGCGGTGAAGTGTTTGTGTATGGTGTCCCATACCTGAAATGCGTGACGACATTCAAGCACACGTGGAAGCATCGATTCAGAGAAAGTGGAGAGGAGCCATGTGTAGAGAGCCTGATCTTGTACAAACCAGCGATCGTAAGCTTCAGAGACTTTGTTCAACTTGCGATCATCAACGGAGTCAAACTGATTGGGAATTTCCGGATTCACAACAAAACGGTGAAGGCGATGTGATGCTATTACGCCTTCTACCTGTTGATTCCAGATCAGAAAATTCTTTTCATCTAGTTTGATGCTCAATTTTGGACCGGCAACGAATCCTGAACCGTTGGAGTTGTTGGTTTGTTGAAAGATCGAAGGTGTCACTGACGGAGTGGGAGTGGACACGACGTCTTCCGATGTAGTAGCCATAGATTCCGGCGAGAGAAGGGAGTGAAATCACTGAGCGAAAGCGTGAGAAGGTTCCAGAACCGGTGGAGCGATTGATACCATGCTGAGAGGAGATTCAGATTGAAACTGAGTAACAGAAGCAGTTGTGGAAATGTATTATCATTGAATGAATTTGTTATCTACAGTTACATCAGTATATTGAGTATTTATATCTCAAAGGTAAAGTTGCTACGCTACTGTGCTTACATGTACAATGAGTACAATTAGGTGTACAATTGAGTGTTTGACTTTTGTGTACATTATATTGACCTATATCTATTATGGTATATAGGGGCGGTCGCCCAGACCCCATTTTTTGAGGGGCACCAAATTTTGTGTCTATATACTAGTATATATAGTATATATAGAGGCTTTTTTGTTAAACAAGGATAGGAATCACGTTAAAACATTATGATGTAAATGCTTCTAAGAGATCATCAACAAAGAAAAGAGTACTCCTTATTTTTTAATACGGGAAAGAGAAAATTGAAAACAGCAATGTATAAAAATAAAAAGTACATAAATGATAAATAGACTTACTTTGATTACTATCAAAAACAATTTTCAAAATTAACTTGACTATAAGCAATTTATTAATGATTTTGCATAAAAAAAAAATGCAAGAATGATGATATTTATAAGATCATGAGGGCACCCAATTTTTTGGTTAGCCCAGAGCACACAAAATCATAGGACCGAGGCCCCCATGGGGTGGATCAGCTGGTTCGGCTCGGTGGTACTGCAAGGCAGGTCCCGGGTTCGATTATCGGCTTCCCCACGGTTTATAGCCTATCCAAAGCGAACTTGCGCTGTGGGCTAGGGTAGGCGATGCCGTAATTACCAGTGGAAATCCTCAATGAGATTGCTGGTTGGCTAGGCCTTGCATGGGGTTGGTCCTTACCCTAATCTAAACTTTTTTGTACCAAAAAAAAAATCATAGGACCGGGCCTGCCTTAGGGTTCTAGCCTCAAAACCTTGATCTTTGTGGTTCTTTGTATTCTAGACTTTTCGTAGAATACCTTTTCAGATAGGACAAGCAAAATTTCATCCTCATCATCCAAAAAGGATACTATAATGTCTTGCAATTTTTAAGATTCTTAGCAAACGGTGGTATGTTACTTGTATAAGTTGTAATTCATGGTTACTATTTTGAGGTTTGTGAATGATAAGAAGAGTGTATGGCATAATGGTTATATATGAACGTGATAATTGATAAAACTGGGGAAAGTTCTTATGACTTTATTGAATAATAGGAAATAATTTGAGGATGAAATTACAATTGATACGACCGAAAACGATATATGGGTTAATATATGCTCTAAAGTTGAAAATAATATATACCATAGACTAATGTAATAAGATTGATCTTCGTGAACCAAAGTAGAGAAAACTTCCTTCCGTCCTCTTCCTAATCGATTAACATGACTTGTTAATCAATTAGAATCATATGAAGCCCAAAATTGAACTGGATGTTCAATGTATGTTTATAGACCTCAAGTATGTGTCTGTTTAGATAAACATCTTAATTAAGCGCTTATAGCATAAACGCTTATCATATAAGTACTTCTGCATAAACTATTTAAATAATAAAAAATAAAATAATGTTAAACATTTGTCACGTGTAGTTCTCCTTGCCCAAACATCCCTCAACTTTTCAAGCACTCTAATTTTTATAATAGGAGTCAATAAACACAGATGATAAATGCAAAAAGACATCCTCAATCATAAACCAGTAAGTTTGAATTTGAATAAAAGAAGACTTGTATACTTTCTATATACTTCCATTTTCAAAAATTTGCACTCGTTTTAACTTACTAATTAGAGGGACTTATATCTTATAGTGAAAGTTGTGGCAGAGAGAAAATGAAATAGTTGCTCGAGAGAATTCATTTTAGAAACAAGAACAACAATTTTTTTTGCCATTTTCAAATTTTCTAAAAATAGTTTTGTTACATTTGATGTTTCTTAGCTTTAGTAGAAATAAATGAAAATGAAAACCAAAAAAAACAAGAGAAGTAAACGGAGCCTTAAATTTCTTGTTTTATGTTCAGACGTAAATACCAAACTTCTCTTTAAGAGTCAAAGTTGAAGTTAGTATAAAACTGAAGAAAAGAAACCTTTTCATCCTTTTGCCTCTATACGCGCACACCATTAACTTAACATAATTCAACTCAAAATACACCTGCTGATGTCCACCGGGGATCATGCCATAATATATATTTTCTGGGGGAGGGGGCTTGAATGGATAAAAATAGGTTAAAACATTGACTACTAAGTTTATCAGCCCTTCACAGCAATATAGCTGATCCTAGCCATCAGACCAAAGCCTTGTTATGCCAGGAATTCAAAATCAAGCAGCTGGAACCTTTTTCCCATCTTCTATAAAGAAGATTGCTGATTCTGGAACCTGCAGAAGGAACGAAGATTTCCAATCATATAAAAGTTCTAGTCTTGGGATAAAGAGCAGCAATTTGCATTTATAAAGAATCAGTAAAGTGACATTCATAAACAAGTAACAAGATTGGGCCAACATGCTATGAGTTTCATAAATCATGTAAGCCGATGTAAAAGACAGAGAAATCATGCTATGAGTTTCATAAATCACATAAGCCGATGTGAAAAGCAGATTGCCGCTTTCAAAACTACATGTTTTCCTTGCTATGAGTTTCTATAACCAAAATAAACATCTAGCAGTAGCTAATAGTTTGTTTTAGTCATACATCCATATTTTCCTATGCTTACTAGTATAGCATCCTACTTGTATCTTGTCTATGCGTTAGCATTGGATCTGTTTCATTTCATGTGGGTTTCATACTATCATACTAGCAGATCCAACATAAACCAAAATTACCAAGAAACTTGGTTTGCTCAAGGGAAAAGAAACATATGGTACATGTGATATAGGTTGGTTCCTTTCAGCAGTATCCTAGGTTTATGTAATGTTCCATAAATCACATAAACCGATGTCAGAGAGATTGCCAATTTAAACTAATGTTTTCCTTGCTATGAGTTTCTATAACCAGAAATAAAATATCCACAAGAATCTCTACCACAAATGAATAAGCAAATTGGAATGAAATTATATTACTGAAAAACGGTAAAACTAAACTATTTGGTGTCTTTCAATGGTTACCAGAAATATATATTAAAGTAGATCATAAAATCAAACAAGAGACAACAAAAACCACTCACGTCAGGCCATGTATCTGTAATGAACTCCACGACGTCATAAGATATATCCCCTTGAACATCAACTTGATCTTTCTCAGTTGGGCCCTGGAATCAATCACAAAATAGTATAAGACATTACATCCATCTACTATGTAACAGTACATGCCCACTATCTAAAAGGCAACAAACCTTGACGACAGAGGCTCCTGTAGCAAACTTTTTCCCAAGTTTCTTTGAAGCATCACTGAGCTTGACACCTGAATGCGATAAAAAATGTGTTAAACACCATTGTCACTTACGTATTGACAACTAAAGGCTATGCTAGGATTAACATAAAGAGATGGAACAAAGGAAAATGGAATGACATTAGGTCATACTTTGGGATAGTTTGTGGTTGAACATAATAGATCAGAACATAATAGATCCTCGTAAAACATATTTAATTCCATTCCATCTAATACCTTGATTCCCCCACCTTCACCCTGACCCCAAATAATATTAAATTTGGGATGAAACATACTTATTAATAATCTTCTTACCATTCCATTTTATTTCCAAAACATGGAATGAAAACTTTATTTCGTACATCAAATTCCATTTCAATCGACTTTGCAAGTTATAAGATATCCAAACAAAACCTAAGACTATGAGAAAAACACAGCTCACCGAAAAGTTCCAGGCCTTTTACAGTGGTGATACTCTTTCGTTTGTTACGTATGACCTTCTCAATAATAACCTCTTGTCTCTCCTGAATAACAAAAGTAACCTAAGATCACATCAAATGATTGAACCTATGAACATTAAACATCAAATGAAGGAAAGTACGAAATAATTCCAAGACGTGCCTTTTTCTTTATCTTCCCACCAGGAAGACGCTTAACCTCTTCCGGCTTCGCTGCAAAATTATCAAAATAGGGAATTGAATAATAATCAAATAACAACCAATAAGACAAAAAACACAAACAACACAGTTCACAATCACACAAAAAATCATACAATTGAAGAATAAATCCTCAATTTTGTCTCTAAAATTAACACTTTTTGTCGTATTTGATCTCTAAACTATATGCAAATAATAAATAGTCTTTAAAGTTTGAAAAGCCATCCCATTTGTCCTTCAAGTTTTGTGAAATCCGCCTGATTAGTCTTTATAAAGAACTACTTATAAAACTTTAGGGACTTAATCAAACGGATTTCATGATCTATGGACTAATTAGAATAGAGGATGAACATTTAGGGACTAAATTGAGAGTTTACAATTGAATTCTGGACAAAACATCTAAATTCATGGTAAAACTTTTTATCAAAATAAACAAATTCATGTTGACAAACTAACTGGCCAAGTATGAAATTTACATAATCTTCACATCCTTCAATAACACTCTCAATGCATCAAAATTATATAATATAAAATAAAAAATTAAATTAAACAGACCTGAGGAAGCAGCTCCAGCACTAGAACCCGAAGCAATACCAGTACCTTGTAACTTGTCAGCAACTTTATCAACATCCTTTTCATTTGCCTCTGCGTAATAACAATAATAAATATATAAATCGCAATAAAATATCATGATAAAACAATAAGAATCAAAATAAAACTTGAAATTTTGAGAGAAAGAAGGTTGATTTATACCGTTAAGAAGATGAGGGTATACATCAGGTGCATTTTGGATCAACCAGGGTTTGCATTTATCGAAATCGGATCCGAATTCACAGTATTCGGGAGGTAAACTGCAAACCTGACAGTACTGTACCCTAACCGGTTGGGGTTTCTCTGCCATTGTTATGAACCAGCAGGAAAACGAAACTAAATCTTTCTTTGATTGTTTAGCGTTAAAACGAAAACAACAAACCGATGCTTTTTAGCAACGCGGCTATTGATTGAAAAAGACGATGAGTTCAGAAACGCAGGGGAAAGAGATGTGTGTACTAGGAATTTGAGGAATGCGTATGCGGTACTACTAATACGATGTCGTTTCATCATAATCTCTTCAACCAAATTATTTACCATATTTGAAAAAAAAAGGCCTATTTTTATGTTGAAAAATTATACATGTAATTTTTTGTTCAAATATGTTTATAGCTCCTATGATATTTCCCTCTTTGATTTTTGGTGATTTTAAAATTTTATTTTTCAACTTCGTCTCTTTTATATGTTTTTGATTTATTTTATGCCATGTTGTAAGTTTCAGTTGTTTAGTGTCGAGGTGATTTCAGATAAGTCTACTTCAACATACCAAAGAGATGTCATATCAATGACACGACCTATTCTTTTTATAGTAGAAGGGGCTTAAAGCCCAAAACAGAGGAACACGAATTACACAGAAAAAGTCAGAAACTAATCTAGGAGTAAAGACTCCAATACAATCAGCATGCAAAAGATGTAAAGACGATCAGGTGGATGATCCTAAAGAAGCAAACCATCCCTAGATTCGCAACCCATAGTAGTGAGACCATCAACAACCATATTTGCCTCACGACACACATCAATGATGTTGACCCTCCAATCAAGCTGCAACATCTACTTAATGCGCGTGAGCAGCCCCCGACCAACCATTGTAGCATGACCATCACCAATCAAAAGCGAAACAACTACCATGGAATCTAGTTGAAGTTCAACATTTATGTATCCCTCTAAGAGTTATCTCCCCCCGCCCCTCCTTAGTCGCCCCACTCCCCAACCGCCTAATAGTGTCGAATATTAAACATTGTGCAAAAATGGACATTAATTAGCATTTCTTGACCTCACCATCAATACTCAACAAAGGAAATGATCAATTTGTGTTAATATGATGTTTCTTGTGGGAACTCTTTGAAAATTGAGGTCAGTTAAAAGATGCTTGAGGACTGTTTCTTTTTGTTTTTCCGCCCCCTTTTCCATATCTTTTCGCCGTCCTTCTATTTTCTTTCGAATGTTAGACTACTTCATCTCTGCCAAGAAAATACTAAAAACAATATTTGATCTTTGTTATAGTCCATTAAAAACTCAGAGAGAGGGAGAGAGGGACAATTTCTGCACCCTCTTATTATTTTTTGGATCAATTGCGAACTAATGCACGTTACGGATTAAAGTCTATGTACATAACTATGTGAGGCCTGATTCACACTACCTATCCTATGGTGGGATTAAGTTAATATCACTACAACATTTTTGGTCTTTAACAACATTTAAAAATTGTTGCCAGAACTATAAAAAATGTTGCCCGAAAGTATAGGCAACATTTTCCAGGTGTAGACTAAGCCAGTGTTACCTATTGTCTATGGCAACATTTTTTTGCACTTTCTGGCAACATTCTCGAAAAATGTTGCCTATAGGTTACGAAAAGGCAACATTTATCGTCCACACCTAACGCAACATTTAGAGAATGTTGCTACATTTAAGTACAGGTCATAACTGTTCCCTAAACATTAACAAAACAACATTTTATAACTGTTGTCTTTTATATAGACAACAATTTTTAACTGTTGTACATGGTATATAAGGAACAATTTTAACATGTAACTTTGTAGCTAAAAGTACCAAAAATATTTTGCAACTCTACTCTTAATTTTATTTTCATTTCATACAACCAAGAATCAAGAACTAAACATCCAGCAATAAGGACTTTTTGTGAAACAGCCTTTGAAATTTTTTACAAGTCAACTTCATGTAAACACACATTATGCCACCCTGGTATGAAAATCTCCAGTCAAGGTGTCAATTTCAACCTCAGCAAATGCAGCCCCATAAGTGAAATACCTAAAAGGTATTCCTTTACCCGTCAGCCAATCAAAACCAATATCAGGTGTAATATAAAATCCATGGGCAGAGAGGTCTATTCACTCTACGTAGCATGCAAGAGCCAGCTGAAAAGCATAACAAAACATGTTCAGTAATGTGTATATAACTTTCTATACTCGGTTTATTCTATGTGAATCACTTCTTAGACTGGGAAGCAAAAACTACAAATACAAGAGTACCTCAGCAAATGAGTTGAAGTTATGTTGAGAAGCAATAGGTTCCATCCGAGCCATTATTTTCTCACATGCATCTAAAACTGCTGCTCCATACATATCAGAACTTGCAGAAGCGGCTGTTGGAGAAGAATTCGGAACCTACTTTTGCAGCAAGCATGCAAACGCCATAGCAATTTACCATCAGAAACAATAGTTCCAGATCCAAGAAAGGGTTAAAAGGGGAATAATCCAAGTGAAACAAAAAGCCTTGCAGGATATTATATTCAAACTTCAAAATAAAAACAGGAAGGTTGCAAAAGACCTACATCCTTGAAGTTCACGGGAAATCTTAACATGAATTTCACATACATCCTTGAAAAGAGTTAACTTAGTACCTTGTCAGTACTTGTATCTGATATGAAGACAGAACTAAGAGGGATATTGAAAGCTGATGCAGCAATCTGAGCAACTTTCGTATGCAAACCTTGCCCCATTTCCACACCCCCATGGGAAACTAAAACAGTTCCATCTGTATAGACATGAACCAGAGCACCTGCCTACAGTTGTGTTGATAAAATACAGAAGTATAATATTATCACTAATCTGATAATGCAATTATGTCATAACTAGCAAAATAGGAATAAAAGGAGAAAAATAAAGAAAATTTTGAATGAAAAGCACTACAAAAAACATCAAGCACGATTATTAAATGATGTAGATCAATATCCAATCACTCAAAATGAACTCCTGAGACAAGATCGTCGACAATAATAGGCCATTTAACCCATAAGCTCCATTTTTCTTGTTTTCCTTTCTATTTTGTTTTAACACAGTTCTTATTATTGCAATAATCAGTCACATTACTAACCTAATATTTGTATATAGGGTTGAGCTCGGTATAATACAATTAATCTAGTATAAATAACCTCCACCCTCATGCTTCCCTTTATGATGATGTATTCAGCTTCACATGTTATCAGGGCTGTTCATAGCAAGGGCCATGCAGGCCTCCAAATCAGGGGTCTGTTAGGTTCCTAGCCTATCCGCACAATCAAAAGGACTAAAGAATAGAAATGGAGTAGAAGTGGAAGAGAATTTTATTGAATATGTGAAAGTGTTGGAGAGAAAAAGGCTCTCCGTCCCCGGCATAACCCCGCTAGAATTTATGGCCTAACCCTCAATATGTCAAAAGATATCTCTGTCTCTACCCTATCCTCATATTTATAATGCATAGTTGGAATGGGGGATAGAAGATAACTACCTAAACCAACTAACTAACTAATAGAAGTCAAATGCAACAGTAAAATGTGGTCTATTCAGGATACTTGGTTGTATGAACAATTATTATATAGTTCACAAAAAGTACCTTTCTACAATGTGGAATGTGTGTAGATGTAGAAGAATGTGGTTGTCGAACAATCTTTGGCGAACTATTTATGTCTCCAGGAGATATTCCAATCAAATCTTCTGCTTAGCTCTGCTTCTTTTGTTCCTTTCACTAGTTGCCTGCATATTAAATTAATAAGAATAAAACAACCATTTATTATGTATTTCTCATACAAAGCAATGCTTGCAAAATTGAATGAAACTAGGAAAAACAAAAAAAAACAAAGCTCCAAACCTGCTCTGCATAGTTCTGTGGAAGGGCTTCAATGGTGCTATTACTTAGCTCCATTGCAAGATCATAGCAGCGTAAATTGTTGTTGATCTAAATAAAATGTTATAATACACTTCATGTCAACAACAGTACCATTTGGAAACAATCCTATGTTCAAACAATAAGCAAACACTTAAAAAGTGCACTAACCATAGCACATAAAGGTTCCAGACCAATTTCAGAAGCTGGTTCTTCAAGTCTCTTCTTTTCTGCAGCTTGAAAATCAATCATCACCTGTAAAAAAACAGAGTAGTGACACAGGATACAGAATAACAAATATGAGCACTAAGCACTACACATTGTGCTAGTAGGCACCCTTCATGGATTTCTGGTGACACCTTACAATAGCAAAGATACTTGAACACACTGTTGCACCAGTAAAATTTATTTTTCAACTTTCACCAGTTTACCTTGTATTTAGCAAGAGTTTTGTTTTCGAAACATAAATGTAAAATGCATATCAGTTGCATTACATCTATATCTTATCTGAAAATACCTGAATGGTTGCCAAGTATCCTGAATAGATCAACAGCAGCTGGGGTATATAGTTTGCCATCTTCAGTTTTCTTTGGGGGCTGTGTTTTATCTGCTTCCAAAATATTCAAGTACCATTTCTAGACAACATTAAGAATAAAGTTTCATGTTATGTAAGATAAAAAATTGTCCAAGAAACATCATAGATTACAAATAATAGCTAAGATTACCCTTGTTGTAGCTTGCATTCGTTCAACATAAGAATTCATAAGAGGATCCATTGCACCACTCTCAGAGCACACTTGAGCAAGAGAATCATCAACACCGAGGCCAATCAGGTTATCTTGGTATTCAACCACCCAACCAGTTACCTGTTTGAGACCCAAAAAAAAGTAAGTGCATCTTTTCATAGAAAAGTATTTAAGCAAGAAAAAGAAAATGAGTGAGACAAAAAGAGAGACATTTATGATTAAATTGACAGCCACCAACAAATTATACAAAGTCCAGTAATGAAATAGAAATAGAAATAGAAAAAACTAATTATGATACAACAGTTTGTCACTTCAATGATAAATGTCATGAAGAAATTATGAAATTGCAGCTTCAGCAATGTATTATGAAGTGACTTGTGACCTAACCTAACCAGATAAGTATACAGTGCAACAACATAAATTTTCTAGCAGATGGGCGCATCCACGGTCTTAAAAACAACATATGCAAGTATTTCTCAACTAAACTGGAGATTAATATGGACTACACCTCAATTCAAAAAAAACAATAATAATATGGACTACACCAACTCGTGACCTAACCAGATAAGCCTGCAAATAGACCATAATAAACTTTCTAGCAGATGGGTACATCTGTTTTCCAGCTTTAGTTTCCCATTTCCTGTTGAAGAAAGTATTACTGGGAGTGTTGTAAAGGCCTGTTAGGTTTAAGCTTAGAGCAAGTCTATTTAAATGTTTTATCACTTGTAATACACAATTCTAGTAATATTCAGAAATCCCTTTCTACAGTACGCTAGTGACTTAATTTCCAAATGCATAAATGTGTGCTCAGATACCGTGAAATACCTTTAATATCTCAATATTGGTTAAGTCATTTGCCCTCTCGCTAAGCAACCTTAGCATCTGAATAAACCTCTCGGTGTACAGATTTACCATTAGTTGGAATATTTCATATCTGCAAGAATTAAAAAACAGATTTAGAACAAACAAAAAGTAAACATAAAGCAACTCCCTACAATCAAACGCTTCCTTACATTAAGTAACATGAACTAAGACAGAATCAAGGGAGCAGTAAGAAGAAAAGCACGCGTTCTCTCAAAACCCTAAAGAAAGGGGATTAAAATTGAAAACCCTAAACAAAGAGAGAATTCGAGAGAGAAAGAGAGAGTTCGAGAGAGAGTTGGAAGACGCGCCTGTTGAGAGCTTCGTGAGAGAGAGAGAGAGAGAGAGAGCGAAGCTGCTGCTTCGTGAGAGAGAGGAACGAAACTGTTGAGAGAGAGGAATGAGAATGAAGCGTCGTGACAGAGAGGAGAATGAACCTGGTTCAATTTTTGTTTTAATAATTTTATTAAAATTAGTGTAACAATTAGAAACCGTTGCTAGTGAAAGTTTAGGGAGCAGTTATTAAATGTTGCAAACGAAACAGGATAGCAACAATCTAAAAATGTAGTCATATAGAATTTAAGGAACCTTTATTCAGTGTTGCCAAAAGAGTGTGCTATAAAACATTGATTTAGAGGCAACAGTTCCCAAATGTTGTCTGATATAATTTAAGCAACATTTTTTGCATGTTGTCAAAGGATGTGTTGCTAGAGACAAAAAATGTTGTAGTGTATGGAAAAGAAAGTACTTGAATTTTATAAACCTTGTTAAGCATAATGTGTTATTCTGTAAAAATCCACGTTGATGATCATTCTTATTTCTTCTTTCTTCTCCAACCAATTAAAAAAGACAACTTGTCTAGTGTCCTTAAATTTGTTGATGTGATAATATGAACACTAATAGTTGGACATGTCATTATTGATAGCTCTCGTGATAAGGAAATAAGGAATCAAGCTTAGCCGATCACTCATGTAATACACCTAAATTTGTTGATTTGACAATAGCTACACCAAAAATTAGATTTGTCAATAAACATCAGCTTGGGTCTCAACGAAGAAATTATGTATCACAAACTTCCCCTCGTTCAAAGAAATGCGGGTGAAAGGGTGTTGAAGTGGTGAAGGAGGTGGAACAGTTTGGGGGGGGGGGGGGGCGAGTTAGGTTTAGAAGAGCTAAAATTAAATGCTAGGGTCAGATGGACTAAAATTAAAATGAAACAAACTTCCCCTCGTTCAAAGAAATGCGGGTGAAAGGGTGTTGAGGTGGTGAAGGAGGTGGAACAGTTTTGGGGGGGGGGGGGGGGAGAGTTAGGTTTAGAAGAGCTAAAATTAAATGCTAGGGTCAGATGGACTAAAATTAAAATGAAACAAATTGATCATTAATGTTGCATCAATGAGGAATGTTGAGGCAGACTTCTGCGAGCCTCCTCAACACTTGACAACTAAAACTAATGGTCGGGACGTAAATGTAACAAACACATAATGGGAATTAAATCAAAAACAAAATTTCAAAAGGACTAAAATGAAAAATTCGATATGTTACCAGGACTATAAACATATCTGAGCCTTTATTTTTTAGTACAATGAATATATTATTCGATAAAGTGCTTTAGGGATAATTTTTTCTCCCAAAATAATTGGTAATTTGGAAACTGGAATGTCCTAGCTTATGTGAGGGCACAACTTGTGCCTAATAGGTCAAGGTGACACAAAGTCCAACAAAAAATGAGAGATTCTATTTAATTTTCTCTCTCCCTATGTGCCTTTTTATAATGTTTGGCTGAGTCTAAAAAAATATTGTAGTCTTGTCACCTAATCGTGTTATACTTCCATGACTTTTGTCTCAACCTATAATCGTTACTATACATATGCTAATATAGGCACAATACTGACCAAATCCGTTGCCCGAACGAATCAAATTTATTTGGTTTGGGTTGGTTCGGATTTTGAATTTTTCCCCACAAAATTCAAACCAAACCAATCTGATATTAAACGGGTTGGTTTGGATTGGACTCGCGGGTCATACGCTAACAATATTGATTTTTTTAAAACGTAAATTTATACACTGTTTATAATAGTCACCAAAACTAAATTGAATCAAAATCAACCCTCGATTTATTCATCCACATCAATTGCGTGACCAGTTAAATATGCGTGCAACTTTCGTTGAGATGAATGTATATTGAATCACTTTAATGTTGATTGCTTAATACAATGCCTATTGCCTAGGAAATATGCGTAATGAATAAGTGTGAGAAATAAGCTGGTGATCGACATCAATTGACAAATAAGATCAACAGCCGCTGATATCAATAGTTCAGGTATATGGGTTGGTTCGGTTTTATTTCCTAAAATTTGATATCCGAACCAAATTAGTACGGGTCTTTACAGGTTGGTTCGGATTTGATCCGATTACAAAAATTATCCAAACCAAACGCTTCGATTTAGATCGAGTAATGAGTTGGTTCGGATTTGTCCAAACCACTGAACACTCCTGGTGTCGGGTACTACACATGGGAGAAATGAGTTGAGGTGGATTTACTTGGTCGATTTCAATTCTTTAAAAGTGAACTTAGTGATGTCCGAACCTACCCATATATTACTTGGTGGTTACAATGCCAAATTCCAATACCATCTGCTGAAAGTGGTTTTCCAATATTACCATGTCAGTTGTCAACACAAACAAGCTGTCAAATATAAAAGGCTACACAGTAGGGTCAAAGACTACATGGCTAAAAGGCTAGTATATGGTAGTAAAGACAGAATTGCTTCCTTCGAAACTTTTAATTCCTACACCATTTTTCTTTCAAGCAATTGTTTCTCTTTCTCTCTTTCAAGCCATTTCTTCTCCAACTTTCATCCTCTGTATCCTTCTTCTTTCATCTCCCCAGAAGCTTCCATCTTCCAAGTTTTTCATACTCTTAAACCCAAGTGAACAATTTTGTTAAAAAATATGAACAAAGTTATAAAATGTAGAATAAGGAATAAATAAGTATAAACTTTTCTTCTAATCTAACTACACATCTAACACTAAGTATACACGGTGACACAAAATAAATTAGAATTTGGGGTTTTTTTTTTGTCAAGAGAGTGTGTCTTTCGTAAAAACTTAAAAAAAATTCTTCCTTGCCCTAGTGTCAAACCAAACCACCACACCCAGCCAAACCCGTGCTCGCCCTACAAGCACAATCGGTGTTGAGACAAAGCCAACCTATTAGAGGTGGGTTCCAACGCACATCCACCCAGGATCCAGCCACTGGAGACGCAATCCCATAAAACACTAGAGTATCTCTATAATAAAAAGCTTGGAACAAAATAACCCTCCACAGATGGCGAGGTCTAATGAAAGAAGAATCATGCTATGACCCAAATATCACACCACTGTAGCCCATCAGGAGCCCAAAAGGCTTGGGAAAAATTAAACTTGATCCAATCAACAGGACTACCAACAAAAAACACCAACTCTCTTTTCAGGTTTGACCAAAGTAAGCCAAATTGAAGAGGGTACATGAAAGTCTCTTAAAACATGTATGATGCTCTCAACTTCATTATTACATCGACTACAATAAGATTCCCTCAACCCCATAGTATGTTTCCTCTTGTTGGTAAGAAGTTTATTACATCTACTTTCAATTACAAACATAGAGTACCGTACTCACTTTACGTTGAGTTGAGTTATGACTTTCGGTTGGATATTACATTATGCTGTAACCGTTTGGACCTTTCTCATTTGAAATGAAACGGCAAAAAAACCATTCCATACCAAAAAAATTTTTACCTAAATACTACACTTTCTACATTATATACCAAAGTAACCCACTTTTTTTTTAAGTGGAGAACTCGCCCCCCCCCCCCCCCCCCACCACCCAACTTTCTAAACTAAAATTTTCCAATTTTTTTTTATTTCTAGTTCAGAACTCGCCCCCCACCAGGGAGATTTCTGACCTGCGTTTTTTTATTTTTTAAACTTCTTATATTTAATTTGATTAATATATAAATTAATTTAATTTAATTACAATAATTAATTTAAATAATTAGAATAATTAGTAAACTTATTTATAAAGTAATTACGGTAATAATTACGGTAAAAAATGAAGATATTAAAAATTAGAACAGAATTTAATATAGTATAAGAACAGAAATGAAAAACACAAATTGCAGAAATACAAGGATAGGAAATTTAAAACGAAACGACAGGAAAACATAATACAAGAAGAGGCAAACATAAAGTAAACTACTTCTATTTCCACCATACATTCTTAGGTAGTGGCCATCGGATGACTGGAGGGATAAGGCTACGGACGATGGATTCGCCAGACTCTCTGGTTTCGACGCACAATTCGAGATAAGTTTCAATCCAACGTTGGAACCTCTCATATTCCTGAAACATTTCTCGAACGTCCTTGTCTTTCTTGATAGGCACGGGGCACCACCGAATACGATTACGTGGGCCGATGTAGGGGCAGCGATAAACGATACTAGTGATTTCTTGCTCCACACCCTCTACGTGGGCGTTTTTCGTTAGTTTTTCTTTCATTTCGGCGAAGGTGATGTTGTTCTTAAGCCTGGAATGTTTAGTGTTGGGACCCTCAAAATACACATCATCTTGTTCCCTTCCATCGACAGTGCCCTGATAGTAAATTTTACAGGTGTGCGTAATGACTCTTTCCGGTATGGGTTGTTGTGGTGTGGGTGGTCTTTGTTGCAGACGATGAATGATTTCTTCTGGAGTGCGTATTGTGTCCACGTATAGCTCTAAGATTTGTCCCCCCATGGGAAGTGTAGCATGATATTCCATCATTGTGCGGACGTCGTCGTCGCTGCGGATCTCCATAACTGAAAAATAGGCAGTCCCGTCTTTTCCACGTTCATACTTTCGGTAATGTATCCGGCTCACGTCTTTACGCCACCCTCCCTCTGGCTGTATCTTCCTCTCAGCCTTCTCCTTCAGTTGGGGGAATGTGATGTCCTTATTCATCCTACAGAAGATATGATTAGGACACTGAAAGACAACACCATGTTCATCGGTGGTTACAGTTCCACTGTGATGAAGGGCGGTTAGAAATTTGTCATTTGAGTACTGGGTTTGGCACAACTGCCATTCCATTTTAGCGGGTGGGGCGATGGTTTTTGGGAAGAAGCAGAGAAGAGAAGATGACTCAGAAGGCAAGGGTAGGTTAAGGGTAAACTGTTGGTGTGAATGTTAGTGTAATTTGAGAATGTATTTATAATAGAGGTGATCGTGTGTGAGCCGTTGATTTAGGATGATCATAACCGTTGATTTTAGGGTTTAGTGTCGGCAAAATCTAGGCTGTTAAATAGTGTCGGCAAAATCTAGACCGTTAAATAAAATAAGACCTCAGCACTATGCACACTCTGCACAATGCAGCATGCACACTCTGCACAATGCACACTCTGCACAATGCACACTCTGCACAATGCATTATTAAAGATTAAATATTTAATTATTGATACAACTGAATTAAATGTGATTTAACATTAAAACCTTAAATTTAATAAGTGATAAAAATACAACTTCTTAATTATGAAATACAACTTCTCAAACTAATAATAGATTAAAGTAAAATATTAACGAAGAAGATGAGACCCAGTTCCACACCGTCTAGGACGGGGATGACGCTGTGGACGTTGACGCCGTTGTGGTTGTTCCGGTTCTTCCTCAGTCGAGGTAGGGGGAGGTGGGTCTGGAAAAAATTGGGGCACTGATGAAAGCTGCACAGTTCACTCTGAACGATGCACAGTTTAGTCTGCAGAATGCACGCTGAACAGTCCACTTTGAATGCTTCAAAACTGCCGGTGGAATCGTGGCCGTTAAAACTGTGGGTGCAATCGTAGCCTTCAAAAGTCACCGTGCAATCTTGGCCTTCAAAACGAAAACCCCTCAGTGCAATCTAAACCGTCTAAATTTCAATAAGGGTTAAATATGTTTTTAGTCCCTATAAAATCGACTCCTTCTAAGTTTAGTCCTTACATTAACGAAATAGGCGTTTTGGTCCTCATCTTATTTTGCCGTTTTCAATTTTAGTCCCTCGTGACTTTTAATAGCGCTTCAAAACTTTTAATAGCGCTTTTTTGACCTTTTATAAGCGCTATTAAAAGTTTTGAAGCGCTATTAAAAGTCATGAGGGACTAAAATTGAAAACGGAAAAATAAGATGAGGACCAAAACGCCTATTTCGTTAATGTAGGGACTAAATTTAGAAGGAGCCGATTTTGTAGGGACTAAAAACATATTTTACCCTTTCAATAAATAGGCACTACATCTCCCACCACTAACCACATTTACAAATCCTCCTACTACCAACTAAAACTCAAAGACACCCTCCTACTCCCAACTTCATCAATGGCTCCAACTCCAACCCCAGTTTTTATCACGGTGTTTTACAATGGTTATGTCGAAAAATCAAATACTCAGGGTTTGTTGTTTAGATGTGATAACTACACCCTTGTCAAACTCAACTCTAAATTCAAACTACCTCAAGTTAAACAAGCCATTGAAAAAAAAATATCTCCTGACCATTCCAGAATGGTTTCTAGTATTACATATCGATACCCCACAATACTCACGGCTGGCGATGACTTTTATGCGGGCTTCGAAATTACATCCGATGAAGATGTTGAAATGATGATGGAGCATTACCAACAATGTAGAGGTCAAGGTATATGTGCACCAGAAATATACGCAGATTTGGTTTATGCGGCTTCAAACTATACCCAGGTAACTCACCCCCACTCTATTCCATCTTCATCACCACACAACATTCCTTTTTCTCAACAAACATTTGAACCATACATTGATCTCATTCAACCTGTTTATCCTCACTTCAATCCTTCATCATCCCAAACTGACATGCATTATAGTCATTCAACACCTCACCATCACTCTGCACCATCATCCTCACAAAACCCCATTGACCTTAATACAACTAACACTCCACATACTCAAACTAATACCCCACCGTTTAGTATGTTTGTTGGTGTCCATAATGAGGACGTTAGGGATTATAGCGATGATGAAGATGAAATTCTTCAGCGTGAAGACGCTCAGGAACCAATTCAAACTAACCCCAACATAGGTGTTGCATTCTGCGAGCCTGTCTCACACTTTCAAAACGTCACCGCTGATAACCCAGAACCTTATGATTTAGAGTTTGGCCATGCCATGGACCGGAACCAAGTTTTATCCAATGAAGACCCAAACGAACTCAAACTCAAAATGAAATTTCCCACAAAAGAAATAGCCATACAATTCATCCAAACATATCACCTAAACAATTCCGTTGCTTACCAAGTCAACAAATCTAGTAGTACAGTTTGGGAGGTTTCTTGTGTTCACGATACGTGTTTGTGGAGGTGTGTTGTGAGGCTCGGAGCAAAATCTGGGTTGTGGGGGATTACACAGTTGACTCACCCACACACATGTACAACATCCACTATTTCCCAAGATCCCCTCCAGCTGACCTCCTCCTTCATATGTTCTCGTATCCTTCCACTTGTAAGGGAGGACCCAACAATATCAGTGGCTGTGTTGATTGCACACATCAAGGAGCGGTTCACGTACACGAGTTCCTACAGGAAGGCTTGGATTGCTAAACAAAAAGCAATCGAAAAAGTCTACGGTAATTGGGAAGACTCTTACAATGAAGTAACCAGATGCCTAAATGGTTTCTATTACTATATACCAGACACAGTTATCGACTGGCAGTCCAAACCATTCTATGAGAATGGACAACAAGTTACCAACAAAGGTGTATTCCACTGCATCTTTTGGAGTTTTGGCCCGTGCATAAAAGGCTTTAAATTCTGCAAACCAGTGGTCTCTGTTGATGGAACATGGTTGTATGGTAGGTACAAAGGGGTTCTTCTTTTGGCAATCGCACAAGACGGAAGAAATGGCACCTTCCCAATTGCGTATGCAGTTGTCGAGGGTGAGACAACAGAGGCTTGGTATTTCTTCCTATCCCGTTTAAGAGAGTTTGTGACACCACAGGAGGGTCTTTGTTTGATATCGGATAGACACGAGTCTATCAAAAGTGCTGTTAGGCGTCTAAACACCAACTGGAAACACGTCTTTTGTATTCGCCACATAGCACAGAACTTCATGCGACACTTCAAAAACACTCCTGCAAGGAAAGATCTCATCAATATGGGTCAGTATCTTTGAAACTTTTTTAATTTTTTATTCTCTATTTTCCATTCCATAATTACCAACATCTTACTTTACTTGCTTCAGCATACTCAATGACGGAAAGATCTGCCATTCACTACAAAAATAAAATTGCTGACGAACTAGGTCCTGATGGGGTGGCTTGGGTTGAAGACATTAACCCAAAACAATTGTTGCTGTGGTGCGATGGAGGTTCCCGTTGGGGGCACATGACAACAAACCTTGTAGAGTGCATCAACAATGTCCTTAAGGGGGTGCGTAATCTCCCTATCCGTTCATTGATACATGCAACATATTTCAGGATGAACGAGATTTTTGTCAAACGGGGAACACAGGCACAGGCGATGATGACATCCGGAACAATGTTCTTTGAAAAATTGTTGAAAAACATTGCCGAAAACATTAAAGTCTCAAAAACGCATGGCATTGCAATTCACGATCGTGCCTACCAATTGTTCCGAGTTCAGGAACTTGCACGACCACAAAGTGGTAGACCTTCTACCACATTTGTGATCGATTTTAGAGCAAAAACCTGTGAGTGTGGAGAATTCCAGGCACTTCATTACCCTTGTTCACATGCAATCGCAGCATGCGCAAAATGCAATTTCGACCATATGAAGTTTGTGGATCCACCGTACACAATGCATAATGTTTTCAATACTTACATTGTGGAGTTCCCACCCTTGCCAACTGAGACCTCATGGCCTGATTTCAATACTATTGAACTACAACATGATCCAACTAAACGAAGAGATAAAAAGGGCCGTCCACAGTCTACCCGTATTCGTACAGAGATGGACCAAAGAGAAACGGGTACCCGCACCAAAAGATGCGGAATTTGTAGAAATGAGGGTCACAACAAAAATAACTGCCCTAACCGCAATGTCAACTAGTCACATTTACTACTACTGTTCTTTTCGTATTAGTCTTTTAAATCAATTCATGTCTTTTAATGTGACACTTAAATTTATATTTTTTTTAAATAATTAAATTTAGTATTTATACTTTACTAATTATTCTGATTATTTAAATTAATTATTGTAATTAAATTAAATTAATTTATATATTAATCAAATTAAATATAAGAAATTTAAAAAATAAAAAACCCAGGTCAGAACTCTCCCTGGTGGGGGGCGAGTTCTGAACTAGAAATAAAAAAAATTTGGAAAATTTTAGTTTAGAAAGTTGGGTGGTGGGGGGCGAGTTCTTCACTTAAAAAAAGTGGGTTACTTTGGTATATAATGTAGAAAGTGTAGTATTTAGGTAATTTTTTTTTTTTGGTATAGAATGGTTTTTTTGCCAAATGAAACCAACTATTCTCGTTTGAAAGGACACCAGTTACAATTTAACCAAAAAAAAACTATGTTACTTATTAATTAATGGGTTTATGCAAAGTTATTAAGATCAATAATTGTTTTCTTTGGAAAATTGGAGTTTCTTGGACTTAGTTTTACTAAGGCCCCACCATTATTAAGTCTTGTCTAATGGATTCTCATCTCTTGGTTTTTATAATACTGATCTTGGAGTCTTAACTTTAGTATTATACTAGTAGATACCCGTGCATACGCACGGGTACTGTCGTGTTTTTTTTTTATGAATGAACTTAGACAGTATTTAAATAGTCTGAACAATATCCCGTGAAAATAAATTTAAAGTAGATAAAAAAAGAATCTCAAATAAAAAATAGATAAATATTAAAATCTAAGAATGTAAAATTATCATTTAAAAACAATCTGTGCATTTATCCCGTGTTTTTTTATATACTAGTATTTTACCCGTGCATACGCACGGATGATACAATATTTGTTATAATTTACTATGAAATTATAAATACGCTAAAAGTTGCAAAATGTAATAAAAGAAAAAGGAAAAGCTCCATAAAAGGCGATATTTCAAATTTATTAAAACAGCAGTGTTGCAAAAAGTTTTAAAAAAAAAGTGGGTATCATCTTATAATATTAATAACAGAGTAAAAATGAGGAAAAAAGAAAATGAGATGGAATAATGGTGGTATCTTCTTATAATAATGGCACTCCCGTTGCGCGTCTATTGGCGCTCTCGTTGCTACTCCCGTTGACGCTTTTGTCGGTGCTGTAGTTGTTGCTCTCATTGCCGCTCCTGTGCAGCTTACGAAAAAAGTGGATGGAATTTAATTATTGATATTTTTAGGGAAAAATAATTTAGAAATTTTTTCTGGTAGTATCGATTTTTTTGACAATCGATAGTTGGTAAATTAATTGGGTTTAGTAGTTTTGAGTACATTAAAGTAAATAATAAATTCTACATAAATTAATATTAATTTTATTAAGCTGATTTAATTACTGATTTTTTAGAAAAAATAAACTAAAAAATAAATTATTTTTTTGAAAAAAAAAATTGACTCACGTCAGCGCGGCATGCTGCACGCAGCTTGTGCTGCTTTATGGCGCTCCCGTTAGTGCTTCAATTGGCGCTCCTATTGGCGCTTCCGTTGACGCTCCCATTGGCGCTGTCGTTGCTGCTCCCGTGTGGCTCACGAAAAAAATGTGGATGAGATTTAGTTATTGAGTTTTTTAGGAAAAATAATTTTGGAATTTTTGCTAGCGGTATCGCTTTTTGTGACAATTGGTAGTGGTTAAAGTAATTGAGTTTAGTAGTTTGAGTAGATTATGGTAAATAGTAAATTCAACATAATTTAATATTAATTTAATTATTTTTATGTAATTACTAATTTTTTACAAAAAATAAATTAAAAAAAATAGTAGAGGGTTGTTTGATTATGTTGATAGTAGTGAGAAGTGGAAAGTGTGAGAGAGATGAAAGAGAAAAGTAGATTTTAAAGTGAAATAAAAAATTAAAAGATGACGTGACCCAGTAATGATAAAAGTGAGTGAGAGAAAAAAGTGAGAGGAAATAAATTGAAATGACATTTTTATCCTTAGAATTGGGACAAAAGTGGGGGATAATTTAGTATTTTTGTTAGTGGGTTGGTTGTATATATTGATAGTAGATCAGTACAGTGTTTTTTATATATCAGTGTTTCTATCCCATGTTTTTTTTATATATCAATGTAGCTATCCCGTGTTTTTATATATATCATTGCAGTTATCCCCATATTTTTTATATATCAGTACGGTTATCCCGTGTTTTTTTATGTATCAGTGCAGTTATCTCATAGTTTCAATTGATTATTTAGTTGATTAGTAGATTATAGTAGATAGTAAAAGATAGATAGTAGATTATCAATAAGCAATATTTATCCCGTGCTTTTTTTTATATCAGTGACAATTATTTGTCCTTTTTTAGGTATTAGTGACAAATATTTGACACGTGTTTTTAATATTAATCAGTTTAAATAGTAATTAAGTCTGCTTGTTTTTTTAGATAGTAGGTTTATAGTAGTCTTCAAAAATTATAATTATCAATGACAAATATTAATCCCGTGTTTTTTTATATATCACTACAGTTGTCCCGTCTTTTTTTATATATCAGTGCAGTTATCTCGTAGTTTCAACTGATTATTTTAGTTGATTAGTAGATTATATATAGTAGATAGTAAAAGTTAGATAGTAGATTATGAATAAGCAATATTTGTTTTAAATATTAATTAGTAGTTTAAATAGTCATTAAGTCTTCTTATTTTTTAGATAGTAGGTTTGTAGTAGTAGTCTTCAAAAAATTTGGTTATCAATGACAAATATTAATCTCATTTTTTTTATATATCAGTGCAGTTATCCCGTGTTTTTTTATGTATCAGTGCAGTTATCTCATAGTTTCAATTGATTATTTTAGTTGATTAGTAGATTATAGTAGATAGTAAAAGAGAGATAATAGATTATCAATAAGAAATATTTGTTTGAAATATTAATCAGTAGTTTAAATAGTCATTAACTCTTCTTATTTTTTAGATAGTAGGTTTATAGTAGTCTTCAAAAATTTTAATTATCAAGGACAAATATTAATCCTGTGTTTTTTTGTATATCAGTGTAGTTATCCCGTGTTTTTTTATAGGACCATTGATGGCTACCCACGGAGTGTCCCAACGCTTTCAACGAATGACTAATCTCCGCTCGCTACTTGCGGCAAGGATTTCGCTGGCCAACACGCCTTTTTAAGGTGGGCGGGAATCGAACCCGGGAGCAAACCGGATCGACCCCCACTACGTAGCTCAGGATAGCCCGACCACTGGGCTAGACGTGTTGGTTTGTAGATTATAGTAGATAGCAAAAGATAGATGGTAGATTATCAATAATAAATATTTATTTCAAATGTTAATCGGTAGCTTAAATATTCATTAAGCCTTCTTATTTTTTAAATAGTATGTTTATCAATGACAAATATTAATCCCGTGTTTTTTATATAGTAGATTTATCTTCAAAATATATGGAACAAATATTTGTCACTAATTTTTTATAGTAGTTTTTTAATTTTATAATTTTTAATGACAAAAAATAACTGTCCTTCTATTAGATATATCAGTGTCAAATAGTAGATGTCTCTGTTGGTTATTAATGACAAATAATTGTCTCACATGTTTTGATAAAAAAATAGTTGTCTCGCATGTACCTTTCTCTTTTCTCTCTCTTTCTCTTTTCTCTCTCCACGTTTCTGACCATTTCTCTTTTCTCTCTGTTTTAATTTTTTCCTTTTTTCTCCAACACATTCTCTCTCTCTCTCTCTCTCTCTCTCTCTCTCTCTCTCAGTTTTCTCTCTGTTTTCATTTTTTTCTTTTTTTCTCCGATTCACACTCTCTCTCTCTCTCTCTCACTCACTTTTCTGTCTCCAAGTGTTTTTTTTTTCTGACACTCTTGACGCGCAGCATTTTGTATAGCTTTTTGTAGTTCTTTTATTTTATTTTTTTTCTTTTAAACTATTACCCCTAAATCTAATATCTAGTTAATATTTATATATACTAATAAACTAAATTTCAAATTTCATCTTTAGCCTCTCACTTTATTCAACGCCTAAATAGCTTAATTTAACGAAAAAGGATACAATGGTAATTGGACTAAAATGTAAAACTCTTTCTCACATATCCACACTCACATGTTGGTCCCACTTTCTTTCACATCCAACTACAAAAAACTATACAAATTAGTCCAACTATCTAGGTGAGTGTGGATATGTGAGAAAGAGTTTTACATCCAACTACAATTTAGGGATATGTGAGTGTGGATATGTGAGAAAGAGTTTTAAATTTTAGTCCAATTATCATTGTATTGTTTTTCATTAAATTAAGCTATCTTGGTGTAAAATAAAGTGAGAGGCTAAAGATGGAATTTGAAATGTAGTTTATTAGTATAAATAGATTTTATTAGTATAAATAGATATTAGATATATTAGATGAGGAAAAAATAGTAAGTATAAATTAGTATAAATATAGAGGCATGAGAGTATAAACAGTTTTCGCAGAGAAAAATTAAAATTTTAAGGTGATAACTTTTTCCAAAAATGTGATAGTTTTTTTTTGTTTTTTAGTGTGACTCATTTACATTTTTATAGGTAATTTTAGTAGAGTAGTGTTTTTTTGAACAAAAAAGGAAAGATTAGTAGAGTAGTGTTTGTATAAATTTAGACATTTAGTTAAAAAAAACTAAAGTGAAGTGATAAGAGAAAGAGAAAGAGAAGAATTGTTTATGGGAAAAGTAAAAGTAAAGTAAAAAGAAAAAAAGAAGAAAGAGAGTGTAAGAAGAAATGGAAGAAAGAGAGGGTATTGACATTTTTACTCTTAAATTAGATATGTGTCTTGTTAATAAGAGATCTAAATTGGTATTTTCATAGGAGGTTTGTTTATATAAATATATATTAGATATTAGATTAGATATATTAGATATTAGTTATTAGATAGATATTAGATAGATATTAGATTAGATAGATTAGATTAGATTAGATAAGTCTTAGGTCGAAAAGTCATTAGGATATACGTATGATGTACCTTTTTTTTTGACAAAACAGTATATTTTCTTAATTACCTTTTTACTTATCTTTCTTGATTTTTTTAGCTTACATAACAATGCAAAGTTTTTTTTTTGAAGCAAACAAACTCAAGTCATTTCATTCATTAATAAAGTGTTAGTACAATTAGGAATAGAAACATGAATATGGTGACTAGAAAAACATTGAGCCGCCCTAGTTAGACTATGAGCAACACAATTAGCTTGTCTCTGAATATAACTGAGGGTACAATTTTGAAAATATTGAAAGTAGTTCTGGCACATAGATATGATAACCGCAAATTCAGTTACTAATTTCGACCCGCCTTTGACTGCATCCACCATGTGTTTACAATCTAGCTCTATATCAACATGTTGGAAACCCGAATGAGTTAACCAACTTAGAGCTTCCAGCAAGCCTACCGCTTCAATCTCTTGAGGTTTCAAATAGCCATCAAACCAAGTAGATTTTGCTGAAATGAAAGAGCCAGCATGGTCCCTGATACATATATGTATACCGCAACGATGTTCTAGCCCAAACCAGGCGCCATCCACATTGCATTTGATGCGTCCAGCGGCTGGTTTCGACCACAGTTGTTGTCTTGCTGTTGTATGTATCGCTGGTGGGTGCTAAGAAACGTTCCTCCTATGATACAACCATTCCAATATCAGAGATCTAGCATCGTTGAGGGAAAAACTTATAGGCTTCTCCTTAGAGTTCCACACCAAGTCATTCCTTTGACGCCATAAACACCAAATAGCAGCAGCAAAATCAGATTTAGCATTATGAAATAAAGCTTCCAGCAGCGTAAAAATGAACTCAGTCGCACCTTCAGCAACTTCGTAATCAACACAAATTAATTCCCACAGATTTGCAGCTTCCCAAACTTCTTGTGCCTTTGGACAGCCAAAAACCAAATGCCACTCATTCTCTGGTGCACCGTCACACATCGGACATGAGTCTGGGCAGTGAACACCCTTACGCTGCAGTCGACACTGAGTGGGTAAGCATCCCCACGTAATACGCCATAGAAGAATTTTACTCTCGTTAGGAATTTTAAGAGACCAAATAGCTTTCCAATTGCCTTCAACCGGTAGGTGAGAGGTATCAACAAGATTTCTCATGGCATGGTAATATGCGAACTTCATAGAATAGGTACCTTGTCTGCTTAAGTTCCAAATCAATTGATCATCATCTAGAGCAGTGCGTCTAGGCATGCTAAGAATATCATGAGCTTCTCTATCATTGAAAGTAGCTTGAATAACGCTTGAGTTCCATTCATTATTTGAGTTGTCCAGTAAGTCCAAAACATACTGCTGGTGTGTGAGAAGATGTGTAAGTATACAAAGTCACAAACAAGTTACAGGGATTAGATTAACTTTATGTATGTTTAGAAAGCATATAAATTAGTACTACTATTCTACTCACAAATTTTGGGGTTTTTAAGTTAAGTGAAAATAGAATGCAAATATGTAAAAGAATATGAAGGAAATCAGTTGAGAAAGATGGTAGAGATGTTTTCACTAAATAATGTTCTTTTGAGAGTTTCTATGCTTTTAGTGATGCAGAAGCACCAAGGTGCAGAAGCACCAAAGGTGCAGAAGTACCAAGGTGTAGTTGCATTGAGTGCAGTTGCATGAGTGTGTGCTTTTCAGCTACTTTCTTCAGAGTTTTGTTACAAGCTTCCCATGTCTGGGCTTGCTAAATAAGTTCACTCCTGCCTTTGAAGTACCCACTGTTTCACCCTAAGGACTATGTTATCCTATGTCTAGGACTTAACATGGTTTCAATAAAGTTTTCTTTATTACACAAGTTAACAAAGCCTTCATTAAAACACCCACCCTTATTAGTCTTGATTTCTAATTATAAACCATGTCTGTGAATATAACTCTACTTATTCTAAGTGAGCAACCTTAAAATAAGATGGATGTAGTATAACACAAGACCCAAAATGCTTGCAACACTAAAAAGCACAATAACTTACTCCAAAGTTCATTATAAAGTTAGAACATCTCAACCAAAAAAA
The DNA here is from genome assembly GCA_039519185.1 of Astragalus membranaceus. Taxonomy (NCBI): domain Eukaryota; kingdom Viridiplantae; phylum Streptophyta; class Magnoliopsida; order Fabales; family Fabaceae; genus Astragalus; species Astragalus membranaceus. The sequence goes on from CM076851.1 coordinate 52,778,755, forward strand.
GGTTTAGCTCATAATAAGCATTGCAAGGAAAAGATAGATGAAATGAAACATATTAATATAGATGAAAGTACAAGAGATATCAATAAGGTAGAGATTACACAGATTGAAGCACTCTTGCATATAAATGCCCTGCAGTGCAAAAGCACTGACTTCCTGGTGCAGTTGCACCTAACTAAGTTGATGAAGAAGTGAAGGAAGAAGTTGTCGATTCCTTCCTCACCTTCTGTAGGTAAAGTGAACAAACACATCAAACATACCAATATATATACAAAATGTTTTATTCATCACAGAATTCCTAGAATGTTGTTATTTTACTAATACCACTATATTTAACATACTTTATACTTGGGTTTCAAGCAATTTGTTACGTTTAGATGTATAAATAACTCTATATAAATTAGAGTTATCACACCCCCAAACTTGGTGTGTGAAAAAGATGTGCAAGTATACACAGTCACAAACAAGTAATATAATGATAAGAAAGGTCAAACCCACAGGGATTGGTTAAACTCTTGTATGTTTAGAAAGCATATAAATTAGTGCTACTATACTACTCACAAATTTGGGGTTTTTTTATGTTAACTGAAAACAGAATGCAAATATGTAAAAGAATACGAAGGAAATCAGTTGAGAATGATGGTAGAGATGTTTTCACTAAATAATGTTCTTTTGAGAGTTTCTATGTTTTTAGTGGTGCAGAAGCACCAAGGTGAAGATGCACCAAGGTGCAGAAGCATTGAGTGCAGCTGCATGAGTATGTGCTTTTAAGCCACTTTCTTCAGAGTTTTGTTACAAGCTTCCCATGTCTGGGCTTGCTAAATAAGTTCACTCTTGCCTTTGAAGTACCCACTGTTTCACCCTAAGGACTATGTTATCCTATGTCTAGGACTTAACATGGTTTCAATAAAGTTTTCTTTATTACACAAGTTAACAAAGCCTTCATTAAAACACCCACCCTTATTAGTCTTGATTTCTAATTATAAACCATGTCTGTGAATATAACTCTACTTATTCTAAGTGATCAACCTTAAAATAAGATGGATGTAGTATAACACAAGACCCAAAATGCTTGCAACACTAAAAAGCACAATAACTTACTCAAAAGTTCATTATAAAGTTAGAACATCTCAACCAAAAAAAGGTTTAGCTCATAATAAGCATTGCAAGGAAAAGATAGATGAAATGAAACATATTAATATAGATGAAAGTACAAGAGATATCAATAAGGTAAAGATTACACTGATTGAAGCACTCTTGCATATAAATGCCCTGCAGTGCAAAAGCACTGACTTCCTGGTGCAGTTGCACCTAACTAAGTTGATGAAGAAGTGAAGGAAGAAGTTGTCGATTCCTTCCTCACCTTCTGTAGGTAAAGTGAACAAACACATCAAACATACCAATATATATACAAAATGCTTTATTCATCACAGAATTCCTAAAATGTTATTATTTTACTAATACCACTATATTTAACATAGTTTACATTTGGGTTTCAAGCAATTTGTTACGTTTAGATGTATAAATAACTCTATATATAAATTCGAGTTATCACACCCCCAAACTTGGTGTGTGAAAAAGATGTGCAAGTATACACAGTCACAAACAAGTAATATAATGATAATAAAGGTCGAACCCACAGGGATTGGTTAAACTCTTGTATGTTTAGAAAGCATATAAATTAGTGCTACTATACAACTCACAAATTTGGGGTTTTTTATGTTAAGTGAAAACAGAATGCAAATATGTAAAAGAATACGAAGGAAATCAGTTGAGAATGATGGTAGAGATGTTTTCACTAAATAATGTTCTTTTGAGAGTTTCTATGTTTTTAGTGGTGCAGAAGCACCAAGGTGCAGATGCACCAAGGTGCAGAAGTATTGAGTGCAGCTGCATGAGTATGTGCTTTTCAGCTACTTTCTTCAGAGTTTTGTTACAAGCTTCCCATGTCTGGGCTTGCTAAATAAGTTCACTCCTGCCTTTGAAGTACCCACTGTTTCACTCTAAGGACTATGTTATCCTATGTCTAGGACTTAACATGGTTTCAATAAAGTTTTCTTTATTACACAAGTTAACAAAGCCTTCATTAAGACACCCACCCTTATTAGTCTTGATTTCTAATTATAAACCATGCCTGTGAATATAACTCTACTTATTCTAAGTGATCAACCTTAAAATAAGATGGATGTAGTATAACACAAGACCCAAAATGCTTGCAACACTAAAAAGCACAATAACTTACTCAAAAGTTCATTATAAAGTTAGAACATCTCAACCAAAAAAAGGTTTAGCTCATAATAAGCATTGCAAGGAAAAGATAGATGAAATGAAACATATTACTATAGATGAAAGTACAAGAGATATCAATAAGGTAAAGATTACACTAATTGAAGCACTCTTGCATATAAATGCCCTGCAGTGCAAAAGCACTGACTTCCTGGTGCAGTTGCACCTAACTAAGTTGATGAAGAAGTGAAGGAAGAAGTTGTCAATTCCTTTCTCACCTTCTGTAGGTAAAGTGAACAAACACATCAAACATACCAATATATATACAAAATGCTTTATTCATCACAGAGTTCCTAGAATGTTGTTATTTTACTAATACCACTATATTTAACATAGTTTACATTTGGGTTTCAAGCAATTTGTTACGTTTAGATGTATAAATAACTCTATATAAATTAGAGTTATCACACCCTCAAACTTGGTGTGTGAAAAAGATGTGCAAGTATACACAGTCACAAACAAGTAATATAATGATAAGAAAGGTCAAACCCACAGGGATTGGTTAAACTCTTGTATGTTTAGAAAGCATATAAATTAGTGCTACTATACTACTCACAAATTTGGGGTTTTTTTATGTTAACTGAAAACAGAATGCAAATATGTAAAAGAATACGAAGGAAATCAGTTGAGAATGATGGTAGAGATGTTTTCACTAAATAATGTTCTTTTGAGAGTTTCTATGTTTTTAGTGGTGCAGAAGCACCAAGGTGAAGATGCACCAAGGTGCAGAAGCATTGAGTGCAGCTGCATGAGTATGTGCTTTTAAGCCACTTTCTTCAGAGTTTTGTTACAAGCTTCCCATGTCTGGGCTTGCTAAATAAGTTCACTCTTGCCTTTGAAGTACCCACTGTTTCACCCTAAGGACTATGTTATCCTATGTCTAGGACTTAACATGGTTTCAATAAAGTTTTCTTTATTACACAAGTTAACAAAGCCTTCATTAAAACACCCACCCTTATTAGTCTTGATTTCTAATTATAAACCATGTCTGTGAATATAACTCTACTTATTCTAAGTGATCAACCTTAAAATAAGATGGATGTAGTATAACACAAGACCCAAAATGCTTGCAACACTAAAAAGCACAATAACTTACTCAAAAGTTCATTATAAAGTTAGAACATCTCAACCAAAAAAAGGTTTAGCTCATAATAAGCATTGCAAGGAAAAGATAGATGAAATGAAACATATTAATATAGATGAAAGTACAAGAGATATCAATAAGGTAAAGATTACACTGATTGAAGCACTCTTGCATATAAATGCCCTGCAGTGCAAAAGCACTGACTTCCTGGTGCAGTTGCACCTAACTAAGTTGATGAAGAAGTGAAGGAAGAAGTTGTCGATTCCTTCCTCACCTTCTGTAGGTAAAGTGAACAAACACATCAAACATACCAATATATATACAAAATGCTTTATTCATCACAGAATTCCTAAAATGTTATTATTTTACTAATACCACTATATTTAACATAGTTTACATTTGGGTTTCAAGCAATTTGTTACGTTTAGATGTATAAATAACTCTATATATAAATTCGAGTTATCACACCCCCAAACTTGGTGTGTGAAAAAGATGTGCAAGTATACACAGTCACAAACAAGTAATATAATGATAAGAAAGGTCGAACCCACAGGGATTGGTTAAACTCTTGTATGTTTAGAAAGCATATAAATTAGTGCTACTATACAACTCACAAATTTGGGGTTTTTTATGTTAAGTGAAAACAGAATGCAAATATGTAAAAGAATACGAAGGAAATCAGTTGAGAATGATGGTAGAGATGTTTTCACTAAATAATGTTCTTTTGAGAGTTTCTATGTTTTTAGTGGTGCAGAAGCACCAAGGTGCAGATGCACCAAGGTGCAGAAGCATTGAGTGCAGCTGCATGAGTATGTGCTTTTCAGCTACTTTCTTCAGAGTTTTGTTACAAGCTTCCCATGTCTGGGCTTGCTAAATAAGTTCACTCCTGCCTTTGAAGTACCCACTGTTTCACTCTAAGGACTATGTTATCCTATGTCTAGGACTTAACATGGTTTCAATAAAGTTTTCTTTATTACACAAGTTAACAAAGCCTTCATTAAGACACCCACCCTTATTAGTCTTGATTTCTAATTATAAACCATGCCTGTGAATATAACTCTACTTATTCTAAGTGATCAACCTTAAAATAAGATGGATGTAGTATAACACAAGACCCAAAATGCTTGCAACACTAAAAAGCACAATAACTTACTCAAAAGTTCATTATAAAGTTAGAACATCTCAACCAAAAAAAGGTTTAGCTCATAATAAGCATTGCAAGGAAAAGATAGATGAAATGAAACATATTACTATAGATGAAAGTACAAGAGATATCAATAAGGTAAAGATTACACTAATTGAAGCACTCTTGCATATAAATGCCCTGCAGTGCAAAAGCACTGACTTCCTGGTGCAGTTGCACCTAACTAAGTTGATGAAGAAGTGAAGGAAGAAGTTGTCAATTCCTTCCTCACCTTCTGTAGGTAAAGTGAACAAACACATCAAACATACCAATATATATACAAAATGCTTTATTCATCACAGAGTTCCTAGAATGTTGTTATTTTACTAATACCACTATATTTAACATAGTTTACATTTGGGTTTCAAGCAATTTGTTACGTTTAGATGTATAAATAACTCTATATAAATTAGAGTTATCACACCCTCAAACTTGGTGTGTGAAAAAGATGTGCAAGTATACACAGTCACAAACAAGTAATATAATGATAAGAAAGGTCAAACCCACAGGGATTGGTTAAACTCTTGTATGTTTAGAAAGCATATAAATTAGTGCTACTATACAACTCACAAATTTGGGGTTTTTTATGTTAAGTGAAAACAGAATGCAAATATGTAAAAGAATACGAAGGAAATCAGTTGAGAATGATGGTAGAGATGTTTTCACTAAATAATGTTCTTTTGAGAGTTTCTATGCTTTTAGTGGTGTAGAAGCACCAAGGTGCACATGCACCAAGGTGCAGAAGCATTGAGTGCAGCTGCATGAGTATGTGCTTTTCAGCTACTTTCTTCAGAGTTTTGTTACAAGCTTCCCATGTTTGGGCTTGCTAAATAAGTTCACTCCTGCCTTTGAAGTACCCACTGTTTCACCTTAAGGACTATGTTATCCTATGTCTAGGTCTTAACATGGTTTTAACAAAGTTTTCTTTATTACACTAGTTAACAAAGCCTTCATTAAAACACTTACCCTTATTAGTCTTGATATCTAATTATAAACCATGTCTGTGAATAAAACTCTACTTATTCTAAGTGATCAACCTTAAAATAAGATGGATGTAGTATAACACAAGACCCAAAATGCATAAAACACTAAAAAGCATAATAACTTACTCAAAAGCTCATTATAAAGTTAGAACATCTCAACCAAAAAGGTTTAGCTCATAATATGCATTGCAAGGAAAAGATAGATGAAATAAAACATATTAATATAGATGAAAATACAAGAGATACCAATAGGGTTGAGATTACACTGATTGAAGTACTCTTGCATAAATTTGCCCAGCAGTGCAGAAGCACTGACTTCCTGGTGTAGTTGCACCTAACTGAGTTGATGAAGAAGTGAAGGAAGAAGTCGTCAGTTCCTTCCTTACCTTCTTGCCAAGTAACTACTACTAAAACTATAAAATAAAATACAAGAAGGGAAACTACTAAATTATATGTGAATTGCTTATGAGTGAGATCTTCTTCAAGTGAGAAGTGGAAGCCTTTATATAGCCTTGGAGGTTTCCTTCAAGTGAGGGTTTGCTTGGGGATTAAGATAACCAAAGGAGGCTTAACCATGGTTACATTTCAGAGCTTTGATTGAGAAGATTGAGTCCAAAGGGGAGGTCCAATTGTGGAAAGCCATGTGTTATAGATGCATAGCCTTTCATGATGATTTTCCATTGTGGGTGCCTCCTTTTGCATGTTGGCATGTGCCTCCATGTGACTTATGACTAAGCATGATGTCATAGAAAAGTTTATGCATTGGTATGAATTGAAGTGATTACAATGTGGGGTTAAATCTGCCTTCAGCGCAGGATGGTGCAGATGCACCTAAGTGCAGTTGCACCTAAGTGCAGTTGCACTGCTGTAAGTGTAGTTTAGTGCAGATGCATTGCTGTTTCCCTGGTGTATTTGCACCTAACTGCAAGTGCACTGAACAAACATCTCAAACAAACCAATATATATATATATATATATATATATATATATATATATATATATATATATATATATATATATAATGCTTAAATCATTACATAATCCTCTTTGAAACATAGAATGTTGTTATCTTACTCATACTACTATATTTAACAGATATTATACTTGGTTTCAAGCAATTAGTTATGTTTAGATGCATAAATAACTCTATATAAAATAGAGTTATCACACCCCCAAACTTAAACCATTGCTTGTCCTTAAGTAATGACAAAAAGAAAACACAAGTAGGATTTTCAATTTAAAGAATAACAGATCAGCTCATATCTTTTCAAAGAATGATTTTGCATTTGATGAACTTCATTTTTCAGAACATTTTGTCTTTGTGCCTTTGAATCCCAAACATCCAATGTTTATTAAAACTCATTTATGCGAGTGTGTGCCCCACTGAGATCCAAATTAGTTCAAAAACTAAGTAAAAAGTTTCTCTTTCACTTTTGGAAAATTTTAGATCACGTTTGGTTAAAACAAAAGGTGTTTCAAAATATAGACTAGACTAACAAAATTTTCAAGACTTGGGGGGCTTTAAGTACAACTAAGAACTTTGATTGAGTATTTCAAAACTGTTGAGTTAATGCACTATTCGTATTTTTGGTGGTTCTTTTCTTTGGTGCAGATGCACCTTGGTGCAGTTGCACTGAATATTTTTGTGAAGTGGAGAAGCACTAAACTTTTTGTAACGGTGCAGATGCATTTGAGTGCAACTGCACTTGATACTACTTTTCAAGACTTGTAGCATATATTGCCCTCCTCACTGACCTCCTTATGCATACTTTTTTCTTTTGGTTTGATTTTCTTTTCTTTTTTTTTCTTTTCTTTAAAACCAAATGCACTATTAGAACAGGTTCAGTTAATCACTTGGGCAAATATAGCTAGTTAATAACATTTTGAACTCTTTTGTAGTGATTTTGGTAACCTATTGTATTGACTACTTTAAGTTTCTCATACTCAGCCTTAGTATTCATGGAAATTCCCCCAAACTTAATTCTTTTTGCTCTTCTATATTTTTAGTAAAAATTTGTTTTTGACCTTGGTTTTCTAAAAATCCTCTTGCATCAGGTAGTTTTTCAAATAGCAAGGTTCTTTTTAAAACTCAGTTTTGATGTGTCAAGCAAAGGCTTCACAAGACTACTAACAGAGTTTGATTTTGAAGAGTTTTCGCAATTGGATTGATTCTTGTTTAGGGAATGATTTTTATGCTTGAAAAAGCTTTTGATTGAAAGTGGACCTAGACTACACACATTATGACACGATACATAGTTAGGCAAAGAATGAACCCAAGTTGAACATTTTGGCAAAAATGCATGAACGGGCAAGAAAATGAACCTAAGTTGCACATATTATTGAAGATGCTAGGCAATGGGATGAACCTAACTAGGCATTTATGACACGATATGTGAATAGGCAAAGGCATTTCAAAGCACAAGTGATATCAAACTTCTAATGAATCACTTGCAAAACCCTAAGGATTTCACATCAACAATAGACATAAGCACCCATGTGGTATCTTTTTGATGTCATCAATGTCTAATACATTTCTTCAATCAACCACATGGAAGGAATAAATTAAAAGGGACATTTGCCTCATGCAAGATCATAGGCAAGTCTTAAGACTAAATTGACAAGTTGAGTCCCTTTAGGTAATCTTTGACACTTGGGATATGCACAAGTGCATAGGTGTCAAATCCTCTTACCAAATCGTCAACACAAAACCAACAATTGTTTCAAAACAATTACTTATTTGCAAGACCAAGAGCATTTCAAAATGATTTATAAGTTGTTTTTGGTAATCAAAGCAATTGGTAAGGAAAGGGAACCTAAATTTGCATTTTTGTTCACTAGGAATCACAAAAGAAGTTGAATCCTCTTAGGCAATCCTCAACACTTAAAGTGTGCATCAAAGCACAAGTGAGAGTCCTCTTGCCAATCATCAACATAGGGCATGATTTGCAAGCAAATTCATGAGAACAACAAGTTTTAAGCAAACAAACATCATAATCAAGGTTCAATTCCAAGTAATTGCAAGATTAGACAACCAACTCATCAAAAATCTCATGAACCCTAATTTATTTGAAACATGCGAAACTAACATAAACCCTAAATATCATTTTATTCATGGAAACACAAGATAATGCAAGAGAACAACATAGATTAAACTTTTGGCAAGGATTCACATGATCAAGCAAAGAAATGCATAACAATCACACAAACCTTAATTTTCCTCTAATATGCGAAATGAAATAAGCTTCAAATCATCACTTTATTCATGAAAACAACAAGGAATGAGTGAAATAACAACAACACACAATTTATTCTAAAGGAGAGAAGCATTCCAAGCACCCAAACCTCCCAAAGTGTTTGTCAAGATACTTGAAATACATCTCTCACTCAACAACAACAACTATGCTAACATTATGACATTAAAATGCAATGGGATGCCAAAATGAAGTGATGATTTACATCTTTGATGCTAAAATTTGAAGATGATGCTAGGTTTTAAAGTATACCTCAACTCCAAGCTAGAATAAGGAAGGAAATGAGACGAATGAATGAATGACCCTTTTAATCTACTCTTCAATCTTCAACTTTGAACTTGATCCTTGAATTTGAAGGTGAATCTTTGAGAAGAATGCAAGAAGGATGGAAGATTTAGTGTAGGAAAGGTGTTTTAATGGATGATTGAGTGAGGAAATTGAAAAGATGAGGTGAGGGAGGGGAGGAGGTATTCGCAAGGAGAGGAGGAAAATGAACTTGTCTTTGTATTTTGGGAGAGTAGGCTTATATATGGTCTTGGGTGAAATTAGGGTTAGGGGTAAAATAGGAATGGGATGTTCTATTTTAAGTAAGTTTGCAATTTCTTATGAAGGAGTGAGTATGAGGGGATGGTGTCATTTACAAAAAAGGGTATGAATCTACATGAGAGTGTGTGGGAATTACGGATGTGTATGAAATGGGTAGGATTAAGGATAGTACAAGAATATTCTTAAGGAATAATTGTACAATAGAAGAGTGTGGAAGAAATTGTGGAGAGGGAGAGAGAGAGAGGGAATTCGAAATAAGCACACAAAAATGGGGAGGGAAAATTGCTTCTCCTTTTTGGTCTTTTGTCTTATTGAGGACACTTTGTACTTTCTATTTGAATTTTGAATTTTTGGGCATGCAAATGATAGTGCACCTATTGAAAATGTGTCACATATTTTTGGGCACCATAACAATATCCCTCTAATTATTCATGACAATAAAAGTTGTCATTTAATAATCAGGGAATATTTAGTGGTCCTTTTTTAGCTTTCTTGTGCAATAAAAATGGGAAAAATGCCTTTTAATTATTTTGAACTAGGATTTTCTTCCAAAAAATTATACGAAAATTATCCTTGATAGAATAAATTGTATTTTTCATCCTTGACTTGGTTTAGTTCAAAAATAATTAACTTGCTCTCATTTGAATGCCCACAGATATTGAAACATGCACTATTTTATTCCCTAAAATTCTCAAAAATTAATAAAAATGTTTTTTTTCTTTTTTGGGTGCCAAAAATTAATAACGATCAATAAATGGCCTTTTTGAAGATTAAAATGTATGCCAAATGGCAAGGGCAAAAGGAAAGCTCATGCAGTTACGACTGGCGCGTGCGCGTAATTCAAATAAAAATGCGAGATAGGGGACAAATACACATAAATGAAAAAGTCCATTAACCTACACAAATTATGAATTACCCTTATTGTTTCCATTTTTGTTTGAAAAAAAAGGTTTTGACTTGGGCGGACAAAATTAGGGTATGACAGCTGCCCCTCTTTATTTGGATTTTACCAAGAAATATGAATTGGCCGAGACATATTTCGAAGGTAAAATAGGAATAAAGAATTCAGAAATTATACCAATTTTGTCTACTTGGAGAAACCCGAATTTTCTTTTTCTGTTTCTTCTTTTTTCTCTTTTCTCCTTTTTCTTTTCTCTTTTTTTTTTTCTTTTTTCTCTCTTTTTTTCTTTTGAATCAACACTTGGAGTGTTGATGAGGAAACAATAAACGAAATGGTTAACAACATGCACGCTAACTGCGAAAGGCAAGGAAAGCGCTAAATGAAGAAAGCGATAAAGAAAGCGGTAAAATGCCAGGCTGCCAAAAACCTGTAAACGAACCCTTGCGAATCCGAGTTTGCACGTGGCTTTGAGGAGCACGCATCCTGAGAATCTCTGGTCATTCGAGCGACCGGGGGGATCGTTATCAGCTCCGGGACTGATATACTGATCAATGCACGGCGTCCACTGTATCTTAGGCTGATACAACTATTCCGTTGAACCTCACATGGGGCTGCGGTCCATTGCGTTCCTCGTACACGATGTGAGACCATGAACAGAAGGGAGCATTGAACTCTGATAAGAACGATTTGAACTCCAAACTGCAATGCACGCTTGAGCGCCGAACTGAAAAGCATGAGTCATAGAAAAGTTTATGCATTGGTATGAATTGAGGTGCTTACAATGTGGGGTTAAATCTGCCTTCAGCGCAGGATGGTGCAGATGCACCTAAGTGCAGTTGCACTCCTGTAAGTGTAGTTTAGTGCAAATGCATTGCTGTTTCCCTGGTGTATTTGCACCTAACTGCAAGTGCACTGAACAAACATCTCAAACAAACCAATATATATATATATATATATAATGCTTAAATCATTACATAATCCTCTTTGAAACATAGAATGTTGTTATCTTACTCATACTACTATATTTAACAGATATTATAGTTGGTTTCAAGCAATTAGTTATGTTTAGATGCATAAATAACTCTATATAAAATAGAGTTATCACACCCCCAAACTTAAACCATTGATTGTCCTTAAGTAATGACAAAAAGAAAACACAAGTAGGATTTTCAATTTAAAGAAGAACAAATCAGCTCATATCTTTTCAAAGAATGATTTTGCATTTGATGAACTTCATTTTTCAGAACATTTTGTCTTTGTGCCTTTGAATCCCAAACATCCAATGTTTATTAAAACTCATTTATGCGAGTGTGTGCCCCACTGAGATCCAAATTAGTTCAAAAACTAAGTAAAAAGTTTCTCTTTCACTTTTGGAAACTTTTAGATCACGTTTGGTTAAAACAAATGGTGTTTCAAAATATAGACTAGACTAACAAAATTTTCAAGACTTGGGGGGTTTTAAGTACAACTAAGGACTTTGATTGAGTATTTCAAAACCGTTGAGTCAATGCACTATTCTTATTTTTTGTGGTTCTTTTCTTTGGTGCAGATGCACCTTGGTGCAGTTGCACTGAATATTTTTGTGAAGTGCGGAAGCACTGAACTTTTTGTAACGGTGCAGATGCATTTGAGTGCACCTGCACTTGGTACTACTTTTCAATACTTGTAGCATATATTGCCCTCCTCACTGACCTCCTTATGCATACTTTTTTCTTTTGGTTTGATTTTCTTTTCTTTTTTTTCTCTTTTCTTTTGCATTTTGATGCTTTTCTTTTCTTTCAAACCAAATGCACTATTAGAACAGGTTTAGTTAATGACTTGGGCAAATATAGCTAGTTTATAACATTTTGAACTCTTTTGTAGTGATTTTGGTAACCTATTGTATTGACTACTCTAAGTTTCTCATACTCAGTCTTAGTATTCATGGAAATTCGCCCAAACTTAATTCTTTATGCTCTTCTATATTTTTAGTAAAAATAGTAAGGTTCTTTTTAAAACTCAGTTTTGATGTGTCAAAGTAATATTAAAATTTGGTCATTTGGGGAAAACAAGGCTTCTTTTCTTTTTCTTTCTTCCATCATTAAAAATCAGTTTAAAGAATGCATTTGGCTAAGTTTTGTGAAAAAGAATTTAAGCTGATCATGCTTCAAAAACTCACAAATCCTACTTTGAACATAGAAACAATTTGATGCATCTCAAACTAAAACTAATGTGTTTGTAACAGAGTTTTGTGAATTTTCAAAAAGGAGCTTTGTTGATTGCATCATAAATTTTGAAATTAACACACATATAGGTATACAAAACATAACAAAAAAAACAGACATACATACTTACTAAAACATATAAGCACATGCATAGAGTATTTTAAAGTGCTTCTCCCCCCAACTTAAAGATGACCAGCGTCCCCAATGCTCTAAGTTGAGATTCAAAAGTAATTGCGCATCAAAATGGGGAGAGGGGTTTAATACATGTGGGATAGCAACAAAACATATAAGTATATTTAATAACAACATTAAAGCTTTACTCTTTCTTTGCTCCACTTTTGATCCTTGAGCTTGATCTCACAGGAATGTGTTTGGCCTGCTTCTACTTCTTCTTGGGCTCCTCAGCTTTTGGTGCATCTGCACTAGATGCAGTTGCACCAACAACCTCTGTTGTTGGTTCTGGTTCATCAGGGTTTTTTTTTGCTGTAGGTGTATCAGGTGCTCCTGCACTAGCTTGTACTGCAACAGTTGTTTCTGCAGCATCTGATTCACCTTTCTTTGGGTTGTTTGATGCAGGAGCACTGAGTATAGAGTGGTGCAGGTGTATGCAGTGCAGCTGCACTAAAACCTGTGTTCCTACAAAACACTTGAAAACATCAATTTGAACAAAATAACTAATAACTTACTACAAAATCATGGGTTGCCTCCCATAAGCGCTTGATTTAAGAGTCTTTCAGCCTGACTATCTCTTTGATTTTGAGATTTTGGAAATGAGTGGTGCCTTTGTCCCTCACCACATGTGCTCCATTATACTGCTTCACCCTTTTGTCATTGATTTTGAATGTGAAACCAGTGGCTTCATCAAACAATTCCACTTCCCCATTAGGATACAATTTCACCAAAGTTTGTGGAGTTGGATTTTTGTGAGATGGGCATTGGGTTGGGAGAGTTGGCAGTTTGTTGAGTGCTTCTTTAGGGTCTGGTTCAGGCTCAATCTCTTTAACACTCCCTTCTTCTTCTGATTCATTCACACTCTCCTTTTCTATCACGTCTTCACCTAGCAGTGCAGGAGCATCAGATGCAAGAGAATTGGTGAGATGATCCTTTTGTGCTGGTTCTTCTCTTGGCAGAATGTCTTTTTCCAAGATTTCTTCTTCAGGTGGTGCAGCTGCATCTGGTGCAAGTGCACTGGTGAGATGATCATACTGCTTATGGAATTGCTTCTGCACTAAATGGTCAAGAGAAATGATTGCTGAACATTCTTCACTCTCCTCTGCAGGATATTTCAGAGCATTCATCACATTGAATTTCACCTCTTGATCATTCACTCTCATGGTTAGTTCACCTTTTTGTACATCAATGAGTGTCTTTCCAGTTGCTAAGAATGGTCTTCCAAGGATAATTGGTACTTCTTTATCTGCATCAAAATCAAGAATAACAAAATCTGCAGGAAACACTAATTTGTCAATTTTAACCAAAATATCTTCAATAATCCCTTATGGGTAGGCTATTGATCTGTCTACAAGTTGAAGTGTTACAGTAGTAGGCCTAGCATTTCCAACTCCTAGTTGTTTAAAGATGGATTTAGGCATCAAGTTGATGATTGCACCTAAATCACACAATGCACGACCTGTATAGAATTTGCCAATTGAAAATGGAATTGTAAAACTACCAGGATCCTTCAATTTTCTTGGTATTTTTTTTTGCAAAATTAAACTACATTCTTTGGACATAACAACTATTTCAAAATCCCCTAATCTTTTTCTTTTTGAAAGCACATCTTTCATAAATTTTGCATAATTAGGCATTTGTTGAAGTGCTTCAACTAAGGGAACATTGATGTGTAATTGTTTTAACATTTCAAGAATCTTACTGAATTGCTTCTCCTCATGTGCCTTTTTTAATCTTTGAGGATAAGGAGGAGGAGGGTATTCAGGAACTAACCTTGGCATTTGAACTTCTTTAGATGCAGGTGCATCAAGTGCTTCTGCATCTTGCAAACTTTTTTCTTTTCTGTTTTTATTTTATTCATTTTTTACCTTACCTTCACCTTCAGTCTCATAAGGTTCTGCAAGATCCTTTCCATTTCTAAGAGAAATGGCCTTCACCTATTCCTTTCCTGGCTTGTGGGATGTGGTAGCTTCTGTGTTTGAGGGTAGTGTACCTGTTGGTTTTTGATACAGAGCTGTTGCTAATTGTCCCACTTGATTCTCCAAATTTTTGATGGAGGCATTAAGAGTTGGAATTTGAACTTTTGTATCACTCATAAATGCTTCTGTCCTATCCATAAATGCATCTGTTTTATCCATAAATGATTTCAATAAGGCTTCCATGGAGTTGTCCATTTCTGGTGCAGATGGTCTTTGGACGTGTTGAGAAAGGAATCCTGGTGGAGTAGATGGTGCAGCTGCATTAGGTGCAGCAACATTATTACTCCCCCACCAGAAATCTGAGTGACTGTTCCAATCTGGATAATAGGTATTTGGGTAAGGGTTGTTATTTTGGTTGTACCCTGCATAGTTAACAGAAATAGGGTTGCTGGGACATTCTTCATACAAGTGACCTCCTCCACAATACACACAACTTGTATCACCTGGGGGGTTTGTTCTATGGCTGCTGCAGTGTTTTCTGTTGGTGCAGCTGCACCAGGTGCAGATGCACTGGTTGAAGTGAAGTTTTTAAACAAATTTGTTAGTGAGGCTAACTGAGCAGATAGGGCTGATACATCACTAATTTCATGTACCCCTGATGGTTTCTTTTGGGCACTCACCCTCTCAGTAGGCCAACTAGAGCTATTTGTTGCAATTCTATCAATCAATTCACATGCTTCATTATAAGACAAGTTTAATAACACACCCCCAGACGATGCATCAAGTTTTATTCTGGTTTGGGGTTCTAAACCATTATAAAAAGTTTCCATTTGAATAATGACACGCAGACCATGATGTGGACATTTTCTTAAATGCTCTTTCCATCTTTCCCATGCTTCAAACAATGATTCAAAATCTTTTTGTATAAAAGATGTAATACAATTTCTCATTCTGGCATTTTTGATGGGTGGAAAATATTTTGCTAAAAACTTTTCAGCCATTTCATTCCATGAATGAATAGAATTAGGCTCTAATGAATTCAACCAAGATTTATCCTTATCTTTCAAAGAATATGGAAATAGCTTAAGTTTAAATGCATCTTCACTAACAACAGGAATGATAAATTTACTACATATTTCTAAAAACTGTTTTAAATGCTCATGGGGATCCTCATGGAGAGATCCACCAAATTGACCAATTGTTTGTAGCATTTGGAACATCATGGGTTTAAATTCAAAATGCACAACATCAATATGAGGCCTTGCTATACTTGTTTGCATATTTTGATGATTAAACATCGCATAATCCCCCACGGGTCTATTTCTATCATTTAACATACCTATTGCTCCCATGTTGATGAATTGTTGTGGTGAAGTCATGCTAGAACCTCTGCCTATGGGTCTTTGTTGTCTTTGCAAGCTTCTAAATCTCCCCTCTATCTCAGGATCTAATGCAAATTCTGGTGTTCTGACCCTGCGCATATGCTAGTGCATCTTCACCTAGTGCATCTGCACCTAATGCTTCTGCACAGAAAACAAAATTAGTGCTTTCAACAGAAAAGCACAGAAAACAAAATTAGTGCTAAACAACCAAAATTAATGGCAATCCCTGGCAACGGCGCCAAAAACTTGGTGTGTGAAAAAGATGTGCAAGTATACACAGTCACAAACAAGTAATATAATGATAAGAAAGGTCGAACCCACAGGGATTGGTTAAACTCTTGTATGTTTAGAAAGCATATAAATTAGTGCTACTATACTACTCACAAATTTGGGGTTTTTTATGTTAAGTGAAAACAGAATGCAAAGATGTAAAAGAATACGAAGGAAATCAGTTGAGAATGACGGTAGAGTTGTTTTCACTAAATAATGTTCTTTTGAGAGTTTCTATGCTTTTAGTGGCGCAGAAGCATTGAGTGCAGCTGCATGAGTATGTACTTTTCAGCTACTTTCTTCAGAGTTTTGTTACATCCCATGTCTGGGCTTGCTAAATAAGTTCACTCCTGCCTTTGAAGTACCCACTGTTTCACCCTAAGGACTTTGTTATCCTATGTCTAGGACTTAACATGGTTTTAACAAAGTTTTCTTTATTACACTAGTTAACAAAGCCTTCATTAAAACACTTACCCTTATTAGTCTTGATTTCTAATTATAAACCATGTCTGTGAATATAACTCTACTTATTCTAAGTGATCAACCTTAAAATAAGATGGATGTAGTATAACACAAGACCCAAAATGCATACAACACTAAAAAGCATAATAACTTACTGAGTTGATGAAGAAGTGAAGGAAGAAGTCGTCAGTTGCTTCCTTACCTTCTTGCGAACTAACTTCTACTAAAACTATAAAATAAAATACAAGAAGGGAAACTACTAAATTATATGTGAATTGCTTATGAGTGAGATCTTCTTCAAGTGAGAAGTGGAAGCCTTTATATAGCCTTGGAGGTTTCCTTCAAGTGAGGGTTTGCTTGGGGATTAAGATAACCAAAGGAGGCTTAACCATGGTTACTTTTCAGAGCTTTGATTGAGAAGATTGAGTCCAAAGCGGAGGTCCAATTGTGGAAAGCCATGTGTTATAGATGCATAGCCTTTCATGATGATTTTCCCTTGTGGGTGCCTCCTTTTGCATGTTGGCATGTGCCTCCATGTGACTTTTGACTAAGCATGATGTCATAGAAAAGTTTATGCATTGGTATAAATTGAGTTGCTTCCAATGTGGGGTTAAATCTGCCTTCAGCGCAGGATGGTGCAGATGCACTTAAGTGCAGTTGCACCTAAGTGAAGTTACACTGCTATAAGTGTAGTTTAGTGCAGATGCATTGCTGTTTCCCTGGTGTATTTGCACCTAACTGCAAGTGCACTGAACAAACATCTCAAACATACCAATATATATATAAAATGCTTAAATCATTACATAATCCTCTTTGAAACATAGGATGTTGTTATCTTACTCATACTACTATATTTAACAGATATTATACTTGGTTTCAAGCAATTAGTTATGTTTAGATGCATAAATAACTCTATATAAAATAGAGTTATCAACTGCAGGTTCGAACCAATGGAGGAGAAGAATTAACATACACATTACTTGAATTGCGGAGCCATGGATCTTCCCAAATTCTGATTTTTGAGCCATCACCAACTCTCCATCTCATTCCCCCTTTGACAATTAACCGTGAAGTGCAGATGCTACGCCAAACGAAACTTGGGTTATGGCTGACAGGAGCCCCCAAAAAATCCCCTCTTGGAAAGTATTTAGCTTTGAAGACACGTGAAATAATAGCATCTGGGTGTTGCACCCCGAAAAATCCCCGTTGGGGTTTCTCAATGTACAACGTGGAAAAATTTTGGAGCCGCCACCAATATTTTAATTTTGAGACCAAAACATTGAAAAAAGGTCTTTGGACAAGGCGGATGGTCTTT
Organism: Astragalus membranaceus; assembly: GCA_039519185.1. Lineage (NCBI taxonomy): Eukaryota > Viridiplantae > Streptophyta > Magnoliopsida > Fabales > Fabaceae > Astragalus > Astragalus membranaceus. The sequence continues at coordinate 52,796,709 of CM076851.1, forward strand.
GAAAACTAGAGATATAGGTTCGGGGGTCGATTACGTGCGAGGAAGGTATTAGCACCGCGCACGTCCTTTCTACCGAAAGGGAACCTCTAATTAAATGTGTGGTTTTAACGTTTGATCTGAAAAATAAATAGGCTGCCCCTCTTTATTTGGATTTTGACAAGAAATATGAATTGCGCAGGACATATTTCGAGGCAAAATAGAAATAAAGAATTCAGAAATTATACCGATTTTGTCTGCTTAGGGAAACCCGAATTTTCCTCTTTTTCTTTTTCTATATATATTTTTTGAATAGATCGGCTTGAGAACACACGGGGAACGATTAACACTTGGTGCATTAACTGAGAGAGAAAATGATGGACCACTCGGGATCTGAAGGAGCACTAAGGCTCTGAAGGACCACTCAGGGTCTGAAGGAGCACTAAGGCTCTGAAGGACCACTCAGGGTCTGGAAGGCTGCCTAGGCCTTAATTGAAGGACCATCGTGGTCTGAAGGAGCGCTACTAGCTATGGTACTAGTAAAACGGTCTGAGGGGGCCTTTCGAGCGGCCAATCAACATCAGGTCCGGAACTGATTTGATCAATGGATTTACGCTATGCCTTAGGCTGACACAACTAATCCGAAGGACTTGACGAAGTCTGATGGATCCATTGCGTGCTCGTACACAATGTTGTGATCTGTGGAAGGAGTTCACTAACTCGGTGGGAGTTCACTAACTCTGTGGGAGTTCACTAACTCTGTGTTTGAGGGAGTTTACTAACTCAGGGTTGATGGAGTTTACTAACTCGGGGTCTGGAAGGCTGCCTAAAACCTTTTAACGGACTCTTGTCGAGTCCGAGCTCTGGGGGGGGTGGCCTTTTCGAGCGACCGATCAACATCAGGTCCGGAACTGATTTGATCAATGGATTTACGCTATGCCTTAGGCTGACACAACTAATCCGAAGGACTTGACGAAGTCTGATGGATCCATTGCGTGCTCGTACACAATGTTGTGATCTGTGGAAGGAGTTCACTAACTCGGTGGGAGTTCACTAACTCTGTGGGAGTTCACTAACTCTGTGTTGAGGGAGTTTACTAACTCAGGGTTGATGGAGTTTACTAACTCGGGGTTGATGATTTTCTAAAAATGAGATTTTGGGATTCTCTGGTCCGAAGTAACTTTTCTCTTGGATGGTGCATGAAATGCGTGCACTTGGATGTTTGGGGTGCACATGAATGCAATGATTGACTTTGGTGGGATGCCTTTTCTGTTTGATTTTTTCTCTCCTTTCTTATTTGCCCCCCTCTCTTTTTTTTTTTTTTTTTTTCTATGGAATGCAGATATCTATGTAAATGGAGTATGAATGTATGTTATGCACAGTGTATGTGATGTGATGATTTCAATGGAATGATGGATGCTATGAGATGCTATTTTTGATTTTCTTCCTTTTTATTTTGGTTAAGGATCAACACTTCAAGTGCCTACAAGGTAAACATCCTAATCCCCAAGGATTAAGGTGAGCACCAAAGCCTTACAAGATAACAACCTAATCCCTAAGGATCCAGGCGAGCACTGAAGCCCTACAAGATAACAACCTAATCCTTAAGGATCCAGGCGAGCACTGAAGCCCTACAAGATAACAACCTAATCCCTAAGGATCCAGGCGAGCACTGAAGCCCTACAAGATAACAACCTAATCCCTAAGGATCCAGGCGAGCACTAAAGCCCTACAAGATAACAACCTAATCCCTAAGGATCCAGGCGAGCACTAAAGCCCTACAAGATAACAACCTAATCCCTAAGGATCCAGGCGAGCACTAAAGCCCTACAAGATAACAACCTAATCCCTAAGGATCCAGGCGAGCACTAAAGCCCTACAAGAAACAACCTAATCCCTAAGGGTTAAGGCGAGCCCTAAAGCCCTACAAGATAACAACCTAATCCCTAAGGATCCAGGCGAGCACTAAAGCCCTACAAGATAACAACCTAATCCCTAAGGATCCAGGCGAGCACTAAAGCCCTACAAGATAACAACCTAATCCCTAAGGATCCAGGCGAGCACTAAAGCCCTACAAGATAACAACCTAATCCCTAAGGATCCAGGCGAGCACTAAAGCCCTACAAGATAACAACCTAATCCCTAAGGATCCAGGCGAGCACTAAAGCCCTACAAGATAACAACCTAATCCCTAAGGATCCAGGCGAGCACTAAAGCCCTACAAGCGGCCGACTTTAGGCGACCCCTTCATGTGCTGAGATAGCTGGTTAAAGAATTTTTCCTATTTGTCTTCTTGCTATGTGAGGATGCAAATGCAATACTTTGATGCCTGATATGAAATGGTTGATTGGGAAACATAGGCATCTTGGATGACATGCGATGAATGCATGAAATGTGAATGTGAATATGATGTGAAATGTTTGGATGCAAATGTTATGACACGGGATGACGTGTTTTTGCTTTTATGATGTAATGCTTTGATGCTTGATGGAATGAGATGGAAGATTTTTTTGCTTTTATGAAATGATGATGTTGGCACGATGCAAAATGGAACGCCTAAATGTATGAGGCGAAAAATAAGATATGAATGATGAAACATTTTTGTGATGATGAGATGCAAGACTTTGAATGCAAGGAATTGAGATGATTATTGACCATTTTGTTGAGAGAAGAAAATGGAATTTGATTCAAACTCCGGTGTTCTCAAGGTTTTTATTTACAAACAAGCTCACTTGTTTTCTCTTCCTTTCAATGACGACTGAATCTTAAATATCACGTGACTAACTTGTGTTCTCTCTCTTTGAAGCATTATCTAGTAAGCATGCATAGGGGTGCAAATGTGAATGAGTGAGTCCGTTAACTTGGGATTGGTTTAGGGCATGGACTTTTATGGCAAGTGAAGGAATGACAGACATGGTTGTTGCCGAAGCTCATGAGGGCTCAAGAGATACAAGATTGCCCCAATTCAGGTATTTGAATAGTTTGCCCCTGTCTAGTGGTGACAATAACTAGGGGCGTAGAAGGTGATGAATTGGGAATGCTTCGGCTTTTGAAAGGGAAGGTGGAGCAAAAGAGATTTAGTCTCGACCCATAGAGTTCGATGTTGCCCCAGTCATAACAAGGACAAAGCTGCCCCAATTAGAATGACAAGGCCTTGTTTAGGATAGTGAGTTGAGAGATTGCCCCGGTGAGGTTTTATAGGAATGAATGAGGTGAAGGAATGGGAACGCACTTGGCCCACTTTCGAATGACATTTCAAATGGTTTCTTTGAGTGAGGTTGTGAAAGGCGGCAGAGTTATGGTGACGGTTATGAACTGAGGGTAATATATGAATGGGGTGGGCAATGAACAAACCTCCCCAAAGTTGAGTGGTGTGAGAGGTGAAGGGGATGCCCCAACTTTTAGATCTGAGTGGTGTCCTCAGTGTAAATCTTTGGTTCTCTATGAATGCCTTGACTTTGGTAATTTGGTGATCACTAAACCTTGTTTTAATGCATCTTGAATGTGCTTTGGAGTGAAAGTCCCTCTTTTTATTTTGTCAGCTTTCTTTTTTCTGACTGTTTGCTTTTTTTTTTTTTTTTTTTTTTTTTTTTTTTTTTTGAGCAAACACATTGTAAACAGATAAGCTTATTCGTCCTAAGATTAAAATTTGAGTGAACAAAAGCAACCGGTCATTGGACTTTTCGGGATTGTGGTGTTTTGTGGAGGAAGGAGGGTTAGGCTTAATGAAGTGTTTGAGGCTAGTGGGAGGGTGAGTTTTGTTCGGCGTTTGATTGACGGTTAATGGTCTATGAGGAAGATGGTTATTGGGCTTGTTTGGGCTCTGTTAAGGCAAATTCATGTCTCAGGGTAGAATGACTAAGGGGTTTGATGTTGAAGCCAAAGGGAGTGTTTGCGGTTTATGGAAGGAGGGGTGTATGGGAATGATGAAGTGTTTGAAGGTTTATTTAGACAAGGATCTCTTGTACTTTGTGGTAACATGTACCAACTCACCATTTTGTTTTGGGGTTTTCATTTTTTTGAATCCCCCTTTTTTGAAACTTTTTTTTTTTTTTTTTTTTTTTTTTGACTCGGGTGAGCTGATAAAAGTGATGCACTGTTTTGTTTTTATTTGGGGAGATCTTTGTCTAGGGTGATTTTTGGATTTCGGTTTTTCTTGGCTCAAGGTGGGTAGGAAAGGGATTTTCTGGGATTTTGGGGTTTTTGAGGAGATGGCCAAACTTCATTTCAAATCCCGATTGCTTATTTCTATGAGACTTAACTTTAGAACAATAACTTATCTATCTTCATGTGTTTGCTCTTTTTTCTTTTTGTGCCCTAATTTTTGCCTGGACCGCTCTTTGCGAGTTTTCAATCCACCGGGCGCTCCTTTTTGCCTAGGCCGCCCTTTGCGGGTTTTCAACCTAGCGAGCTTGTTTTCTTGTTTATTATTATTATTTTTGAGAGACTTGCACTGAAGGAGTATGATATTAATCAAGGGGAATTAATGATCACAGACTTGCCCCAGCATGGAGGACTTGAACCAAAAGTCAAATACGCACTGATGGGGCGAATATGCACTTTATGGGTGGACGGGGCGGGACTAGACTTGGACGGGAAACTGTGGTAAGGGAGGAAAATCAACGGACTCAAACAAGAGAATGTACTCATAGCATGCACGCTCATTAGAAGAATGCTTCACAGAGAGTTAACATCAGTTAAAAATTTGTTTTTTTCTTTGATACACTATTTCAGTCTTTTGTCATAGAATGGGTGGGATGCAGTGCAAATGAGCTATTGATTTGAAAAACTGAGTGCCTTGGAACACCTTGAATTTGCAACCAAATAAGGATAATCTTTTCAAAAGGATGATTGTTTTGCAAGAACATTTCGCTTCTCATCACAACTCTTATTTTATGCAATGAATGAATGAACAAATTATGATGTGCATGTATGATGCAAATGATTTATTGGAGAAAAGGTTTTGGAAAAATGTGCTTGACGGGGTATGACCCGTTCCTACGTATCCCCACTGTAATGAGGAATCAAAGCTTACGTAGTTCTACTGTGTCTTTTTTGGAATAATGCTTATGTATGAATGCCTCGTCTTGGATGAACTTGACGAGGATTTTCTTTTGTATGTTTATAAATGAAATGCTTATGCTATGCAGATGACAATTGTTTTTGTTTTATCTTTATGTGATGAAAGGGAATGTGAGATGAATGCAAATGATGCAATGATGCTTCTTTTTTTTGTTTTTGCAGAAAGAGGATATTTACAGGTGGTGATTTGAAAATTTTCACCCTATATGCCACCTCATATAGGTATTTATTGAAAAGGGAAAGCATATCTTTTTTGATTTTCAAAAATTTTGAAGGAAAGATTGATTGAACTGAATGCAACGATGCAACACACAATTTGGAAAGCCCTTGTGACCTAAAAAGGGGGTAGAACCTATGATCTAAGGCACTTTAGGGATAATCTTCTCATGTAGCTCTATTCACACCCTCACAAAGGTCATCAGAGCCACAGTCTCTTTCACGAAATTCCTTGTAAATGCAGCAAACTGCTAGGTACAAGGTATCATGGAAGAGCACAACTCTGATTGAAACTTTCGCGAGTAGCCAAACGGACAGAGGTCCTGATGGGCTCCCACTACTCGAATCCACTCATCCTATGGTATCCTAACAGACCTGGGTTATGGTCTTTTCCTCTAATCATATAATCTCGGGGTACAAGTGGTGTGTGCGAAGGGCATTTCCTTAAAAACTACCCCACCTGCAAATGAAAATCCAGACAATCCAGACAATAGAAAGCAATAACATGTCGTCTACCCTAGGGTTTAATACCAATTAAATACAACTAATCTAGGGTGCCAACAACAATGCACTACTTACCTCAAGAAAGGGAGCGAAGAAGAGGGAACAGGATAGAATGGGGAAGAGATGCATGAACTTACCTTTGGAGAAAAGGAGCAAAGAAGAAGGGAACATGGGGGTCGGAAGAATGTATGGGCGTAAGCAAATGAAAGAATAGGAGTAGAAGAGGAGATAGGGAATAACAAAGAAGACAAATGCATACGCCTACAATCAATGATAAGAAAGAAAGGCAAACAAGGTATTAATCAAATCAACAGTACATTAAACCACACATTTTAATTAGTTAGGCTTGACCCTCGTCTTTTAAAAAGTGTCCCCAGCGGAGTCGCCAGCTGTTGCACCCCGAAAAATCCCGGTTGGGGTTTCTCAATGTACAACGTGGAAAAATTTGGAGCCGCCACCAATATTTTAATTTTAAGACCAAAACATTGAAAAAAGGTCTTTTGGACAAGGCGGATGGTCTTTTGAAACTAGAGATATAGGTTCGGGGGTCGATTACGTGCGAGGAAGGTGTTAGCACCGCGCACGTCCTTTCTACCGAAAGGGAACCTCTAATTAAATGTGTGGTTTTAACGTTTGATTTGAAAAAAACCTAGATTTGTCTATTTATTCCTTATTTGGAGATGAATGGGAAAACTTTAATGAAAATATTATTTTTGGTGAGAAAGGGGGGAAAAAAGGGGTTTTCAGAAAAAAAAGTGCTTGACGAGACATGGCCCGCTCCTACGTATCTCCCGGTGCGATGGAGAATTCAAAGCTACGTAGTTCTTGGTTAGAAAATGTTTGTGTGTTGGTGTTTTTTAATATAGGGGTCTTAGGATTGTGTGATCTGTGTTGAAGGACCACTGGGGGTCTGAAGGACCACTGGGGGTCTGAAGGAGCACTGGGGCTCTGAAGGACCACAGTTCACTTATCCTAAAACGATGGTTAACCCGGCCGTACGACCGACTTAATCCCCTACTTTGAAAATAATGTTTTTTGATTTTTGAAATGAAAGAGATGTGTTTGTATTTTTTAACTTAGAAATTGTTTACTTTTGCGCTTGACAGGGGCGTGGCCCTGCTCCTACGTATCTCCGGGTGGAGAATCAAAGGCGACGTAGTTCTAGGTTAGAAAATGTTTGTGTGTTGGTGTTTTTTAATATAGGGGTCTTAGGATTGTGTGATCTGTGTTGAAGGACCACTGGGGGTCTGAAGGACCACTGGGGGTCTGAAGGAGCACTGGGGCTCTGAAGGACCACAGTTCACTTATCCTAAAACGATGGTTAACCCGGCCGTACGACCGACTTAATCCCCTACTTTGAAAATAATGTTTTTTGATTTTTGAAATGAAAGAGATGTGTTTGTATTTTTTAACTTAGAAATTGTTTACTTTTGCGCTTGACAGGGGCGTGGCCCTGCTCCTACGTATCTCCGGGTGGAGAATCAAAGGCGACGTAGTTCTAGGCCTTTGGTTTTGAAAAGGTTTTTGTTTTGTTCTTTTTTGGTGAGTTTTCGCAATAGGACGAGCATTAATGAGTGATTAAACTAACAAAGGCTATGGGTAATCACTGCTAAATACTCAAAAAGAGTTGTTACCTCTAGTCAGACGAACAAAGGCTCTGATTGACTATTAGTAACGACTTGTTTTTATTATATTTTCGAAAAGGTTTTCGAAGTAGGACGAGCATTAGCGAATGATTAAACTAACAAAGGTTATGGGTAATCATCGCTAAGTACTCATGTAAATTTGAAGAGCGTTCATAGAGATCAAACTAACAAAGGTTATGGGTGACCTCCACTACTTGCTTATTTTTGTTTATTGAAAATGCTTTGAAAATTAATTGGTTTGGAAAAGAGTTTTTAGAAAATAAATAAATCATTTTCAATCGAAATCTATGTCCAAAACCAAATGCAAAATGAATGAATGAAGTTCAAACATATTCAACTAATCAAGCAATCATGAACATGTTGATCATCAACTAAGATTAAGCATGCCAATATAATCAAGAGATTTAATTGTTAAAGGTGCAAGACAAAGTTCTCAAAACAATTGTGTTTGTGTGTGAAGGAGAATTGCTACACAAGTTGGAAGCAACCTCAAGAGGGGCACATATGCCTCTATGCTACACATGTTGGTAGCCTTATAAGGGCACATGATTGTGTAAAAGGGTTTGTGCACAATTAAGTCAAGACATTCAAATGGCATCAATAACAAAGGAATACAATTGATCATAGGCATAGAGTATTCTAGGTTAGGTGAATGAACATGTGAGCAATGATGCATGATTTGGCAAGCATGTGAATGCATGAGCATACAAGAATGAATGCATGAATGAGTAGACAAGAGGATGCATGAGCATACAAGAATGCATGAGCATTTGAGTATGATTACGTTCATTATGCAAGGCATAAATACTTGAGAATGCATGAGAGTGTCGCATAAATAGGGATGGATGAAGATGCATGAGGGTGAAAATGTTTTGGTAAAAGGTTTAGGTAAGAAAGTGGTAAAATGTTTTTGAGTTTTTATCTTTTTTAGTGAGTTTTTTGAAATATGACGAGCATTAGCAAATGATTAAACTAGCAGAGGCTATGATGAATCACTACTAAATACTCAACAAAAGAGAGAGTTGTACCGCTAGTCAAACGAACAAAGGTTCTGATGGACTATTGATAACAACTCGTTTTTATTATCTTTTTGAAAGTAATTTTCGAAAAAGATTGATTTGCACAATGATCAAACTAACAAAGGTTATGATGGACCATCGTTTATTATTCTTATGAGAAAAAGACATTGTCGCCAATAACTAAACGAACAGAGGCTCTGATGAGCTATTAGCAACAATGGGTTGGAAAATGATTCTTTTTTTGTTTTATGAAAATAATTTGTTTTTGGGATGAAAAGAATTTTTATTTGTTGCGCTTGACGAGAACGTGGCTCGCTCCTACGTATCCCGAACGGGAATCAAAGCGACGTAGTTCTGATAAAGAATGTTTTTTTTTTTTTTTGAAAGGGTTTGAAAGGAAAGGTTGAATCATCTGAGACCATCTTCACCACTTAGAAAATGATGCACTAGGCACAAGTGGGAATCATGTGGTTCATCATCAACAAGGACACTACAGCTAAATTAAATCACATAGGGCAATCTTGGCATGGATCAGAATGATTGAATTTTAACAAATATAAAAACAGAAATACCTCTGATGAAGGCAGATATTACAGATCTGAAGAACAAAAATGAAGCGGAGAACTGGAAAATGAGATTTGCGAGAGTTGTCTTCCCAGATCTTGTGAAAATGTTTCTGGAGCAATTCTTCTCAGATCTTAAAAAATGTGTGTAGCAATTCTTCTCTCTGATCTTGGGAGCTGTGTCTGTTTTTCTGACCCTGTGAAGTTTTTCCCTGTCCTGTGAGATCTCCTCTCCGTGAGATGTGTGCCTCTGAAAATGTGATTTGAGGCTGCCTATTTATAGGCTTAGGAAAGCGTAAAAATTTTTTTTAAAACATTTATGGCAAGGATGAATCGATTGTTTGAGCCTTTGGAAATATGTAGGAATCGATTCTTTTCTTTTGGAAATGACAAGAATCGATTATATGGCCTATGGAAAATGGTAGGAATCGATTTTCAGGACATTTGGAGATCCTGAAAATCGATTCTGTGGTCTTTGGAAACATGTAGGAATCGATTCTTTATTTTTGGAAATGATGGGAATCGATTGTATGGCCTATGGAAAAAGGAGGAATCGATTTTCACCTCTTTAAAATGGCCTGAAAATCGATTTCAAGGCCTATGAAAGGAGAGGGAAATCGATTTTCAGGACATATATAATAGGTGAAAATCGATTCCATGTTTAGTTAAAGCAATGAGGAATCGATTCATGGCCTATGGAAGAGCTTAAAAATCGATTTTCAAGACCTATGCAACATACTATAAATCGATTCTTGGCTTAGAAATCAATTCTTATTTTCCAAAAAAATGCTTTTAGGTCCTTGCCATACATGCATAAAGTATTTTTCAAAGCTTGCCATGCATGCATAACGTATTTTCAAAACCCTAGTTTCTTAAAAAGTGCATTCTATCCCTAAGAATGATTCCAAAAACTTTGGAGCTGTTTCTAGGATTCAAAATGCAATGCATAATTTATTTTTTATTTTTTTGTGGAGAAAATTAGGGTTTTGACCTAAGCCGGACAAAATTGGGGTATGACACTGGGTCGGTAAGAATTTTCCATCCTTGATTCCCTAGCATTGCCAAATTGAAAATATGAAAATGGCAAAATCTCATACCTCCATACTCCTTCCGCATAGACAACGTGTCCCAATTCAGTCAGTTGATACATTTCCCTTGACCTCTGTTAGAACCCCCCCCCCCCCCCCCCCACCAAAAAGAATTGATCATATGCTCCATTTCTTCCCCTAAAGATGTGGGGATGAGAAATATGTTCATACAATAGGTAGGAATAGCCCGAGCCACCGACTTCACCAATACTTCTCGACTCGCTTTAGACAGCTGCTTTCCCGACCAACTCTGAATTTTGTTTCGAACCCTGTCCCCTAAATAATTGAAAATAACTTTCTTCTTCCTACCACCATGGAGGGAAGGCCTAGATACTTGCCACTTCCCAGGCATTCAGTACAGCCTAGGAGATTAGAAACCAAGGCTTGCATATCAATGAAGTGTTCTTACTGAAAAATTTCTGATTTTTGAAGATTGATTGCCTGGCCGGACGCATCCTCATAAACAGACAGGATGTCTTTCATGACTCTACTCTCTTTCTTCTTTGCATTGTTATAAATAAAGAAATAACAAAGCAAAGATTAGATAGAAGGTATTCCGCCTTTTGACACGAAGCACAACTCAATTGGTAAGACACTTTACTTACTTTCAAAAAGTCACAGATTCGAGTCATAAAGAGGGGAGTTTATAAAACACTTGATCCCCTTTTTAAAAGAAAAAAAAGATTAGATAGGGAATAGAACTTCTCTTAATAGCAAAACAATATACTATCCGGTCTAAAAAACATAAGTTTTCTGAATGTTAAATCCTACCTCTTCCCTTTCTCTCATGTCATAAATAGAACTTCTCTCAAACTTTTCCTACTCTTACCAAAAAAGTATATGCCTTCAAATCCAGTTATAATCCAAGTAAGCAAATCCCATAAACATATCTTACAAATTTCAAATATAAGATTAGTACAAGATAATAATTGATACCAACTCAATAAGAAAATAAACATACAATATTTACCTGGAAAACCTTCGGTAAATAAAGAAAAACCTACGAAGCAAAACTATAAGAATTTCTGTAACACCCCAACTACTTATAATCAAATAACCATGCTCCTATTTTCTATGACTAAATTATTTTATTCAATCACATTAATCAAAATAGGGATTTATGTTGTTCATATAATTGTATAGTCATAGTTATATGTAGAATGATTTAATTAGAACTTATAATGGATATTCATATATATAAATATATATATATATATTGTTCTGTACCGTATCTCGAAAGATATGGACGATCCGAGATAGTTGGTAGTAGTAGGCCTTGATTAACCGAGCTCCGTCGTGGAGTCCGATCCTAGATGGAGTTAATTAAGATCTTGGATGGAGTCCGATCTTGGATGGAGTTCCGATCTTGGATGGAGTTCCGATCTTGGATGGAGTTCCGATCTTAGATGGAGTTCCGATCCTAGGTGGGGGGGGGGGGGTACCTGCAAAGACACTTCGACACTCAAGTCAGGAGGTGAATTGATTAGAGGTAAGAATATAGGAGAGAGTGTGTACCTTTGGCATTGCATTGAATGCTTATTTATAGAGTAAATGTGTGTTGACCTAATGAATCAGAGCCATCCGATCTAGGGCCTAGATCTTAGCCGTTGATCAATGGATTTGCTTTTGATAACAGGCCTCACTATTGAGGATTGGGCCCAATCCGTAACAGTTGCCCCCCAAGTCGGGTCGCCTGTGAAGCGATCTTGACTTGTAAGCTTGTCCGAGCTCCGGAGCTGAGTTTACTTTCCTGAAGACTCCGTTGACCCTTTCTCAGAGTGATTGGGATTTTTTTCCCTAGTTGCGATCTTTCACGAAGTCGGGCTTGTGCTCACGTGAGTTTTTGCCCCCAGCTCCGATCTTCACGAAGCCGGGCTAGTGCTCACAAGACAGAGATAATCGTTGCGTGACTCAAGGTTCCTCTGAATATCAGGGATTCGGGAATGATGTGACCACTGAGTGACTCGCCCTTCAGGGTAATGGCAGCTTCGGCCATGTTAAAACGTGACCACTTGAGGGACTCGAGGTGTCAGTTTAATGTCGCCTTCATGGCAGTTTACCAGGACTCGGCCCAGATCGAACTCGTCCTTCAAGGTAATGGCTGTGGATATCTTATGTTGCAGGTTAGGTTTTGATGATGAAATAAATTAAGACAAAGTGACAAATGGAACTCCGAGACACATCCAACTCAAGAAGTAAGTCCGTGTCAAGGGTAGTCACTAGGAAGTTGAGTCATGTCTTAGGAATGATTGTAAACCTTTTTTGAGGATCGGCTCAAATCTCTCAACACACAACACTCACGTAATCAAGTAAACGTATGCATGCTAAATAGGTTAGGCACAAATGATGACAAGCACAAAATCGATTGTGGACTTGATTTGTAAAGCCAACAATCGATTATGGACTTGTTGTGTTGAAGCAAACAATCGATTGTCTTCTTGATTTATGAACTTAATTTTATAAAGCAAACAATCGATTGTGTACTTGACTCATTAAGCACAAAATCGATTTTGAACTTCTTTTTAGAAGCAAGCAATCAATTATATTTTTTTTTATTAAAGCACATAATCGATTTCTCTTTTATTTTATTAAAGCACACAATCGATTCCTCTCTTATTTGTTTAAAGCACACAATCGATTATTGTCTTGTTTTCTTAAAGCAAGCAATCGATTGTCACACTATGTTTTTATAAGGCAACAATCTATTGTTCACTTATGAAGTTGTTTTTATTCAAAGCACAAAATCGATTGTCATGCCAAGTGTTTTTAAGTAAATAATCGATTTCTCACTTACTGAGTCAGTGTTAGAAATTGTCCCAACGGTCGTATTTTTATGAAGTCTATAAATAGGGACTTAAGGCTTCACAAATTGTACAACCCAAATATTCACAAGCTGAAACGCAAAACCCTAGCACACCATCACTTCTGTTCTTCAAAGTTTTTCATCTTTTTGAGCTGATCTCTCTCAAGGGTTAGATTGGGTTGGGAATCTTCAAGTTGTTGTATCCACCTTCATAGAGGTATTTTTTTATTCGTTTGTAATCTATTTTAATCATTGTAATTGGTTTATACTAGAGAGTGGGGTATCTCTCTAGGGTTCTTGTTTATACTAGAGAGTGGGGTATCTCTCTAGCGTTTGTGGTTGTAACAAGGGTGGGGTATCTCTTGTTGGTTATAGATCTTGAGGGCTCTTGCAATAGGTGGGGTATCCTAGGCGAAGAGTGCCTGAGTCTGTAAGGGTTTTAAAGCACCCGGTTAAGCTTTGTTTTTGTTAGTGGAAAATCTCACAGGGTTGTGAGGACTGGACGTAGGTCACTGGGAGGTGACTGAAACGGTATAAAATCTACTGTGTTCTTTACTGTTTTTATTTCTTTTTTGTTCGTTCCATAAACCTACGCGAAAAATTGATCTAAGTCATTAAAAGGGGAAATGTTTTTAAAATCTCAATTCACCCCCCCTCTTGAGATTGAAGCCACTTGGTAACAATGGCAGCTTCGGCCATGTAATCTTTGCGACTTCGAAATCCCAAGATCTTCGTAGCCCTTGGGACAATTTACCAGAGCTCGGACTGGATTGAACTCGTCCCAATGGGTCGCCACTGCCTCAGACACTAGCGATGTCGAGCTCGGTGTCTTAGGTTCCGGTTTAGCGTGGAACTTTAAGGTGATCGTTCGACCGATCCCAAATCCTTCCCTTCAACCTCGGAACTCACTTTTACTAAGCCCTCAGTGTGAGGAAAATCGTAGCCGATCCATATATATTCGATGGTTGAATATTTACAAAGTCGGATTACATCATGCCCGTAGGCTCATTCCGGGGCCTAGGTGACAGGTGACCTTCTCGCGTTAACCCCTTCTTCATGATCGATGTACTTCTGAGACCTCCGGAGGAACTCCGCGAGAGTCTCAGGCTGATTTACTCCGACATCGGTTTGAAACAAACTCCCTTCACAAAGTCCCACCTCTACGAAGTAAAGTCGGAAAGAGTCGTCGAGGTTCCAGACTTGCGCAGATTTGCAGTTGAATCTCTCTATAGTCTCGGAGAGACTCATTCTCACATTGCCGAATTGATTGCAGCACCTCGGGGATTTCAGCTTCATCTTGGAGTGAGCAAAGTGAGCAGAAAAAACTTAGCCAAGTGGTCCCACGAAGAGATGGTGTTTGGCTTAAGGGCCCTGAACCAATCCAAAGCCGTTTGCTCCAAAGTGAGAGGGAAAATCTGGCACTTAATCTCATCCGGGACGTTCCAGTATTGCATCACCGTGTCAAAATAGTCGAGGTAACGATCCGGATCGCCGGTTACATCATGCATTTTCAAACCCTCAGGGGGTTTCTCGAGGTGCTTCGGCACTGGAAAGTAGTCGATCTTACTTATGAAAGGTCCTTTACGCTTTTCCGACCTCTCAAGGGGTGGAGACCGCCAGTAGCCATATTTGTCGGGGGATCCCTGCAAGCGAGGGTGCTGACTTTCCTGCCTCGGGGACCTTTCCCGACTTCTGGAACGTTGCCTCGGAGAAGAGGAAAACAGAGACGAGCTAGGCCGAGGGGAAGCCTCAAGATTGTAGGAATCATCAGGGGTTCGATTTGGGGGAGTCTCTGATCCTCGCCCTCCTCTACGACGAGGTGGAGTGCAATGATGGTATCTCCTCCAAGCCGGAGAACGGTGGCGCCTGCAGCCATGAGTCCTTTCACTTGAAGAGTTGCACCGAAAGGAACTCCGATTCGGGACGTTACAAGCACGAAACTCAGCAATCTCAGCTTCTAACTGGGTGTAGCATTGGGTTTCCTGCTAGTCGACCTCGGCTTGCCAATTTAGGAACTGGACGAGCTGTTGAACAGCATCGACCGGTACCTGGACCGTCTGTGGGGGAGGTGGAAGTCGGTTCCGGACTGAGCTCTCAGGAACCATAGCCGTAGCCAAGCTTCGAGCATGCGCCAGGCTAAGGGGTAAGGTGACTGCCACTCCTTCCGGAGTTACCTACTGCAGGACCGGTCCCTCAACGACACTCGGGATAGTCCTATGACGTAAGGTCGGAGCAATTGTCAATCAAGGAGATGGGAGAGGAACTAGAGTACAAGATGCTCTCACTGTGGTCGCCAATGTTTTGTACCGTATCTCGGAAGGTATGGACGATCTGGGATAGTTGGTAGTAGTAGGCCTTGATTAACCGAGCTCCGTTGTGGAGTCCGATCCTAGATGGAGTCTGATCTTGGATGGAGTTCCGATCTTCGATGGAGTTCTGATCTGAGATGGAATTCCGATTTTGGATGGAGTTCCGATCTTAGATGGAGTTCCGATCCTAAGTGGGGGGTACCTGCAAAGACACTCTGACGCTCAAGTCAGGAAGTGAATTGATTAGAGGTAAGAATATAGGAGAGTGTGTACCTTTGACATTGCATTGAATGCTTGTTTATAGAGTAAATGTGTGTTGACCTAATGAATCAGAGCTGTCCGATCTAGGGCCTAGATCTTAGCCATTGATCAATGGGTTTGCTTTTGATAATGGGCCTCACTATTGAGGATTGGGCCCAATTCGTAACACACACACACACATATATATATATATATATATATTAATTTATTTTATTTGGTTGGGTAAGTGGTGGAACCTTAAAAAATTTAGAAATAGAATTTAGGAATTTAGTGAGTAATCCAAGCCCAATTTTATCTAAGGAGTAACTTTGTCCTTAGTTGGAATGAAAGGAGTATTTTCAAGTTTCTATTTAACCTTCTATCCAATCAAAACACAGGCACCCCAACCTTTAGTATGTACCCATTAAAAGGAAAAGAAAAATAAAGAAGGGAGCAAAGAGAGAAAAGGCTGAACGAGAGAAAGAAGAGAAAGAGATAGATGGCCAGAAAGAGAGAGGAATGAGAGAAAGAAGATGGAGTTGAAGATGCAAGCAATCAAGGACCCATTCAAGTAGATTCAAGAGGTCGGGCTAAAAGTTAAGGTTGCTCTTGGAAGAAGAGAGCAAGAGGGTTAGAGTTCAACTTCTGGAAGGAAGATAGAAGATGGAGACCAACTTAGGGCTACTACCAAGAATGAAATCAAGATCAACCTTAGAAAAAGATACCTCTACTACATCATAGTTTTGAGGTAACATAAAATACCCTTCTAAAACCTCTCTATTAGAATGTGCTTAGGGTTTTAACATAGTTAGTTGATTGTTATGTTGAGTTTTATTGGGAAGTCAATTGAAATTTCCAACGAAGTGCAAAATAAGTGAAAATTAAATAAGTACATTTCACAAGGTGGATGGATGTATCTAGAGTTTTGGTAAGGTGTGGCAATAAATGTCCACTAAGTCATATTCATGCATGGAAGTCATGTTCTCTCCTATAAAAAGAGAGACTTGTGAAGGAGTAAATCATCCCCTTTTGGGTGATCATATGGAGAGTGAAACCCCCCCTTTTGGGTGATTATATGGAGAGGTGAGACATACCTATTTTTGAGTGATCATGTAGAGAGTTGAGGGATCTCGAACCATGTCTGGTGAGAGGAGAGTGTTGGTGATCATCTGTTGTGAGATGTGAGTGTTATAATTTCTTGTAAATCTTAGAGTGGGAGAGTATTGTAGAGTGATACACATATTGGATTGGGTTACTAATGTTGTAATCTTGTTTGAGATGATGAACGAATAGTATTCAAGTGTTTGTGGACGTAGGCAAGAGGTGTCGGACCACGTACATATTTGTGTGTTCTCTTTATATTCTCACAGTTCACCTATTCCCTTTGTGGTGTGTACTTATGTCCCATCAAAGATTCTTGGGTGTGTGGGTTAATCTGTTGGCGTGCGCAGTTATCCCCAACAGTGGTATCTGAGCTAATGGTTTGGGGTGACTAACGCAAAGTCGTATGTGCGACCAAGTGATCGGTTTAGACAAGTATTGAAGCTCAACGGGTTTGGTGGTGGATCCATGTAGGACCATTATATCGAATGTCTTCTTGACAACGTGGAGGTCAAGTGGCGTGTTCTGTTGGTTGTTACTAATGGTGGTACAAATACGAGTGAAGCATCACCATTCAATACTCGTAGAGGAATGTTGAGATCAGATCTGTGGCGAGAAACACACTCAAGTTTGTTGGTTTGCAGTGAGTTTGCAAGATTTACATATGGAGGAGCTTAGTCTTACGAAGAAAAAAAATTGGAAGAGCATCTGCTACTCAAGAGACGCAAGTCATGAGAAGGGCAAACAATAAAAAAAATGAAGATGGAGAAGAAGTTTGGAAATTTTAATTGAGGGAGGAGGTGTTGGGAAGTCAATAGAAATTTCCAAGAAAGTGCAAAATAAGTGAAAATTAAATAGGAAAATTTCACAAGGTGGATGGATGTATCTAGAGTCTTGGAAATGTGTGGCAATAAATGTCCACTAAGCCATATTCATATATGGAAGTCATGTTCTCTCCTATAAATAGAGAGACTTGTGAAAGAGTGAATCATCCCCTTTTGGTTGATCATATGGAGAGGTGAGACATCCCCATTTGGAGAGGTGAGGCATCCCCACCTTGGGTGATCATATGGAGAGTGAAACATCCCCTTTTGGGTGATCATATATGGAGAGGTGAGGTGTAACACCCCAAAGTAATTGTTTTAAATTACTTTGCTTGTTATGTGATTTTGTGTGCTTAAGGATGAATGATTAGATGATGTGGTATGATTAATGATTTTATATGAACTTGGATGATTAGTGATAATTGATTAATGGGGGGGGGGGGGTTGAGTGCATTGTGTGTTTGTTTGATTAATTAAAAGTAATTTTTAATTACTTTGATTGCTAAGTGTTTTTGAATTGTTGAGATTGTCTTATTCAAGGTGTTGTGTGAATTATTGTTGCAATCATTTTGATGCATTAGTTTAAAAAGGGGAATTATTGAGTTAGAGCAGTAAGCTAATTAGAATACTAAAACCCCATTTAAGTTGTCTTCACCCCTTATACCCAAAAGACCTTTTTGGCCTTCATTAAAACCATTCATATAACAGGAGCTGAGGGACAAAACACAACACACACACCATGCATGTTCATTCTTCAACTGATTTGAACAAGAAAAACATCATTCTCATTCTATTCTTCTCCTCTCAAAGTTTCGAAGACCCTCATACCCAAATCCTCAAAATCTGAGTTGTGTGAAAACCTCAACAATCATTTGATTATCACCTTGCATGCACCGTTTTCGACAACAATAGAGCATTGGGGGCTATAGTAGAGCTTGCATTTCACTCAAATGGGGTTTTGGAACTCACATTGCCTTTGATAGATAAGGGTTTGATTTGTGATGTTGCATGTGAGTAAATGGAGCTTTAGCTTTTTATACAGTTCCTGGCAGGTGCTTTTGTGGTTCTTCACTCCAGCCCTGAAGTATTCTGTGAGCCCCGTTGACTATCGACTTGCATGTGGACTTAACAAACTTGGGATTTTTGCAAGTCACATTGTTGTTCTAAGCACAAAGGAAGTGGGGTTAGGAGCTGAAGTTAGTGGTTCGAGTTCTAGGACCTTGATTGAGTAGATAGGGGCTGGCATTCTTGCTAGCAATTGTGATATCCTACTTTGAGGTGAGTTCTTTGTCATATTTTGTGTTTTATGAGATTTTGTCCTTAAGAACGAGTATGCTCCGAATATAAATGGATTGCATGTGCATTTGGTTGGTTGAAATTGTTGAAATGCTGAAATGATACTCATTGTGTTGGAACTGGTTGTCTTCTTTGGTTTGATGAAAAAACTATGTGTGTAACCAAATTGATGTGTATATCAAATATGATTGCATTGAATATTGAATGTTTAAGGTGTTATGTGTTGAGTTTGTATGATTGGATGAGTAGAGAAATCAAAGGAAGGAGTAGAAAGGGGAAGAATTTCGAAAATTTTATGAAAAACTGAGATTTTTGGTGTGCTGCTGAAGGGGCCCAGACAGGGTGTTCAGGAGGCCCGGACCGTGCGCCCCTTCTGTGTGAAAAAATGTTGTTAAAATAAGGAAGCACGGACAGGGTGCCCAAGAGGCCCGGACCGTGCGTCCCATCTATTACCCCACTTTAAATTACTTAAGTCCTTCTTCCTTTTTGTTTTACAATTTATATATTGAATCGAACGATATGTTTATCGAGTGAGAAAACCAATGAGTCTAAAGTAAATACATAAGACACCATGGGGATGACGATCCCGAGTTAATAGTATACTTGGAGGAAGGAAGTCATGAGCCCGAAGCCAAGGCCCAAGATTGTTTCCTCAGCAATAGCTATTGTTGGGTTGGGTTCTCCGTTGAAATCGAGTAGTGATTTCTTGGGTTATGCTAACAGAAAGTGAAAAATGAGTAAAGAAAACACCAAGAGTTTATACGGTGAGAGGTCTCGAAAGAAGTCACTAAAATTGTATCTCACTATTTATATTGTGGTGTTTTCAGATTGACAGAGTATTTCCAAGCAAATCGAGGAGAAGTAGCTACAGAAGTGGTTGCTTAAGTTTAAAGGGATTCTTAGGGATTGAATTTATATTTGCTTAGTCCTCCCTAGTTAGATGTAATGTATCTTTATATATACATTGAGATTCTTGTAATGGAAAGTATAGTACCATGTAAACTGTCTTTTGGATTTGGATTAAGATTAGTTTTTTGACTCATGTACATTGAATTCAGTTATTACTGGATAGTTTGCCAAAAGGTTTTTATGCCTTTTGGAAGTTTAAAAGGGATGGAATAATTCCGTCTAGTTAAGAAATTTAAATCCATAAGCGGTTACCACTCTGATTTTATTAAGATGGTTAACATTTTAGACTTTATGACGTCTAAAATTTAGGATATTACATGAGGCATCCCCATTCTTGGGGTGATCATGTAGAGAGTTGAAGGATCTCCAACCATGTCCTAGTGACAGGAGAGTGTTGGTGATCATTTGATGTGAGATGTGAGTGTTATCATTCCTTGTAAATCTTTGAGTGAGTGAGTATTGTAGGGTGATACACATATTGGGTTTGGTTGCTAATGTTGTAATATTGTTTGAAATGATGAATGACTAATATTGAGGTGTTACCGTGGACATAGGTGATCAGCGGTTGTACGCAAGTCAAAATAATTAGAAAGTATTAAAATTAATGTAGTATCAAGGTGAGTTAACCTTGGTCGTCTCACAATGATCTCAAATTTAAAGACTACCGAAATCAAGAACGAAGATAGCAACAAATTGGGGGTTTTTTGAGGAAAACAATTTCAGTTTATGAAAAAAATCAGTTTAGAGAGACAATCAATTCACCGGTTTCGGGTTGCGCTTCTCGGATTTATCATAGGTTCTAAAAAATAACGTTCTAAGGATTTCCAATTCCAGATTGATATAAACTAGCTAGAACAAGCGTTAATTAGGTTATACAAATTCACACAATTTCGGGCAAGCAGCGAAACAGTGGGCTCAACCAAAAACCTAAATCCCTAAATGGGTTCTATGATAAAAGCCCGTTAATAAACTAAAATTCGGCCCAAAACTCATTTTACACAGTACTTCTTTGGTAATTCGAAGTTTCAGCCTTCAAGAATTCAGAATTGGGTTTCGTGGTCAACAGACGAATTGTAGCTATGTTCCTTAGCTTTCCAACGCATGCTCTCACGCCTCAATCGGATAACCACAGCCATAGTTATTGTCTACAGAGTGGACAGGGGTCAATATGCACTAAAAACAAGAATTAATCAAGAAATTACTTGTTATGGATTGGGCTTTTATTGGTAATTCACTAAGGCCCATTGCCAAAAGGCAGACCCATCAACCAATGGTGGAGATCAAAGACCTAGATCCAATGGTTCACCTTGGATCCCGAAACCTATAAATAAGCATTCAATGCAAGCATTTAAGGTACCCACTCTCTTTCCAATATTCTTTCTTGCAACAGACCAACTTTTTGACTTGAGCGTCAGAGTGTCATTGCAAGTACTACCCCACCTCGGGTAAGAGCGGAGCTTGGACTGACCAAGATCATATATACCAACTATCTCGGATCGGACTTGGTATCTTAGATCGGATACCGACTTAGAGATACGGTACAGAACATTTCATATCTACTGACTATCTCAGATCGTACTTGGTATCTTAGTTTAGATACCGACTTAGAGATACAGTACAGAACATTGGCGACCACAGTGGGAGGATCTCGTACTCTATTTCCTCTCCCATATACTTGGTCAACCATGGCTCTAGTTTTACGTCATAGGAACATCTCGAGTGCGATCGTAAGACCTGATCAGCAACAACAGACTCCTGAAGGCGTGGCGGTCACTCTGCCCCCAAGCTCGGCTTGCGCTCGTAATTCGGCTACAACCATTATCCCCGGGAGTTCGGCCCGAAATTTACTTCCATCTCTTCCTCAGACTGTCCAAGTACCGATCGATGCTGTCCAATAACTCGTCCAACTACTAACTCGTCAGCCCGAGGCTGATCAGCAGAGGAGCCAACAGTACACCCGAATGGAAGCGGAGATAGCTGAACTCCGAGCTCGCAACATTCCTGACCGATCTTCTCCTCAGAACCATCTTTCATGTAAACAGACTTCAAGTCGTCGGCGTCACCAATCTCCGGCTTGGAGGAGACACCACCACCGCTCTCCACCTCATCGCGGAGGAGGGCGTGGACCCAGGACTCCCCCAAGTCGGACCCCTGATGATACTTACTATCCCGAGGGTTCCCCTCAGCGTAGCTCATCTCTGGCATCCTCCTCTCCGAGGCAACGTCCTATAAGTCGGGAAAGATCCCCGAGACATGAACGTCGCCGTCCCCACTCAAGGAGGTCCCCACCTCGGGAAAGATCGACAAAGCGGAAGGGACCTTTTACTAGTAAGATCGACTACTTCCCGGTGCCGAAGCATCTTGAGAAACCCCCAGAAGGTTTGAAGATGCATGACGGGACTGGCGATCCAGATCGCCACCTCGATTACTTCGACACTATAATGCAATATCGGAACGTTCCGGAGGAAATGAAGTGCAGGATCTTTCCTCTCACACTTGAGAAGGTAGCCTCGGACTGGTTCAGATCTCTCAAACCAAACACTATCTCTTCCTGGGATCAGCTCGCTAAGCTCTTCTCTGCTCAGTTTGCCAATTCCAAAAGCAAGCCCAAGCACCAGAAAGTCTTCGTGAGGGAAGCTTATTCCAAACTAGCATCGGAGTGAATGAACCTAAGAGTCATGCAGAGTTCCTCCGGAGATCTCAGAATTCATAGATCACGAAGAAGGGATCACTGCAGGTCGGGCTCAAGCTAAGCCCGAACGATCGAAACCCCAAAAAGACAGGGATCCCAGACCCCGAAATCGTCATCAAGTCTACTCCGACCTTAATGAGACCAGAGCTAAAATCTTGAACGATTGCTTGAACACAATATTCAAGGAAGTTAAGTTCCCCGATCCACTCCAACGCAGGTCGGGGCGGTGATCTAACAAATACTATCGGTATCACCGAAGTAATGGTCATGATACCAATCACTGCAATGCTTTGAAAGATGACATCGAAGATCTAATCAAGAAAGGGAAGCTGGGCGAATACGTGATAAAGCCACCTCAGCAAGAAGGAAAGATTAAAGAGGAAAAAGACGACCCTAAGAAGAAGGGTAAGGCTAAACAAGAGAAAGAGGAAAGCTCTGAAGACGAGCTTGATTACGTAAATCAAAAGGTCGGCCGGTAATGATGGTCATTTCAGGAGGTTACCCCGATGAAGCGTCGGGTAAAACTATGAAGAGGAAGTGGAAGGAGATTATGACTGCTGCTTCCACCTCGACTCCTGCCTCATACACGGTCCGACCTCCTTTAGCATTTGGCGATCTTGACTTGCTAGATGGCAAGCCCAACAAGAACGTACCTCTTCTGATCAGGGCTGTGATGTCCAACGCTGAAGTAAGAAGAATCCTAGTTGAACAAGGAAGCTGGGCAGATTTCATCTTTGCCAATCTCGTGAGCAAGCTGCAAATTTCAAAAGAAGACCTCACCCTTACAGGGGATCTGACCTCTCTGGCTTTAATGGGTCGCGAACCAAGCCGCTTGGCAATTTAGAAATGATGGTCACTTATGGTGAAGAACCATCGGTAAGGACCATTAAGACCAAATTCCTGGTTTTATCCTGTCCCTCAGTCTACAACTGCATAGTTGGTAGACCGACCCTGGGAAGGCTCGGGGCAGTAACTTCCACTTTCCGCCTCAAGATGAAATTCTACTCCTTATGTAACAAAGTTATTACCCTCGATGCCGACTTAGAGTCCGCCCGAAGGTGCTTTTACCTGCACATAAAGGCAGATACGGAAGCTATGAAGGTGGGGGATACCCCCGAAGAAGAAGAAGATCGGAAAGATACTTCAAAGAGAAGGCCAAGCAAGGCGGCTGATGTCAATGTCACTGACCTTGATGCAAGATACGACCCAGATAACTCAAAAGAAGAAAGCGATGACGACCTGGCTCGGGAGTTGAAGAAGAAAATTAGGCGACCTCAACTTGAGGGCGAGTGTTTGGAAATTCTGATTGGTTCCGATCCAGCCAGAGCTGTCAAGATCGATTCCGATCTTTCTGAAGGTGCAAAGGCCAAACTCGCAATCTGCCTAAAGACTCATGCCGACTTTTTTGCATGGTCGGCAGAAGACATGCCGGGGATTCCCCCAGAAGTCGCTTGTCACCAGTTAGCAGTCAACCCCGAGGCCAAGTGGGTCGCCCAGCGCAAGAGGGCTCAAAGTAAAGAGAAAGCGGCCGCCGCAGCTAAGACCGTTGATGACTTGGTTAATGCTAATTTTGTAACGGAAGTCAAGTATACAACTTGGCTCTCCAACCCTGTACTTGTCAAGAGATCTAATGGAAAATGGCGGATGTGCATTGATTGCACTGATCTTAATAACGCTTGTCCGAAGGACGCCTTTCCTCTTCCTAGCATTGACCGCCTCGTCGATAATGCTTCAGGTTTTCGCTTATTATCTTTTATGGATGCATACTCCAAGAGAAGACCGCCTTCATGACTGATCGCGGTAATTTCTGTTACCGGGTTATGTCGTTCGGATTGAAAAATACGGGAGCTACGTGGCCAAAGAAATGCACCTTTGGCGTCCGAGCTGGTAAATTCCTTGGTTTCTACCTCACGAAGAGAGGCATCGAAGCCAACCCGGACAAATGTTGGGCTGTAACCGTGATGCGCACCCCAACTACCAATAAGGAGCTTTAAAAGTTTAATGTATCTCGCTTCATTTCAAACGCGGCCTTCAAATCACTCCCTTTGTTCAAGTTACTTAAGAAGGAAGCAAAATTTGAATGGACCCCAGAGCGGGACGATGCCCTCTCCCAGCTCAAAAAGGTTCTGTCCGAGCCACCGATCCTAACTCGGCCTAACTCGGGTGAAATCTTATTCCTATATTTGGCAATCTCGGAGGAGGCGCTTGGCACCGTTCTTGTCCGAGAAACCAAGAGCGGCCAAAGCCCGTTATACTTTGTTCGCAAAGCATTACAAGGACCTGAGGTCAGATACCAAATAATTGAGAAAATAGCTTTTGGCCTGCTTATCGCCGCACGTCGCCTCTGACCTTATTTTGTTGCTCACCAGATCGTGGTACGAACGAATCACCCTAGTCGTCAAATCCTACACCGACCCGATCTGGCAGGCAGAATGATTAAATGGGCAGTAGAGCTCTGAGTTTGGAATCAAATACAAGTCCAGGCCGGCAATCAAGGCTCATGTACTTGTTGATTTCGTTGCAGAAATGACCATTGCCGACCCCAAAGGCGAGTTGTGGACGCTTCATGTAGATAGGTCCTCGAATCCAAAAGGCAGTACTGCCGGACTGATGTTGGAAAGCCCGGTAGGTGCCATAATTGAGGTATCTCTTACTTTTGGATTCCTAACGTCAAACAACCAAGCGGAGTACGAGGCGTGCATAGCAGGACTCCAACTTGCCATTGACCTCCGAGTTACTCGGGTCACATTGAACACCGATTCCCTGCTGGTAGTTTCGCAGATCAGAAAGCAATACGAAGCCAAGGATCCGATCTTACAGAAATATTTAACCCGAGTGCGGGAATTGCTCGCACAGTTCGTATTCGCGGAAATCAAGCATGTTCCCAGAACGGAAAACATGAGAGCGGATGTTCTATCCAAGCTCGCTAGCACCAAGGTTCCTGGAAATCACCGCTCTACAATCCAGGAAACTCTAAGTAATCCTAGTATTCTCCCTGACCCGGAGCTCGCCTATTCTATCTTTGTAGTTGATGAAAGCAAGGGATGGGTTGCCCCAATCATGAGGTATATTGAATCAGGGGACGAGCCTCAGGATTCTCGTGAAGCCAAAATGTTCAGGAAGAAGGCCTCGTCCTTCTCCGTGATTGACGGAGCCCTTTATAGAAGAAGCCTCTCCGCACCATTATTGAAATGCATTGAAGGAGAGGAAGGAGATTATGTCCTCGCCGAGATTCACGAGGGAATTTTTGGACAGTACCTCGGGGGTCACTCATTAGCTCAGAAAGCCTTGCGGGTAGGTTATTATTGGCCGACCATGATAACCGATGCTAAAAACCATGTTAAAAAAATGCAAGAAATGTCAGATTCATGCCAACATTCACAAAGCGCCTCCTGCCGAGCTAACTAGTCTCACCTCTCCATGGCCTTTTGCGTGGTGGGGGATCGATCTCTTGGGACCTTAACCCACTGCCCCTGACCAAGTCAAATACTTGATCGTAGCTGTGGACTATTTCTCAAAGTGGATCGAAGCTGAACCACTAGCCATCATTAGTGCGAGGTGTAACAGCCCAGGTCCAACGCATTGGCCACCCCGGCACTGTTACCTCACGGTCTTCTCTACCCCTCTTGTAGAATTTTTGCCTTCCGTGGGAATCGAACCTTGCACCGGAGGCATAAGTGAAAGTTAAACACACCTCCCACTACCAATTGAGCGCGCGCTCAATTGGTAGTGGGAGGTGTGTTTAACTTGCACTTATGCCTCAGGTGCAAGGTTCGATTCCCACGGAAGGCAAAAATTCTACAAGAGGGGTAGAGAAGACCGTGAGGTAACAGTGCCGGGGTGGCCAATGCGTTGGACCTGGGCTGTTACAAAAAAAAGGCGCCTTTTTATGTAACAGCCCAGGTCCACCGCAGCGGCCACCCCGGTCCCACTGTTACCTCACGGTCTTCTCTACCCCTATTGTAGAGTTTTTGCCTTCCGTGGGAATCGAACCTTGCACCTGAGGCATAAGTGAAAGTTAAACCCCCTTCCCACTACCAATTGAGCGCGCGCTCAATTGGTAGTGGGAAGGGGGTTTAACTTGCACTTATGCCTCAGGTGCAAGGTTCGATTCCCACGGAAGGCAAAAACTCTACAAGAGGGGTAGAGAAGACCGTGAGGTAACAGTGGGACCGGGGTGGCCGCTGCGGTGGACCTGGGCTGTTACACGAGGAATTGCATAAAATTCTTCAAGAAGAACATAATGATCAGGTTCGGGATTCCCGAGGTAGTGATCACTGATAACAGGACAGAGTTCACTAATAAAGGCTTCAACAAGCTGATGCCCGATCTTAAGATAAAACACCGTTTTACCTCGGTAGAACACCCCGAAACCATGGGCAAGCCGAGGCCGCCAATAAAGTACTCCTTAATGGACTGAAGAAACGGCTTGACGAAGCTAAAGGTAATTGGGTTCAGGAATTGCCTTATGTATTATGGGCTTACCGAACTACCCCACAAAGCTCGATGGGGGAAACTCCATTCCGACTTTCTTATGGGAGAGAGGCTGTCATCCCGGTTGAAATGGGAGAGCTGAGTTGGAGTGGAGGACACTCAATCCAAAATTGTCAGAGGAAAACGACCAGGT
Source organism: Astragalus membranaceus (assembly GCA_039519185.1). Taxonomy (NCBI): domain Eukaryota; kingdom Viridiplantae; phylum Streptophyta; class Magnoliopsida; order Fabales; family Fabaceae; genus Astragalus; species Astragalus membranaceus. The sequence goes on from CM076851.1 coordinate 52,823,604, forward strand.
TTTGAGGGAGAACCTTGACCTAGTTGACGAGATACGAGGAAGGGCCTCCTTCAAAGAGGCATTTATCAAGCAAAGGATAGCGATTCGGTACAAGTCGAAAGTTGTCCCAAGGGATTTCGAGGTCGGCGACCTCGTGCTCTGGAGAGCCGCCATCGGTTTGAAGAACGCAACACAAGGCAAGCTCGCCCCCAACTGGGAAGGGCCTTACCGGGTCATATCTAAGACCAGTAATGGCGCCTTCGAGTTGGAAACACTAGAAGGGAAAGCGATCCCAAGGACTTGGAATTCTGCCAAGCTGAAGAAGTATTACAGTTAGTTTTTGCCTTAAAAAGCACGTTGTACTCCAATGTTATGAACATCTTCATTTAATACATCTTCATTACTCTTCATTATTCTTCATCTGCCACCGAGGCAGCGCGAACCCCTTCTGGACGAGTTCGATCTGGGCCGAGTTCTGGTAGACTGTTCGAAGGGCGACATTAAACTAACACCTCGAGCCTCTCAGGTGGTCACGTATTATAATGGCAGAGGTTGCCATTACCCTGAAGGGCGAGTTCAATCTGGGCTGAGTCCTGGTAAACTGTCCTGATGGCAACATTAAACTAACGCATCGAGCCTCTCAGGTGTCACGTTTTATAATGGCCGAGGTTGCCATTACCCTGAAGGGAGAGTTCAATCCAGGCCGAGTCCTGGTAAACTGCCCTGAAGGCGACATTAAACTAACACCTCGAGCCTCTCAGCCTCTCAGGTGGCCAAGTTTTATAATGGCAGAGGTTGCCATTACCCTGAAGGGCGAGTTCAATCTGGGCTGAGTCCTGGTAAACTGTCCTGATGGCAACATTAAACTAACGCATCGAGCCTCTCAGGTGTCACGTTTTATAATGGCCGAGGTTGCCATTACCCTGAAGGGAGAGTTCAATCCAGGCCGAGTCCTGGTAAACTGCCCTGAAGGCGACATTAAACTAACACCTCGAGCCTCTCAGCCTCTCAGGTGGCCAAGTTTTATAATGGCCGAGGTTGCCATTACCCTGAAGGGCGGGTTCAATCTGGGCCGAGGTTGCCATTACCCTGAAGGCGATGTTAACATGCAAGAAACAAAGCATAACCGAAGCAATTTAAATAAGCAAAATATGCAATTTAAATAGGCAAAATATTACAAGTCCTCAAGTTTGAAAGAGTTCTCCTCTTTAGTTACAGGATTGAGTACCAGTCCTACCCGGAGCACGAAACCTATTCACCAAAAAATATTATCCTCTATTAACAGACTAAGCATCGGAAGGGCGAGGATAAACAATGATACACTCTTTAGTGGCGGTGTCGGTCTTGACGATCTTATCTTCTTTCACGTCATGATCCACATTCAATATCTCTTTGTCAAGGGGTAGTGATGGGTGAATCACGGCGACTTGGGCAAGAGCTTTATCAAAACCTTCCCCCGCCATCCCAAGAGCCATCTCTTCTATCTCGGTAGTCTTAAGTTGGGCTTTCCGAACCTTCTCTTCAGCCTGCCTCAGCTTCTCTTCAAGCTCAGCAACCTGACTTTGGGGATCGGTCCTCTCCTCTCAAGCCTTCCGCATATCGTCCTCAAGATCGAAAATCCGACTCCTCAAGGTTGCAACTAACTCCGCAGCCTCCTTATCCTTGGTCTCTAGCTCGGTAATCCGAAGTTCGAGCTCTTTTGTCTTGTTGAAAGCAGAGTCCCTCTAGATCACAAGTTCTCTTTTCTCCTTTCGGAGATCGGAGAGATCCTTTTGAGCCGTTGCCAAGGTGGAAGAAAGCGACTCATATTTTCTCCGTTCTTCTTCCTTCAGAGCTCACTCTTCGTCTCTCTCTTTTAGGGCCCCTGAAATAAGAGAAAGAAAATAATGCTAAGGTAAAAATATAAGCAACAAAAGCAGTAAAAGAAGGAAACGTCGATTTCCCATGATTACCTCTAACTCGGGCTTCTGCCTCCTCCTTCTGCATCTTGGAGACATCGGCAAGATGCCTAAAAAGGTTCGCCGCGGCCTCCACCAGATCAGCCCGGTACTCCTCAAGGTTTTTCTTCAAAAAGTCACCATCTATGGAGATGTTAGAGGATCAGTGCTTCTTCGAGCCATCATTTTCATGGCGACCCTTCTTCGACGCCTTGGGGGACCCGCCTGGGTCGGATTGCACCTTTTTCTCGGGCCTTGAGAAGTGAAAGCATGAGTTGAGGGGCGATCCACCTGCGCCAAATTTTTCTGACGTTTCCGATGTTGAAGGTTGCCAAGCTGGTCTTCGACACTCGCAACAGTAACGGTGTTAAGAGGTACAACTTGTATAGGCTCGTCCCTGACGAGGGGTTCCCTGAGGGATCGTTGGAGCATCGAAATTGCTTTGCTGAAGAGCGACCTTCTTTTCAGCAGTTGCCTTCAGAATGGCAAATTTATCAGGAGCCATGAGATCTGCAGGATAAACAAATTTAAAGAGAAGATTAGGGACACCGCTCTTAAAAATGAAATAAAAATTAAAGACATTTCTTATCAGTATCCGACCCTACCAAGCACTTCTACAACTTTTGACTTCGAGCCCGCCTCGACCAACTTTGCTGTATCAATACCAAATTCCTTAGGATCTTTCCAAGGGATCATATTAGCAAAGTTAGTCAGGATCGCCAAGGATTCTTGGTCTACATCACTCAATCTGCTCATGCTAACCGTCTAGGAATTGGGTGGGCGATTGAAGTGAGAAAGAGACCACCCAATGGGAAACTTAGTGGACTCTAGAGATCGTCCATCATCGCTATACTTGCCGACATACTTCACGGCTGCTTCGTTCATAGGTTCGACGAAGAAGAATTTGTCTTTCCAATTTCCCTTCAGAGAATCGGAATAGAGCATGAAAATCTTGGTGTTCCTTCTAGCTCTGAGGCTCACCTGTTCCCATCGCTCTTTAGAGCCCTCCTCGTGCCTCCTATTTGTTTCGAAAAGGAAAAAGAACAAATTGACGGAGATTGGCCTTTCCAAATGAATGCACATCAGCTCAAAAGCCCGCATGAAGGCCCATGCGTTGGAGTGGATCTGAGCGGGGGCGAGATTCAATCTACCCAATACCTCCTGCTGAAGGGCGGTGAATGGAGGCAAATGTTCATGGTGGAGATCGTCACCTGGTACATAACAAACTTGAGAGCCTGCGCCCAAACAACGACGTGTTGATATTCTCCCATGCCCCCCACACTCCATATCTGTCCTCTTCTCCTAGAGATCCGGTTAACGACGTGGCTCATATCATCTCCGGCTTTATACAAAGATCGAATCGCCCTCAACAACCCCGACACCCAGGAATATTCCCGTTGGATACTTAAAGGCATCAGTAGGGGGACATCAACCAAACCGACCCCAGTGCTGGAGTACTCGTCGGAATCATTGTTTCCGAGATCCCCTTCATTGTTCCGACTTTCAGCAAAGCCCTCCACGTCGACCTCGGCTTCAGCGACACTATTATCGGAGCTCCAGGTAGAGTTGGTGCTCCCCTGCTCTCCCGCATCCCGTTCAGTGTCGGTCTCATCTAATTCAACGACCACGACATCCTCGGATCGGATTCCACTTGTTTGACCTTCCTTCACTAGTTCATTACCAGGAAGCTCGGGGGAGTGATCTTCCGCTTGGAAACTATTGGGATTGGAATTAAGTCCCTCATGAACATCGGGCTCAGCCGACCCGGGGTTATCAGCACGTGTACCCTCCGAGTTTCTAGGATTGGAAGCCATCAGTTTGGCTATGTTTGGACGATCTATGTCGATAACCCTATAGGTTTGTTTTTGTAACACCCTAAAATAATTTAATTAAGTAATTGATTAAATTATTTAAAGTGTTGCGCTATTTTGTTTTATTATATTATAATATAGTATTTTTTTTAATTGAAGGGGATGGCATCGGAAATACCGGAATTACAAGTGACGGCCCAAGAAGCCCAAGCCCGTTGGCTTAGGCGCTAGGGGTCTAGGTTGCGCCCCAATTGTGCCAAAATTGAGCAAGTGAGTCGAAGGAGAGGAGAAGAGAAAGAAAGTCGAAGGAGAGGAGAAGAGAAGGAAGGAGGCAACTTCAAGCTTGGAGTTAGGGTTTCATTCCTCGTAATCCTAGGTAAGAGTTCCTAATCCCTTCTTATTCGATTTTCCTCCTCTTTCAAATGTTTAGGTTTTCGGATTTTCCTAACCCTTGCCATTGTTGATCAATTCGTGATGGTCCAAGAGAGAGAGAGAAAGGGCGTGATCGTGAGAAAAGGGAGATTCCTTGTTACGGTGATTTGTTGGTGCTTCGGTGGAAAGAGCTCTAGTTCGTCATAATCAAGGTTAGGGGAGTCTCACTCTATAATAGAGAATATAATAGGTTGTATGTAGACCATAGGATCCCACTTGAGATTATTTATAAATTGCTAGATTGTTTAGGTTGGTTGAAATTGATAATTAGTGTGATTGATTCGATTTCCTATGCTAAGGTTAGATTACATGTGTTGATTTTATGCCTTGTGTCCTTAATGCATAAATGTGAGAATGAATGTTGTTGGTATGAGCATAATGTATTTTGTGATTTGTTGTTGTGAATTGTTTTGGAAATTTGACGTTTGGTGGATGTTGGGTCGCATGGGGCGCCAAGTGCCTAGGGAAAATGGCGCCCTGTGTACTGTAGCAGTAACTTGTACTGTATGTTGTTGCTGTCTGGATGCTGTTCTGGCGCCTGGGGTGGCGCCAGGGTGCTGCCTATGTCTAAACATGGCGCACAAATGGTGTTTTGGGTAAACCTCAGTTTCTGAACATATTTTCCCTAGCCAAACTTTGTATTCACCTGACCAAATTGTATTTTAAGTACTTTGGCTAAAGAATTTCCAGATTTGCACTTGTGGTTTTGAAAAGGTCCTATTGGGCATCGTTTTAGCTTGTGTAAATGGGGTGTTGTGTGCAAATCAGTTTCTGAACATATTTTCCCTAGCCAAACTTTGTATTCACCTGACCAAATTGTATTTTAAGTACTTTGGCTAAAGAATTTCCAGATTTGCACTTGTGGTTTTGAAATGGTCCTATTGGGCATCGTTTTAGCTTGTGTAAAGGGGGTGTTGTGTGCAAATCAGTTTCTGAACATATTTTCCCTAGCCAAACTTTGTATTCACCTGACCAAATTGTATTTTAAGTACTTTGGCTAAAGAATTTCCAGATTTGCACTTGTGGTTTTGAAATGGTCCTATTGGGCATCGTTTTAACTTGTGTAAAGGGGGTCTTGTGTGCAAAACGATTTCTGAGCATATTTTCCCTAGCCAAACTTTGTATCCACGTGACCAAATCCTATTTTGAACATTTTGGCTAGAGCGGTTTTAATTTTCAGGTGACCTATTATGGTTGTGCGCTTGTGTGTTGTGTTGGGCGCCAAGTGTGGCCGCCCAGGGCGCCAAGTGGTGCGTCCGTGCCTTGAGTTTTGGTTTCGGTCCTAATAGTGACAGATTGGTTCCTAGAGCTAGCTTAGTCATAGAGACGTGATTGAGATGAGAAAATAATGAGTTGATTGATGATGAGGCCATGGGGGCTAAAACTAAGATTAATTAAAGATGTGATATAGGATGTATGGACCGTGTTGTTAAGAATTATGAATGTGGTTTTGTCATGGAGTCTCATGCATACATAAGGCTGCGGTCTGAGTTTTAAATTATGATGATAAGGCTGCGGTCTGAGTTCTAAATCAAAATGATAAGGCTGCGGTCTGAGTTGATATTATGATGATAAGGCTGCGGTCTGGGAAAATGGTACCACATGCATAACTGTATTGCATACATCCTCATGATAAGCATGCGAGTTGGTGATTGTATGAACTATGCTATTGTGTGACCGTATGAGTGTGACGCTATGATGGAATATACTTCTTATTATAGTCTTTATTATGTAGTTGAGACTCACCCTTCTGTTGTTGTTTACCACAGGTAGTCCTGAGTGAAAGCTTACTCCTTTCACTCCCGAGTCGGTCTGCTCTGATACGTGACACCTAGGGGGTTGGCTTAGGAATTCTAATGTTATTCATTTGTTGTTGAATTTTATATGCATTGATTTAATGATTTTTCGATGAGGCTGTTGTTTGGCACTTTCGAGATTATGTTATTTTTCCGCTGCGAGACATCTAAATTATAATGTGTGGATCCTGTTGGTAAAGTCAAGAGTACCCTAAATTATTTAATGGTGTTGCGTATTATAAAGGTATAAGGAAGGCTTATACTGATTTGATCGTTGTTAGATTAAGATTATGTGTAGCATTCCATTCAAAAAGAAATTTTGAAACTCTGATCTCTATGATAAATAGCCGGGTAGAATGGGGTGTTACATTAGTGGTATCAGAGCAAAAGTTCGGTCTGTCCGACCAAGTGTGTCTGTCTGTCATATTGTGTATGACAATTAGGTGTTTTGTTTTAGTTCTAAATTGTCGTTTATGCTGCAGTGCTAGGTTGATATGGCTAGAAGGGATGATGCTGCTTTGGCTGCTGCTCTGCAGGCCATAGCCCAAGCTGTTGGAAATCAACACAATGCTGCTGATATGAATGCCCGTAACCTGGCAACGTTTGAGAGGGAAAACCCACCCACCTTCAAGGGTCGGTATGATCCCGATGGAGCCTTGTCGTGGTTGAATGAGATAGAGCGGATATTCCGTGTTATGGATTGCACTGCTGCCCAGCAAGTGAAGTTCGGGACGCACATGCTGGCGGAAGAGGCTGACAAGTGGTGGTTAGGGATGCTGCATAGGTTGAACACTGCTGGTGAAGAGGTTACTTGGGAAGTCTTCACGAGGGAATTTAAAAGAAAGTATTACCCTGAAGACGTTCGAGCCAAGAAAGAGGTAGAATTCTTAGAATTGAAACAGGGAAATAAGACAGTGGCTGAGTATGCAGCCAAATTTGAAGAGCTGGCCCAATTTTGTCCTTACTACGCCAATGATGCTGATTCAGAGTTCTCCAAATGTGTGAAATTTGAAAGTGGCCTGCGACCTGACATTGAGAAGGCAATTGGGTATCATGAGATACGAGATTTTGCTAGACTAGTTGACAAGAGTAGAATTTATGAAGAGGACAGTTCTGCTGCCTACAAGATTGGGAAAGAAAAGAGGAATACTCAGTTTAGGGGCAAACCCTATGATATGTCTGGAGGTAAAAATAAGTGGAAGGCAGGTGCTGGTAAGAAGTTTTCTGAGGGTAAGAAGCCTAGTGGGGGAGGTGCTCCCGCTGATATAGTGTGTTACACGTGTGGCAAGCCGGATCACAAAAGTTTCGATTGCAAGACTGAAGTAATGTGTTACCGTTGTGGGAAGAAAGGTCATATGGCGTCTAACTGTGATCGTAAGGAATCAGTGTGTTTCAATTGTGGTGAAGCTGGTCACTTTAGTTCTAAATGCACCAAACCAAAGAAAGAGAAATCCAATGGAAGAGTTTTCGCGCTAGCAGGCTCAGAGGGGCCCAATGAGATTCGAGGTACTTGTTTTATTTATGGTTCCCCTTTAGTTGCTATAGTTGATACTGGTGCTACGCATTCTTTTATTGCTGCTGTTTGTGCTGAAAAGTTAAATCTAGTATTGTCTGATATGAAAAGGGAAATGGTTATCGACACTCCGGCTAAGGGTTCGGTGACTACTTCTCTATTGTGTGCTAAGTGTCCTCTGTCAGTCTTCGGCAGAGATTTTCTGGTTGATCTTATATGTTTGCCTTTGGGAGGGTTAGATGTTATTCTTGGTATGGACTGGTTAGTGGATAACCATGTGCACATCAACTGTTTCAGCAAGTCTGTGAGTTTTCTTCCTCCTGAGGAGGAGAAGTCTGTTTTGTTGTCTGGGGATCAGCTGCATAAGGTAATGAAGGGTGATGGTCAACTATTTGCTTTGATGGCGTCTATGTCTGCTGAAAACCAAGCTATGGTTGAAGGGTTGCAGGTGGTGTGTGAGTTCCCTGAAGTGTTCCCTGATGAGATTCCTAGTGTGCCACCAGAGAGGGAAGTAGAGTTTGGGATTGACCTTGTGCCTGGTACTAGGCCTGTGTCCATGGAACCGTACCGGATGTCAGCTTCTGAGTTATCTGAGTTGAAGAAGCAGTTGGAAGAGTTACTTGAAAAGAAATTTGTGAGGCCTAGTGTGTCACCATGGGGAGCTCCGGTTTTGTTAGTAAAGAAGAAAGATGGGAGTATGCGCCTGTGTGTGGATTATAGACAGTTGAACAAGGTGACTATCAAAAATAAGTACCCTCTTCCGAGAATTGATGATCTGATGGACCAGCTGGTGGGTGCTAAGGTTTTTAGTAAAATTGATTTGAGGTCAGGGTATCATCAGATTAAAGTAAAAGACGAAGACGTCCAGAAGACAGCATTCCGAACGAGATATGGACATTATGAGTACTCTGTGATGCCGTTTGGAGTCACCAATGCACCAGGGGTGTTTATGGAGTACATGAATCGTATCTTCCATAGTTACTTGGATCGATTTGTGGTAGTTTTTATAGATGATATTCTGGTATACTCCAAGTCTGAAGAGGAGCATGCAGAGCACTTGAGATTGGTGCTTGAGGTATTGAAAGAGAAGAAGCTTTATGCTAAGTTGTCCAAATGCGAGTTCTGGCTGCATGAGGTAAGCTTTTTGGGTCATATTATTTCTAGTGATGGCATAGCTGTGGACCCAGCCAAGGTTGATGCAGTGTTACAGTGGGAAAGCCCAAAGTCTGCGACTGAGATCAGGAGTTTCTTGGGGTTGGCTGGTTACTACAGGAGGTTCATAGAGGGCTTCTCAAAGCTAGCCCTTCCGTTGACTCAATTGACGTGTAAAGGGAGAGTTTTTGTGTGGGATGCTAAGTGTGAAGAGAGTTTCCAAGAGTTGAAGAAAAGATTGACAACATCTCCGGTGTTAGTGTTGCCCGTGCCGGATCAACCGTTTGTGGTATATTGTGATGCTTCCAGAATGGGCTTAGGGGGCGTATTGATGCAGGATGGGAAGGTAGTCGCTTATGCGTCCAGACAGTTGCGGACTCATGAGAAGAACTATCCTACTCATGATTTAGAATTGGCTGCTATTGTGTTTGCGCTAAAGATTTGGAGGCACTATTTGTATGGCACTAGATTCGAGGTATTCAGCGACCACAAGAGTTTGAAATACTTGTTTGATCAGAAGGAGCTGAATATGAGGCAGAGGCGTTGGTTAGAGCTGCTGAAAGACTATGATTTTGGCTTAAACTATCACCCCGGCAAAGCTAATGTCGTGGCTGATGCTTTAAGTCGAAAGACTTTGCATATGTCAGCAATGATGGTAAAAGAGTTGGAGTTGATTGAGCAATTCCGTGATATGAGTCTGGTTTGTGAAGTGACACCGCGGAGTGTTAAGCTGGGGATGCTGAGGATTGGTAATGACTTCTTGGTTAGTATCAGAGACGCCCAGAAATTAGATGTGAAGCTAGTTGACTTGTTAGTTGCGGGTGATCAGAATGTGGATGGGGATTTCAGGTTGGATTCCCAGGGTGTGTTGAGATTTAGAGATAGGATCTGTGTTCCCGATGATATTGAGATGAAGAAGATGATCCTTGAGGAGAGTCATAGGAGCAAGCTGAGTATTCATCCAGGGGCTACAAAGATGTATCATGACTTGAAGAAATTATTCTGGTGGCCTGGTATGAAGAAAGATGTAGCACAGTTTGTGTATGCCTGTTTGACTTGCCAGAAGTCGAAGGTTGAGCACCAGAAGCCTGCGGGGTTGATGCAACCTTTAGATGTTCCGGAATGGAAATGGGATAGCATTTCCATGGATTTTGTGACTGGGTTACCGAGAACCGTTCGGGGATTTGATTCTATTTGGGTGATCGTGGATAGGTTGACGAAGTCTGCTCACTTCCTTCCTATCAACATCACGTATCCGGTAGCGAGATTGGCCGAGATATATATATCCAGGTGATTGTGAAGTCGCATGGTGTCCCGAAGAGTATTGTATCTGACAGAGATCCGAGGTTTACTTCGGAGTTTTGGGGGAGCTTGCAGGAGGCATTGGGGTCCAGATTGAGGTTGAGTTCAGCCTATCATCCTCAGACTGATGGGCAGACAGAGAGAACCATTCAGTCATTGGAGGACTTATTGAGATCGTGTGTTTTGGAGCAGGGAGGTGCGTGGGATACACACCTTTCGTTGATTGAGTTCACTTACAACAACAGCTACCATTCGAGTATAGGGATGGCTCCTTACGAGGCACTGTATGGGCGGAGGTGTAGGACTCCTTTGTGTTGGCATGAGTCTGGCGAGAGTGTTGTTCTTGGACCTGAATTGGTGAGAGAGACTACAGAGAAGATAAAAATGATCAGGGAGAAAATGAAAGAGTCTCAAAGTCGGCAAAAGAGTTACCATGATAGAAGGAGAAAAGATTTGGAATTTCAGGCTGGTGAGCATGTTTTCTTGAGAGTCACGCCTATGGCTGGTGTTGGGCGTGCACTTAAAGCAAAGAAGTTGACTCCTAGATTTATTGGACCGTACCAGATCACCGAGAGGGTCGGAAAGGTTGCTTATAGGGTGGCTCTACCACCTAACCTTTCGAACTTGCACGACGTATTTCACGTGTCGCAACTTCGGAAGTACATTCCGGACCCGTCTCATGTGATCCATATGGATGATATTGAGGTGCGAGATAATCTCACTATGGAGACTATGCCAGTGAGGATTGATGATAGAGAAGTGAAGGTGCTGAGAGGGAAAAACATTGCTTTAGTAAAGGTGGTGTGGTTGGGAGCTACTGGCGAGAGCATGACTTGGGAGCTGGAGAGTAGGATGCGGGAGTCCTATCCAGAGCTATTTGACTCAGGTATGAATTTCGAGGACGAAATTTCCTAAGTGGGGGAGAGTTGTAACACCCTAAAATAATTTAATTAAGTAATTGATTAAATTATTTAAAGTGTTGCGCTATTTTGTTTTATTATATTATAATATAGTATTTTTTTAATTGAAGGGGATGGCATCGGAAATACCGGAATTACAAGTGACGGCCCAAGAAGCCCAAGCCCGTTGGCTTAGGCGCTCCTTAGGCGCTCGGGGTCTAGGTTGCGCCCCAATTGTGCCAAAAGTGAGCAAGTGAGTCGAAGGAGAGGAGAAGAGAAAGAAAGTCGAAGGAGAGGAGAAGAGAAGGAAGGAGGTGACTTCAAGCTTGGAGTTAGGGTTTCATTCCTCTTAATCCTAGGTAAGAGTTCCTAATCCCTTCTTATTCGATTTTCCTCCTCTTTCAAATGTTTAGGTTTTCGGATTTTCCTAACCCTTGCCATTGTTGATCAATTCGTGATGGTCCAAGAGAGAGAGAAAGGGCGTGATCGTGAGAAAAGGGAGATTCCTTGTTACGGTGATTTGTTGGTGCTTCGGTGGAAAGAGCTCTAGTTCGTCATAATCAAGGTTAGGGGAGTCTCACTCTATAATAGAGAATATAATAGGTTGTATGTAGACCATAGGATCCCACTTGAGATTATTTATAAATTGCTAGATTGTTTAGGTTGGTTGAAATTGATAATTAGTGTGATTGATTCGATTTCCTATGCTAAGGTTAGATTACATGTGTTGATTTTATGCCTTGTGTCCTTAATGCATAAATGTGAGAATGAATGTTGTTGGTATGAGCATAATGTATTTTGTGATTTGTTGTTGTGAATTGTTTTGGAAATTTGACGTTTGGTGGATGTTGGGTCGCATGGGGCGCCAAGTGCCTAGGGAAAATGGCGCCCTGTGTACTGTAGCAGTAACTTGTACTGTATGTTGTTGCTGTCTGGGTGCTGTTCTGGCGCCTGGGGTGGCGCCAGGGTGCTGCCTATGTCTAAACATGGCGCACAAATGGTGTTTTGGGTAAACCTCAGTTTCTGAACATATTTTCCCTAGCCAAACTTTGTATTCACCTGACCAAATTGTATTTTAAGTACTTTGGCTAAAGAATTTCCAGATTTGCACTTGTGGTTTTGAAAAGGTCCTATTGGGCATCGTTTTAGCTTGTGTAAAGGGGGTGTTGTGTGCAAATCAGTTTCTGAACATATTTTCCCTAGCCAAACTTTGTATTCACCTGACCAAATTGTATTTTAAGTACTTTGGCTAAAGAATTTCCAGATTTGCACTTGTGGTTTTGAAATGGTCCTATTGGGCATCGTTTTAGCTTGTGTAAAGGGGGTGTTGTGTGCAAATCAGTTTCTGAACATATTTTCCCTAGCCAAACTTTGTATTCACCTGACCAAATTGTATTTTAAGTACTTTGGCTAAAGAATTTCCAGATTTGCACTTGTGGTTTTGAAATGGTCCTATTGGGCATCGTTTTAACTTGTGTAAAGGGGGTCTTGTGTGCAAAACGATTTCTGAGCATATTTTCCCTAGCCAAACTTTGTATCCACGTGACCAAATCCTATTTTGAACATTTTGGCTAGAGCGGTTTTAATTTTCAGGTGACCTATTATGGTTGTGCGCTTGTGTGTTGTGTTGGGCGCCAAGTGTGGCCGCCCAGGGCGCCAAGTGGTGTGTCCGTGCCTTGAGTTTTGGTTTCGGTCCTAATAGTGACAGATTGGTTCCTAGAGCTAGCTTAGTCATAGAGACGTGATTGAGATGAGAAAATAATGAGTTGATTGATGATGAGGCCATGGGGGCTAAAACTAAGATTAATTAAAGATGTGATATAGGATGTATGGACCGTGTTGTTAAGAATTATGAATGTGGTTTTGTCATGGAGTCTCATGCATACATAAGGCTGCGGTCTGAGTTTTAAATTATGATGATAAGGCTGCGGTCTGAGTTCTAAATCAAAATGATAAGGCTGCGGTCTGAGTTGATATTATGATGATAAGGCTGCGGTCTGGGAAAATGGTACCACATGCATAATATGCATGCGAGTTGGTGATTGTATGAACTATGCTACTGTGTGACCGTATGAGTGTGACGCTATGATGGAATATACTTCTTATTATAGTCTTTATTATGTAGTTGAGACTCACCCTTCTGTTGTTGTTTACCACAGGTAGTCCTGAGTGAAGGCTTACTCCTTTCGCTCCCGAGTCGGTCTGCTCTGATACGTGACACCTAGGGGGTTGGCTTAGGAATTCTAATGTTATTCATTTGTTGTTGAATTTTATATGCATTGATTTAATGATTTTTCGATGAGGCTGTTGTTTGGCACTTTCGAGATTATGTTATTTTTCCGCTGCGAGACATCTAAATTATAATGTGTGGATCCTGTTGGTAAAGTCAAGAGTACCCTAAATTATTTAATGGTGTTGCGTATTATAAAGGTATAAGGAAGGCTTATACTGATTTGATCGTTGTTAGATTAAGATTATGTGTAGCATTCCATTCAAAAAGAAATTTTGAAACTCTGATCTCTATGATAAATAGCCGGGTAGAATGGGGTGTTACATTAGTAGTGGGAAGGGGGTTTAACTTGCACTTATGCCTCAGGTGCAAGGTTCGATTCCCACGGAAGGCAAAAATTCTACAAGAGGGGTAGAGAAGACCGTGAGGTAACAGTGGGACCGGGGTGGCCGCTGCGGTGGACCTGGGCTGTTACAGTTTTGTTCTAGCCAGATCGGACCTGCAGAAATGGGCCAAAAACTTGTTAGGTCTTTGGCAAGTGTACCAAATGTCGTCGCAAGTAATAAGATACGGTAAGTAACCGGTCGATTCCACAGGGATTGTGCTTTATTATCAATAGGCAAGTAAATTAATCCTTAGACGTAACAGTTGGACGAAAAGTGAAGTAACGGTAAAACAAGCAAACGTGTGTAAACAATAAAATAAAAGCGATTAGGGGTCAAATCTTCTCCCCTCACCTATCCTATGATCCTTCAGTTAATCTCAAATTGGTTGTTTAAATTACCAGATTCAATTCACAAAATTAGGTTAAGGACAATCCCTTGCCTCAAAACCCCTTTTACCTAATTGAGAAACCCTAATCCCTTAGGTGATTCATGCCAACAGGTAAAGCAATAAACGCAAGAAATAGAGAATTCACATATCCAATCCCATATTCCTATGGTGATCACAAGTATGTGATCTACTACCCCATATCAAGAATGTAACCCATATCCCTATGTGATCACAAACCCTAATTCATTACAACTAGCATGTGTAGAAGTAAAGCATTACACAAAGAGGCATAGACTTATGATAAATTAACCAAACAACTGAATCAACCATAACAAAGTAATCAATAGATAGGTTTGGGGAGAGTCATATCTCCCTAATCAAAACAAACTACATGGACAACATCAAGGAAAGAGAAGATAGAAATAAGGAGAAGTTACACATAGAGGAATCCATGAGAAGTCTTCAAAACCTTGTTCCCAAGTGATTAGAAGCTCCCAAAAACGCCCCCAGCTGCTGCTCCCAAGTGTGGCTCAGATCCCCAGACGAAGTCCCTTGTAAAATTGCTGAAACTGCTTTAAAAACCCTAATTTTGACGCACCATCGCGACGCGGCCCGTGCCCGTCGCGTCGCGACAAATGACAGAAACTCCAGGCCTCGCAAAACAGCTCCAGGTCGCGTCGCGAACCCTCCTGGTCGCGACGCGAAAAATAACAGAAAGTTCTGGCTTATAGAATTCCTCCAGATCGCGTCGCGAACCCTCCTGGTCGCGACGCGAAAATCAACAGAAAGTTCTGACTTGCAAAATTCCTCCAGATTGCTGCATTTCCGGGCAAGTGTCTGGTTCGCCGAAAGATGCCACAACCAATTAAGAGGTCTTCAAGTCCCATTTAGCTCCAAAAGTGAAGGAATAACTTACAATTGAACTTCCTACTACAATTATCTAAAACTAGACTAAATCCCAGATAATGACTGTGATACAATGAAAAACCTGCACAATTGGTCCTAAAAATGCCTAACTTACATCATATAATTGAGAGTCAACACAATCCCAAACTTAAACTTTTGCTTGTCCTCAAGCAAACAATCAATTCAGACTGTGACTGATTTTTCTATTCAGCTGTTACATGTAATACATCAACCTTAAACATATCAGCACATCAACTATCATCATCAACCTAATACAGTGGCAGGACAACTGAATTGGAAATACCGAATCATAAGCAGGCAGCATTCTCAAGTTTTCTCTTTTGCACACATCTCACTAGTGTTTCACTCTTTGAGGTGTTTAGGGTATTCACTCAATTCACAGTACCTGCATCATCGTTTCATAGGCCTGACAGAGTTCTATATCAATCTATACAAATGAAATGCACACACACTGTTTGAGGACTTAAAGGGTTATAGCGGGGCTTAGGTAAGGGTGGATAATTTTGGATAAGTAGGTTGCACTTGGAGTTAGACCTACCTCTCTCTCAGTCAATTTCGCACAATTCACTTACTCACCCATTTTCCCCAAAGCATTCAACAAACAAGAGAAGGATTTTATTTATTTTTTTTGTTTTTTTTTCTTTTTCTTCTTTTTTTTTGATATATATATATATATATATATATATTTGCTTTTTCTATTTCTTTTCTTTGTTCCTTCTCTTGTATACCACCCCAAACTTAGAATGTTGCTATTCCACGAGCAACCCCAAACATAGAATTTTTCCCCACTCTCACAGCTTTTGTTACCTAACTCCAAGTTAAGAATTAACTAGGCTATGATTTTCAGAAAAAACAGCATACAGATTTTTAATAATAGGCTCAGAGGGGCTAGCAGAGGATAAACATTAGTTAGGGATGGTTTGAAAGGCTCAGGGGTGCCAACAGAAGTGCCTCAGTGTGTATGAAATTCAAATGCAAGACAATTAAGTACAAAGTCAAGTTCTGCAGACTAATGCAAGCAAGGAATACACACAATATATAAGAAAGTGTTTAGGCTCAAACCTCACAGTTGGGATCATAGAGATGGAACTTGAGAGATGCTGCTCACAGATGATAAAGAACTTCCGCAACGTTTGTCATGACCCCTGCTATTACTTGATGATAAAACTTGACGTGCGAGTGTCCAATGGAAAAATGCAAACATGCGACCCCAAATGCCACACATCATCACCATTGACGCTGCTTTAACAAAACAAAAACAAAGTATAGGGCAGTGGTGCCTCAATATCACAGAGTAAGTCAAGATTATAGAGTACAGACCAAAATGCAAAATAAAGTCAAAAAGGGGAATGAAAAATAAAGACTCAAAACAGTAAGTAGTGAACCAATGGGTTGCCTCCCACCAAGCGCTTCTTTAACGTCACTAGCTTGACGTTTGTCATTCCACTATCAAGGTGGCTGATATGACACAAAGAATACATCATCCTTCTTCTTTCGCTTCTGGGGCAGGAACATCATGAGTTTGAAACATAGTTGTAGATGCTTCCATACCCTTTTGAGGTGAAGGGTGATGAATAAGGCATAGAAGGAGTCTAAGTATATGTCAATCTCCTCACTTCTATCCTCCTTGCTACTTGGAAGAATAATAGGAACCATGATTTGTTGGGTTTTTTCTTGTTGGGTTTTCACCCCTTCCCCACATTGGGAGCTTTGATCTTCCCTCCAAACTACATGCTCCTCCATTTCAATCTTTTCTTCTTCCTCATCTTCCTTATCCTCCCCAGATTCTTCTTTTGTTGGGGCTTGTTCTTCTTGTTCCTCATTGGTAGTGCATAACCATGGGTAATTTTCTGATATAGTTACCCACTCATCCTCACAGTTGCACTCCACAAGATACTCCCCACAAGAATCGCAAAAGGTGCGTGTCACACATTTTCCATTCAAGTGGGGTTCTTCACAAAAATTACCGCTAAGTGAGGGTGGCGCGGACTCTATCATCACTTGCTCTCGGGGTTGGAGGAGAGTCTTGGACATATGCATAAACTCGGCCAAAGTATCTTCCAACCGAGAAGCTTGCTCTTTAGGCTTGAAGATAGTCTCAGTCATTTGCCTAAACTGGGCCAAAGCATCTTCCAACCGAGAAGTGGATTCCATGATTTTTTTTTTCGGGACAAACAGCAATTCTTTCGAACTTTGCCCCTGCTACACAGTTCACTGAAACACTTCAACAAACCGTTAACAAGTCCAACACACTAACTAAGTATCTAAATAAATAAAACAAAAATAAAATACTGAAATAAATAAAATAAAATAAAACAACTAAGAATTAACTCAAATGCCTTGTTGACAATGAAATCAACAATCCCCGGCAACGGCGCCAAAAACTTGTTAGGTCTTTGGCAAGTGTACCAAATGTCGTCGCAAGTAATAAGATACGGTAAGTAACCGGTCGATTCCACAGGGATTGTGCTTTATTATCAATAGGCAAGTAAATTAATCCTTAGACGTAACAGTTGGACGAAAAGTGAAGTAACGGTAAAACAAGCAAACGTGTGTAAACAATAAAATAAAAGCGATTAGGGGTCGAATCTTCTCCCCTCACC
This sequence comes from Astragalus membranaceus, assembly GCA_039519185.1. Taxonomy (NCBI): domain Eukaryota; kingdom Viridiplantae; phylum Streptophyta; class Magnoliopsida; order Fabales; family Fabaceae; genus Astragalus; species Astragalus membranaceus. The sequence goes on from CM076851.1 coordinate 52,840,959, forward strand.
TATCCTATGATCCTTCAGTTAATCTCAAATTGGTTGTTTAAATTACCAGATTCAATTCACAAAATTAGGTTAAGGACAATCCCTTGCCTCAAAACCCCTTTTACCTAATTGAGAAACCCTAATCCCTTAGGTGATTCATGCCAACAGGTAAAGCAATAAACGCAAGAAATAGAGAATTCACATATCCAATCCCATATTCCTATGGTGATCACAAGTATGTGATCTACTACCCCATATCAAGAATGTAACCCATATCCCTATGTGATCACAAACCCTAATTCATTACAACTAGCATGTGTAGAAGTAAAGCATTACACAAAGAGGCATAGACTTATGATAAATTAACCAAACAACTGAATCAACCATAACAAAGTAATCAATAGATAGGTTTGGGGAGAGTCATCTCTCCCTAATCAAAACAAACTACATGGACAACATCAAGGAAAGAGAAGATAGAAATAAGGAGAAGTTACACATAGAGGAATCCATGAGAAGTCTTCAAAACCTTGTTCCCAAGTGATTAGAAGCTCCCAAAAACGCCCCCAGCTGCTGCTCCCAAGTGTGGCTCAGATCCCCAGACGAAGTCCCTTGTAAAATTGCTGAAACTGCTTTAAAAACCCTAATTTTGACGCACCATCGCGACGCGGCCCGTGCCCGTCGCGTCGCGACAAATGACAGAAACTCCAGGCCTCGCAAAACAGCTCCAGGTCGCGTCGCGAACCCTCCTGGTCGCGACGCGAAAATCAACAGAAAGTTTTGACTTGCAAAATTCCTCCAGATTGCTGCATTTCCGGGCAAGTGTCTGGTTCGCCGAAAGATGCCACAACCAATTAAGAGGTCTTCAAGTCCCATTTAGCTCCAAAAGTGAAGTAATAACTTACAATTGAACTTCCTACTACAATTATCTAAAACTAGACTAAATCCCAGATAATGACTGTGATACAATGAAAAACCTGCACAATTGGTCCTAAAAATGCCTAACTTACATCATATAATTGAGAGTCAACAGGCATGCCAAGTCAAGTTTAAGTGCTAAATAGTGGGTCCACAACCAAGTCGAAACCCGACTTGACGACCCCCACTTTGTATAAATGAAAACGGGCCAAGCGGGAGTGCCGGCTAAAGCATAAGACAAAAAAGAAAACAGTAAAAAAAAGGCTAAAGTGCTCCCAGGGACCCTTATCTTTATTTAAAGTAACGAATTAGTCCTTTATGTTTTTTTTGTCCCAAATAAGTCCTTTATCTTTCAAATTTTTGACACATAAATCCTTTTCCGTTAACAGTGCTGATTTATGTGTCAAAAAAAAGGATTTATGTGTTAAAAATTTGAAACATAAAGGACTGATTTGGGACAGAAAAGGATTTATGTGTCAAAAATTTAAAACATAAAGGACTGATTTGGGACAAAAAAAAGATAAAGGACCAAATCGTTACTTTAAATAAAGATAAGGGACCCCGAGAGCACTTTAGCCTAAAAAAAAGCACTAACCTTGGAAATCGGAAGCTCAACGAAGCTGGACTTGTTCGCGCGCTTTGCCGACCTCAATGAACTGAAAGGCAGAGACCCTCGCCACAGTAGGTTGGATCGGAAGCTCGGAGATCAAAACACAGAGTGACGATGTTAAGATCGGTACTCAGAGCAATTTGCAAAAACCAGTGCTAATGAATAAGGTTTTCACACGTATTTATAATGGACCAACGGCTACGACTTGGGCCTCGGCCTATGCAGCGCGTGAAACGAGGCACCATCATTACACCAGACACCATCGAATGACGTGCCCCATTAATGACACTGTTGTCAGGCGCTGGAATCGAAGCATTGCCGTGGAAGGGGTACCTCGAGTCACTCGGTACCCCCTTTCTTGCCATTGAGTATTCCGAGGCTGGAGGTAGACCTAGGGTGAGTATAAGCCTGGCTCCCAAAGGTCGCCACGTTTAGCAAGATCGGAATCTCAGACACTTCGAAGCTGGGGGAAAAACACTCACAAGAGTAAGCCCGGCCTCAAAGGGTTTCAAATCCGGATATGGAATCAAGTCGAGCTCGCCCAAGGCGACCCGACTTTGGGGGCAACTGTTACGAATTGGGCTTTTATTGGTAATTCACTAAGGCCCAATGCCAAAAGGCAGACCCATCAACCAATGGTGGAAATCAAAGACCTAGATCCAATGATTCACCTTGGATCCCGAAACCTATAAATAAGCATTCAATGCAAGCATTTAAGGTACACACTCTCTTTCCAATATTCTTACTTGCAACAGACCAAGTTACTGACTTGAGTGTCGGAGTGTCATTGCAGGTACTACCCCACCTCGGGTAAGAGCGGAGCTCGGACTGACCAAGATCATACTACCAACTATCTCGGATCGGACTTGGTATCTTAGATCGGATACCGATTTAGAGATACGGTACATAACATTTCATATCTTCCAACTATCTCGGATCGTACTTGGTATCTTAGATCGGATACCGACTTAGAGATACAATACAGAACATTACTATATTGCTCAAATAAGACCCAAAGTCTAGAAACGCGTTAAGACTTAAATATTGGACACAGAACCTAATCAAAAATACCAAATGCAAATCTATAGAGAGTGCATTAAAATGCACTGATCAAAATCTCCCACACTTATGCTTTTGCACTCCGGGCAAAACACACACAAAACAAGACACTAAAAACAATACATGAATTTCTAATGAACCCAAAGAATGCAAAGTCATAAGAGAGATGTTTTCCTAGGCTTCAAGGAGAATGAAAATCAAAGATAGCACTTAATTGCGATTGAGGCAAAAAAGGGGATAGAGTACCAAAGAATGAATCATAAGTGATGAGTCCTCACATGATATGTATAAGTAATCCTCTCAATCACTCAAGTGTTTAGGCCTCTGTTTACTCTCATATATATACTTATACTTAGCACATCAATGAGAGTTAGCACTACCATATGCTTGACAAGCTTCTAACATCCACACTTAAGAACACATCCACATAAGATCAAAAGGTCTTTATCAGGGTCGTAATGGGACCAGTGGCGGGAGGGAGCCATGGTAACCCCCAAGAAAAAAAAAGAATTTTTTTTATTATACCACTGCCCCAAAACGACGTCGTTTTGGGGGTTTCTTTTTTTAACCTATTCCCAAACTATTCCAAAACTTCACGCGAGAAATGAGAAACGCTGCTCCGCAACATTCGTTCGTCTTCGTCACTCCGCAACAAACAACACTCTGAATCTGATCTCTAAAGCTCTGCTCAGCAACAAGGCAATAAACAACACTCTAAAACTCTGCTCCGTTCTTGCACTTCGTCTTCGTCCTTGCGTCTGCAACGCGAAGCCTCCGTCGCCGTTCTTGCAAAGCAGCACAACACTGTCTTTGAACTCCAACTTCTCTCAGGAAAGGTAAGTAAATAAGTAATGGAGATGAATACCTTCATTTTCTGCCATTAAAGTGAGTCGGTTCCATGAACTTTTCAAAGATAGAAGGTGATGAAATATAACTCTGTTTTTGCTTTGTGTAAGTGTGAGTTGGTTCCATGAAATATTTGTTTTATTTTTAGGCTTAAATAGTTATTACCCCCCAGCAAATATCCTCATTATCCAGTTACCCCCCTGCAAAAAAAAAGGTTTAAAAAACACCTTGTAAAATGTAACGTTATCCAGTTACCCCCTGGCAATGTGGAATATTGTGTGTTACTTAAAAAAATAAAAATTTTGGTTGCCAATGAGAATTGAACTCGTGACCCTTTAATTTAACTCACACCCTATTACCATTACACCAAATCAATTCTTGTGATTGTTAAGACAACTAATAGGATATATTATATAAAACGCAGATCTTCTTCATCTTCATCAATTGGTTGCTGTTGAAACCCAGAAACGCATATCTTCATCATCTTTAGAAACACAAATTCATCATCATCAAATCATGAAAAACGCATAATCTGATTTCGTTTCTGTAAATCATCATCTTCCAGAATACATATACATACTCATTTCGTAATACGTAATTGCTATCTTCATCTTCTTCATTTTATACCCAATCTAGAAACGAATCCAGAAACGCAGAAACTTAAAAAACGCAAATTGTTGTTAACAACCAGATCTAGAAAAAAAAACGAAATTGGGGTTTCGTTTTATACCCAATCTGCGTTTTATACCCAAATTAATCAATATGCGTTTTCGTCAATCTGCGGTTTTCATCAATCTGCGTTTTCGTTTTATACCCAAATTAATCTGTGAAAACAAGATCAAGAAGATGAAGATATAAACGTATTATATAAACGTATTTTAAGATATAAACGTTTCTGCGTTTCTAGATTCTAGATTGCTTTTCTTGATTCTAGATTTGGATTTGTCGATTTAAGATATAAACGTATTTTAAGATGAAGGTATAAACGTTTCTACGTTTCTGCTTTTCTGGATTCTTGATGGGTTTGATTTCGTTGTTGTTGTTGTTGTGCCACGATTCCAGAATGACGATGATGGGTTTGTTTTCGTTTTCTGTGTTTGATTTCAGAAACGCAGATCTGGAATCGTTGAAGATGATGAAGAAGAAGATTAATGTGATGTAATATATATTCATCGTTGGGATAATATACACAACCGTTTAGGTGGTTTAGTGGTAAGATGGTTTGTTGGTCGCTTAGAGGTCAAAGGTTCGAATCCCATTGGCAACAAACATCTTTATTTTTTTAAGTAACACACAATATTCCACATTGCCAAGTGTGTGCCATGTGGCAGCCATCCATTGGTTGCTGACGTGGCACATGTCAGTGCCACGTGGCAGTGGTGACATAGATGCTGATGTGGCATGTCAGTGCCACGTGTCACAGAGGCCCAATAATATGGTGACACGTGGCACTGGCGTCAGGGGGGTAACTGGATAAAGTTACATTTTACATTTTTTTAACAGAAAAGTAATAGCATGGGGTAACTGGATAACGTTACATTTTACTTTAAACCTTTTTTTTTGCAAGGAGGTAACCGGATAATGAGGATATTTAAACGGGGTAATAACTATTTAAGCCTTGTTTTTATATGTATGAGTGTGATGTGATTGATTTTAAAGTAGGGTTATGATGGTTGAAAGCACTTCACAATATTGATTTTAAAGTAGGGGCTATAAAATTGATTTAATTTAAAGTGTGTTGTCGTGCTGAGCTTGAACCAATATTGAAAGCTCTGCAAGTTGAACCCACTACCCACGTGGTGCTTCACTCCATTCAATGTTTGACAATGTTGGTCAAATAGCACTACATTCAGTAAAAAAAAACAAATTTGAGCTTTCAGCTTCAACCCTTTATTCTTGAAGCATTCAGGTTTGAGTAACTTATTGACTATTTCTAAATTGTGTGAAGCTTTGGGAAAAACAGGGAAGGCGAATAGATACCCGTGGCGGACCTCCCTTGTAATGAGGGGGTTCAGTTGAACCCCCTGAAAAAAAATTGTACTTACCACCCTATATAAATAGCTTAAATCCCCTGAAATTTTAATTTTGAACCCCCTGAAAAATTTAAATTGCACTAGTAGACCAAGTTTTGCACCCATTTGACACTGGCCTTAAAAAATTTGACACCCCTGACCCTGGGGTCCTGGGTCCGCCACTGACTACTTGATTGATTGGATAATTCGGCTTATTTTAACTCTTCCAGTTTCTATGGCTACTACAGAAAGATCATTTTCAGCAATGAAGATAATCAAGACAAGGTCGCGTAATAAGATGAAGGATGATTTTCTTGCTGATAGTATGACCGTTTATATTGAAAAAAATAGTTGAAGAATTTTGCTCCGATTCAATTATTAATAACTTCAAGTCTTGAAAAGAACGAAGGGCGGCACTTTAATTCTAGGTACATCTCTCTTTTTATAAATTAAATTTTTGTTGTGATGATGTTATTTTGAATATTTGATTAATTATATTTTGATCTTATGAATTTCAATTATAATATTTTAGTTAGTAGTTACGGCTCCCCCCCCCCCAATATTTTGGGCAAGCTCCGCCACTGAATGGGACCAAGGTCAATGTGAGATAATCCTAAGGGGGAACTAGGCTAAAAAGAACCAAAGAGGATAAAAAAGAAATGAAAATCAATTGTAAAGTGAGCATGAGAGTATCCAACTTCAACAAGATATGACTAACTTCTCTATTTTGATACTTCTCCCCATAACTCTCTTCACACAACATTCACCCTTCTTGATACAAAAATAAAAAAATACACTTCTCTTTATACTCTTGCGGTTCATCTATTCCCTTTGTGGCGTGTTCTTTTATGTCTTATCAAAGATTCTTAGGTGTGTGGGTTAATCTGTTGGCGTGTGCAGTTTTTCCCAACAAGTTTTGAGTTACGTGTTTATACCTAGAATATGAATTGGTAATGTAGTGGCATGCATAAAAATAATTTGATGTAAAACTGAATTGATGTCCTCCTACCCGTACATTCCACACAAATAAGAACACACACAAATAAGAACACGATGTTCAATCATAAGAAATGTTTTAGTGAACGTAATTGCTTATGATATTGTAACTGAAATGTATGAATGCTATGTGATGTGTGACAATACTTGAATTGTTAATTAGAGTTCCTATTACGTAGCTTTCGAGAGGATATGGCTAAAACACCATTAACTATATATATATATATATATATATATATATATATATATATATATATATATATATATATATATATATATATATAGATAGGGTTAAATATGTTTTTGGTACCTATAAAATTTGGGTTTTTGTCTTTAGTCCCTACATTAACGAAATAGGCGTTTTGGTCCCTACATTTTTTTCCCATTTTCATTAATAGTCCCTGTCGTTAAATCCATCTGATCAGTCAACAGAAATGTGACGTGGCTGTTAAAAAGATAGGGACCAAAACACCTATTTCGTTAATGTAGGGACTAAACTTAGAATGACCCGATTTTGTAGGGACCAAAAACATATTTTACCCTAAATAAAAAAAGCCTAATCAGATGGATTTAACGACAGGGACTATTAATGAAAACGGAAAAAAAAATGTAGGGACCAAAACGCCTATTTCGTTAATGTAGGGACTAAACTTAGAAGAAGCCGATTTTGTAGGGACTAAAAACATATTTTACCCTATATATATATATATATATATATATATATATATATATATATATATATATATATATATATATATATATATATATATGTTTCGGAAATGACTTTTAGCATCGGGTGTTTGAAACAACCAATGCTAAATGTCCTGAAAATGACATTTAACATCGGTTATTTGAAACAACCAATGTTAAATGTCCTGGAAATGACTTTTAGCATCGGTTATTTGAAACAACCGATGCTAAATGTCCTAAAAATGACATTTAGCATCGGTTATTTGAAACAACCGATACTAAATGTCCTGGAAATGACTTTTAGCATCGGTTATTTGAAACAACCGATGCTAAATGTCCTGAAAAATGACATTTAGCATCGGTTGTCTCAAATAACCGATGCTAAATGTCTAATTTTAAAAAAAAGGCTTAAATATGTTTTAGGCCCCTGCAAATATAGGGTGTTTTGGTTTAAGCCCCTGCAAAAATTTTTTTTTGTTAAAAGCCCTTGCAAAAAGAAATATTTTGTTATAAGCCCTTCTCAACATATCCAGCAATCATAGCATTCCATGTTAAGGCTAACATTTTAGTCATAGAAGGGCTTATAACAAAATATGTCATTTTGCAAGGGCTTTTAACAAAAAAATAAATTGCAGGGGCTTAAACCAAAACACCCTATATTTGCAGGGGCCTAAAACATATTTAAGAGAAAAAAAATAGATATTTAGCATCGGTTGTTTAAAACAGCCGATGCCATGTGTCTATTTTTTAAAAAACATTGGTTCTCAATTCACATCTTACCACTTACTACTATCCCTCCCCCTTAAGATAGTCCAAATGAGCTTAGTTCATCTAAATAACAACACATTTCCCAAGTGGTTTAATTGGAACGACAAAGCTAAATTCCATACCATAGAAGAATAACTAATACTCCAATCTAACTAGAGTATCTGTACAAGCATTTACCTTACGAAAAATGTGATTAATTTGTACCTGTCAACCTGTATCATATGTTTACCTTATGTAACATATGTTTACCTTATTTCCTTATTAATACAGAAACAATTTCAAACATAAATTTTCCTAGAAAAAATAAACCCAAATAAAGACACGTCCAAGTTTGGACAACTAGAAATAATAATAATAATAATAATAATAATAATAATAATAATAATAATGTTCCACGGCTCCAACTATAAACAGCAGGTACTATCTTTAAGCCTTAATGCTGCTGCCAAGCCACTATCTATGGCACCTTCAACATCAAGACTAACACAAAAGTCTCCACAGATGACTAGTCTCTTGGTTCTATCCCAAAGGCATTTTTCCTCTTGGGCAATACTAGCAGCTGGAAATGCACTCCACCTGCACAACCAACCAATTTTACAAAATACTTCTCAACTTCTTATAATAATAATAATAATAATAATAATAATAATAATAGTTTTAATAATAATAATAATAATAGTTATAATAATAATAGAAGAATGTTAGGAACACACACAAGTCACAAGTGTAATGCTAGCAATAGTATATATCTCCTCCATGACATGAGAAATAGCAGACAAGACAACTCAGAACTCCTATGATCCACATAATTACTTACCATCTATGAGCTCTCTTGAAAAGGGGCTGTGATATGTTAAGCCTTGTCCTCCGAAATTCTTGGAAAAGCTCTTCAGCAACTTTATTCGGTGTAATGTCTGAGGGCTTCTTGAGTCCAGTTTGGGCTATTATATCCTCTGCGTATTCTGCGGTTTAATGAAGAACCCATCTTTCCCTGTATGATAAAGATGCCACTGTGTAAGCAAATAAAACTGAACTAAACATATATATAGTTTCTGTATGATAAAACTCTATGCCCTGTATGATAAAACTGTATGATAAGGACATGTTTCTGTATTCAAGGAAACACATTACAGGAAATAGAGTCATGAAATAATAAATGAGGGCAATATACTGACATATAGTTTGAAAAAACGAATGTCGGGTCCTGTTGAAGCAACCTCCTCAACACTAGAAGTAGCCCAAGAGGACAGTGTCTGTGACAACAAAGTATCAAAACAATCAGCCATAACAAATGCATGGAGGATTAGAGGTGAGTTTTAAGTAGCCTATAACAAATGCCATTCAAATTAGAGACAAACATATACAAGGGAACAAATAGTTCATGTTTGGGATTGAAACTAATGTAGAGAACCAATATAACAGAAACGAAACCATGATTGTGCCAGCTGCTGATGTTGCCCTAGCTGTAGCATATTCTCCTACACAAAAGTTGCATAACTTGTTTTAGTTTATAGGTTTCCACAATTGTAGTAAAAAAATAAATAAGTGTCATGGACTTGTGCATCATAAAAAACAGTAAGAAAACTGTATGGGAATGTATAATTCTGTGCCAACAAATTTAATGTCATCTTCATCATCAGAGATATTGCTCTTGTGAATTGGATTAAGAGTCTCAAAGCATATAATTCCCTCAAAACAGTCTTCTAATCCAAGTCTGCTTAGTGCTTTAACAACATGAACTTTGTAATCTCCCATGAACAAAACTGTAAGCAACAATAAAATAATTAGTTTCACCATTTAATGGAGTAGCAAGCAGAGGATTTATTTACCACTTGGTTTGTTTGTGAACACTCACATGAATAGCCTGTTTTGACCACTCAAATTCATCCCATTCAGTTGTTCGGCCATCATAATGAAATAGAAGGATTGTGAAGTCCTTTGAAAACTGTTCAATTTACATATAGATATATAGTTTAAAGACACATATATACACATGGTTATATTATGCAGAGAGATAATAGAGAGAGTGAATCTTACCTTTTTGACAGCTGCATCAATATTCTTTTTCTGCTGATACCCAAGGTGAATGTCACAAGGTACTTTGGCTTATAGGTTAGTGATATAAGATATAATCCTGCCCAGTAATAATTCTTTTGTGAGCACATTAATATATGTGACAATAAAGCAGAAAATGAGTTTGCAACCATAATCCTGCACCCATAAAAAAAGTGTAGTTAGTCAACTCCAATACCAAGGCAAACACAAGACAGCAACACTAATGGAAAAAAGGCATTTTATATCGGTTAAAATTGACATTTCATATCGGTTAAAATTGACATTTCATATCGGTTCCTAGACCGATGTCGAAAAAGGAGATATAAAAAACAAGGACATTTCATATCGGTTCCCGAACCGTTATAAAAAGTTGTTTTTATATCGGTTACCCCTAGAACCATTATGAAAAGTCTGTTTTCGCTTATATTTTACATCGGTTTTATATGGAAACCGATATGAATACTGATTTTTAACATCGGTTTTCTATCAGAACCGATATGAAAAGTCAGGTTTTTTAAAAAAAAAACTGGTTTCTGTTACATACTCTATACATAGAAGCAACAAAATGATAGAAACACAACACAAACACCCTGTTACATAAAGAATGCAATAAATGTCGCACCAACAACTTGCATTGAATTGATTCCTCCCCATGGTACGTTGCTGCAAAGTAGATAGCTCCCATAGTACAACTCCAAAGCTATAAACTTGCATTGGATTCATTCCTCCCCATGGTTGTTGCAAAGTAGATAGCTCCCATAGTACGACTCCAAAGCTATAAACATCACACCTAGATAAATGGTTCACCATTTATTAGCATCACTAAGACCAAGAAAGATTAAAAAAAGTGGTAAAACCTATGAGAACATAGTTGTGAGACCATGTATAGAGGAGACAAAGAACAATATTTTGCATAAAAACAAAAACCCAAATCCATAAAATATCAACGGGAAAAAAACTTGAAAATGCAAGCATTCTAAGAAGTAATATAATATGCAAAATTAACAACAAAGATGAAGAGATAAAATGATTACTTTTCATTTGACGGTTCATTTCGCAACACCTCAGGAGCCATCCACTCGGCCTGAAACATAATATGCAAAATGAAGTAAGTAATATATCCAGTTGCAGTGTTTGTAGCTCATATTTAAAAGTTGCAGACACAAATAGAATGATAATGCAAAAGCCCAAATTAAGAGCAAAACTAAGGCGGAGCATAATCTGACGACACGTACAAGAGATGGAGGGAGACAACTATGTTATCGCACCAATACTATCAGCTAATCAGCTGCAATAATATTAACAGCATGAACAACCATATGTACATACATATATGTAGATATATAGCTTGATTTCAATATAGAAAAGAAAAGAACAGCATGAACAATCATGCAAGAGATTGGAATAATAAACAAGTCAAATTGGACTGAGTTTTATGATAGTCTTATGACTCACACAAAGCTCTTGGAAATGGAAAATTGCAAGTTACCTGGGAAGAAATTCTGTAACAATTGAAAGATTTGGAAGTCGAGTTACAGCTCCCATGAACAGATCCACATTTGGATGCCTCAATCTTTTCATTAGTCTGACATATATGCAATTTAATACCATAAGTTTTCTGGTATCTAAATAATATCGTACGTTAAATACGTTTATTTTTCAGTAGTAGAAAACATACCTTGGAACTCATATTAAAGATGTATTATGTTAACTTACTGAAAACTACGAATGACCGTTCTAATCTAATGCATTGTGAAGTAACTTAACATACAAAGTGTAAATAGCCCCAAATACCTGCAAAGTGATAAGTCTATTTTTAGAGTCCTTTTAATAGTTATTTTATTAAGTCTTTTTAGTATTTTAATTATATTTTTGTTCTATTTTACTGCAAATGTTTACTTTTTATCTTCAGGTTTTATTTTGAAGCAATTTGGGCTGCTTAAGTCTCAGCAGGTCAGAATTCGACTGGATCTCCCAGAATTCGACTAGATCTCTCAGAATTCGACAGCATCTGTCTCAGCAGGCCAGAATTCGACAGCATCTGTCTCAGCAGGCCAGAATTCGACTGGATCTCCCAGAATTCGACTGCATCTTCCAGATTTCGACTGGATCTCCCAGAATTCGACTGGATCTCTCAGAATTCGACAGCATCTGTCTCAGCAGGCCAGAATTCGACAGCATCTCTCTCAGCAGGCTAGAATTCGACAGCATCTGTCTCAGTAGGTCAGAATTCGACTGGATCTCCCAGAATTCGACTGCTTCTGCTGTCTAGATTTCGACTGTACAGTCAAAATTCGAATTGCCCACTTGCTGATGGATATTTTGCCCACTTGTTGATGGATATTTTTGATGACTACCTTGGCCAACTTGATTTGCCACTTTTTCCTCTTTAGGACCATTTTGCCCCTCATATTTTCCTATAAATAGAGGCTTGATCCTCACTTGTAACCAAGCTTGAATTTTGTTAGAAAATCAATGACAAAGGCTCTCTAATGATTCATGACTTCAATTTACTCTTCATGCTTTTTATGATTCTTGTTTATTTACTTTCTTGCCCTTTAAATTCTTGCTATTTATTTTCTTGCCCTTTTTCTTTCCAAGTCATTTACTTTCCTTGCTATTTAATTTCTTGCACCTTTATTTTCCAAGTCATTTACTTTCTTGCCCTTTAAATTCTTGCTATTTATTTTCTTGCCCTTTTACTTTCCAAGTCATTTACTTTCTTGCTCCTTTATTTTTCTTGCACCTTTATTTTCCAAGTCATTTACTTTTCTTGCTATTTAATTTCTTGCACCTTTATTTTCCAAGTTATTTACTTTCTTGCTCTTTTATTTTTCTTGCTCTTTAAATTTCCAAGTCAAGTAAACTACTGGCAAGTCAAGTGAATTACTGGCAAGTCAAGTAAATTACTGGCAATTTTCTTTTCAAGCAATTTACTTTCTTGTCATTTACAATTCCGCTATTTATAATTTTGCACTTTACCGCTTTCTTTTATTTCTCGCTATTTAACTTTATGTTTTCTTCTTTTATTTCCTTTTCTCCTCTTTTGTCTACAATGATCATGAGTGAGTAGACTTTACTAAAATATTCCTTCTTTCCAAAAACACTTTCTTTTCAGTTAATCAACTTTGAAAAATTAAATTGGTATTCACTTAGGCTCTCCCTGTGGATCGATAACTCTTTTATTACGCGATACGACCCGTGCACTTGCGGGGCTATCACAAAGCAAGTGCTGAAGAAGGATATTTCTCATTTTCATTTGCTTCATTTTCTGGAATTGCATCCAACACTCCCTTTCATTTGCTTCATTTAAATAGCCACAAACTACTTTATCTATATAAGCTGTTGTCAGCTTTGTTTCTTAGGCCTTTCAAGACTAAGACGTTTTAGAGAAACAGCTGATGCTTGGAGTATTTGGAGCTTACCCTCATTACTCTTCTATTATAAAAATAATACACAAAATTTAGAACGAGCCAAAAACAAAATAAATACCTAGAATGAGTTCAACATCTTCAACAAAGCCCATCCATAGCATCTCATCAGCTTCGTCGAGGACACAAGACTGTAGTAGGCTCAGATCAATATTTCCCCTCTCGATATGATCCTACAAAAAGAAAATCATTAAGTACACCAAGTAAAGCTTATTGTTTAACTTTTCTTTAACTGACAATCATGTCCATAAAAAAAAGCACATGTATCAAATGACTAATCTAGTACTGAGCAGTCTTCTTCTTCATCTTGAACAACAAATGGTTGTTCCCTTTCAAAGAAGAGGAAAATAGAGTTAGTGTTTTCCTTGAGTGTGAGGAACAAGAGTGAAAAGATAAGGAGCAGTAACGAAAGTGACAGTCAAAGAAAGAAGAGTAATAGAGATAGGGATTTACCAATCTTGCTACTGTGAATCTGTTTTATGGGTTGTACAGTCCTTTGTTTTTCAAAGCTCTCATCACATAGTACTTGCAAACAAGGTAAATCAAAGGAGTTGGGGTTCATGAAGGACAAAAATAAACAGAAATATCACAGGGAGTGATTTCATACCTGTGAATCCTTTGTTTGCCTTCGTTTTTTGTTCATTGAAGATTTCGTATTGTGAGCCTTCGTTCTTCGTTTTTCACCAATATTCAGTACATGCAGGTTTCAGAAAACCAGGAAATTTAGTTCATCATTGGTGGATCTGGTTAATGAGATTGACTCTATATTTAGTTCAATAGGATTCCAAATAAGAAGTATGCGAAAATGGATAACCCTAAAATCAGAGAAAGGAACATGGTTACCAGCAACGTTCCAGCAGTATTCGAAGGAAATGGTGTGGTGCTCCCAGCGACGGCGTCGAGCTCCCAGCGGCGGCGTAGTGGTTGCAGCGGCGTGAAAGCTCTTAGCGACGACGTTGACACGGTGTTCGCAACGGCGGTGTGGTGGTGATGACATCTATGGCACAATGGTACCTGGGTGCGAAATTTATCAAATTGCTAAATTTATCAAATTGCTAAATTTATCAAATTGCTAAATTTATCAAATCCTAAAATTATAAAGATGAGAAACCCTAATAGAAATAGAGAGGTAACCGCAAGAGAAGGAGTAGAACCTGGGTGCGACGGTGGTGCTGTGGCGAAGGGAGACGCAGCGGTGGTGCTGTGGCGACGGGAGACAGCGCGAAGGGAGACACAGCAACAGCACGAAGGGAGACGCGCAATAGGGAGAGACACGTATTGGAAGACGTACTGCAAGAGGAGGAGTAGTACCTAACAGCGACGGTGGTGTTGTGGCGAAGGGAGACGCAGCGGTGGTGCTGTGGTGACGGAAGGCGGCGCGAACGGAGACACAGTGGAACTATGAAGCCCCGATACTTCAAAAATGGAGACGTACCCGTGTCGGATACGTATCCGATACCGATACGCACCCGACACTTCCCGATACGTACCCAAAGAGTATTTAATAATTTTTTAATTCTTTTTAAAAAATATTTGACTCGATACTTTTCAGATACATTATTGATACTTCTTACCAACTAAGGATATTTCTCAGATACTTTTTCGATACCTCTTACCAACTAAGCACATGATTGTCACTCACTCATATATGATACACTTTAATACCTCAATAACTAAAAGACAAAATTATATGTTTTTTCGTAATACAATAATAGAAGAAATAATACATTGTGATATGAGTGGGATAAATATACGTAACTATCTCTACTTGATAAGATCACAAGTATTTATTTCTACAATGTGATGAATATATAATGACTAATGATATGCTTATGTTTTATTGACCAATTACGTACTAATATGAATATCTACTATAGATTTATACAAATTCACCACATATGGTTTTACCAATACCCTCATTCTATCTAAAAGACACCTCAAATTTTTGAGGGTAAAAATGTCATTACACTATTTTTTCTTTTTTTTCTCTTTATTCTTACACTCTCTTTCTTACTTTTCACTTTTCTTTTACACTCTCTTTCTTCATTTTTTTCTCTTTTTTCTTACACTCTCTTTCCTTCTTTTCACTTTTCTTTTACACTCTTTTTTTTACTTTACTTTTCCCATAAATAATTATTCTGTTTCTCTTATCACTTCACTTTAATTCTTTTAACTAAATCTACTATAAATCTATACAAATTCACCACATATGGTTTTACCAATACCCCCATTCTATCTAAAAGTCACCTCAAATTTTTGAGAGTAAAAATGTTATTACATTATTTTTTCTTTTTTTTTTCTCTTTATTCTTACACTCTCTTTCTTACTTTTCACTTTTCTCTTACACTCTCTTTCTTCCTTTTTTCTCTTTTTTCTTACACTCTCTTTCCTCCTTTTCACTTTTCTTTTACACTCTCTTTTTTCTACTATAAACCTACTATCTAAAAGAAAGAAGACTTAATGACTATTTAAATTAGTAATTAATATTTAAAACAAATATCTCTTATTGATAATCTAATATCTAACTTTTATTATCTACTATAATCTACTAATCAACTAAAATAATCAATTGAAACTACGAGATAACAGCACTGATAGATAAAAAAACACGGGATAACTGCAGTGATATATAAAAAAACACGGGATTAATATTTACCAATGATATTTATAATTTTTTTTGACAATTTATAATTAATATTTACCATTGATAATTATAATTTTGGAAAACTACTATAAAACTACTATCTAAAAAAACACGTGATAACTGCAATAATCTACTATAATCTATTAATCAACTCAAATAATCTAATATAAAAACACGGGATAACTGCAATAATCTACTATAATCTACTAATCAACTCAAATAATCAATTGAAACTATGAGATAACTGCAATGATATATAAAAACACACGGGATAACTACACAAATATATAAAAAGACACCGGATTAATATTTGTCATTGATAATTAATTTTTTTGAAGACTACTATAAACCTACTATCTAAAAAACAATAATATTTAATGACTATTTAAACTACTGATTAATATTTAAAATAAATATTTCTTATTGATAATTTACTATCTCTCTTTTACTATCTACTATAATCTATTAATCAACTAAATAATTAATTGAAACTACGAGATAACTACACTGATATATAAAAAAACACGAGATTAATATTTGTCATTGATAATTAAAATTTTTGAAACCTACTACTACAAACCTACTATCTAAAAAATAAGCAGACTTAATGACTATTTAAATTACTAATTAATATTTAAAACAATTATTTCTTATTGATAATCTACTATCTAACAAATTTACTATCTACTATAATCTACTATCAACTAAAATAATCAATTGAAACTACTAGATAACTGCACGGATATATAAAAAACAGGGATAACTGCAGTGATATATAAAAAACACGGGATTAATATTTGTCATTGATAATTATATTTTTTGAAAACTACTATCTAAAAAAACAAGAAGGCTTAATGGCTTTTTAAACTGATTAATATTTAAAACACACGCGACAAATATTTGTCACTAATACCTAAAAAAGGACAAATAATTGTTACTGATATATAAAAAAACACGGGATAAACATTTTTTATTGGTAATCTACTATCTATCTTTTACTATCTACAATAATCTACTAATCAACTCAAATAATCAATTGAAACTATGAAATAACTGCACTGATACATAAAAAAACACTGGACAACTGCACTGATATATAAAAAAATACGGGGATAATTGCAATGATATATTTAAAAACACGGGATAGTTGCACTGATATATAAAAAAACATGGGATAACAACCCTAATATATAAAAAAACACTGCACTGATATATAAAAACTGAAAATTTCCACCAAGGAACCTCTTCCCAAGGAATGTTTGTGGTATTCAAAATGGCAAGATGAATGAAAATTACAACCATATAAGAAAGAAAACTACAACTTCAACATATAAGAAAGAAAAGCAAAAATATAAGTATCCTGAATAAAAAGGTTTAAGCAATGGTAGAAGAAATGTAATAAAGTAGTATGAATAGCTACTTATAGCTCGTATCATGATATGAACTTTTAGTTTGTTTTTAATGCTTAGTTTACTGATAATATATATGTGCTCAGTGAATGTATTGAGGATTTTCTTTTAATTATTATTATTATATCACTTTTTTTAGAATGCTATAATATTTTAGGATATAATCGTATGTATTAAAAAAAATAGCATGATATGAGCCTAGCAAAAAAGAACACATGAACAATACAAAACACAAAATTATATGTAGATAGATGAACTTTACCAATGAATCCACCCAATGAACACGAGGTACAAATCCAACCATTGTATCAGGTGCACTTTGCCAAACATCAAATGCAAACTCCACAAAAGAGCTGAGGGAATATTTAAAATGGATATTCATCTACTGGGATGGCAGCAATATAAGCACAGCGAACAAAAACAAACATAGTCATGTACAAATTAAATCAACCATATCAATTATTCCATATCATTAACATGAATCAGGAAACTCTCCCTACAGAACATCATATCCCAAATTACCTGATTTTGAACAGCCTTGGCCATCCTCCTAAACTCCTTCATTACAGATTTGTGGAGCAATGCAGCAGGCTTGTTTTGCTTCTTTGTCTTGGTTGTTGCAAGCAAAACAGACTGATCCTTCCCAGCAGGCTGAACAGTTACAGTTTTCTTATTGGCCAAACCTATCATAAATTACAAGCATAAAGTGAGATTCATACACAAAATAAACCAATTGAAATGCAAGGACCAAATGCATAGAATATTCCACGCATAAAACAACTCAGGTAAGTTCACCTATCTTCAAGGGGGTAAAATACATTCATAAACGTAAACACTGGACACAAACATAAACATGATTCAAAAGGAGATTCAAATACAGACACAAACATAAATTTGATTTATATTGGTACTCATTTCTCATCCTGCTTGATTTATATCGGTACTCATTTCCAAACTCTTTCACCAAAAAAGAGTTGTTTTTCTTAACAATCTCCCAAATAAGTTGTCTCGGTACTGTTGCCATCTTCTTCTATATCCTAACCTGAATTGCATATCAAATTGAGATCAAAACGGAGATTAAAAAAACACTAACAACGAAAATAAACAAATCGAGAAGTACAATTAAAAACCTTTGCTCGTCGAGTTGAGGAGATGGAGAAGAAGAGTAAGGGGAAGTTAATTTTTCTGTGAGAATTTATAGCAAATAAAACGTGAAACCCTAATTCAACGCTTTGAATTTGGAATACACCTCTGGGCTTCAATCATTTCCCCCAAGAAGCTGTCACGTTGAGACCCAAAAGACAGCATCTATTTCCAGATCCTTAATTTCTTTGAATCTGTTGTTCAATGTTAAACAGAAAAAGAGAATCAGAGAAATACAAATGAAGAAGAAAGGTGGAAGAAATAATCAAAGAAGGGAAAGAGGAAGAAAGGGATTCGAACTGGGGCGGTGGTCACTACAAGAAATTCGCTGTTTTGCGACGGCCATTTCTGTCGCAAATTGACCTATTTCCGTCGCAAACTAGCATTTCTGACGGCCTTTGCGACAGACAGAATTCGGTCGCAAAAACGCTCGTCGCAAATCGTTTGCCACGGACAGAATTCCGTCGCAAATACTTCCGTCGCAACGCCGTCGCAAATCTGCCACTAGATTCCGTGGCAAAACCGTCGCAAACCATGATATCCTTTTTGTCACAAATCCGTGGCAAATTATTTTAAGTAACCATCAAAATTGTCGTCGCAAATTGTCAAAAATTCCGTGGCAAATTCAGTAACCACCAAAAAAATTCTGTCTCAAATTCCGTCGCTACGCAAAAAATAATTAGTTATGGGCAATTCAATTCAGACTTCAATCCACGAATTCAGACTTCAATCCACGAATTCATACATATATAAACTACACTAATGTCATGCCTCTTTGCAATACTTACCTGCCAATTCAATTTAGACTTCAATTCACCATAAACTACACTAATGTCAAACATACCAAATCTCAAATTATATCAAAACATACAACTAGCTTATGTCAAACATACCAAATCTCAGAATATGTTAAAACATACAACTAGTTTATGTCAAACATACCAAATCTCAAAATATATCAAAACATACAACTAGTTTATGTCAAACATACCAAATCTCAAAATATACCACTAGTTTATGTCAAACATACATAAACTACACTAATCTCTGGTAAACTCAATTCTGACAAAGCATCTTCAAGTCCAACTCTGAACAATAAACCTAACAAATCAAAAACGATAATTGTTACTAATTAATTCATAAAACTAAGATATTTTGCACATTAATTAAAACATAGATTACCTAGATGTCGTCAATAACCCTCCCCATAAACGTGATCTCCACTATCTCCATTATCTGCATCTTCGTTCTCGTCCTGCTGGGTGGGCTGTGTAACACCCTAAATATTTAATTAATTTATTTAATTAAGTATTTAGGAAGTTATTTTAATTTATTGGATATAATTTACTTAATTAAAATTATATTAATTTTATGTTGGTGGTATTAGGAAAAGAAGGCACCACTTGAATGAACTTGGGCTTAAGTGAAAAGCCCAAGCCCATGATCCAATGTCATATGCGAAGGGGGTGAGTCATTTGAGGTTAGGGTTTTGTGTTGGCATTTTGCGAAATTGAGAATAGAGAATAGAGAGAGGGAGAGGCGCCGTAGAAAGAAAGGAGAAGAGAGAAGAGAGTCGCGTGGAGAGGAGGGAAAGAAGGAAGGAGGCCGCGAGCTCAAGAGGAAGGAGGACGTGATCTTGTTGCTGTGGTTTTGTTCGTGACTGTCTCTAGGGCTTCCGTTCTTCAAATCCGAGGTAAGGGGAGTTCTATCTTTCTATATAATAGATGTTCATGATAGGTTGTAAGTTAGGGTTAGCCTAGATCTATCCATGTTCTTGATTTGTGCTTAATTTTATGTTTGGTTCGTGATATATATGTGATTTTCATGATTGGTGGCTGAAGAATCCACTTTTGGTTGTGGCATGGGCGCCTAGGGCGCCATATGGTGATTGTGTTGCTGAAATCTGTTGCCAGATTTTCCTGTTGCTGGAAGTGTTGCTTGTGTGCCTATATGGGGTGTGTTGGGTGCAATTTCAAATTCTGGGCATATTTTACCGTGCCATCTTTTGTATTTGCCTGCCCAAATTCAATTTTAAGCATTTTGGCTCGAGTGGTTTTATCTTTGCACGTGTAATTCTGAAGTTGTCTCACTGGGTGTTGCTTGCGTGCGTATATGGGGTGTGTTGGGTGCAATTTCAAATTCTGGGCATATTTTACCGTGCCATCTTTTGTATTTGCCTGCCCAAATTCAATTTTAAACATTTTGGCTCGAGTGGTTTTATTTTTGCACGTGTCATTTTGGAGTTGTCTCGGTGCGTGTTGCCTGTGTTGCCTGCGATGTCTAAGTTTCTGTCTTAGGCGCCCAGTGCCTGGGCGCCATTTTCAGGATGTTCCCAAACTTTTATGAAAACTGTTTTCGCTATATCTTTTGACTCGGACATCCGTTTTAAACGTTTCAAAAAGTGTTGGGAAGCTTTTCCAGTTGTCTACCTGTGTGTCTTATTTTTAAAATAAAAACTTATTATTTTCTAGTGGCTTCTATAATGACGATGATGCCCTTAGTGGCTAGTTAAATGACGTTTTGCCCTTAGTGGCTAATATTATTGATGATGATGTGTAAATGACGATGATGCCCTTAGTGGCTAGTTAAAGGACATTTTTGCCCTTAGTGGCCAATATTATTGATGATGATGCGTAAATGACTGTTTTGCCCTTAGTGGCTATTGTTTGTTTGGTGACGTTTATGGATAAGTGACGATGAGGCCCAAAAGGCTAAGCGACGATGATAATAAGCGACGATGAAATATAGCGACGTTGTTGTGTGTAATTATGAATTGACAGGTGCTGTGCCTCTTATTTGGCAAATTGGTAAGTGACGGGTCACATAGTTGACTGTGATTGTGTGTGTTTGTGTGTGATGCATGTCATAGTGTCTCATGTATTCCATGTGCATGAACCCAACGACGATGAGGCCATAAAGGCTAAGCGAAGATGAGGCCATAAAGGCTAAGCGACGATGATGAAAGGTACCTCATGCATATGCCCGCGAGTGGGTTGCATTTCATATAGTCACATGACATTGTGATGAGTTGTTGTAATGACGTAATTGATGAATTGTGATGTGATTACTCTAGTGCTGTGACTTGACTTATTGCTTATCATGTGATTTATTATATGGATTGAATTGGACTCACCCTTCTGTTTGAATGTTACCCCTATGCGGTAACGTGCAGGTGATCACGAGTGAAGACCTAGGTATCTTCACTAATTTTGAGTCGGGTCGTCATGCTCTGATACGTAGCACTCAGGGGGGAAACGAACTCGATGTTTTAAGACTATTTTGGTTGTTATATGTTATTTGATGTTTTCTCTTATTTATATTTTCCGCTGCGTAGTTGGTTTTATTGATGTCACGGTCGTGGTGACAATGAATGATGTTTGAGTTTTCCCCATTGGGGGCGTGCTACGTATTGCACAATTATTTGATGTTGAACTATTTATTTGAAGTACGACGTTTTGATTTGAGTATGTGTAACATCCCTTGCGATGAAAAGAAATTTTGAAACTCTGATTTTCCAATTAAATTAACGGGTAGAAAAGGGGTGTTATAGGCTGGTTCTACTCGGGCGACTGCCAATCAGGTGGAGGTACTGGAATCCCAGAATGGTTAAATACGTATTCAAGTAGTTGTTGCTGTCGTGTAACCTGCTCCTGCTGTCGTGCAAACTGCTCTGCAAATTGCTGTGACATATCTTGGATGATCCTACGGGCCTCAGGAGACAGGCTCGTCTCGTCGAAGCTCCAGAGTCTACCATATTGTCAAATATGCCTCATGTCCCATACACACGACTCTTGTTGGGCCCTCCAACAGCCTTCTCCCACAACAATCGCTTCAGCTTAGCCAACTCAACGGGATCTACTGGTATATCTGATTGAGAGAACAGCCGCTGAAACTCCTCCTATCAAATGCACAAGTTATAATCATACTCAAAATAAATGAGACATTTTATCCGGCACATTCATAATAACAGACAGAAATGTCTTTAACATTGAAATGACTCATATCTATTTCCAATACAATAGCCCTGCAAGTTCAATACAAACACACCAATTATACTCAAACACACCAACTATAACCGGCGCACAGATTCTACTACACTAATTTGCACATGTTCCTGGAATTTTGCACAGCAACATTTGGCAAAACCAGTATGGCAATTTCAGTATTATACATTAACAATGGTTTCTCATATCTATTTCCAATACAATAGCCCTGCAAATTCAATACAAACACACCAACTATAATCAAACACACCAACTATAACCGGCGCACAGATTCTACTACACTAATTTGCACATGTTCCTGGAATTTTGCACAGCAGCATTTGGCAAAACCAATATGGCAATTTCAGTATTATACATTAACTATGGTTTCTCATATCTATTTCCAATACAATAGCCCTGCAAATTCAATACAAACACACCAACTATAATCAAACACACCAACTATAACCGGCGCACAGATTCTACTACACTAATTTGCACATGTTCCTGGAATTTTGCACAGCAGCATTTGGCAAAACCAATATGGCAATTTCAGTATTATACATTAACTATGGTTTCTCATATCTATTTCCAATACAATAGCCCTGCAAATTCAATACAAACACACCAATTATAATCAAACACACCAACTATAACCGGCGCACAGATTCTACTACACTAATTTGCACATGTTCCTGGAATTTTGCACAGCAGCATTTGGCAAAACCAATATGGCAATTTCAGTATTATACATTAACTATGGTTTCTCAGTATATTTCAAGTTCAAGTCTCTAAACTTCTGAGTATGCTTATAAATCCTAGAGTTCATGTGAATGACATCTAGTCTTCATGTTCACATCAAATTCTTCTTATATATAAATAGTACCATATTAGTAACTTGATGTTAAAAGACCTAACCAAAAGCATATCTTTCTGTCTTTGAAGCTTTGTCAGTTGAATTCAAAGTAAGTTCATAGAAGAGACATTATAGAGGTGTTAGACAGAGACCATGGGGCAAATGGGCTGCTGAAATCTGTGACCCTATACTGGTGCTAATCCTAGTACTGGGCTGCTGCCTTAAAATTTAAAGGAAAGAAAGCCAAAATAAATTTTCCTGAAACTACTGTTACCAATCCTAGTACTGGTGCTAATAATTATAATTCACAAGGTTGCAAGACTAATAATAATGATGTTAATAACAGTGATTCTGCTTCATCAGTCAAGGACTCAAGTTAACAATCAATTTCAGAAGTGCTAAACTTTCCTTAAAGTACATGTTCGCATGTTCTTTATACCTGAGTAATGCGAGCGCGGTCCTCTACAAACTCGCTTGTTCCCTTCTTGATGTGAGTATGGCGATGAAGCTCGTCTACATGTGGCTTCCGCCCCATCTTCTTGGCCTATAATTAATAACTTAAGTTTGTAAATGGTAAATTATTATATTGACATAAGGAAAATATAAGTTTAAGAATATACCATTCTCGCTGAATGCTGCAACATAGAGATAGAACCTCCAGTGTGCAAGCTTCCACCTTTTTCTGATGCCCTGTTCTTCTTATTCTGCTCACACTTAG
The DNA here is from genome assembly GCA_039519185.1 of Astragalus membranaceus. Lineage (NCBI taxonomy): Eukaryota > Viridiplantae > Streptophyta > Magnoliopsida > Fabales > Fabaceae > Astragalus > Astragalus membranaceus. The sequence goes on from CM076851.1 coordinate 52,865,073, forward strand.
CTTTGAATTTTGGATCATTCCAGATCTGATTTCTTAGGTGATTATAGACTTGATCCCCCATCCAAAGAGGCCGGTCCCTCCCTTTTAGCCATTAATTATTTGAAAAAAAATCTGGAAGAATATTAGAGGTGACTTTGCTATCACAGTACTATGGTAACAACTAACAAGTAATTAACAAACCATTTTCTGATGGTGATATCTAAATTGATAGGAGTTAAAGCAATTAATTATCTTTGTAATTAAACCCCTAACCTGAAGCAAAAAAAAAGTTTGCTTCAATCCCGTGGAAAGAAGACAAAGAGGATAAGATGATGATGATTATTGATGGAAATAAAAAGTACAGCAAAATGATGGATCCTCAACAAATTGATTACCACCCAAAAAACAAAAGTGAAAGTGTAAATATTGAGAACTCGTGCACAACAAAAAGGGAAAAAATAAATAATAAAAAGCACAACTACAAAACAAAGATGATTCACACGTAAGAATTGGTTTTACTTGAGAAATAATCTTCACATAACTTATGTTTCATTGTTACTCTTAACCATGCATTATTACAAAGACGAAAAGTTTTACCAAGAAAACATCAAAATCCACAGCACTACCCACTAAAAAATGCAAGACAGGCTGTAATTATGAGATAATTTATTTTGTTTTTTCTTCTAAAATTAGTAGATCACAGGTGCATAGGAAATAGTAGATCAATTGAATGGTCCCTCACCTGAAGCACCACAAGGAGACGGCAAATTTATGGGATCTGGCCAATGTAGAAAGGAGCAAATTTATGCTTCTTCCAAAAGCCGAAAAGGTCCAATGTTAGGCCGAAGGAGACAGCAATATAATGGAGCTTCTCAGGGCGCCTTTCACGCAGATGTACAAGCAAATGAGGAAGATCTGTTCTATTTTCTTCAAGTAGTGAAACCTGAATTCATAGTAGTATCATTGAAAAGTGAAAGCACATATCAGAAAGATAAACATAAAGTGAGAATATATACATCCAGATGCCAATAAGAGATAGTAAATGATACTTAGGAATATATGGAGTTGAATCTCCAAGTAATAACCAAATTTGTAAAAGTCTTACCTATTCTAATTGTAACAACATATATATGTTGGAATCAAGATGATTGAACCGTGTATTACCCTTAAATTTTGATGATAACAAACAATGTTTTTTATTGACAGGATGATGATGACAAACACTACAACATATATAAGTTTAAAGAAGTCGTAAGAATAAACTGTATTTCATTTTTATTATTTCTTTTGTTGTATTTTGAGCAATTCTTTTAAAATTGATTCTTAAGCTAACATTTACAAACTTATCCCACAAAAAAATGCATAAGCAAGAGATAAGCTCACATGGAAAAACATTACTGATATAAGATGGATATAGCTAGATCAATAACTCAAGTTTATGCAAGATTCATAGGAATATGATCATAGTGAGTCTATTCCATATAATAAAAAGAGAAGAGAGGTTCCTTTCTCAAATAAAAGGCACAGGGCAAAAAAGGCATATTTTTTTTGACACAAAAGAGGCATATTTTTATAAACAATAACTTAGATATAACAGAAAGGGGCAGAGAATGCGTCATAAATCACAACAATGAAATAACACAGAAATAACAACAAAGAAGCAACAATATCATAAAACACTAGCAATAAAGCATAAAAGGCAGAGCAACTAGGAGCAGTAAATGACCTTAGAAACTTTATTAACAAAAATCTAGCTTAATTTTCTCCTGATTCTTTTATTTCCTGCTTGTATGATTCCATATCTTTAGTGTTTGCAGCTCTTCCTGCAAACACAAAAAAATAAAAAAAAGAAATTAAAATGGCTGGAAAATAACCTGTGACTAGTTAAAATTGAAATCAAACATATCCAAAAATATAATGATAAAGATAAGACAAAAAGAGTCTTTTAAGTTGTCGCAACTAAAGAGATTGGTGGCAGAATTACCCATTCTGACTGTTCCAGGTTTTTCCAAAATCTTCACCATAGAAACTGGTGCATCTAACAAGGGTTTAGGAGCAGTTTTACTGCAGGAAGAGGACCAGTGGCTTTTCTTAGCCAAACTCTGCCAGACATGGCTCAGACCAAGTCAGTGTATGAAAGGGAGTTGATGGCTATTGTGATGACTGTCCAAAAATGGAGGCATTACATATGCTAGGAAGGCATTTCATCATCATCAACATCACTGATCAGAAAAGCCTCAAATTTCTTACACAGCAATGTGTGATGAGGGAGATTCACAAAACCGAAGCAATAGGATAGGGATAGGCTATGGAAATAATATTGGATACAAGGAAAACTTGAAAAATATGTATATTTGTTATTCTAGTTAGAATCTAATCTAACATCTACAATTACCGATTTGCTGAAGATATGAAACAAAGTTTGCGAACATCCACCAGAAAAAGAAAATTTGTTTGCCTCACAGTTATCTAACACTTGATGGATGCAACTGTGTAAGCACAAATCCCCTACCTATCAATTTGTGCGGCGAAGTTACAAGGAGCGGCTGAATCGCACCGTGCGTCATATCATTTGAATCCCTAAAATGCATAAATGAAAAACCCTAAAACGCATCATAAAACAAAAATCAAAGAAAGGGGAAAAGGGAAAAGGGAAGAGACGCCCAACATCATAAAACATGGACGAGTTCGCGAACAGAGGGTGGAAAAGGGAAGGCGATTTACCTGGTAGAGACGAAACTATGAGCCACGACCGAAGAAGAGATGCGCGCCGGAGGGTGGAGTCGTGGCGACGAGTTCGCGAACGGCGTGAGGCGGGCGGAGAACGGCGTGAGGAATGAGGCGGGAGGAGAACGGAAACGGCGTGAGGAGTGAGACCGAAGAAGAAACTGTTCTGTGTGTCTGAGAGAAGAGATAACAGGGCTCGCGTGGATATTATTTTGAAATAACGTTTGGGACGGGTTTGCGAGGAGCTATCCGTCGCAACTTAGCGACCAGCATCCACCTCCGTCGCAAATTAGTGACAAAGGTGCTTTCCCGTCGCAAATTATGAGCGGGGATTTTAGCGCCCAATGCCCAAACTCACCTGTCGACGCAAACCATCGCAAGTCCGTCGCAAATTAGTGACGGGGAGTCCTCCGTGGCAAACATTGGTAGCAATATAGGCTTATTCTTGTAGTGGGTTCTGTGCGGTGGTGAGGCAAATGGCGTCCAAGTAGCGGCGTCGCAGCGAGATTGGGTCTGAGTGAGAAGGCCTTCGCGAGGCTGAGAGAGAGCAGGCAGCACTCATGATGGTGTTGGGGATTTTTGATGGAATTTGGGGATGAGTTTTGATGGAATTTGTTGATGAGTTTTGATGGAATTTTGGGGATGAAGGTCTTAGGGTTAGAGAAGAGGGAGCTGTGAGAGAAGAGAAGAGTGAGAGACTTTCAGAGAATACTAGAGAACGCGAAGGTTTGAAAAAAAAGTGGGACATTTAGCATCGGTTGTTTATACAACCGATGCTAAATGTGTTAGACATACACATTTAACATTGGTTGTATAAACAACCGATGCTAAATGTTTGACGCAAGTACTTTTAACATCGATTGTTTAAACAATCGATGCTAAATGTAGGCGCGGAAATTGAAGTCTTCTATTTAATTGCAAAATTGCCACCGCTTCTACATTTAGCATCGGCTGTTCAAACAACCGATGCTAAATAGTGCTTTCTAAAGTCAATTTTCGACCGGTGAGAAGAGAAGACTTTAAGATAGATTTAATTACACCCCTTAATGCCTATATATATAGCACAAAGAGGCACACGCATTTCTAGTACAAACAATGTGACCTTTCAACAAAATAAAATAATCAATTACAAAGACTGACGAATAAAAAATTGTTAGTGCGATCAAGAACGTGATTCTCAAGATGAAGCTTCCCACAAATAACACAAACACACATTTGAAGGAGACTAAGACTGAAAGAGAGATCGAGAAAAAACACAAAAAAAATATGGGTGATGTTCCACGAGTGAAGCTTGGAAGCCAAGGCCTAGAGGCAAGTAATAGTATTCTTCACTTAAGTCATCATAACTTAGTGTGAAAAATGATTTTTTGTTGATTTGTGGTCCTATGCTACAGGTTTCCAAGCTGGGGTATGGGTGTTCAGGTCTCACAGGAATGTATTACGATTCTGTTACTGAAGAGGTTGGAATCTCTGTGGTCAAGTATGCATTCAGCAAAGGGATCACTTTCTTTGACACAGCTGATGTTTATGGATCCAATGGTGCCAATGAAGTTATTGTCGGAAAGGTTAAGTGCCACTTCATACTTTTTCCTTTCTTTGTTTAGATCTAGATATATAATCTGAGATGAACACTCATATTACATTTTAATTTCCTTTACGAGATTTGAATTCTAGTTTAAGTCAACACTTCTAATAGAAAAAAAAACCTCTTATTTTTCTGACATTTTAACAGAAATTGTTGGAGAATAAGTTTTTTTTTGATAGGTTGGAGACATGTCATATGCATAGGGTGAGAAGTGAGTATTGGTTTTTAATAAACAAACCTAAAATACCCTCTGGATTTGGTAACAGCTATATAATACAAAACAGATAGCTGTTACCCCAGCAGTCCAATAAACAGATTCTGTTATCTATTTTAAATTAGTTACAAGTAGTTAGAGTCAGTTACAATCTATGTAACCAACCCTAACAAACCCTTAGAAGGGTCTTGTATGCTATATAAATAAGCATACAAGCTGTACAGAATTTTTACAAGTGAATAAGAAATAGTTTTTACAGTTTTTACAATCTGAGTTCTTCCCATCTTTTGCTTCTTGTATTCTTCTCATACTGTCAAGTTCTTTCTTCAGTTCCCAGGGTGTGAAAGTACCTCACAAGAGAGAAAACAGAGAGAGTCAGTATTCTTCCTAAGTGTGAGTTACAAAGAAGAAAGAAAGAGTGTAGCAAAAGAGAGATTTACCTGTTAGCAACTGCGAAATCTTCGTTTATGTGCTGAGGTTCTTCGGTTCAAGTAGTCACAAGAGAGAGTGCGTGCAAAACACATAAATGAAGCGATTAGGGTTTGTAAAAGGGGTGAAAACGAAGTTCAGAATCGTAGTGTGGTGATTCGGTGTTCTATACCTTGAATGTCTTTCGTTTGAACTTTCAATCAACACATTCAGCAACTTTTATTCACATGCAAGTGTAAGAAATTAACAAAATCAGATTCGCAGTTCAGATTTCAGAAACAGTAAGAATTGAAATAAGAAAGAAAACTGTGGAGAGTGGGTTTCATTACCTTCGTGTTGTTGTTCGTTAGAAAACCCAGCATCAAGAACCTAAGATTTACAAAACGAAGATTAGGGTTTTGCGAAACCTCAAATCAGTAAAGAAAAGTACAGAGGTTTTGTGTATAACCCTGCGTTCGAAGCTTCGTGGTGGAAGATTGAAGCTGTTCCAAGCTTCAATCATCAAGTTTGCTCACGAAATCATCAAACCCTAGTAGAGGGTGTGAGAGAGAAGACGACGGAGGAGAAACGGCGTGGAAGAAAGCAACAAGAGAGTGGATCTTGAATTTCTGATCTGAACAGTTAGGGTTTTCCTTTTATACTACGAGTCAAAAAGATCCGCGTGTTGCTACAGTGGAGATCCATTGGGTGCCGCATAGGTATTTTTGGACCCAGCTGAGTGGAGCTGTTTTTTGTTGGGCCTGCCTATTTGAATCTACTGCTTGCACCCCTTGTGTTACTGAATACAGCTTGCAAGATAAATTCAAGTAAATTGTTAGGAAAAACAATAGTGAGAACCTTCAGTCCAAATTGTCTAGACCTTTTAGAGAATAAAGTTACTCTAAAACTTAGAGTCTGTCCAAAGGTAAAGCTACTAAAATTTTAGCTTAAGGCCACCAACAAACAATATTTATTTTTATAAAATAAAAAGGCCACTTAAAATGAAAAAAACGTGAAACCTAAAGTTTTCTCAATTAAAGATTAGAAGTCTCAACTAAAATTTGTTTTAGACCTTATTCAATAATAGATGTTTTTGAACAAACTTAAAAATTTAATTTACGTACAAACCAATTCACACTCTATTCAAACTTAATATACAAACCAATTCAATAGGGCTTAGGGCCCGTTTGGATCGATTTATTTAGGCTTATCTACTGGTATAAACACTTGTGAGATTGTTTGGGAGAGCTTATGGAAACAGCTTATGACATGTTCATAAGCCATTTTCAGCCAATTTCCATAAGATCCTCAGAATAGCTTATAAAAACAACTTATAACTTATAGAAAAATAGTTTAATATTATTTTATTCTTTATTATAAAAGAGCTTATGCATAAGCTCCTATAAGATAAGCGCTTATGCGATAAGCGCTTAATTAAATTGTTTATCCAAATGGAGCCTTAATTTTAAAAGCTAATACAAATATAAAGATGAAAAGCAAAAAAGTTTATAGTATGAAAAAGAATTTGATTTGATTTCACGAAATCAAAAAGGTTAGATGCAGTGACAAAAAAAGTCAAACCGAAAAGCTTTCGTACTTAAAGAACTAAAATTTGCTTTAGGTCTCACTCACCGATAGAGATCCACCAAGCTTAAACTTAATATACAAACTAATCTATACTCTCTTGATCGTTTAATCTTAAATGATAAAAGAAAATATAAAAATTATAAATGAAAAAGTTTTGTATAAAAAAGAAATATTGATAAAGTCCAAGAATATATTTAAACTTATCTTATTTTGATGAAGCAATGAGACAGACATTCAACAATGTTGTAACATGACATTTCAACTCACAGGCACTAAAGGACTTACCTAGAGATCAAATTCAGATTGCCACAAAGTTTGGGATAGTGAAAATGGAACCAAATAATGTAATAGTAAATGGCACCCCTGAATATGTTCGATCTTGTTGTGAAGCTAGCCTCCAACGTCTTGGAGTGCAATACATTGATCTCTATTATCAGCACCGTATTGACACCACAATACCCATTGAAGACACAGTGAGTAATGTGCCATCAAAACTCTAGTACAATTTTTGTAGATAACTAGGTAAGTAAATATGTCCTTGATTTGTTAATTTGGTTTCTATTTTCTGTTTTTTGAATCATAGATGGGAGAGCTTAAAAAGCTGGTGGATGAAGGAAAGATAAAGTACATAGGATTATCTGAAGCTAGTCCTGATACAATTAGAAGGGCACATGATATTCATCCTATTACTGCTGTTCAAATGGAGTGGTCCCTTTGGAGTCGCGAAATCGAGGAAGATATTCTCCAACTTTGCAGGTTACTTCTTGTCCAATTGTCGAAAAATTGTAGTTAATTACACTCAAAATCGTGATTAGCGCAGTTCGATGAAAGTTGTTGTCGAATTTTAGGGAACTTGGAATTGGAATAGTACCATATAGTCCTCTTGGTCGTGGATTTTTTGGTGGCAAGGTTGTTACAGAAAGTATACCAGCAAACAGTTTTCTGGTATGGACTTGATCCTGTTTTTTCGAATGCTAGGTTGTTGGTTGGTGTTTCTCATTGTTGACAAACATCTCTTTTTTCACCAGAATTCCCATCCAAGGTTACAAGGGGACAACCTTGACAAGAACAAAATCTTATATTCTAGGATAGAAAAGCTAGCAGATAAGCATGGATGTACATCCTCACAAATTGCTCTTGCATGGATTTTTCATCAAGGAGATGATGTGGTACCCATCCCTGGTTAGTAATTTTCCATTTTTAAGTATAATTTTAATTTTAATGTTTCAAATAAATGTTTTGAAAACCGAACTAGATATCAAACCGACGATATCTCCGGATCATAGTTCAACCGCTATAAACTGCTAGAATCTGGATAAAACTGTGGTTGAACCACTCAAATAATTGTCATGGTTTAATCAGTTGAACTGTTCGATTGGTTCGATTAACCGGTTGTTAAACTCTCGAGTCAACTCTTTTTCGTAAACTCGTACGAGTTCAAGTAAACTCTGATAGAATCAGTAAACTCTCGATTTTATTGCGAGTTTATGAGTCTATAATTTTACATTTGATTAGGCCTTAAAATGTGAATTATTGGTCAATTTTTATAGCTACTTAGGTTGAATTATCTATTTTCTGTAGTATATATTTGATTTATAAAGTTACTTTTACATTTTCAATACTATTTTTATTTTTTTTATTTTACTACCCAATAAAGCATTTAACTAAACCTTACGAGTGTTGGGTCAAATTAACTATTGTTTTTTGAATTTTTTATTTTAAGAACTTGTGTTTTTATGAATTTATGTATGATTTAGTTATTAATGTAGTATGATATTATCTAATTATAATGCACTAACATACTTTAATATCACGGTTGCTACTTTGCTTTAATGTGGAGTTGAAATGTTGAATTATTGTTGTGCTAACCTATATTATATCATGTATGTATGCCATTTAGGTTTCCTTGATAGTAGGTAGACTCTTGCGAGTTTACGAGTTGAGTCTACGAGTCGAGTCTACCTATGCTTCACGAGTTTACGTAGACTCTCGAATTTGATAACCATGCTTCCAATCACAAAGGATGACAACGACATGCAATATATGTTACCTAAAACATTTAGAGACCTTTTAATTGTAATTGTTTTTTCTTTTGCCAACAATTAACATTTTGGAATCTCTCATCATGTATTGTAGGAACAACTAAGATAAAAAATCTTGATAGCAATATTGGTTCATTTGAAGTGAAACTAAGCAAAGATGATTTGAGAGAGATTACAGATGCTATACCAATATCTGAGGTGGCAGGGGATAGGACTTCTGAAGTTTATGCTAAATGCTCATGGAAGTTTGCTAACACTCCACCAAAACCATAGTAGCTAAATCATGTCATCATCATGGTCCCCAAATTTAATTATTGCATCATGTTATAGAATGATGAGACTTAGTCCCTTTAATCAAATTGCTAAAATTGTTACTGCATTTCTCATTGAGATCCCTATGATTATTCACTAGTGAAACCACTGAGAAGCAACTTGAGAAGCAAAAGTCATTGAGAAACCAATGCTTTAATTTTTCTTTTCATATTTTACCGCCGGGACAACAGTGCATTGGGATTTTTGGTAAAAAGTGGGTATCTCCTACGCACAACTTTAAAGACTAATCCCTCGAGTCGGGTAGAACCACAATGGGCGGCAAAGCTCTCCCTCAAGAGATTTAATACTGCTGCATGCCCAATGCTGAATTCGAAAAAAGAACATTGGTTAAGCTGGAAGAGACCCATACCATCTCATCCATGTGCTTTTGGGTGACAAGTGCATTGGTTTCTCAATGATTAAAACCACTTACGAGTGAATTTTTTTGTATTTGGTTGATGAAAATAATACAAAGGAAAAAAGATTTTTGTGTAGAATTGTGTAGTTAAAATAAGGAAAAAGGGATAAAATAATATGATAAGTGCTAGCAATACTCTATTTTATGCACTCTCTCTAACACTCATTAATACGGTCCCACTAAATTAATGAGTTCCATTTTCAAAGTAGCGAGACCCACATTAATTTTAACCAATCATGACTTTTGGAGAATGTTGAAAAAAATCCGCCAAAATTAAGGACAATTTTGTAATTAGACAGCTATTGTAATTATTTACCCATATAATTATTTTACGTATACCATTTGCAAGTCTAAAACCGTTTTTTTTTTTTGCTTACTTGCTAACTATTCTCTATCAAACATTTCAAAGGGAAACTTTAATGCATTTTATTTGCAGGTTTCATGTAACTAGTTGAGTTCAGTGCAGAAGTAATTAACGGATGAAGATGAAAGTACATACGGATAAAATCATAAAATGAATACCCCTTCATCACAGGAGCATGCACAACCCGTTATGTAGGAGCATGCACAACCCGTTATGTAAAGGTACTCCTTCTTCACTCTTTTAGTCTGTCATTGGCTTGGGAGGGATCCTTGATAGGATCAGTGTTTTAAAAACCGGACCGGCTCGGTCGAACCGGTAACCGGGGGGTAACCGAATTGGTTCACGTTTTGGATCGGAAATGGTGTGACTCGGTGCGACTCGCTGTAAACCGGCCAGGTTTAGAGAAGCTCGGTGACTCGGAATCGGCCGGTTTATGCTTGAATTGAATTCTTTTTAACAAAAATGAATTGGCTGGAAAACAGGCTCCATAGGATTCTTGCACATAGAGGTGAAATTAAAGCTACTTTGCCACTAAGCCAGCGAATTGTTTTGATGTAACTTTGCAATGTGATATATTTATTTATATCTAATAGCAAAAGGAAACATATATTGTGTTTCATATATATTATATTATATGTAACTCATATATATTATATTATATGTAATTGATTATAATAAATATAATAACTTGTTTAGCAAAAATAAACACCATATTTGTTGAGTACATAATATTAATTTGTGTGATCTAAAATAGATTATTATTATGTATGAAAAAATTTAAAAATATTAATAAATTAAGATATTAATTTTTATATTTTAGTAGATATAAAATAAACATAGTTATTAATTTTACAGGTACGAAATTTATATTATATACTATATAGGTCTTGAAAATTCGGGAAATAGAGACCGGGTTCGAGTCATCCGGTCCCGGTTTTGGTCATGCGGTTCAACTGTCGACCCTTCGGTCCGACCCTTGACCCAGTGACCCGGTACCTTCACCGAGTCGGTCACCGGTCCGAGTTTTAAAACACTGGGGATATGTCAACTTTAGTCATATATGTCAAATGTCCAAGCCATTTCCCTTAATTATAGAAGCAAGTAATGTGACTATATATCTTCCTCTGATTTCTATAATGTGTTGTCGGTTGTGGTTGGGTCAGCCTTTTGAGAAATTATCAATTTTGCTTTGTCATTTTATTAAATGGGTTATGCATACAATTTGAATTAATTGTTAATGCGTGGATTATTTTGTATTTTCTCAATTCTTTCCCAATTAGTAACTGTGTTGTTAGTTGTGTAGGCTCGGAATCAGAAGAAGATATAAAGTAGAAAGAGTCAAAGGATCGACTGGGAAAATGCGACATCGAAAGTACTTTCATTGGAGTTGACGATATATATATTATGGTTATAGATGACGATATCATAATCTTAATCTTAATAATAATAAACCATGAATCTGACACCTATGCATGCAGTCCACATCACCAGACAAAATGGGAATTAATCGAAAATTCAAATTCAAAAGTTAGTACAAACAACTCATTTCAATATTATGATCTTTGTCAAAAAAAAAATTATGATCAAATTAGGACTAATAACATTAATACACATGCCTACTTCATGGTTGCCGGTTATTTTAATTCAAAAGTCGATTTATTGTTCAAATTAAAACATCAATTTAGAGAATCATATTCTAGCTATTTTGGGACTAATAATATTAATACACATGCCTATTTCATGGTGTTTTTTTATGAATTTTGAATTTCAAAAAACTATCATTAATATCATATTATGTCAGATCCATATCAATTTTGAATTTCAAAAAAAATATCATGAATGTATGTGATTTTCCTTCAATAAATTCGTATGTACTTCCAGTATATGGTGCACTTTTCTGGCCATATTCATCCATACTATTTTTACACAGTTAATTATATTAATCTTATTTCCTTATTTGCAAGAAACGTGTTATGGAGAAACAGCCTTAATCCAGATTCATATGATCCTATGGTTTTTTTATATAAAGGCACCACATTCCCCAAATCTCATTCATCGAAAGCAGCCATTCTAACCACTATTGAACTTTTTGATCGAGCACCACATTTCCTAACATGGGAGGAAACTTGCCTGCACTTTATCCCCTTGATTTGCCGACATTCCATCTACCTCTACCATCACTTTGAGGAGACCAGGCAGCCTTAACACTCCTATTAGATATGTTGCATTACATTTACCAGGCCACTTCCTATTCTTATTAGAGTATTATTTCAATTGTTAAGTTCAATTTGAGTCATGTTTGTCTCATTTTAGTTTGTTTCAAGTACTATTTCAATTACATACGTTGTAATCCCGTATGGTTACCGGGTTTTTCCTACTTCAAATAATAGAATGTTTGTTTGGATATTAACACTTGATTCCTATTTGCGAGTCAATAGGCTGTCTCGAATTGACATACATTTATCAGAAAGTTATTAAAGTTATTAATATATGCTCCCGTCTAAGGAGTGTGCTATTATTTGTTTACTCTCTAAATGTGCAATATGCATAACTACTACTCCCTTCGTTCCCGATCTTTGATACTTTTGGCCTTTCATTTTTGTTCCAAAATAATTGTACTTTTAAAAACCCACCGTACAATTCTCCCAATTTTTCCAAATATACAATTTATATTTTTGAGTCTTTTAGAGTCCCAAAGTATGAATTAATTGTTTCAAGACTCTTCTATTTTGATTTAAATTATCCCAAGACAACTATATATAAATGGGGTGTTTTAGTATTTAGCCTAGGCAAATTAATGGTACCTTAATATGGGTGCAACAAACCAAAAGTACCAAAGATTAGGAATGGAGGGAGTAGCATGAGTTTGGCACTATGGTATACAAATATTTTGATAAATTACATATATTATATATTATGTAAATACTATGTGCTTTTTATATATACAAATATAAATAATATGCGTAAGTTTCTTTAATATGTAAGTGTCTTTAATATTTTTTCATCTTATTTAAAAAGGATGCTTTAAATAATTAAGATTAGGTATTACACCAATTAAGTATCTAATTGGTGAACCACTAAAATTGACAATGGGATATACTCTAATATTTCATAAATGGTGACATTTAATACTGACCGAATCAATCTTTACTGTTCATAGTATTTTACACAATATCTTACGGTCAATTTTAATAGTATACCAGTGAGGGACAAAAAAAAAATTCCTTAGAAAGATTATGTCACTACTTATTTTAGATACAAAATTAAATAGAACACCTTGATACTCTACAGGTTTGTTGGGTATGTGTCCAACATCCAATCACTTAATGACATAACATTTTTTTTATAATTTATTAGTTTAAAATAAATTTAAATCTTAAGTCAATTTTTCCTAGAGGTCTCGATACCCAACAAAATTCAAGGATATCATATAATAGTCATCTTAAATATAATAATCATACATACAAATTGTATAAAAAAATAAAATACCAAAGAACAAATTAATTTGGATACCATTGAAAATTAAGTTATTAAATAAGTCAAATAGAATAATCAATCAGGATATCTTAATAATAACTACGTATATTTTGTGTTTTTATATAATGTGTTATTCCATGGGTGTAAGAGAGGAACAAACCATTACAACCAGCAATATCCCATGTTTTTAATTCATAATTAACACTAAGTTATGACTAAGCATCAGCTTTTTTCGTACCACTACTTAACAGAATTCCAATATCGTGTTTATGTTTTAAATTCGAACAACTCAATATACATATATAACTTTTTTTATATTAATTATGATTACATAATTATAAACATCCAAAATAAATAAACACAATACTTTAAACACACACATATATATATTTATATACATACAAATTTATTAATTAAATACTTTAAAATTAAATTAAAAAAAAACATGTATACCCGTGCAGCGCACGGGTCATACATACTAGTATATATTATGGTTATAGATGACGAAATTTTTTTCCACTGTTCTACAAGAAATCTAAGTTAAGAATATGGTCATATGACTAGTATGAAACCCGTACGATGCACGGGGAGCAATGTTCCATAGTATATTAGTTATAGAAAAAGTATGATACTGTAGAACCACTATAGGATATTATAAACTTGTTCTCTAAATTTATTAAGTTATGAAAAAGAATAACAAAAACGAAGGAGACGTCTTATGTTAGGTCATTTAAATTATTCAAAATTATTTAATTTTTTGGAAACCTACTTTAAAATTTTTGGTAATAGACTATTTAGTTTATGAAATTTCTATTGCATTCATTGTAGTCTTTGAAATTTCAATTTAGAACAGACCAATTATATTAGTGATTCAAATAAGCCCTTTTTTTACAACGTACAAGGACTGAATATATATATATTGTATGGACTAAATTTTAACACTTACGGAGAAGTCATGGGCTAAAATGAATCATGATAAATAAAATGTGCTAAATTTAATCTAATGTTAAATATCGAAGACTTAAAACACTCGGTCTTGCAAAAACATGTATGCTCTATGAAAGAACTAAAGATTATCAAAAACCTCATGATAGACTACATTTCTTGTACACTTGCAAACCTTTTCATCATCGTTGAGGATCAACATTTTCAAACCATTCATTGTCTTCACTCTTGAAATAGCCACGTATAACTGTCCATGTGTGAAAAGTACTGGTTTAGAAAGATACAGCCCTACATGTGAGAGTGATTGGCCTTGGCTCTTGTTAATTGTCATAGCAAAACATAAAGCAACCGGGAATTGCCTTCTCTGAAATTTTAACGGAAGGCAAGGATCAGAGGGTACCAAATTCATTCGTGGGATGCATATCTTCAATCCAATATTAGTCCCGGTTAATACGGTAGCACCGATGACATTGTTTCTAAGTGTGTTTACCAGTAGCCTTGTCCCGTTACATAATCCAGCTCCTTGATCAATATTTCTCATTAGTATAATAGGAACACCCACTTTGAGATGTAGTTTGTGATTAGGTAAACCAGAACATTTTACCTCATTCAGAATTTCTGTAGTGAACCACTCCCCTTGCACCTCAGCATTTTCATCAGACTAGCATACAGAATCTGAACTACTATATTCTTTCACATCTCATTATAATGTTGGTCAATACCATTATAAAAATGGAATATAAGAAGCACATCATGATAGTTGTTGAATATGAAAGATGGCTAATATATATAACTAACTATTATTTACGGAAACATATTTACCTATTACGCATTGCAATAGCCTCAGCTGAGTTGAAACCGAAAATGACCTTGCTCGCATAAATAGAATTTTGCAGCACGGTCCTACCTAATAATGGGGTAAAACACAATAATGTATTAATAATCACACAAACAGGGGGACAACAGCATTATCGACCTCAATGGGATAAAACACAATAAAGTATTGATGTGCAAAGGAGGACTCGGACTAAGAAATAGATTTTTTAACAAATCTGACCTCCAAAATCCTTCGCCTTTCCATAAAGGACAGCAACAACGGCATTATCAACCTCACCAAATGCGAGGAAATTGTTAAGTTCATCAACAAACGTACCAAACAGGGTAACCTTGAATTTAAATCTATATAAAAATGCAAAAAAAAAATGATTAAGAACATAAAGATATAACCTGTTATATCAAGACCAGAATCTAACACAAATGTAACTTGAGCATATTCATATAGATATATTAAACACCAAAAATACGTGTTAGTATACCCCTCGTTATCAAGCTCAATGATGTTCAATTTTGAGGGCACTCCATCCTTTTCGTAGTGACGTTCGGTACCCACTCCGGTCAACATTCCAATAAAATCTGGCAGATTCGAAAATAGTATTGGGTGATTAATCGGAAACACATATTAAAGTTGTTAAATATCACAAATATTGATCATTCAACACTAATAAACAATTTAAAATATATAACGATTACCAACTAAATAATCGCTATTAAACCCAGGTTCGAATATCGAATTAGGATTGATGAAGTGATATATCATATCAGGCACAGCAGACTGGTGATCACGTCTGACGGTGGTGTTGAATTGAAAATTAAGCTTGTACTGGTGCGAAGACGCACGAAAACCACCTACGTTAGCACCAACATCAAACAGAGAAATTTTGTAGACTGAGTCCTCCTGCAATATGCTATCAAACTTATAGATCAACTCCCTACGGACTGTTGCTTGAATGCGATTCCCCTACACAAAGAATCACAACAGTTAGTATTACGTTTTCTCATAATGAATCAATTCTATATATGTATATATATATATATATATATATATATATATATATATAGACACACACACACTAAGTAAAATTGATATGATACTAACAGTGGAATCCATTAAAACCATCTCCTTTGTGTATGGAGTCCGTCCTCGGTTTAGATCTTGGACATGCCACATCTGAATCACTCGTACAACAATGGGACTGGGTTGGTGCCCAGCAACGATATCAAAAAGGAGGATGTGGTTGATATTCATCTTTGAACTCGTTGAAGAAGGAGCAGACAAACGAAAATGAATTTTTATGAAAAAAGACTTTTTAGTGATTAACGTAAATAGGTCTGCTAATGAAATTTCGATTGTTGGTGGCTATATCTTATATAGACTAAAATTGTTTTGGTAGGGTTTAGGTTTTTTGCATTCAAGAATGAAGGGTTGTGGCCGGTTTGGTTGATTGGGTTAATTGGTGTGAAGGTCATAAAAATCGTACGTGATTATAGGGTGCCACTTAATGCATATTAAATATTGATTCATTATGATTAAAGTTGACTTGAGTAAATAATAATATACCAGGATTCAAATTATAATTACCTAATAAATATGGCTCAAATAAGGTAATAAATAAATAAAATGAAAATGAAAATATTAATTATGAAATTTGAATTTTAAAGTTTAAATTTAAATTTGAATTCAATAGAAAAGGGAAATGAAATTGTAGGCGACTTTTTTAATGAATGATTGGTTCATGATTTTTTTTAATTACATGGACCAATAGTACTGCATTATTCGAATTTTCATCATAATTAATATTTTCCCTCTTTTAATTTGTTTTGGATTATTAGTCTTCACAATATTTTTTTTGTTGCGATGATAAATAATAATAATAATAGTCTACTAAGTTCTGTGTTTTTGAATTTTTAAATAGTGTACGAATTAATGATACGAAAAAATAGTCTATAATAAATTTTTAAGAGCGTATAATTATGTAAGAATTGAAAATTGAATTTTAAAGAAACTTTAAATAAATAAAATGAAATTTAAATTTTAAAGTTTAAATAAAGTGGAAATTTGAATTTGTGCCAAGTTGTGAGTATAATTGGTGCGAAATTTTGAAATATGAAATTTGAAAATGAATAGAATTAACAAAATAATTATTCAAAATGCATTTAGTTACATGTATTAATAGTAGTTATTTCGGAAATTCCATATTTGTTTTATTTCCATAAAGGTGTATTTAAATTTAAATTTAAATTCGAATTCAATAGAAAAGAAGAAGGAAATGAAATTATAGGCGACTTTTTTAATGAGCAATTGGCTGGTTCATGATTTTTTTTAATTACATGGACCAATAATAATGCATTATTCAAATTATCATAGTTAATATTTCCCCTAGAATTGCTCTCGTGAGGACACATAGGATTAGTGATGACACATAGGATTGGGCGGTTCATGATTTTTTTTTAATTACATGGACCAATAGTAATGCATTATTCGAATTATCATAATTAATGTTTCCCCTAGAATTGCTCTCGTGAGGACACATAGGGTTAGTGAGCTGTGAGGAGGAGACGAGTTTGTATTATTAATAGATAGGAATTATTCAAAAACCACCTGAATAGGCGTGATTTACATTTAATGGTGTTGTAGGCTTTGTATATTCTGTGATTTCTACCACTTATTTAATCTTTTGTTAATTTGTTTTACCACATTTGTTTTAATGGCGATTTTAGAGTCAGTTGCTATTGTTGGAACAGTTCTTGAATTTGCAGAGAAAGAGAGGTCGAAGGGAGAAGAGGGGAGTCGAAGGGAGAGGAGAGTGATCAAACAGAATTATGAAATTGGTTGTTAACCAAGGTGGTTAACTTACTTATTTATAAGGCATTTGAATAGTCACATGTCACACTATGATTGGTCTACACTTTACATAGGTAAAACAACAAAAGTAAAATTACATCTTCACTATTTACTAGACAGTAAATTCTAAAACTGAATTACACACAATACACCTCCTAAATCAGTTTTGTAGCACCTTTCAAGCCAATTTTCTCCCTCAAATCTTCAAATCTGCTGACCTTCAGTGGCTTAGTCAGCAAATCAGCAATGTTGTCTTCAGTTTTGCAATATTCCAGTTTCAGTTTCTGCTTTGCAACTTGATCACAAAGAAAATGAAATTTGGTCTCTATGTGTTTGCTCCTTCCATGAGCAATTGGATGCTTGGCCAAATCTATAGCAGATTTGTTATCCACAAGCAGTTTCACAACATCAGCAGTCTTCAATTTCAGTTCACACAGCAGCATGTTGAGCCATTGTGCTTGGCATGCTGACATAGCAGCATCTATGTACTCAGATTCATAGGATGATAGAGCCACTACACTTTCCTTCTTTGAACTCCATGAGATTGGAGCATCACCATACATAAACACATAAGCTGTTGTGCTCTTCCTATCACCCTTATCTCCACACCAGTCTGCATCTGAGTATCCAAACACCTCCTTGTTATTTCTTCCACTTCCACTAGGATAGAACACACCCATATTAGCAGTCCCCTTTATATATCTCAGTATACGTTTTGCAGCCACCAGATGTGAGGTCTTTGGATGCTCCATAAACCTGCTTATGAGCCCAACACCATATGATATATCAGGTCTTGTATGACACAAGTACCTCAATGATCCCACCAATTGCTTGTACAGAGTTGCATCCACTGTTTTCCCTTCACCATCAGTTACTAGCTTCACTGCAGTGTCTGTAGGAGTGGCAGCAGGATTGCAATCATTCATATTAAATCTTCTTAAAACATCAGCAGCATACTTCCTTTGATGTAACAGAATTCCACCTTCTGTAGCAGTAAATTCAATGCCCAGGAAGTAAGTGAGAACACCCATGTCTGACATTTCAAATTCACTCATCATACACTTCTTGAATTTCAGCATGTCTTTCTCACTGGTTCCTGTGAGCAGCATGTCGTCCACATATAAACAAACAACCAGCCAATCTTCTATATTAGACCCCTTCACATAGATGCCATGTTCATTCACACACTTCACAAAATTTAATTGCAATAGGAATGAATCTATCCTCTTATTCCAAGCTCGTGGAGCTTGCTTCAAACCATAAAGAGCTTTTCTCAACTTGTATACCTTTTCTTCTTTGCCATTCAGCACAAAACCCGGTGGTTGGTTGACATATACCTCTTCCTCTAAGTAGCCATTGAGGAAGGCAACCTTCACATCTAACTGATACATAGACCAGTTCTTAAAACTGGCTATTGCAACAATCAGTCTTATTGTCTCAATCCTTGCCACAGGTGCAAAGACATCATTGTAGTCATGTCTAGGTCTTTGTAGGAACACCTTAGCCACCAACCTAGCTTGCTTTATACTTCCCAATTTCACCATTGGGTTTGATCTTGGTCTTGAAGACCCACTTCACATCGATAACCTCTTTCTGTTTGGGCAAGTCGACTAGCACCCAAATATCATTTCTTTCGATTGAGTTCAGCTCTTCGACCATTGCTTGCTTTCACTTCGACTCTTTGAGAGCCTCTTCTACAGTTATTGGATCACAATCAGCAAGTAATGCCTCTCGCAATAATTCTCCATCAGTTCCTATGGCATTGTCAGGGAACAATTGAAATTCATTCAATCTCTGTGGCAGCTGTTCATTCAGTACTTCATTCACAGTATCCTGGTGCTTATTCAATGTCACTGCTACTGGTGTGTCTGCACAGGCTCCAGTACCTTTTCTAATCGGTAATTTGATTTAAAATCAGAGTTCAAAAATCGTTTTTTTTTCTTTTTTACAAATACATCCTCAAGGGAATGCTACGTTTCAAACCAAACTTAACTTTAATCTAGTCAACAATACCTTTCATTAATAAGTATTAACTGCGTGATACATAGCACGACTTAACTGGGTGAATCCTCAATCACAAATATATCTCAAGATATAGCTCAACATTTAAATAAAATAAAACAACAAATAGACTACCCGCCCACCCAATGCTACGTATCAGAGCCAGACACAATCGACCAGAAGAAGGTAGAACCTTCACTCGCTAACACCTGCATGTTGCCGACATGAGAAGCAACATAAAAGCAGTAGGGTGAGTCTCTTTACATAAATAATAGTAAATATGATAAGCATTATATTGAGGAAGGCAACTAAACACCAATTCACAACAATATCAACATATATTATTTACTTCACAAACTCCAAGAAACACCACTGCTCAATAAACAAACACGTATTATCATCTATAACACCTCAACTCATGCTCATCACGAGACATCACCAAACAACAACAACAACAATCATGGCACCTCAACACCAACAACCACAATCAACACAACAACATCATCGTTATCATCAACTTCATCGTCAGTACACACAAAACCCAAGTCACAATCACATCACCAGTCATAAAAAAAAATGTATGCACATGAAAATGCAACCCACGCCTGGGCATATGCATGATGGTACCATACTCGTCATAAATAGCCACTTGGGCACATCGTCACTGGTTCTCGTCAATAAGAGGCCGAAGCCTATTCGTCATAGTATGCACATGCTATGAGACACTATGGACACATGTGCAATCACCAATTTCAACTCACCCGGAGTACTCGTCATTGTCGTCATAAAAACACTAATATAGTGTACTCGTCATAATCACCATAATAAAATCACCACTTTCTCATAAAACATCCCATCCAAAATTGGAGTAACAACGTCCTTAAATCTTAAATAACACTAATTTAAAATTTAAGTGACAGACCATTTAAATTTAATTAACTACACGTTAACAATTTGAGTGACATCCTATCTAAAAAAAAAATTCGAGTACAACTTGTTTAAATTTTTGGACAAACATCTCATTTTCGACATCACAACTACACTTGAGAAAAACAGTGTGGAAAACAGAGGTATTTCTTTTCGAGTCCAAAAACAACATCAAATTAGGGGCCTTTTTGCGCAAACAGCAGTGAGAAAACAGCACAACTTTACACACAAAACAGCGCTTTACTTTTTGTAGATTAGTAGCGCATTTCCTTCATAAAACAGCCACTCTTTTATAAAAAAAATAACAGCAAGACAGCACCCTTTTATTTAGATAAATGACCTCTTTTTATTTTGATAAACAGCAGATTTTTATTTGATAAACAGCAGATTTTTATTCTGCAACAGCAGCATTTTTCCTTGACAAAAACAGCAAACAGCAACACATTTAAATGACAAACAGCAACATTTCGAAATTGACATACAGCAGCACTTTAATTCTGCAAACAGCAACATTTAAATTGACAAACAGCAACATTTCGAAATTGACATACATCAGCACTTTAATTCTGCAAACAGCAACATTTAAATTGACAAACAGCAACATTTCTTTTTATAAAACTGCATGCAGCAACACTATTAAATTCGGGACAGTAGCATTTTCCTACAGCAGTGCACCTACTTCGGCGAATTAATTGAAATGGCAAACGATGTCGGATTTCAACAAAAGACCACTCATTGGAAAGCCCTCTGAGTGTAGTTTCTGCCCAAAATTTTCATTTTTCAAAATACACACCCAGGTGGTACAGTTTTACAGAATACTACCCTAAGGTACCAGAAATTGACAAAACTGTTTGCCCATCTTACACATCAATTTTCTTTCTCATTTCTTAATTAGATTTGATGAAACCAGTGCTCATTTTGAAGGGAATTGAGTCTACTTTCCAACTAAGCAAGAATCATTAAAAACGGAGTTCGAATGAGGACACAAAACTTGCCAAGACCGAACCTATACACAGATTGGTTCCAGAAATTTGACCCAACTCTGGAGACTCATAACTTGAGCTACACAGCTCCAAATTGAACGAAACTAGTGCCAAAACGACCGGCTTTAAGTCTATTTTCGAAAACAATCAGCCACATAATTTTTGGGTTAACCAAACAGTACCAGTTTTCAGAAAACCGAAACAGTATCAGAATGCACCGAAAACCCTAAGTGAATAGACTCATCATACTCAATCACCAACACCACAATTTCATCGAATTGAATAAAACCCCACACCAATTATCACTATGGATGCTAACCATCACGTTTTCCACCAAAAAAAGTACCATTTAGTCATAACATCAAACACCTAGCATGCATCATTCATATTGTGTCCTACTCAACACCAATCAAGCAAGTCTTTGCACAAACACATTTTCAGCATGATAACAACATTAAAACACACCAACCATTCATGGAAATCACCCTAGGACCTAACCTAGACAACACTCATCACATACACTATTAAAGATGCAAAGGAGAGCCCCCTAACCTTAGATTTAGATGAGTAGAAACCTTAGGGAGATAGACACCAAGGATTGTAGCCTTCCTCTTCTTTCCCTTTCTTGCTTCCACGAGTTTCTCTCTCCCCTTCCTCCTTGAGGGCTTCGGCCACTCCTCTCCTCTCTCTCTCCCTTTTCTTTTCTTTTTCTTTCTTTTGGTGATAAATGGGAAAATGAACTAACCCTAGCAACCCCTACATATTCGACCCTTAAGGATAAATGATGGGTCATGGGCCAACTAATGGATCATGGGCCCTTTATGTGCACCACCTAATTCATGACAACACCTCCTAAATAAATTAAAACCCTAAATTAATTAATACTAGCCCTCACCTTATAAATAGGTCCAATTACCTCATATATATTTATTTTATTTTCTATCACCACATAATCCCCAATTGATTAAAATAAATAATTCAATTAGATGACTAATTAAATTTGGGGCGTTACAACTCTCCCCCACTTAGAATATTTCGTCCTCGAAATCTTCTCGCCAAAGCTAACACTCCTCCAATAACCAACTAAGCCATCTAGACAACTAGTGCTATCCATCCTGCTGATTACTATTGCTTTGATTACCGGCGGTAAGTGCTTGGGCGGCCGTCCCTCCTACTTGTTCAGCCAGGTAACTTCAAGCAGTAACAATCAGGCTCACTCTCTACTCCGCTGCGCCACTCTGATAGACTAACTTGCACTCCATCTCACTCATCTATCCTCACGGGCACGCACACAACACACTCACATCAACTTCACATCATCATTTAATCGACACACAACACGTTCACATCACATCCACATCATCATCATAGGTAACTTGGCACAATTGACACATCGTTATATTTATCATTAGTCATAAACATTGGGCATCGCAACATAAGGACGGCAAAAATTATTGTAACTACAACCACTTGGAGATAGGGAAAACAGCACTTTAAACTATGACGGAACAGCACCTTTACATTCAAGAAACAACACCTTTAATTTCAAGAAAACAACATTTTAATTTTAAGAACACAGCACTTTAAATTTGAGTAAGCAACATATTTAGATTGAGGAAACAGCATTTTAAATATAAGGGAACAGCACCAATTAAGTTGAAGAAAGCAGCTCTTCAAATTTTAAGAAAACAGCAGCACACTCTAGTGCAAAAACAGTACTATTACTTTCAGAAACAGCAATAAAACAACGTGAAAACGGTGACATCAATTTGCAACAACAGCAGCAAAACCGTTTAAAACAGCAACATTAAGTTGCAAAAACAGCAGTAAAAACAGTTCGAAGACAGCAACATTAAATCGCAAAACAGCGGTAAAAACAACACAGCAACAGCAAGGGCATTTTTCTGAAAACAGCACAGCAAGGCATTTTATAAAGACAGCAACAGCAACAATTATTCTTATACAAAACAGCAGCAGCAACGTTTGGAAAACAGCGACTTAGACAGAATTTCTTACGCAACTTGCGACCAATTTTTTCTTTTTAAAACGTCTCAACTCATTGTATTCACACATCAAAACATACAAGTTAATTATTAAAATTTATAACACATCATACTCCTCATCTTAATTCAACCTCAATCATCATCAAACATCAAGGCACGAAGTTACACGTGACAACATCAACATCACAACTCATCACAATGTACTCAATTCCTCATCAATTTTACACCTACTCATCAAATCACAACAATACTAAAAACACCCAACGGCAAACAAACAAAATTCACCACAAATTCTTCGTCGGAAATCGACGAGAGACACAGAAAACACACCAAGCAACACATTACAGTCATACACAAAGTACTCAGAGTAAACACACACATAGCAGCAATAAGGCACTAAGCAGCGCCAGTATCAACAATAGCAGTCATACCGTCTGACCAATTTAGCTAATCACTGCAACACAAATTATGGTTAGAACGAGTACCAAGACTCGAGAGATAGCTAGACTCGACACTGGACAACTTGGCCGGACAGACCGAACTGCTCTGATACCAACTTGAAACACCCCCTTTTCTAATCGGTAAGTTGATTTAAAATCAGAGTTCAAAAATCGTTTTTTTTTTCTTTTTTACAAATACATCCTCAAGGGACTGCTACGTTTCAAACCAAACTTAACTTTAATCTAGTCAACAATACCTTTCATTAATAAGTATTAACTGCGTGATACATAGCACGACTTAACTGGGTGAATCCTCAATCACAAATATATCTCAAGATATAGCTCGACATTTAAATAAAATAAAACAACAAATAGACTACCCGCCCACCCAATGCTACGTATCAGAGCCAGACACAATCGACCAGAAGAAGGTAGAACCTTCACTCGCTAACACCTGCATGTTGCCGACATGAGAAGCAACATAAAAGCAGTAGGGTGAGTCTCTTTACATAAATAATAGTAAATATGATAAGCATTATATTGAGGAAGGCAACTAAACACCAATTCACAACAATATCAACATATATTATTTACTTCACAAACTCCAAGAAACACCACTGCTCAATAAACAAACACGTATTATCATCTATAACACCTCAACTCATGCTCATCACGAGACATCACCAAACAACAACAACAACAATCATGGCACCTCAACACCAACAACCACAATCAACACAACAACATCATCGTTATCATCAACTTCATCGTCAGTACACACAAAACCCAAGTCACAATCACATCACCAGTCATAAAAAAAAAATGTATGCACATGAAAATGCAACCCACGCCTGGGCATATGCATGATGGTACCATACTCGTCATAAATAGCCACTTGGGCACATCGTCACTGGTTCTCGTCAATAAGAGGCCGAAGCCTATTCGTCATAGTATGCACATGCTATGAGACACTATGGAGACATGTGCAATCACCAATTTTAACTCACCCGGAGTACTCGTCATTGTCGTCATAAAAACACTAATATAGTGTACTCGTCATAATCACCATAATAAAATCACCACTTTCTCATAAAACATCCCATCCAAAATTGGAGTAACAACGTCCTTAAATCTTAAATAACACTAATTTAAAATTTAAGTGACAGACCATTTAAATTTAATTAACTACACGTTAACAATTTGAGTGACATCCTATCTAAAAAAAAAATTCGAGTACAACTTGTTTAAATTTTTGGACAAACATCTCATTTTCGACATCACAACTACACTTGAGAAAAACAGTGTGGAAAACAGAGGTATTTCTTTTCGAGTCCAAAAACAACATCAAATTAGGGGCCTTTTTGCGCAAACAGCAGTGAGAAAACAGCACAACTTTACACACAAAACAGCGCTTTACTTTTTGTAGATTAGTAGCGCATTTCCTTCATAAAACAGCCACTCTTTTATAAAAAAAATAACAGCAAGACAGCACCCTTTTATTTAGATAAATGACCCATTTTTATTTTGATAAACCGCAGATTTTTATTTGATAAACAGCAGATTTTTATTCTGCAACAGCAGCATTTTTCCTTGACAAAAACAGCAAACAGCAACACATTTAAATGACAAACAGCAACATTTCGAAATTGACATACAGCAGCACTTTAATTCTGCAAACAGCAACATTTAAATTGACAAACAGCAACATTTCGAAATTGACATACAGCAGCACTTTAATTCTGCAAACAGCAACATTTAAATTGACAAACAGCAACATTTCTTTTTATAAAACTGCATGCAGCAACACTATTAAATTCGGGACAGTAGCATTTTCCTACAGCAGTGCACCTACTTCGGCGAATTAATTGAAATGGCAAACGATGTCGGATTTCAACAAAAGACCACTCATTGGAAAGCCCTCTGAGTGTAGTTTCTGCCCAAAATTTTCATTTTTCAAAATACACACCCAGGTGGTACAGTTTTACAGAATACTACCCTAAGGTACCAGAAATTGACAAAACTGTTTGCCCATCTTACACATCAATTTTCTTTCTCATTTCTTAATTAGATTTGATGAAACCAGTGCTCATTTTGAAGGGAATTGAGTCTACTTTCCAACTAAGCAAGAATCATTAAAAACGGAGTTCGAATGAGGACACAAAACTTGCCAAGACCGAACCTATACACAGATTGGTTCCAGAAATTTGACCCAACTCTGGAGACTCATAACTTGAGCTACACAGCTCCAAATTGAACGAAACTAGTGCCAAAACGACCGGCTTTAAGTCTATTTTCGAAAACAATCAGCCACATAATTTTTGGGTTAACCAAACAGTACCAGTTTTCAGAAAACCGAAACAGTATCAGAATGCACCGAAAACCCTAAGTGAATAGACTCATCATACTCAATCACCAACACCACAATTTCATCGAATTGAATAAAACCCCACACCAATTATCACTATGGATGCTAACCATCACGTTTTCCACCAAAAAAAGTACCATTTAGTCATAACATCAAACACCTAGCATGCATCATTCATATTGTGTCCTACTCAACACCAATCAAGCAAGTCTTTGCACAAACACATTTTCAGCATGATAACAACATTAAAACACACCAACCATTCATGGAAATCACCCTAGGACCTAACCTAGACAACACTCATCACATACACTATTAAAGATGCAAAGGAGAGCCCCCTAACCTTAGATTTAGATGAGTAGAAACCTTAGGGAGATAGACACCAAGGATTGTAGCCTTCCTCTTCTTTCCCTTTCTTGCTTCCACGAGTTTCTCTCTCCCCTTCCTCCTTGAGGGCTTCGGCCACTCCTCTCCTCTCTCTCTCCCTTTTCTTTTCTTTTTCTTTCTTTTGGTGATAAGTGGGAAAATGAACTAACCCTAGCAACCCCTACATATTCGACCCTTAAGGATAAATGATGGGTCATGGGCCAACTAATGGATCATGGGCCCTTTATGTGCACCACCTAATTCATGACAACACCTCCTAAATAAATTAAAACCCTAAATTAATTAATACTAGCCCTCACCTTATAAATAGGTCCAATTACCTCATATATATTTATTTTATTTTCTATCACCACATAATCCCCAATTGATTAAAATAAATAATTCAATTAGATGACTAATTAAATTTGGGGCGTTACAAACACAGTAGTGGCAGTATTACTTTGTGCAGGATTGTTCCACTCCCATCCATTTGATTCCTCAAAGACTACATCCTTGCTAATAACTACCTTTTGTCTATTAGGATCATACAACTTGTAGGCACTAGTCGAATGATAGCCTAATAGAATCATTGGTTGAGCTTTGTCATCCAATTTCTTTCTCAGTTGGTCTGGAACATGTCTGTAACACTGCCCCAAACACCTTCAAATGTTTCACACTTGGCTTCTCACCACACCAAGCTTGTTCAGGAGTCATTCTATCCAGTCTCTTAGTTGGGCTTCTATTCATGATGTACACTGCCGTGGTTACTACTTCTCCCCAGAAGTAACTTGGCATATTTCTACTTTTCAACATACTCCTAACCATGTTTAATACAGTACTGTTCTTTCTCTCTGTTGTACCATTATGTTGGGGAGTATATGGTGTTGTGACTTCATGCCTTATCCCTTCATCTTTGCAGAATTTCTCAAATTCAATGGAGGTATACTCCCCACCTCCATCAGTTCTAAGTCTACTGATGTAACATCCTGATTCTTTCTCAATCATTATTTTAAACCTTTTGAAGACATCAAGCACTTCATTTTCTTACTAAGTAGATAGATCCACATCTTCCTAGTAAATTCATCAATGTTGTAGGAGCTTCTAGCTTCCTTCGACTCACAAACATCTGAGTGAATGGCTTCAAGTCTCCTTGATGCTTGAATCTTCATTTCAGTGTTGTAGGAGCTTTTAGCTTGCTTCGACTCACAAAATTGCTTGCATACTTCATCAGGCAGTTTCAATGCAGGCAGGCCATGCACCATACCTTGAGCAGTCAAATTCTTCAAGTCTCTAAAGTTCAAATGCCCATATCTTTCATGGCATCTCCACACTTCATCACTGGTGACTGCTTTCAAACATTCATCATTGACTACACTCATGCCAACTTTGAATGTTCTCCTCTTGTTAAGTGTTGCCTTCAACAGTAGCCTTCCTTTAGGATCATACAGCTTCAATTCCAAATTCTCCATTTGAACTGAACATCCCTTCTCTAGAAGTTGTCCTAGGCTTATCAAATTGCTTCTCATTGATGGAACAAATAACACATTTGTGATGAGGTATGACTTGCCATCATTCCTCTTGATTCTCACTGTGCCACAGCCTTCTGTATTTATCACTCTATCATCACCAAACCTTATAGACTTCTTCACTGATTCATCTAGATCAATGAACCAATTTCTATTTCCAGTCATGTGGCTTGAACACCCTGTGTCCAAGTACCATAAATCTTCACTGTTTCCACTTGACTCTGCCATCAACAGTAGTTCATCATCACCTACTCGTTTGGCCACTTGTTGCTGCACATTTCTTCAATTCTCGGTGTTACTTTCACCAATTTCAGCCATCAAGACCACTTCATCATCCGAGTCAGAATCACCTCTAGCCAATTGTGCCTCTTCTTGAGTGTTCTTCGAATTACACTCATCTGCATAATGGCCAAATTTCTCACAGTTATAGCATTGCACCTCCTTCTTGCTATATTTCTTGTTCTCTCCATTATTCTTCTTCCAGGCTTCTTTTCTCTTTTGGAAGTCATTTTTCTGATCATTGTGCTTATTCGACCCTTCACTGCCTTTGTTCCATTTTCCTTTCCCTTTCTTGCTCTTACCCCAATTCCCTTTCTTGTTCTGAAATTGTGCCAACAACACCTGTTCACTTGCTTTCTCACTTGTTTTATCACCACTTCTTGCACGAATTCTTGTTTCATTCGCTTCAAGAATTCCTTGGAATTCAGCCACCTTCAATGTATCCAAATCCTTGGATTGTTCGATTGAAGTCACCACGTAATCAAATTGTGGGATTAAGGTTCTTAACACTTTATCAATCTTCCTATCTATCATAGTCTTTCCATTTGTGCGCATTTGGTTCGTAATCAATGTCAATCTATTGAAATACTTTGCAATTGTCTCTTTCTCATGCATTTGAAGCAGTTTGTATTCCCTACGCAGCGTATTCAATCTTACTTGCTTCAAAGATGCATCGCCGGAGTAGACTGTGGCTAATGCGTCCCATGCTTCCTTCGCCATTTCATACTCAGAAATCTTCTCAAAGGCTTCGCCATCAACACCTTGATGGATCAAGAACATCGCTTTACTGTCTTTCCTTTGCCATTCACGAAGCACATCTCCAGCAGCTTCTTCGGGTATTCCGGTTCGCACAACATCAAGCACTTCTTGAAACCGGAACACCACTTTCATCTGCACAATCCATTTATCATAGTTCTTGGAATTAAGAACCGGAATGTTCGCCGGAAGTTGATTGGCGTTCTGGTTCGCCATTGTCACGCCTCAAGATCACGAACACGATCGCGAATCAAAGCTCTGATACCAGTTTGTTGGAACAATTCTTGAATTTGCAGAGAAAGAGAGGTCGAAGGGAGAGGAGTGTCGAAGGGGGGTTGTCGAAGGGAGAGGAGAGTGATCAAACAGAATTATGAAATTGGTTGTTAACCAAGGTAGTTAACTCACTTATTTATAAGGCATTTGAATAGCCACATGTCACACTATGATTGGTCTACACTTTACATAGGTAAAACAACAAAAGTAAAATTACATCTTCACTATTTACTAGACAGTAAATTCTAAAACTGAATTACACACAATAGCTATAATATTATTTATTGTGTATTTTATGCGTGTATTTTTAATTCAGTTCAGTTACTAAGTTTGAATTAACAGCACCAATGTTCATCATCTGCCAATAAAAGCTTTGTTCTTTGAATCTCTTATGATTATAAGCTGATGAATCATTCTTGTCTACGATTTTCTAAAAGTATCAATACTACAATTTCTTTTCGTACGTACGCACTATTATTTTTTTAAAAAAAAGAGATATTTTTGTCCTCAACTTCTTCTCCGTACAGGTAATGGTCTAGCTTGCTTAAATGTTGACCTGATATGTTATTGTTGTAGTCTTTCAATTTACATCTAAAATAAATGCTGATTTCCACCGTTCAGTTTAATTTTTCTTCAAAGATCAAATTAGTCTTTGAAGATCAAAACAACCAGAATTTGTTAGTACCAATAGTAATGACGGAGTTTCAATACACGCTAATTTTGGGTCAAATACGAATCAATTATCAATTATCGTAAGAAATAGGCTTCTATCATAAAATTGTAATATATGTTTTTTTTGCTTTTATTTTCTTTTTGCTATCATAAAATCGTAAGAAATTTCTTATTAATTATCGTAAGCAATAGGCTTTTATCAATTAACAATTTACTTTTATTTCCGTAATTAGTGTCAAATTGAATCAAGACCAAATCTGTTATATTAATAAAAATAACTTTTTCTTCCTATATCTATACAAATAATTAAATAATAGTAAGTAATAGAATTTATTACTTCAGTAAAAAAAACCCAATTCATTATTAAGATACTTAATTAGTTTTTTTGGTTTCAATAAAATTAATTTTTTTACTGAAATTTCAATAATATTAATGAAAATAACTAATTAAGATTTGTAGTTATTAATATTATAATATTTATATACTCTTCTTTACGATTGATTGAGAACTATATATATAATGGCTAATAAGGAGACAAACGCAAATCACCAATATTTTCGTGGAGGAAAAAATTGAGAAAAAAAGATAGAATGACTACTTTCTCTTCTCTTGTGGTAGTTTTACTCTTATGTGTTGCATGCATCTTCCAATGCAATCAAAGTTGTTGTAGACGTGAAAACCATTTGCGAGAAAGTCACAAACCATTCATTTTGTTTAACCCTTCTCAACGCAAAGCCGTGTACAAATAGAGATCTCATTAGCCTGGCAGAGTACACCAATAATGTGGCTCGTGAAAATGGGACCAACACCATTAATCTTATCAAGAAGGTAATTGCCGAAAGTAATAGTAATAAAGAGGCAAAATATTATTACGAACGGTGTTTACAACATTTTGGTGATGATGGCGGTGTCCTTGGTGAGACTTATGATCTTCAACAACTATTGAAGGAAAGAAATTACACTCTTGCGTATTTTAGTGCTGGTAATATCGAAGGTGATGTTAATGAGTGTCTTACAGGGGATAATCCATCTGACCCTCCTGTTTATCATTATACATCCTCACTCCCAAAATATGCTGATGTTGTCATTCAAGTCGGTCGAATTACTGTTGGTATAATAAGTTTTTTGACAGAAGCCTAATTACTTCAAGGCATGTGTCCAACTAATTGCTGGTTATACCATCTGTGTTTCTTGAATAACATATTGCAATAAAGGAGCCATTGTCGGTGTGGTAGGATTTGAAAAATGATTACTTTAGAGCATTTTATTTGATTTCTTCTCAAGTTGTACTCTTACAACAATATCTACTTATTCAATGTTATAGAACTTTGGATGTTAGGGAGGTGATCCGGAACAACCAGCGGCTTTCTCAAGAAATCCCAATAGTGGAATGGGATTTGGAGAAGGAAGCGCAGTGATAATATTGTTAGGATACGAGTATAGAGAGAGAGAGAGAGAGAGAGAGAGAGAGAGAGAGAGAGAGAGAGAATATTGTTGTAATAACTGATTGTATCTTTCATTCATAGATTTCAGTGTAATAAGTACAATGCAATCTAGGTGGGAATATTCCTCTAGGTGGTACAGCTGTGACCCTTCTAGAAGGACCTATCCAACATGCTAAATGAAATACACATAGGTAAGACAGTAAATTTATTCTACTGCTGGGAAGTAACCGTGGAGAGTGACTCTGTCACAATACCCTCTGCCAAAGCAACACTCTTGTCCTCAAGAGTGGAATTGAGGAAAATTCTTGAGTAAGTCGTAATAGAACTCCCATGTAGCCATTTCAGGAGGGAGATTTTTCCATTTAACCAAGACCTTGGTTGCAGTAATTCTCCCACGCTTGACCATCTTCCTGTCCAAAATGGCTTCAGGTTCTCCCTTAGGTGCTGGCAGAACAGTCACAGTAGGATGTTGAATTACTGCAGTTGTAGAATCAGTGCACAGCTTCAACTGACTAACATGAAATACATTGTGAATCCCAGTACTTGGTGGCAGCTCCAGCTGATAAGCAACTTCCCCAATGCGATCCAGAATCTTGTATGGGCCATAGTACTTGGGGCAGAGCTTGTGGCCTGAGTTGTTCCTCAAAGAGAATTGCCTATAAGGCTGCAGTTTCAGAAATACATAGTCCCCAATAGAGAAGGTTCTGTCAGTCCTACGCTTGTTGGCTTCCTGTTTCATCCTGTTTTGAGCCCGTATCAGGTGAAATTTGAGAACTTTGATGGCTTCTCTTGCCAAGAGGGACCTGTCCACTGTTAGTGAAGTGGATTCTCCTGGAAGATAAGGTAAATGTATAGGAGGTGCTTGTCCATAAACTAATTCATAGGGGGTGGTGCCAATTGAAGAGTGAAGAGTGGTATTGCACCACCACTCGGCCAGTGGAAGCCATTGACACCAAGCAGCAGCTTGTTCGCAGCACATGCATCTAAGGAATGTCTCCAAAGCCTTGTTAAAAATCTCCGTTTGTCCATCACTTTGAGGGTGATAGGCACTAGATCTATTAAGAGAAACTCCTTGTAGACTGAATAGTTCAGCCCATACTTCACTAAGGAAGATTGGATCACGATCACTAGTGATTGACAGAAGCATACCATGCAGTTTATAGATTGAATCCAGAAATAATTTGGCCACATCAACTTCAGTATATGGATGAGATAGAGGTAAGAAGTGAGCATACTTACTTAACCTATCCACCACCACAAGGATGACCTGCATACCATTGGATTTGGGGAGTCCCTCCACAAAATCCATACTGATATCTTCCCAAATCCGATGAGGAATGGGTAGTGGTTGCAGCAGCCCAGGATAAGCCACATGTTCAGTTTTATTCCTCTAACAGACAGTACATTGGCGCACATAAGCTTGAATATCCTTGGCCATTCCTTTCCAATAGAATAGTGACTTGACTCTAGCAGTAGTGTTGTCCTTCCCAGAGTGACCACCAGTGGCAGAATCATGCAGCCACTGTAAAATGAAGCTCTTAATGGCAGGATCATTTCCCACAACCAGTTTTCCTTGTCTGCGTAAGATACTGTCCTTCCAAGTGAATTTTGAGTGAGATGCGGAGCCTACTTGCAACTCAGTGAGGATTTTCTCCATGTGTGGATCAGTATGCCATGAACTTCTGATCTTCTGCATAAGGTCAGTATCAATGTTCTGGAAAGTCAGAGCCAGTAACTCTGCTCCTTCAACTCTGGAAAGTGCATCTACAGCAGCGTTTTCCTTGCCCTCCTTATAGATGATGTCAAACTCAAACCCCATCAATTTAGCCATCCATGCTTGTTGGAAGGGAGTGTTCAACCTTTGCTCCATCATATATTTAATGCTCCTCTGATCTGTCTTGATGGTGAATGGCTTTTGGGCCAAATATGTACTCCATTTCTGTATAGCATACACAATTGCTAACAATTCCTTCTCATACACAGAGAGAGCAAGCTTCCTTGGACCCAGTGACTTGCTAAGATAGGCTATGGGGTGATTATCTTGCATGAGAACAACACCAATACCACGTCCAGAGGCATCTGTTTCAAAGACAAACTTCTTGGAGAAATTAGGTAGCTGCAATACTGGAGCAGATAGCAGTGCAGTCTTTAGAGTTTGGAAGGATACTGTGGCAACATCATTCCAACAGAACCCATCCTTTTTCAGCAGATCAGTGAGTGGCTTTGCTATTTTACCAAAGTCCTTCACGAACCTACGATAATATCCAGCAAGGCCCAAGAATCCTCTTAGTTGTTTCACTGTCTTAGGTTGTGGCCAATCTGAGACAGCCTTCAGTTTAGCAGGGTCTGTTGATACTCCCTCCTTAGAGATGAAATGACCTAGATACTCCACTCTAGGTGTAGCAAAATGACACTTGGCTTGATTGAGGAACAAGTGGTTGTTTCTCACAGCTTCAAATACCTGAGTCAAGTGTAGGATATGTGCCTGCAATGAACGGCTGTAGACCAAGATGTCATCAAAGAAAATAATCACAAATTTTCTAAGAAAATCCTTAAACAAAAAATTCATAAGAGATTGGAAGGATGCTGGAGCATTAGTTAAGCCAAATGGCATAACTAAGTACTCATAGTGGCCATTATGAGTTTTAAAAGCTGTTTTAAACTCCTCCCCTTCACCCATCCTTAGTTGATGGTAGCCAGACCTCAAATCTAACTTAGAAAAAATTGATGCTCCCCCTAGTTCATCTATTAAGTCTTCTATCAGAGGGATTGGGAATCTGTCCTTGACAGTATTCTGATTCAGTCTTCTATAGTCAACACACAATCTCCATGATCCATCCTTCTTCCTTACTAACACAGTAGGAGAGGAGAATGGGCTGTTACTGTGCCTGATATCTCCTTGAGTCAACATGTCATTAACTAATTTATCCACAATGTCTTTTTGCACAATGGAGTATCTATAAGGGCGCATGTTTACAGGTGTTGTTCCCTCTTTGAGTGGAATCATGTGATCAAATCCAGGCCTAGAGGGTGGCAGCTCAGTAGGTTCTAAGAAAATATCACTATACTGCTCAATCAGCAGAGAAACTTCACAAGGAATAATAGGTGCAGAGTTACCTGGGTAGCCAACATTGAAAGAAGGTACAATAAACTGTGGGGTCATCTGATCAAGCTGTAAAAAACACAACTCAGCCCCATGATCAATAGCAGCATTTAGAGCCTCATTAGAGATTAGTTTGACTGCAGTAGGTTTAGCCCCCTCAAGGATACCTTTCTTCCTTCCACTGAAAACTCCATCACCAGCTTATCAAAATCCCACAAGATAGGACCTAGAGATCTCAGCCATTGTACTCCAAGGATCAGGTCACAACAGACCAATGGTAATACTATAAAGTCAACAGTAATTTGGCGATTATGCATTGACCAAGTGAAGCCTTTACACACAAAAGGTGCTTCCAGCTTATGTCCTCCACCCCCAGTGATGAACATAGGTGATATATCATCTAATTTGCATCCCAATTTCTTAGCTATATCCAGGTCCATGAAATTATGCGCGCTGCCACTGTCAATCAGTATCTGAAGCATTTTTTTGTAGTGGAGGCGCTTCACTCTCATGGTGTGATAGTTTAGGGGATCCTGTCAAAGCTTGCATAGATATCTGAGGTATTTCTGTATCAGCAACAGGGGTTAAGACAGGCTCCAAAACTTGCTCCTCTGTTCTCTCAGCAATAGTTTCCCCTGAGGTCTCCTCATCATCCTTCTCAATCAACATCAATTGGGGCCCAGTATTCCTATGCTTGAGTTGGTGTCCAGGTGTGAATTTCTCATCACAATACCAACACAAACCCTTGGCACTTCTCTCTTCTAATTGGGCTCTAGACATGGGCTTAAGGGGTCTGTTGGTTAGGAGAGGTGGTTGGTATTTGCTAGCTTGTGTTTGAGGTTTGGAAGTGTGGAGTGCTTGTTTAGGTTGAGTGGTGTTTAGAGAGTGGGATTTTGCAGACTCACATAATTTGGCCAAGTTCGCAGCTTGAGCAATGTTGGTAGGGTTAAACATCCTCACATTAGCTTGGGTTGAGGGGTTGAGGCCAGCCCTAAAAATGCTCAGTGCATGTTCAGGTAGAATGCTAACTTGTGTATATGCTAGTTCAAATTCATCAATATAAGCTTGTACAGAGATACTATGTTTCACCTGGATTAACTCAGCTAGTGGATCTTCAAACAAATCACCAAAGCGCCTCTTCACACCAACAACGTACTGATTCCACATTGGGTATTGATCGAAGCGTCCACGCATATAGTTGAGGTGCCACTGCAGTGCCAAGCCTTCGAGGTGAATGGACGCGAGCCTCATTCTTGACTCTGGGGGTGTTTCATCGAGCAAAAAGAATTGATCACACTTATACAGCCAATCCTTCACCTTCATGTCGTCGAATCGTGGGAAGTCTACCTTCGATATGCGCGTGGAGTAGTTTTGAGCTGGAGGAGGGTCGTTACGCACCGGTGTGCCCTCTGGCGGTGGGGTGACGTTGCTGTCCTGCGTTGTTCTCGCCTGGCTGATGATGAGGTTACGAAGCTCGTCCATGCGCGTTCCAATGCGCGTTTCCAGAGATTCTTGGAGCAGATCCATGCGAGCTTGAGATTCAGCGCGCGTATCATCAATTTTGCGATCTAATTCAGCGATTGATTGACTGTGAGTAACCATAATCAGAAATCACAACAACAGGGTCTATGCTTTGATACCAATTGTTATAGAACTTTGGATGTTAGGGAGGTGATCCGGAACAACCAACGGCTTTCTCAAGAAATCCCAATGGTGGAATGGGATTTGGAGAAGGAAGCGCAGTGATAATATTGTTAGGATACGAGTATAGAGAGAGAGAGAGAGAGAGAGAGAGAGAGAGAGAGAGAGAGAGAAAATATTGTTGTAATAACTGATTGTATCTTTCATTCATAGATTTCAGTGTAATAAGTACAATGCAATCTAGGTGGGAATATTCCACTAGGTGGTACAGCTGTGACCCTTCTAGAAGGACCTATCCAACGTGCTAAATGAAATACAAATATTCTAAATGAAATACACATAGGTAAGACAGTAAATTTATTCTACTGCTGGGAAGTAACCGTGGAGAGTGACTCTATCACATTCAAGC
This sequence comes from Astragalus membranaceus, assembly GCA_039519185.1. NCBI lineage: Eukaryota > Viridiplantae > Streptophyta > Magnoliopsida > Fabales > Fabaceae > Astragalus > Astragalus membranaceus. Next base: position 52,902,002 of record CM076851.1, read on the forward strand.
TTACGTTTGTTTCTAAGAAATTCATTGAAAAACAAGTGCTTTTTTGTGAGGAGTCTATATACGCTCTACTTTAAAATAAAATAAAATATTAAATTGAACACAACAAAATAACTTTTTCTTTTGATATATCATATAATTTAAGAAGAAAATCAAGTCGCAGATGGGTTCCCCATCGCAAAGTTTGGTCTATCAAGTCGCAGATTGAACTATTTCAAATGGATGTTATAGAGTGCCTTCTTAAATGTTTTTTCTTAAATGAGGAGGGGTATGTACACCAACATCCTGGATTTATTGATCAAAAGAAGCCAAAACATGTTTTCCAACTTACTAAGGCTTTTTACGGACTCAAGCAATCCCTTAGAGCTTGATATGAGAGAATTAGTTCCTTATTAATCAATAATGGCTTCTCAAGAGGCAAAATTGATGTTACACTCTTTCGAAAAACCCATAAAGACGGGTTATTGATTGTTCAAATTTATATTGATGACATCACCTTTGGGGCTACAAATGAAAAACTTTACAATTATTGTAGAAAACTTATGAAGAGTGATTTTGAAATGAGTTTAATGGTGGAATTAAGATACTTTCATAGTCTTCAAAATAAACAATTTGAGAAAGGCATCTTTATTTCCTAAGAGAAGTATATCAAGGATCTTGTTAGAAAATATAACATGGATGAAGCCAAAGCAATGGCTACACCTATGCACCCTTCTTCAAGTCTTCAGAAAGATGAAGAGGGCACCTATTTCTGAGAATGAATATAGAGGCATGATAGGCTCCCTATTATATCTCACTGATAGTAGACCCGATATAGTCTTCTCAGTAGGTTTATATGCTAGGTTTCAAAGTGCACCTAAGGAATCCTATTTCACAGCAGTCAAAAGAATTTTTAAATATCTTGTTGGTACTCCTAACATTGGTCTCTTGTATAGAAAGAATACTCATTTTGACCTAGTTGGGTATTGCATGTGATGCTGACTATGCTGGTGATAAAGTTGAAAGAAAGAGTACAAGTGGATCATGCCAAATTCTTGGAATTGCAGAAAGTAAAGCATTATTGCCCTATCTACCACAGAAGCTGAATATGTAGCAGCAACTAGTTGTTGCTATCAATTTTGTGGATCAGAAATCAATTGAACGATTTATCTTTAAACTATTCAGGTATTCCTATCTTCTGTGATAATACTAGTGCAATAAATTTGTAAAAAAATCTCATTCAACATTCTAGATACAACCATATAGATATCAAACATAATTTTATAAGGGATCATGTTCAAAAGAAAGAAATTAAACACGTGTTTGTTGATACAAAACATCAATCAGCTGACATTTTTACAAACCTCTTCAAGAAAATAGTTTTAATTTCATTAAAGATCAGTCGCACATCATCAAGGCACCACAAGGTCAAGAAGCTAGGCACCTAAACCGTGCCTTCTAAGGGCAAATAAGGCATATATCCCTGTGCCTTCTAAAGTTTAGAAGCCACGCAGTATTCATCACAATTTTTTTAAGGACCCTCATGGGTCGTGCTTCCCTCTTTGTTTTGAGCAGAATGAGTCTATTTCCCATTTATTTTTCTGTGCAGGGTGTTCACAGTTAGTTTGACTTGCTATTCATAATTGGTTGGACTTTGCGGTTACCGATTTTCCGGTTGGTACTGTCACGCATTTTCGAGCTCTTGGTATGCGGATGGATTCCAAGAAGGCTTGTAGATTGAAGTACTTGTTTTCGATCGTAGTCACAATTCTACTTTTAAGATTTCTAATTGTTGGGGAAATCCTCTTGTATGTCTGAATTTGGTGTAAGTGGCTTATTGACTCGCTTTTTTTCGGGGTACTATTTTCCTCCTTTGTTCTTTTTTCCATGGGATTTTGGCCCATGAAGGTTTTAATGAGGCCTCTTGTATATCATATAAGGGTTGGGTACCCCTAATAATCCCTTTTTTTGGTTACTGTGTTTTTGATTTGATCGTTTCTACTCCAACTGCTAAACCTATAGTGGCAAATTCTGTGTGTTTAAACTGTCCTATTGTTATCCATGATAGAAGATTTCTTGTTTATTTAATATGTTTGCCTTTAACGCAACTAGATATAATTTTAGGCATGGATTGGTTATCTCCTAATCATATCCTTTTGGACTGTGCGCATAAAACTTTAGTCTTTCCCGACCCTAGGATTTCCGAATTTATATCTGCGAATCAAGCGACAGCTTCTTTGAAAGAAGGTGCTCAAGGTTATATGTTGTTGTCTTCCTTAAAAGCGGAAAAAGAAGTTACTTTGAGCGAAATACCAGTCGCGAAAGATTTTTCGGAATATTTCCAGAAGATGTTCCCGGATTACCCCCTGTGCGAGATATTGAGTTTTCAATCGATCTCATACCCGGATCAGGTCCCATCTCGATTGCACCGTATAGGATGTCACCCACGGAGTTAGCAGAACTGAAGAGTCAACTTGAGAATCTATTGTCAAAACAGTTCATTAGACCAAGTGTATCACCTCGAGGAGCACCAGTCTTGTTAGTGAAGAAGAAGGATGGAGGATCAAGACTTTGTGTAGACTATCGTCAATTGAACAAAGTGACGATAAAGAATAAGTATCCTCTACCTCGCATTGATGATCTAATGGATCAGGTCCGTGGAGCTGCTGTCTTCTCAAAATTGACTTAAGAACGGGATATCACCAAATTAGAGTAAAACCCAAAGATATTTCAAAAACCGCGTTTAGGACTCGTTATGGACATTATGAGTATTTGGTGATGCCATTCGGAGTAACAAATGCACCTGCTATTTTCATGGATTACATGAACCGGATTTTTAATCCATTCCTCGATAGATTCGTCGTTGTATTTATTGACGACATTCTCATCTATTCTAAGAGTTACGAGGAACATGAAGATCATCTTCGTCAAGTTTTCCAAATTCTACATGAGAAGAAGTTATACGCAAAGCTATCAAAATGTGAATTTTGGATTGAGGAAGTTAAATTTTTGGGTCACGTGATTTCTAAGGAAGGAATTGCTGTGGACCCAAAAAAAGTGGAAATTGTACTTTCATGGGAACAACCAAGATCGATGACTGAAATTCGTTGTTTCGTTGGTTTAGTCGGATACTATCGGAGATTTATTGAAGGATTTTCAAGGATAGTGGCATCGTTGACTCAACTCACAAGGAAGGATCAACCGTTTGTCTGGATCGAAAAATGTGAAGAAAGTTTTCAAACGATGAAGACGCGGTTGAAAACATCACCAGTATTAGTTCTGCCACAACCAGATGAACCATATGAAGTGTATTGTGATGCTTCACATCAAGGATTAGGTTGTGTTCTTATTCAGCATAGAAAAGTTGTAGCCTATGCCTCAAGACAGTTAAAGACTCATGAGAAGAATTACCTTACCCATGATTTGGAACTAGCGGCAGTGGTCTTTGCGTTAAAGACATGGAGACATCATTTGGATGGAGCAAGTTTTGATGTTTTCAGTGACCATAAGAGTTTGAAATATCTTTTCGATCAAAAAGAGCTCAACATGAGACAGAGGCGATGGATGGAGTTTCTAAAAGACTATGATTTTACCTTGCTTTATCACCCGGGAAAATCAAATGTTGTAGCTGACGCATTAAGTCGAAAGACGATTCACATTTCTGCTATGATGACCAAGGAGTTAGAGCTGTTAGAGAAATTTCGAGATCTAAATCTAACTGTGGAGCTGACTAGTGGAAAGATTTCCTTAGGAATGATCAAGGTGTCAAGCGAACTCATGGAGGATATCCGTGAACAACAAGCAAGTGACGAACATCTGCAGAAAAAGAGAAAACTAATCGAACAGGAAAGGGCTACAGAGTTCAGTTTAGGAAACGATGGCATTTTACGATGCAACGGGAGAGTTTGTATCCCGAATAATGTGGAAATGAGGAAGATGATTTTAGACGACGCACATAAGAGCAAGCTGAGTATTCATCCAGGGGCAACAAAAATGTATAAAGACCAAAAGCAAAAATTTTGGTGGCCAGGAATGAAAAGACAAGTGGCAGAAATACATCACATAATTTCTAACATGTCAAAAAGCGAAAGTTGAACATCAGAAATCTGCCGGTATGCTTCAATCACTGGACATACCAGAATGGAAGTGGGTAATAATTTCAATGTATTTCGTAGTAGGATTACCAAGGACGTCACATAAATTTGATGCAATTTGGGTGATTATGGACAGACTGACTAAGTTGGCACATTTCTTACCTGTGAGAATAAATTACAATGTGGAGAAGCTGACTAAGATATACATTAGGGAAATAATCAGACTGCATGGAGTTCCCTCTAGTATTATTTTGGATCGAGACCCGAAATTCACTTCTCATTTTTGGCAAAGTTTACAAGAAGCTCTAGGAATGAAGCTGAGACTGATTCAATCTCTGGAAGATTTGCTAAGAGCATGTGTTTTGGACAATAGAGGAAGTTGGGATACTCTGCTTCCATTGATTGAGTTCACCTATAATAACAGTTTTCACTCGATTATCGGAATGGCACCCTACTAAGCTTTGTACGGAAGGAAATGCCAAACGCCATTATGTTGGTATCAAGATAGGGAAAGTGCTATTTTAGGACCGGAGATTGTGCAACAAACAACGGAAAAAGTCAAACAAATTCGTGAAAGGATGAAGATTGCACAAAACAAACAGAAAAGTTACTCTGATCGAAAAAGAAGACCTCTCGAATTTCAAGAAGGTGAACACGTGTTTTTAAGAGTTACATCAACCACAGTAGTCGGAAGAGCTATTAAGTCAAGGAAACTCACTCCGAAATTCATTGGACCATATCAAATTATTCGGCGCGTTGGTTCGGTAGCTTATCAAAGCTTTACCGCATTTTCTTTCAAACATTCACAATGTATTGCACGTTTCACAGCTGAGGAAGTATGTTTCTGATCCATCTCACATAATTGAACCTGATGAGGTATCGTTAAAAGAAAATTTGTCATATGAAACATCTGCGGCAAGGATCGAAGATAGGAGAACCAAACAACTTCGAGGAAAACAAATATCTTTGGTCAAAGTTGTATGGGATCAGGCAACCGGAGATTCAACATGGGAGTTAGAAGACAATATGAGAGCACAATATCCGAGTTTATTTTAAGGTACACAATTTCGAGGACGAATTTTTTTTAGTGGGGTAGTAATGTAACACCCTAAATTTTTACTTCCTTTGTGCGTACTATAACTATGTATTTATCTCATGAGAAATAATAATTAGTTTAGTATCTAGAGAGTTTTTTTAGAAAAATAATTTTTGTAGAACTAAAGAGAAAGGTTATAGAAGGCTATCAGAGAAATTGGAGTTTAAAATTCTATCAAATTATAGCTAAAAAGTATTTGCCAGTATAAATCGGTACGCACTAAAAAGTCCAAACTTATCAGAAAATTTTGAAACTTAGTTCGTTAAGTCCTATAAAATATAAAGATCGAAATTGTATCTGCAGAATTTTATTTTACTAAAGATATGTCTTTTGTAACAGCGCAGGTCCAACGCATTGGCCTCCCCGGCACTGTTTCATCACGGTCTTCTCTACCCCCCTTGTAGAATTTTTGCCTTCCGTGGGAATCGAACCTTGCACCTGAGGCATAAGTGCAAGTTAAACACACATCCCACTAGAACTGGATCTATATATATCATTAGGTATTCTTAGAATTCAATTCAAAATTTTAAACTCTAGCTTAGATACATACTCAATACACCTAAAATTTGTGAATAAAAACTATGTCTATCAAATGGATTATTCCTTTAAACAAATGTCTATTACATTTTGAAAAACACAGGTATTAAGTAAAATTTTAGTAAAATAATTTTAGTTATGATTTAGTTATGATTATAGTGAGTTAAGACATAGTTGTTTTGATGAGTAATAGGTGTTGTAGAATTTGAAGCAAGTGTTGACCATCAAGCTAGTTTGGAACAATTTCAAGGTAAGGGAAAATACTAATATTAAGTTGATGGGCACAAATTATGTGTTGCTTGTATATATATTATTTAGATATTCTTAAGTGATTTGTGTGATTTTGATTTGTTTGAGTTCTATGCAAATGTGTCAAAATTAGTATATTTTGAATTTGGTTGTGTTGAAACTTTGTTAAATATGAAATTGAAAAAAGTCCCACATTGGGTAGACTAAACACCTCTATAGTGTAAAAAGACTATAGAAGGGAGACTCCCCCTCACTCATTCCTAACACCAAAAATTGATGCACTTCCAACTTTTCTCTCTTCTCTCTCAACTTCTCTTCTTCTGCTCTAGAAAACTTGACGCATTTCCAAGTTTATTTTTAAGAGTGGTTTTCATAACCAAAATCTCTTTCTTCTCTAGAAATCTTGAAGCATTTCCAAGCTTAGTTTCTAAAGAGTGGTTTTTCATAACCATATTGAGGGTGTATATCTTAGAACGAATTTTCACGGTGCAGTGAACTTTCGTAGTAGTTTTGACTGGGTTGTTTTATCCTGGGGACCTCGTGGTTGATAGCCTGCTTGCACCTTGGAGCAGTGCCACGAAACGTCTTAAAGAGAGCGACCTAGTCCGCGACTCATCCCAGTAATCTCTTCGGCTTGATTTTTGAAAACAGTGTTGTTTTGGGGAAATTTTTGACCAGGAAAGACTTGGTACTTAAGAGTGTCCATTGTGACCCACTTCTCTTTCCTGGGAACCTACTCGGATTAACATTTTTAAGACGTTTCTAATTCAGCCATGACAACCGAAGATATTAGTGGTGCTGGTTCCGCTGAAATAGCTGAACAGACTAAAACAGCAAATGAAATACTCCTATGGAAGGAGCATGACTATCTCTGCAAGAATTTTTTTCTGGACGGACTAACTGATGATCTTTATGATTATTACAGTACCTGTAAGTCCGCCAGGGATGTCTGTGATGCTCTGAAAAAGAAATATTCATATAGAAAGAGAATAATTTTCTCTATACTATTTATCAATAGAAAGAGAATTGTTTTCTCTATACGGTATAATAATAGAAAGAGAATGATTATCTCGATAATTTTTAATTCTACGGAAGAGAACAATCATCTCTATAAGAATGAATTTTTTTAATTCATATTTTTTGAAATTATTTTTATTCGTATCGTTGTTGCCGTTAGTGGTTAACATTTAACGGTTAATAGTTTTATATTATGTTTTATATCATAGAATTGCTTTTGATCTCATTAGCAATAACATTTTTTTTGAGAAGTTATGTGTTTCACGATATATTGCAATATATAATTTTGAAAATTGCAATATAACTTTCTAGAAAACCTTTCAAAATTAAAACTGTAATCAGATTCAAAAGAACCACAACAAGAATGGGAACCCTCCAAAGTCCCCATATCCTAAGCCTCAACCACCACCACAACCTAAGAATGATGTTTGCTCCTCCATTTAATTGTTTAAGTTGCGAGTGACCAGGTCATATGACATGCAAGTGTAGGAACAGGCCAAGCTCTGCCCCGCAGGCTAGCCTGACTGAATAGCAATCGGTTGCTATAATTTATGAAATCAACATTGTTGATAATTGCGAAGGTTGGTGGATGGTCACTGGCTTTGCTCGATGTGATCATGCTATGTTTCGAACATAGACTGTTGCTGAAAAAAAAGTATGTTGAGTCTGGTGAATATTTTTTTAACGCATTGTTTACTTCATCTATTAGAAGTTTTGAACGCTATACTATTTTTTAGACGTGTTTGACTTTGACGTGTAAACAAATGCATTCCTTTCAATAAGAGCCAGATACCTTTTTTCAAAAGTTATTTTCTTAAATGACTTAAAGAAAAAATTGTGATTTTTGTAGTCAAGCAAGAATTTTCAGGACTTCGCATAAATCAGTAAGGAAATCTGAGTATTAGTTTTGACTCATTCAGATATATGCGAATAAGATAGAACGTTAACCAGAAATGGAAAACGATAGTTTACGACTTTTATTTATAATTGATTTGACTACATTGTATTATACTTTGTGAAAAATAAAAGTGAAGTGCTTGACATATTCAAAGTTTTCCATTACAGATTTCAAAAATCAATTAAATAGAAAGGTTAAGAGCTTTTATAGCAATTGAGAAATGGAGTATGATTCCCATCAATTTAATGGAATTATACATGAAACGACTGCACCATATTCTCCCGAAATGAATGGTAAAGCAGAAAGAAAGAATAGAACTTTTACAGAATTGGTAGTTGTTATTATGCTTTATTCTGGTGCTGCATCTCACTGGTGGGGGGAAATTTTGTTAACCGTATGTTATGTCCTGAATAGACTTCCAAAGTCTAAAAGCAAAATTTCTCCTTATGAAATCATAAAGAAAAGACAACCTAATGTGTCTTATTTTCGAATCTGGGGTTGCTTGACTTATGTTCGGATTCCAGACCCAAAAAGAGTTAAACTCGCCAGCAGAGCATATGAATGTGTATTCATTGGGTATGCAGTAAACAGTAAATCTTACAGGTTTTATGACCTTAAAGATAAAGTGATCATAGAGTCAAATGATGTTGACTTTTATGAAAACGAATTCCCTTTTAAATCTAGAAAGAGTGGGGGCACTGGAACTAGTCAAGTCTCTGTGCCTAGGAATGTTGAAAACAACGAACAAAGGGAAATAGAACCTCGAAGAGGTAAGAGAGCACATGTTGCTAAGGACTATGGACCCTATTATATGGTCTATACGTTAGAAGAGGATCCAACTAGCATTCAGGAAGCATTGTCTTCTTTAGATGCCGATTTATGGAAAGAAGCCATCAATGATGAGATGGATTCTCTAGAGTCTAACAAGACATGGCAATTAGTGGACTTGCCTCCTGGTTGCAAACCCATTGGTTGAAAATGGATTTTGAAAAAGAAACTAAAACCTGATGGCACTATTGATAAATACAAGGCTCGCCTTGTAGCCAAAGGTTTTAGACAAAGAGAGAATATAGATTTCTTCGACACATATTCACCTGTTACTAGAATAACATCCATAAGGGTACTAATTTCGTTGGCCGCAATTTACAATTTGGAAGTACACAAAATGGATGTTAAAACTGCCTTTTTAAATGGTGAATTAGAAGAAGAAATCTACATGGAACAACCTGAAGGGTTTGTAGTTCATGGGCAAGAACACAAGGTCTGTTGCACAAAAGTGATTTCATTTTATCAATCTCATTAAGATCAATCTCATTAGTGGGTCCGAGAAAGGAATTTCATTTGATCAATCTCATTATATTGAGAAGATCTTAAAGAAATACAATTATTTCAATTGTAAACCTGCATGTTCACCATATGATCCGAGTGTCAAGCTCTTTAAGAACACTGGTGACGGTGTAAGACAAACGAAATATGCAAGCATCATTGGCAGCCTAAGGTATGCCACTGACTGTACTAGACCCGACATTGCCTATGTTGTGGGATTGTTCTGCAGGTTTACTAGTCGACCTAGTATAGAGCATTGGCACGCTATCGAGAGAGTCATGAGATACCTTAAAAGGACCATGAATCTCGGGCTACATTACCAGAGATTTCCAGCTGTACCTAAAGGATACAGTGATGCAGATTGGAATACTCTATCAGATGATTCTAAAGCAACCAGTGGCTATATTTTTAGTATAGCTGGTGGTGCTGTCTCTTGGAAAATCTAAGAAACAGGCCATATTGGCTCAGTCCACTATGGAGTCTGAAATGATAGCATTGGCGACCGCTAGGTGAAGAAGCTAGCTTGTTGAGATGCTTACTAGCAGAGATCCCTTTATGGGAAAAGCCGATGCCAGCTGTGTTGATCCACTGCGATAGTATCGCGGCTATTGCAAAAATAGAGAACTGATTTCAACGGTAAAGGACGACAAATACGTCGTAAGCACAGCACTGTGAGAGAATGTCTCTCAAAAGGAGCTGTGAGAGTGGATCATGTACGCACGGATCAGAACTTAGCTGATCCTTTGACGAAAGGATTAGCTAGGGAGAAAGTCCAAAATACATCTCAAAGGATGGGACTACTGCCTTTAGAATCATGAGTCACTCACGATGGTAACCCGACCTAAAAGACTAGAGATCCCAAGAATTAGGTTCAATGGGTAATAACAAGTTGTGAAGTGATACGAGATGAACATGCTAAGAAGCATGATTCCTGGAGCGACGTAAGGTTGAGGTAATAGAAACTCTTAATGAGATCTATACTCTATGTGGAGTGGAGTACCTAGCTACGGGAGTACTCTTGATAGACTCACCTTTGTGAATGTGGAAGTGGGTCCGCTTTCTATGGAATCGTTGGCAGGATTCCTAGAGTGTTCACTAAACTGGGAAAGACATGCAGGGCCATAAAAGCACGGACTTATAAGAATACACCCATGGAAAAGGTTGTGTGTGGTTTTGATGATTAGAGATAGAGTTCAAGACTACGAGTCACTCTTGTTGAATCTAAATCTTAACCGCTATGCAAAGGTTCAAGTCGTAAGACACCTCTGTTTATGCACAATCTTATGGAAGCATTTGACGCTACTTCTGAAATTCTTTTTTAAATTCAATTGGGGGATTGCTGAAACTTTGTTAAATATGAATATGAAAAAAGTCCCACATTGGGTAGACTAAACACCTCTATAGTGTAAAAAGACTATAAAAGGGAGACTCCCCCTCACTCATTTCTAACACCAAAAGTTGATGCACTTCCAACTTTTCTCTCTTCTCTCTCAACTTATCTTCTTCTTCTCTAGAAAACTTGACGCATTTCCAAGTTTATTTTTAAGAGTGGTTTTCATAACCAAAATCTCTTTCTTCTCTAGAAAGCTTGAAGCATTTCCAAGCTTAGTTTCTAAAGAGTGGTTTTTCATAACCATATTGAGGGTGTATATCTTAGAGAGAATTTTCGCGGTGCAGTGAACTTTCGTAGCAGTTTTGACTGAGCTGTTTTATCCTGGGGACGTCGTGGTTGATAGCCTGCTTGCACCTTGGAGCAGTGCCACGAAACGTTTTAAAGAGAGCGACCTAGTCCGCGACTCATCCCAGTAATCTCTTCGGCTTGATTTTTGAAAACAATGTTGTTTTGGGAAAAGTTCTGGCTAGGAAAGACTTGGTACTTAAGAGTGTCCATTGTGATCCACCTCTCTTTCCTGGGAACCTACTCGGATTAACAGGTTGAGAATATTGGTTGTTTATTTTACTTAGTGATATAATAATAGACTTAGTGATATGACTTAAGAGGACTGATAAGTTAAGGTGTATTTCACAAGTTGTTCTATGGATTCTAAGGACTGAATTGTCAAGTTGATTATGGATTAGATTAGTAAGACTGATGATTTTACTAAGAGCTACTACAGGATGTTTCTTATAGTACTATCAAGTATATAAGACTGAGGATAGGTTCAGTTGGGTCAACTACAAACCTTCTGGGGCACTTGTGTTTCAAACTCCTACCAATGGTCAGTTGTAGCAATTCTGGCTGGGGGAAATCGTGTTACCCGACACGGTGAGCCTGACTGTACAGGACTATCTATAATAAGGTGCAGCGCTCGGGCCAGAATGATTGGAGTATGGATTGGATATCTCCTCATTGCAAACAATCATGTTATGGCAGTTGAAACGACCTTACGCTCAAGAGGATAGAGAAATCTCCATGGAGTAGGTTGAGTATATTATTTTAGTTAGTAGACTAACCTTGTTGATGGATTACAGGATAAGTATGATGTCTAGTATTTAACTAACTATCGATAATTGTTTTCACTAGGCTGTTAGTCATGTTTTTGTAGGACTTGGTGATTGTGTGTGGTTAAATGCCTGGTTTTGAATTAGTCTAATGGGGATCACTTATTACGTCTATATATTATTATTACTTATGACTGTATCCTATTATATGTAACTTGTGTAACCATCGTGTTGCAAACTTGTGTACGAGTATTTCACCCCTTACATTTCAGATGACATCGGGGGAGCCTCTCGGACACTCTGGGCACAGGCAGATTAGAATTCTGGAGGATATGGGAGATCCCATCTGGGAGATCGACCCAGTGGCTCAGACGATTACTTATACCGGTGTGACTCAGACCACTGATGGGGCACAGGGAGTACCCATGACTGTTATTACTGCTCATCAGACTTTAGAGATCGAGTTGCCTATGAACCGTTTGATAGAGGCTTTGTTTCCTGGTGTGGTAATGCTTGGGGCTGTAGTTCAGGATGCTGTGGTTCCTGATGTACCTGTCGTACCTGAATGGGAGCCGTCTGATGGCTCCGGTAGTAGTGGTACCGTTGGGAATCTCCCCAATGGATATCATTAGTGGTTGTTGGAACTTGGTTCTTTTGGTTCTATTTAGAGTATAAGAGTTTTTTTTTTGGGGATTTAGTCTGGCTTGTAATCTCTTATAACTCTACCTTTTGATACAGTGATTATTAGGCGTTTCAGTATATTAGCTTGACTGCTTAGTTTTCAGCCTAACCTATGCATGGTATATATATAACCTTATAGACCGTACCACCTTTTGGGACATCTTTGTGACGTGGTACTTAGACGATAACCTATGTAAGCCCAAGGGCACGACTATGATCCAATTGTTAGTGATCAATGTATGATGCATATTTATATATATTTCGATGTTGTATGATATGACTAATCCTTTGTGCTTCTCACACATTTAGAAAATTATTTTTACGTAAGTTGAGAAACGAAATTCACATCTACTTTGGATCAATATATTTTCAAAAGAAATTAGAAATCGGAATATTAGTTAAGTGTAGCACCACTTTTTAAGGTTAGAAAAAGGGGGTGTTACACAGTGCGCCGACTTAATCCTTAAATAAAAACAAAATTGAACATCCATATAAAACAATGTAAAAGTCAAACAAAATTAAGCATACCTGTTGGTGGTTGTATTCCCCAAGTGTGCCACCCGGTTAGTCCATGCCAAAATAAATCCGTGCTTATGAGGAGTCAACCATGTGTTATGCAAGTACTTCATGAGATGGGGCAAATCGACACATGAGTCCTCCAATATCTTCAACCTTTGTGAGTACTCAACCTCGTCAAGTAAATCAATAAGACTGTGCCAAAGAGAGATCACTGACTCTTACCTATCCATGTGCACATACTCTTTAATCTTTGCTTTGACATTCTTAGTTATGTGCCACACACAAAGCAAATTTATAAAGGACGAAAATACTTCATGAATGCCACTCACAAGACCAAGATCCCTGTCAGTCAAAAACACCTGAGGTGATAGGCCGTGTATATCGAACAAATCTTTCAACATCTGTAATGCCCATGTAAAATGAGACTCACGCTCATGTGCCAAATATGCATACGCAACTGAAAAGGTTATCTCAGTTGAAGTGACACCCACAATCTCCAACTGAGGTATTCTGTATTTGTTGGTCTTATAAGTGCTGTCTAGAATAAGAACCTTCGGTAACAATCTGAATAATTTGATAGAAGTGGGATGTGCCCACATGATGTCATTGACCACATCTGTGCCCTCAACTTTCCTGCTCCAACATAAAAACTTCTCAGCTTCTATCAATCTCATCAGCTCCTGAATACCAGATCTAGGACCCTTCAAGGAAGACCTGTATCTGTAGCGCTGCCTATATAGTTGGGGCATAGAAGTCGCATTACCCACAAATTTCTTCTTCAAAGCATTCATACTATCTTTTGGGGCAACCCTCAATGCAGTGTGTTCATCAACCATCTTCTTCTCTTCCTCCGTTAACCGCCCAAACAATGCTGAGCCGGTTAAGGTTATAAGCAGCTCATGTGTGTGGAGTCCACACCTAACCCTCAAGCGCCAACCCCCGTCACGAACCGTATATGTAGCTCTCAACTTAAACGGACAATTACGCTTCTTTGACCCGATGACTCTAGAATTATTGCTGAAATTCCCATGCTTCTCGCAGCCAAAAATAATTTTATCTCCGCTCCCCCTTTTACCTACAGTTGTGTCAGATCTAATGATGATAACGACAACTCCGATGCGCTTCCCAACGTCTCTGACCCAACGTACAACATCATCACGTGTTGAAAATAGCCACAAAATAAATAATTGTGAGTTAGTTAATTGATTAATATTCTACAAAATAGACAATAGTTAAAAGGGACACATAATATACAATCTCTAATTACTACCTATGTTAAAAAAAAAGTGTGTGTCCCTTGTTAAAAAAATTACTACCTATTAGAAGCAAACTCTAATTTAATTCTAATTTTCAATATATGTTGGCCTATATTATGTTTTTGACAATTGGCCTATTATTTTCTAACTGTGCCTGTGCATGATTTTTATATATTAATAATTTTTTATCAGTAATAAATAAGTATTTATTAATAGATTAGCTCCATAAAAAATTATACTTATATAAATTAATTATAAAATATTTAGTTAATACCAAATATTTGATAATTTGTTTAAAATTAATTACAGTTTTCAAAAATTAAAATCAATTTATTAATTTTTAGAGTAAATTTTTAAATTGGCTCCTCATAAGTTTTGGCCTCCTCTACAAATTTTGTTAAGATCCACCACTGTTCGGGTGAACGAAAAAATACTAGTGGTTTGTATATGTAATTTTTGTGGAAAGACAATGTAACGATGACCGGTGACTGAAGATCACTTGACACCAGTCCCTATCATCATCACTTTATATCACTTGTGAAGTTTACTTGCTCATCCTCGTCCCTACCGCCGTCGGAAAACGAAATTATCAGGTTTTTTCTTTCTACCATGGCTACTAAAATCAGAAAATATGAGTTTGGATATGAGAAACGTAAGAAATTTTTTTTGAAGAGTTAACTCAATCTTAATCTTAAGCAGGGGCCCAATTTTTAATATTTGGACAGGGCCTCCAAATTGTTTGGGACGGCCCTTGAATTGTACTATAAATTAGTACAATTGCTATGGATTATTAACAAGTCGTGTCGTGGATTACTAATAAGTTATGGAAACAAATATATGTATAATTGTGCAACAATTTTGTACGGTTCAGGAATTATGATTGAAATGTTCAAGTTTATGAACTTAAGGACTTTGATTGTACTAACATTTGTACAATTGTTATGGTTTAATGATATATGATTTCGAAATGTTTCATGAAACTATGTGTTACTTTGATCATTGTGTAAATATGATAATTCGTAAATTATTTTGATATTCTCATATTGAATGGAAATATCATTTTTTTGTTAAGCTATTAGACTTATAAAACAATAGATCTTGATCTTGTATTAGGAAGTGAGAGAGAGAGAGGTGTGAATAGAAATGTGTGTGGAACCTTCTTATGGGCTAGGGCGCTGACGCATCACCTTTTAGCCCGCTATTCTTTATAAATCCAGCTTTTTTTTGGTATTTAACGGGGGCTAAAGCCCCATACAGCAGCAACAAACCAAACTAACCAGAAATACAACGAGGAATACTCATCCCCAAACCATCAGAGAACACTAGTGCCCCAACAGAAGACGGACACTGCTCGAAGAAAACTAAAGACCCAGGAGGGCCATTACCCAAACTAGCAAGCTCATCAGCACATATATTGGCCTCACGAAGAATATGAACCAGCTTAACATCCCACGGGAGCGCTAAGAGCCTCTGAATCTCCAACACAAGACTCCGACTAGCCACATTAGCGCGCACACGACCACAAATCTCATTGCAAGCAACTTCGGAGTCCACCTGCAAAATAATTTGCTTACAAATCCTCTGAAGACAAAATTGGAGGCCCACTATAATCCCCCACAACTCGGCATCAAGCACAGAACAAATGCCATTGGATTTAGCAAAACCCCAACACCACTGGCCATGATGGTCCCTAAGCAACCCACCACAAGATGCATAACCACTAGCCAGACGGACAGAACCATCAGTATTCAAGCACACCCACCCATCCACATCACTCGAGAGCACTATAGCAACAACATAGTCTCGGGCCCATTTGTGAACAATCCTCCACGGACGAACTGGCCTAATAAAATGAGCATCATAGGGCCTCCTTATTCCTCCAATACCAGAGAGCATGACAACCCGTGGCCCACACACTGGACCACTCATCAACCACATCCACCTTCTCGATCAAATTGAAACGAATCCAGTAACCAAGATCACCTCCAAAGAAATTACATCTCATGGTGTGCTTAACCAAACTTGACCACAAGTGTCGAGCTAGTGGGCAGTCACGAAGAACATGGAGCTCGTCTTCAATCTCTGAATCACAATGAGAGCACAAAAAATCCCCCAATCCCATGTTTGCCTTCCACTTATTGGTCAACAATCTGTTGTGAACAACTAACCAGATGAAATTACGAACTTTTTCTGGCACCTTAAGCTTCCACACTTTCTTCCATATAGCCTCGAGAGAACTATCATGGTCTGCATCTAACAAAGCATAAGCGCTAGAAACACTAAAAGTGCCCCCACTAGGACCACACCACTGACAGCGGTCCTCTCCTCTGTCCTGAGCTAGAGGAAGAATGGCAATGATCCTGCTCGCAATATCAACAGGGATGAGGTGAGAGATCCGCGACAAATCCCACTCCCCGGCCCCATCAACCAGCTCACGCACCTTCAACAAGCGCAAGTCCTGAGGAATATCTGAAACCAATTGTTGCAACGAACAACCAGACTCAACCCAATTATCAAACCACACTGATGTGGCCAGCCCATTACCAAGAGCCCAAAAACTATTTTCATCAATAGTAGTCCAGCTATTAGCCACACTCCTCCAAAGGGCCGAATCGGTTGGCTTAACAATAACCTCAAAATCCGTAGGCCCACCGCGTTCATACTTGGCCTTCAACACTTGGCACCAAAACTTTTGCTCTCCAACACTTTGCAATTTTTGAATATCTCGCGAACACGCCTTTGGGATTACCGTAGTCATCATGGGATAAAGCGGCAACGCTTCAATAACAGATTTGGAAAGCGTAACCCTTTCGGCCATAGATAGTTGGCTAGCTTTCCAACTAGACAATTTGGTCTTGACTGTATCAACCAAGTACTCAAAATCATTTCTACGAGGCGAACGACCTAGGAAAGGCACACCCAAATACTTTCCCAAGGACGAAACTTTCCTAAAGCCAGAAAGAGTGACAAATCTTCTTCTCATACTAGTAGGAACACCCGTAGAAAATAAAAGAGAAGTTTTCTCAACACTAACCTGCTGCCCAGACATCTCACAAAATCTTCTCAAAGCCTCAATCATACAGTTGAGTTGGGGGAGAGTAGCTTGCCCGAAGAGTAACAAGTCAATCGCAAACATCAAGTGTGACACTGAAGGTCCATTACGCCCAAGAAACAAAGGTTTCCAATTGCCAACATCCACTTCATGAGAAATAATATGGGACAATTTGTCCATACAAAGAACAAAGATATAAGGTGACATAGGATCCCCTTGAAGGATACCACGCTGAGTGTGGAAAAAAGCATTCCGGTTACCATTCCACATCACATTAGTCTGAACACTCGTAATACAAGCCATAATAATATCAATGATACCATCAGGTAACTGGGCCTTTCTAAGCACCAACTGGATAAAGGACCATTTCAACCTATCATAAGCCTTAGCCAGGTCCACTTTGATAGCAACTCCACCCTTTCTAACTCGCATTCTGTACATTGTATGCATGGCCTCTTGGGCAACAACTGTATTCTCATGGATATTCCTCCCCGGAATAAAACCGGTTTGGAAAGGCGAAATGAGTTTGTTCATACACTCCTTGAGTCTATTAACCACCACCTTAGTAACGATCTTGTAGACCGTGTTGCACAAAGAAATAGGGCGAAACTGAGATACCATCTTGGGCTTTGTCACCTTCGGCAACAGACATATATCAGTCTGATTCACATCACCAATACTAGATGGGTCTTTCCAAACCTTCTTAACAAAATCACAAACCGAGGCACCAACTGTGTTCCATTCCTTTTGGAAGAAACCTGGAGGAAAGCCATCTAGACCAGGCGCCTTCCAGACCCCATGCCAAAAAGTGTTTGTCGAATCTCATCTGTTTTCACCTCATCATTCAAACGAGCCAAATCATCAGCATCAAGATCACCAAACTTGTAGACCGTGTTTTCCCAAGCACCAAACACATTGTTTTCTGTGAAAAGATCTCTATAACCATTTACTAAACCTTTTAAATCAGCTTCGTCATCAACCTAGTCTCCATTATTATCTTTAAGAGCCAAAATCTTGTTCTTACGCCTTCGATTCAACACCTTTGTATGATAATAACGGGTGTTACGGTCTCCAGCACTTAACCACTTGGAACGAGATCTCTGATGCCACATCAATTCCTCTTGATGGAGGATGATGTTCAATTCATCATGTAACTCTCTCTCCAACCGCACCAAATATCTGTTGCTACCTCCCTCAGTTATTTTCTTTTAGATGCCATCCAACCTAGCCATAATACAAGCTTTCCGTTTCCTGAGGCTACCGAACATATCACACCCCCAATCCGTAAAGAAACGTTGCATATTAGAAGTGTTTTGCACTACATCCAACTCTATATTCCAACAGTTAGGAACCGTGTCTTTATAACAAGGATGAGTTTGCCAAGCTCTCTCAAACCTGAACGATTTATTACGCTTCCTTACTACATGACCAAAAGGAAGAATTAAAATGGGTTGGTGATCTGAAAAATCAACTCTAGGGAGCACTTTGACAATAGCATCCGGGAACAAAAGTCTCCAATCATCATTACACATGCCCCGGTCTAATCTTCGATACTGACGCACACCATTTAGACAAACCCCATGTCAAGTGTACGTAGGCCCAACAGCACCAAGATCCAAGAGCTTACACCGATCTATGCGGTCAGCGAACCGTCTAGCCTTATACATGTTAACACCAGCACCACCTTTATTTTCATGATTATGCAGCACATCGTTGAAATCTCCCGCCCTTAACCAACCCCAACTTGCTGTGATAGAAATATTTTAAAGGTCATCCCACAACAGCCTCTTGTTGTCTTCGCTGGGATTGGCATACACCGCCGAGAAGAACCACACACTCCCCCCTAGAAACTCAACTTGCAAATGAATGAATTGAAAATGAACTCTCAAAACAGAAGCGTTGACTCTATCACTCCTCCAAGCCACAATAATCCCACCTGAAAAGCCTCTAACGTTTGAAAAACTGAATTCATCAAACCCCAAGATTTCAAACATCTGCCTAAGTCTTTCCGCATTCACACGAAGTTCCATAATAACAACAATGTAAGGCTGGTTACCTTCCATATATTGTCTGCAAACTCGAAAAAAATCCAAACTAGCCTGCTCCTTTACAATTCCAAAGGAATATTTTATTATCTTGTAAATTCATAAAAAAAACTTAATCAAGGTTCATGGCAACCCCTTCGGCCTCCCCAATACTACTTTTAAAAATCTCAGTATTCTCACCAACCAAGTCCATATCATTGCTAGAGTTATACCTTGGGATGTTGGTGCTGCCTGGTACCTCTAGCTCACTCCCCCCACTCAATCAGGGTTTCAAATTGCGGTTGCGGTTGCGGCCATTGCGGTCGCTGCGATGCGTATTGCGGTCGATGCGGCGTGAAATAATTTTATATTCACACAAAATTTTTAAAAAAAATCCTATAATAATTGTAATTCTTTATATATCTTTTATTTATAGTTATTTTATAAACTTTCATTCATTTTTAAGACATTAGATCATTAATTGTTGCGAAACGAACATGATCTAAATAATAAACTTTTTAAATTCTATTATTAAGCAAATATAAGCATGGCATAAAGAAGTAAGAACTCCATAGTATATATTATATAATACATAATACAAACCAAGTCACAAATGGTTTTAATGATACGTGCTACCAGATGGTGGAATGACGCGGAGGATCATAACCTCTACTTTCACTTTGACTATCATCTTGGAAATGGTTCTTCACCTAAATCATCCATGAATTAGTGATTATCTGAACACAAACAAGCAAACAAATTAGTAATTACTTACTACTATAATATTATCAAACATTTAAAGTTTAGTACAAATCACACAAGGCACACATATTCAAATATCAATACAAATCATTCAAATAAGTATTGATTGATAAAAAAACAAATTGTCCAAAAAAGTGTTGGCCAACGGCCACTACAGCCCACGCATGATCCACAACTTGTGGTAAAAATAAGACTAAACACAAGCCACAAACCCACCCACTAGTCAGTAGTCACTACCATAAACCCACACACACACAACCAAATCTCCTAAATTCCCAAAATAAAACCCACGTCCCACTCCCACGCCACAATCCCTTCAAACCCCTTTCAATTCTCAACCACACACACAAATCACAACACACAACCCACAAACCCCACACACAAAGACGTATAGACCCACACTCAAAGTGAAACCCCACTCATACACACCCCACACAACACACACACCAGCACTCACTCATTGACTCAATCACAACCAATACCCCACAAACAACCCCATGGAAGCACATAACAAAGGTGAAGATTAGAAGAATTGAAAAATTTACATAGAACTTAGGCAACAAATAATGGTGGAGAAGCAAGGAAATTAGAAGAAAACAAAACAAGATCAAAGAGAGAAATATTACCAGAAACAGGGAGAGAGATGGGCTGAACGCTAGTCTTGAAGATTAGAGGAAAGGAAAGCAGATGAGAGGAACATCTAGATCCAGGTTTTCTTCAAAATGTGTAAAGTAATCTGTAAAGTGAAGAAAAGAATAGTAAAAAGGTACAAGAGAATCTCTTTGACTCTACCAAATTTGTTTTTTCGATTATACTGCTAACAGAGTACTATTTAAACGCTGTTGTGGTGAAAACGGGTCTGTTGCGGTTTTGTTGCGGTTGTGTTGCGGGAAAATGGGTGATTTAGGATCACATCGTAATTGCGGTGGGATGCCGTTGCGGCGACTCCCGCAACCGCAATATTGCGGCCGCAACACCTGTTGCGGTCTGCAATTTGAAACCTTTGTGCCATCACCATAATTCATGATGTTAGGTTTACGTGGTTGCCGTGATTTCTGCACCACCACCAAGGGCCATGACTCTCCACCCCAGCAGCTGCCGGACCACCACCTGCACCGCCATTACTGGTTCCCATGATTTCTTTGCAGTCGTCATGCAAGTGTTTTTCCGGACACCCTTCTATGTAGTGTCCAAACTTTCCACAATTGAGACACAAAAGATGGAGCCCTTCATACTCAATCTTGTGTACACCCCCTTCAACTTCGAACATCGCGAGTAGCGGTTGCGTAAGATCGACTTCCACGAAAAACCTAGCATACTTCC
Source organism: Astragalus membranaceus (assembly GCA_039519185.1). Lineage (NCBI taxonomy): Eukaryota > Viridiplantae > Streptophyta > Magnoliopsida > Fabales > Fabaceae > Astragalus > Astragalus membranaceus. The sequence continues at coordinate 52,923,254 of CM076851.1, forward strand.
CACGCTCCTTCTGAAGTGTATTCTTGTCCACCTTAACTGCCCTGCCAATCCTATTACCCGAGAATGTAAGAAACTTGGCGTCGTAATATTCAATGCGTAGATTAGAAACTCGCACCCACACTGCTACATCTGTGATGGCTTCCCTTGATGGGTGAAAGTTTGGAGACCACTCCCTCACTGTCAAGTAATGATCATATATGAGCCAAGGGCCTTGAGTAAGTGCTACCTTGTGATCATCCACACTTGAGAATGTGACAAGGAAATATTCATTCCCGACATCAATCAATGCAAGACTCCCTTCTGGATCCACATTTGTTGTAACCTAGTCTCCAGGGCTTTGAACCCTATTTTCCTCCCCAGAAGTTTGACAATCACTCCCTGATGCCATGGTCTCCTAATCATTTCCATCTCTGCCTGAGACAACACAAATTACGGACATTAATACCTCCCATTTCTTTTCTCTATGGTCTTCACGCTAACCTCATTCCCCACATCCTTAGCCGCCTTTCCAACATCTTTGACTTTCGCCTCATCCTCCTTTCCGTCATCAACACCATCATCCAGAACCTCCATGTTATCCTCGCTAGCACCATTACTAGCATCACTAAAGGCCTCATCCTCATCAGAACTAGCTCCTAGCACCACATCCTTGTATGACATAGTGGCCACGACCATCGTAGCATCAGGCGCAGGATCCACCAAGTCATCATACTTGACCGGCCCCGATGCCTCACCAGTTAAGACATGACCGCCCCCTTTCATCTTCTTCTTACTCCTATCAACTTGGTCATGCTCTTCCTCCGAGAGTTTGTCCGCTGCCGTCGCCATTTTAGTTGTAGCCTGTAGGCAGTGAGAGATTAGTTTTCAGTTCGATAATTATTAGCTTTTCCTTTTTTTATATAAATCCAGCTTTATTTCAAACCAAAATTACACAAAGTGGTTTCATTTTCATTCACCACCCTGCTAAAACAAGGAAAAGAGAGAGGGAGGCATAGAGAGAGAGAGGGGGGGGTCGAGTAGGGAAGTGAAGAAAGAGAGGAACCAAATGAAAACCCTCATCACTACATCTTCTACCTCAAAGTGATAACCTTCATCTTCATGTACCTTTCAAATTGATACCATTCAATACACTACAAATATTTCCATTGAATTCTCATTGTCCTTAGAATCTCAAATGCATTTCGTTTGAAGGGCTAGAAAGTGAAGCTTTGGAGCTTGCATGTGGGTGATTGAGCTAGGGATTGAAGTTTAGGGAGTTGCTCTTGGGGAAGAAGTAGCAAAAACAGAACCTTAGGGCCAACATTGTTAATTTGAAGCCTTGGGAGAAGGTTGGAAGCTAGCATTGCTAATTTGGTAGTGTGGAGAGTTTAATCCAACTAGAGAAAAAGGGGAATTCTTGCAACTAGCTTAGAAGTTTTGTTCTCATTGGTGAGTTCCTCTTCCCCTTTTTAGTCGTTTTAGGTTCTCTAGCAAATTTTGTGCTTTTAATTCTACAATATTGTTGCGTTTGTTCTGCTGTATGGGATTGATGCATCCTACTTTAATTCATCCATATTGATTCATAAATGACCTAAGACTCCCTATGATGCTTGGACTACTTGTTGATTGATATGGTTTGAATGTGTTGGATTGGTGTGAATATGATTTAAGATGTTAATTAAGAATTAGGATAGGTTGAATTGCATAAGAGATGAGAAGAGCACTGAAAAACTATTTAAAACTGTCCCTGCACATTAGCGCGGACCGTGCTCTTTTGACACAGAGCGTGCCACACACTAGTCATGGTCCACAAATTTTTTTAAAAACTGAGGCACAGACCGTGCACCCTTCTGGTCCCGGTATTATTTGATCACTCCTCTCATTTCTTTGCTAACAAACCTAGCCTAATTCAATTCTTAATTCATTAATATAATGTATGTAGTAAATGTATCATTTGTACTATGATGGAGTGCTATGTATGAAAGATTGCTTATGTGGAACTTATGACTTATGATGAGTATGATGTTGCATCTTAACTATCTATCTGTGATTGACTAATTGGAGAGAACTATCTATCTATTATAATATATAATATAAATGGATTAAAGAACTATCTACCATATGTAGAATTGACTCGTAGACTCGACTCGTAAACTCGTAAGAGTCTAACTACTATCAAATAAACCTATAAATGACAAATATACATTATATAATATAGGTTAGCACAATAATAAGTCAACAATTCAACTTCACAATAAATCAAAGTAGTAAATCATAGTATTAAAGTGTATTAATACACTTTGTCAAAAAAAAATGTATTAGTACATTATCACTAGATATCATACTGCATTAATGTCTAAATCATATATAAGTTGATAAAAACATAAGTTACTAAAATGAAAATTTTTAAAAGCAAGAGCTAAATAGGTAATTCAACCTAAGTAGCTATCGAGCTTGACCAGTACACTAGTGGAAAAAATGCTTTTTATAACTGTAATTTATATCGGTTAAAAATGGCCTGATGTTAAAAGTGACGCGGTGGCAGTTTTGTAATTAAAATTACAATTTTTCTATCGGTTTCACCAGGAACCGATGTAGAAAGTGCAAAAACCATCTTTCATATCGGTTCCATGGATAACCGTTATAGAAAGTGAAAAAAATTAAGGCTTCCATAATAGGTCAAAACACCACCCGTTATAGAAACTAAAAAATTGGCTTTTCACATACGCTCCCTCTCAGTACTCTCATTCTGTTCGCTCTCTCCCTCTCTTCCACGCGTTCCACCACCGTCGCTCCCTCATCTCTTCCACGTTCCACCACTGTTCGCTCCCTCATCTCCTCCACCACTGTTGGAATCTCCCTCATCTCTTCCACCACCGTTCGCACCTCCGTTGCTCCGTTGTGTCTCTCACTCTTGCTGCGCGGAGAACCACCGTTGCCACAGCGCGCACCACCGCTGCGTCTCCCTTCGCGTTGCGTCTCCCTTCGCGATGCGTCTCCCACCGTCGCCACAGCGCGCACTCCTCCTCCTCTTGCTAGTACGTCTTCCCTTTCTTACCATTTGCTCCCTCTCAATCATCTTGGCATTCCCTCATTCCCATTGGCCACGGAAGATCACGACAAAAACCACTGAGCGGCTTCACCGGAGCGAGATAGTTTGGTAACCCTTTTCCTTCCATCACCCATCTTCTTGATTTCGTTTTTTAGGGTTTGTGTAATTTGGGAATTGGAAACCGAATTTGGGTTTTCGTTTTCGTTTTTTAGGGTTTGTGTGATTTCGTCTTCCTTCTCTCCAAGTATTGTAACTGTTTTGTAGGTAAGAAAACACATCTATAAGTGGTATCCCCTTGATAGCATTATACTTTGATATAAACACTCCTCTTCTGATTTCTGGTGACCAGAGTGGAATGGTGAGGTTCCTTCAATTTTGAATTCGGTAAAATCGATAACTTTCTCTTCTTTCACGTTATTTATAGTATGTCTAACATAAATACGATTTACAGGTTCGCATCTATAGATTCAAACCCGAACCATATGCTACCAATAGCTTGATGTCTCTTACTGGTATAGCTTAGTGCCTTAGTGCTCCTTCAGACCCTGAGTGGTCCTTCAGAGCCTTAGTGCTCCTTCAGACCCTGAGTGGTCCTTCAGAGCCTTGTTGCTCCTTCAGATCCCGAGTGGTCCGTCATTTTCTCTCTCGGTTAATGCGCCAGGTATTAACCGTTCCCCGTTTGTTCTCAAGCCCATCTATTCAAAAAAAAACATAGAAAAAGAAAAAGAGGAAAATTCGGGTTTCCCCAAGTGGACAAAATCGGTATAATTTTTGAATTCTTTATCTTCATTTTGCCTTGGAATATGTTTCGGCCAATTCATATTCCTCGTTAAAATCCAGATAAAGAGGGGCAGCTGTCATACCCCAATTTTGTCCGGCTTAGGTCCAAACCTTAATTTTCCACACAAAAAATATATAATAAATTATGCATTGCATTTTGGATCCTAGAACCCATTCCAAAGTTTTTGAAATCATTTTTAGGGTTAGAATGCACTTTTTGGGAAATTAGGGTTTTGAAAATATGTTATGCATGCATGGCAAGCTTTGAAAAACATTTTATGCATGCATGGCAAAAACCTAAAAAACAATTTTGTGGAAAGCAAGAATCAATTTCTATTGTATACCAAAGGCTAAGAATCAATTTATAGTATATTCTAAAGGCCATGAAATCGATTTTCAAGCCATCCCATAGACCATGAATTGATTCCTAATTGTTTCAACTAAGTGAAGAATCAATTTTCATCTATGATAGATGTCCTCAAAATCGATTCCTAATTGTTTCAACTAAGTGAAGAATCGATTTTCATCTATGATAGATGTCCTGAAAATCGATTCCTAATTGTTTCAACTAAGTGAAGAATCGATTTTCACCTATGATAGATGTCCTGAAAATCGATTCCCACTTGTTTACAAAGAGCAAAGAATCGATTCCCATGTTTTCCAAAGAGCCAAGAATCGATTCCTCTCTCATTTAACTAAAGCTGGGAATCGATTCATGTGATTTTCCAAAGGCAGGGAATCGATTATACACTTGTTACACTTCATCAAACAATCGATTCATCTTTGCAATAAATATTTTTCCAAATTTCTACGCTTTCCTAAACCTATAAATAGGCAGCCTCAAGTCACTCTTCAGACACATTTTTCACAGACATTTTTTGTGAGATCAGAGGACCACAATTTCACAACTCCTCTCTGCTTCTCAGACACAGATTTTCACGAGATCAGAGAAAAAACCCATTTTTCTCGAAATCTCTCACATTTTAGATAAACTCTTCTACGCTTTATTTTTTCGCTCTATTCGTTCCGTTGGTCCGTCTGAGCTGATCTTCTGCAAGAGTTAGTTGGAGTTGCGTTCTACAAGTGGTAGTATCTGCCTTCATCAGAGGTATTTCTGTCTTTATATTTGTTAATATTTAATCATTGTGATCCATGCCAAAATTGCCCCATGTGATTTAACTTAGTTATAGTGTCATTGTTGATGATGAACCACATGATTCCCACTTATGCCTAGTGCATCATGTTCTGAGTGGTGAAAATGGTCTCAGATGATTCAACCCTTTTAGTTTATATGATGATTGGCAATGTGATTCACACTTGTGCACTTGTGCACTTAATCTTAAGTGTGAGGATTGACCAAAGTGATTCAACATTTTTTGATACTTTGGTCGCTAAATAATTTGCTTGCTTATGCTGGCCAATGATCATGATTGAGGCAACTCTTTTGCTTGAGCTTACAGTGTCATCGTCTACTCTCATATAGAATATCATCAATACTTAGATAGGTCTATTCCTTACATTGCATCTTCCACTAGATGTGCATTTAGGTTCAATCTTGCCTACTCTTGTATTTTTGCTTGATGCCCAATTCAAGTTCCCTCCTTGCCTATCTATGCGTTGTGATCTACTATGTGTAGTTTAGACTTGATTTCTGTTGGCGAATTCAAATATTGTTGCTTAATGATTTGATTCCACTGATTGTGTTATGCTTGAATCCACAAATTCTTTCTCGCATTCATTGTTTTCATTTCTAAACGACCTGGCACAAAAACGGTTACTAGTGGCAATCCATCACAACCTTTGATTGGTTCGATTGCCATGAAAGCCTCGAATTCAAAAGAATTTTCGTAAGCATAAAGCAAGCTACTAGTGATAATCCATCACAACCTTTGTTGGTTTGATTATCATGAACGCGTCCAATTTCAAAAAGCATTTGTCTAGGTATCAAAGAATCAAAAGCAAGTTATTAGCGGTGGTCCATCATAACCTTTGTTAGTTTGATCATAATGAAAGCTTTCATTTTCTAAAATCTCATCAAAAAGATGTTCATTTTTAAGGTTCGTTAGAACTACGTCGCTTTGATTCCCATTTGGGATACGTAGGAGCGAGTCACATTCTCGTCAAGCGCAATCATAAAAGTTTAGCATTTGCATAACAAAAAGAAAAGAGTTATTTTCCTAACAAAAAGAATCACTTTCGCAAACCTTTTCCTTTCTAAAATCATTTTCAACCCATCGTCGCTAGCGGTTAATCAGAACCTTTGTTCGTCTAGCCATTGATGGCGATGTCTTTTTCCCCAAAGAACAACAAGCGATGATCACTCATAACCTTTGTTAGTTTGATCATTCGTGCCATTCAATCTCTTTCGAAAACCACTTTCAAAAGAGCAAATAAAAACGGGTTGCTACTAATAGTCAATCAGAACCTTTGTTCGTCTGACTAGTGGTATTGACTCTCATTTTCAAGAGTACTTAGCGGTGATTACTCGTAACCTTGGTTAGTTTAATCATTCACTAAATGCTCGTCCTATTTCGAAAACTCACTAAAAAAGATAAAAAACAAAAACTTTTCAAAAAGACACCCAAGAACTACGTAGCTTTGAATTATCCATCGCACCGGGAGATACGTAGGAGCGGACCATGTCCCGTCAAGCACTTTTTCTAAAAAACCTTTTTTCCCCCTTTCTCGCCAAAAATAAAATTTTCATTAAGTTTTCCCATTCATCTTCAAAAAAGAAATAAATAGGCAAATCTAGGTATTTTTCAAATCAAACGTTAAAACCACACATTTAATTATAGGTTCCCTTTCGGTAGAAAGGACGTGCGCGGTGCTAACACATTCCTCGCACGTAATCGACCCCCGAACCTATATCTCTAGTTTTCAAAAGACCATCCGCCTTGTTCAAAAGACTTTTTTTTCAATGTTTTGGTCTTAAAATTAAAATATTGGTGGCGGCTCCAAAATTTTTCCACGTTGTACATTGAGAAACCCAAACCGGGATTTTTCGGGGTGCAACAGCTGGCGACTCCACTGGGGATACTTTTTAAAAGACGAGGGTCAAGCCTAACTAATTAAAATGTGTGGTTTAATGTATTGTTGATTTGATTAATACCTTGTTTGCCTTTCTTTCTTATCATTGATTGTAGGCATATGCATTTGTCTTCTTTGTTGTTCCCTATCTCCTCTTCTACTCCTTTTCTTTTATCGCTTATGCTCATGCATTCTTTCAACCCCTCATGTTCCCTTCTTCTTTGCTCCTTTTCTCCAAAGGTAAGTTCATGCATCTCTTCCCCATTCTATCATGTCCCCTCTTCTTGGCTCCCTTTCTTATAGGTAAGCAATACCCTTGTTGTTAATATCCTAGGTTAGTTTATTTGGTATAGAACCCTAGTGTAGACAACATGTTATTGCTTGCAATTGTCTGGACTGCTCTGGTTTTCATTTCAGGTGGGGTAGTGCTAGGGAAAATGCCCTTGACACACACTACACTTATCCCTTATGATTGCATGCTTTGAGTGGGACCATAACCCAGGTCTGCAGAAAACTTAGGAGAGTGGATTCGAGTAGTGAGAGCCCATCAGGACCTTTGTCCGTTTGGCTACTGGCGAAAGTTTCAACCAGAGTTGTTTTCATAATGCCTCACACCTAGCAATTTGCTGCATTTGTGGGGAGTTTCATGAAAGGGACTGTGGCTCTGGTGACCTTTGTGAGGAAGTGAATAGAGCTACATGGAAAGATCACCCCTAAAATGCCTTAGATCATAGGTTTCTTCCCTTTTAAGTCACAAGGGCGTGCCAAATTGTGTGCTGCATTGTTGCATTCAGTTTAGTCAAAAAATTTGCCCTCAAAATTTTCAAAAAAAAATTAAAAGGATATGCTTTTCCCTTTTCAATAAATGCCTATGTGAGGTGGCATATAGGTTGCAAATTCAAAATACCACTCCATGCAAAAACACAAAAAAGGCATCATTGCATCATTACATCATTTGCATACATCCCCGCATAACATAAAACATAAGTTTCTGCAACTCATGCACGCATCATTGCATGGTGTGAAATCACAAAGTAATATCTTGTCATAGGCACGGTGTGGAATCAAAAGTGAAACAGCGTACACTCCGAGGTGTTTGTTTAAGTTTGAATGCATGGAATGTGCTTTGTTTCGCTTATTGATTCTAACCTTGTTGTGTTTCAAAGAAAAAATAATCAAAATCCACCTTTAAACCTATGGCAAGACATAGTACGCCGTGATTCCCGGCACTAAGATAAACAAGAAATCATACATATTGCATTGCACTTGCATTCAAACAAGTATTAGCGCATACCGTCTTTTATCAAAAAAAAAAATCAAAAAAATCAAGAAAAAATCAAAAATTGTTATTTTCCACAAGTTTTTAGAAAATATACTACATGCATTTTTCTTTGCATTACAGAAATAATCAAATAAACATCTCATGTTGCATGAATTTTTATGACCGTCAGAGAGTTAAAAGCTTTATTTTGGAGAGAAGCCATGCATGCTAAAGTCAAAATCAAATTTTGTATTGTACTCTCCAAATGAAAAGCTTATAATTCCCCGACGCAATAAATCCACATTCATCCATTCGCATTCTCATTTCATTCACATTTATTCATTTGCATTCTCATTCCATGCGTATTTATCCATTTTGCATTCTCATTCATTTGCATATTTACATCATGCATAAAAAAATGAGCATAATTCTAGAGAAACAATAATAATTCTAAAAAAAAAAATTTGTGATGAGAGGTGAGACGTTCTTGCGAAGTTTTTTTATTCATCTTTGGAAAAGTTTAGTCTTACTTAGTTGCAAACTCAAGGTGTTTCAAGGCACTCGGTTTTTCAAAAGAGCAGTTTGTTCACATTTTTCAACGAAGCATTGCATCTCACCCACCCCATGATGAATGACCGAAATGGTCCACAAAAATGTTTCTTTCACGTTTTAACTAATGTTAACTCTCTGCGAAGCATTCGTGTAGTAACTTCTGTGTGACGTGTGTCTTTATTTTTGTTTGAGTCAGTTAGCGTCCCTACATTGTCATCATCCCTCGCCCAAGTCTAATCCCACCCTGACCACCCATAAAGTACATATCCCCCAGATTAGTGCATAGTTGGCTTTTTGGTTGGTTCCCCTAATGAAATACCACTCTTGGTCCTCCATACTGGGGCAAATTTGTCGTCACTAGATATCTTGTTAACATGGTATTCCTTTGGTGCAAGTCTTCTTTAAAAAGTAAAAAAAAAAAATCAAAAAAGCTCCTTAGGTCGAAAACTCGTAAGAGCGGCCAAAGCAAAAATTAGAGCATGAAAAGAAATAAAGAAAAAAGAGCAAATGTATGAAAGTAAATAAATTATTGTCCTTGGGTTAATTTTTGAGAAAACAAGCAATCATGATTTTGAAATGAAGTTTGGCCATCATTCCATATCCAAAAACACCTTAAGCCAAAAATCCCAAAAATCTCAATCACCCTAGACAAGGATCAATCTCACATCAAAAATTGTGTATCACATTTATCAGCTCACTTAGCTCAAAAGAAAGAGAAAGAAAAATCACACCAAAAAAAAAGAAGAAAGTGGAAAAAGAGAGGATTGAAAAGGAAAAATCCTGAAAAAGAAGCAAAAGTAGTAGAAATGGTGAGCTGATACCATTAAACGCATGAGAGATCCTTGTCTGAAATAAACCCTCAAACACTTCCTTTGGCCTATCCTCCATAAACCCTTGACCACGTTACAACCCTGAAACAGGTTCGTTCCATCAATCGTCAATTATACCAAAAAAAAAAACATCTGTTCCATCAATCGTCAAATACTTCTTTGAGCCCAATTATCCCTACCTTCATAAATCATTAACCATTAGCCACATCACAACTCCAAAGATCCATTCTGATCAATGACCGATTGCTCCTGTTTTCTCAAAGTTTTAATCTTAGGACAAATAAGTTTATCTATTTATGATGTGTTTGCTCAAAAAGAAAAAACAAACAAGCAGAAAAAAGAAAGCTGCTCAAAAGAAAAACAAACAAGCAGAAAAAAGAAAGTTGCTCAAAAGAAAAACAAACAAGCAGAAAAAAGAAAGCTGCTCAAAAGAAAAACAAACAAGCAGAAAAAAGAAAGCTGCTCAAAAGAAAAAAACAAACAATCAAAAAAGGAAAGTTGGTAAAAAGGAGAAGGACTTGCACTCCAAGATGCATTCATGTTTCATTAAAACAAGGTCTAGTGGTCACCAAGTGGAGCCCCTCCTCATACTAAAAAGTCAAAACTTTCATTGCATTTGAGTTGTTCTTAAAGAGAACCAAAAGTGTGTACTAGGGGGCATTCCCTTCACCTCTCACTCCACTCAACTTTGGGGAGGTTTATTCATTACCCACCCCATTCATATATCACCCTCAGTTCATAACTTTGTCGCCTTTCCCAACCCCACTAGAAGCAATCATTTGAAATATCATTCCAAAGTGGGGCAATCCCGTCACCCTTCACTCCACCTAAAGTCGGGGAAATTCGCCCTACGCCCATCTCATCCCCTCGTCATATTCACATCCATGAGACCACACCAAGGAAATTTCTCGACCCACCATGCTAAATACAGCCTTTTGCAAACTCGAGTCGGGGCAACCTGGCTCTCGTCAAGATTAGGGTCACACCAAACATCGTGGGTTGAGACAGAATCTCTTGTTTGCCACCCTTCATTCCAAAGTCATGGTATTTCCAATTCATTATTCCTCTACAACCCTGGCTGTCGTCACCACTAGACAGGGGCAAGTTATGCACGCACCTTCACCAGTAGTCTAAATCGGGGCAGTTCCACCTTTCATGACTTTGGCAAAAACCTACCTTTCGTCCCCTCACGTGTCATATCTGTCATACCAAGTCAACTGACTCATTCATCTGTATTTTCACTACTCTACATGTTTATGCTTCAAAGAGAGAGAACACAAGTTAATAATGTGAAGTCGGAAACTCACTCAGCTAACTTTGTGGACCTAAAAATCAATCATCATGCGGCACCATCATAGGAGAGCAAAATAAGTGAGTCTGCAAATACGGTCAAATAATTTTTGCACATCAGTGTCTGAGATTACCATGTCTGAATTCAAACCTCTTTCCAAGGAATGATTATTCCAGAGCACTCACCTCTCTACCCCTCGCATCGAAAGTCTCATTTCTCATCTCAAAACAAAACACATTTGCATGCATTACTATTATACCATATCATAAATCATTGCACCATACATTGTATTTCAACAACAAGTCATGCATCTACCACAACTATTGCATTTAAGCATTACCTGTGTGCATTCATCCATTTATTCAAAAAAAAAAAGAGAAAACCAAAAAGGCAAAAATCATCCACATTGCACCCGTTGCCCCCACCAAAGCATAAATCATTCCATCATACAGCCAGCAGTATATTTGCATTCGCATGTTATCTGCATTCGCACACACAGCTTATCAATTTCTGTTTCCGACCAACTTCAACATCCATCATTCACGGGCCTTTTGTAGTCCATTTACTTTCGCATTGCACATTCATCACATTGCATACCTGTAACACTTTTTTGCTTCGATAGACGGGCCAAGTGCCGGTCTCATCGTTGCCAAAAGCTTTCTACATCACCGATCATATCATTTGCTACGCATTCATGTGTTTCCTTTATTCACCATAGCATTTGCATCAAAGTATTACATTCGCATCATATTCACATTCGCATTACATGCGTCAAGAAAAGAAGCAAAATAAATAAGAAAAAAAGCAAAAAGAAAAATCTGTCCATCATTCCATCAGGTTCAACACCCATGGTATACCCATTTCATTCATCATCCCATGTTCATCACATTACATGCATGACATTGTTTGCTTCGATAGATGTCCAAGTGCCGGTCTCATCGTTGCCCCCCCCCCCCCCAAAAAGAGTTTTTTTACATCACTAATCATATCTTTGTACCATGCATGACATTCGCATCAAAGCATTACATTTGCATCACATTCACACTTTGCATTTCATACACTCATACCAAAGGAAAAAAGAGAAAAGCCAAAAAACAAAAGGAGAAAAATTGCTCATTCCATTACATTCATCATTAATCAGCACAATCACATTCATATCTTATCTGCATTCACATACGTTAGTTGTCAACCTCCATGTTCCATTAATTTCAACTCACATCATCTACCCCGCTTCATTCATCCCATTGGATGCCTACCATTTCACATACCTATATTGCACGCATACATCATTCATTGCATTTTTAGACATGTCAAATATAGATAGCTTTTCCCGTCTCAGGTAAATGCATTCATTAGGTATGTTCTAGGCAGATACGCCATGTACCAATCCCAATAGTTTGTTCCCTCAAAGTCAGTGCTCCAAGCGCTGGGCTCATATCACAATTCAGAGTCCCAGTACCCTTGTTGACCCCCAGTGGTCCTTCAGAGCCCAAGCGCTCCTTCAGACCATCAATGGTCCTTCAATCCAGATCGCACGTCGCGTTATCGGGAAACCGACGGATCATCCGACCCCAGGTCCTTCAGACTAGCTGTGTCCGCCTAAAAAAAACACAGTGGACGTCCTTCGAGGTGAGCAAATCAAGTCAATGACCTGACGTTGCCACCCATGGCCGCTCGAAAAAGGCCACCCCCCAAGCAGACCGTTTTACTAGTACCGTTGCTAGTTTGCGCTCCATCAGACCCATTGGTCCATCAGGCTTAGGCATGCCCTTCAGACCTCGTCGGTCCTTCAGTTTAACTCCAATCAATGCGCCAAGCATCGACTGCGAATTAGACCATCAGAGCCCAGTGCTCCTTCAGATCCCCGGTGATCCTTTATTTACTCTTGTTCTATGTCAACCCAATTTTTCAAGAATTTCTATAAAAAAAAAAAGAGAGTTGATCAGGAAAAAACAGTCAGACCAAAAGAAGAACTTCAGGAATGTTCCACCACATTCATCATCACCCCAAAATCATAGCATTGCATGCACATGCATAACATGCCCTTACATAACATGCCCTTGCATAACATGCACTCATACTCCATGCACCATTCCTTGCATCAACTGACGTATGTAGGTACCTCAATTTCAGTGCGGTAGCATTGACCATTTCAATCAATCAGTCAACAGGATTCGTGAATCCCTTCAAGACCCAAGTGTCCCTTCAAAAGCAGACTTCACCTCGTATTCAAGCTGCGGGTAAGTCCTTCAGACCCCGAGTGGTCCTTCAGACTAGTTGTGTCAGCCTAAGACACAGTGGACGTCCTTCATGGTCAACATATCAGTTCCGGATCTGATCTTGACCCATCATGGCCGCTCGAATGCAAAGGCCCCCTCAGACCGTTTTACTAGTACCGTTGCTAGTTTGCGCTCCATCAGACCCATTGGTCCATCAGGCTTAGGCATGCCCTTCAGACCTCGTCGGTCCTTCAGTTTAACTCCAATCAATGCGCCAGGCATCGACTGCGAATTAGACCTTCAGAGCCTTAGTGCTCCTTCAGAGCCTTAGTGCTCCTTCAGACCCTGAGCGGTCCTTCAGAGCCTTAGTGCTCCTTCAGACCCTGAGTGGTCCTTCAGAGCCTTAGTGCTCCTTCAGACCCTGAGTGGTCCTTCAGAGCCTTAGTGCTCCTTCAGATCCCGAGTGGTCCGTCATTTTCTCTCTCGGTTAATGCGCCAAGTGTTAACCGTTCCCCGTTTGTTCTCAAGGCCTCAAGCAGACCGTTTTACTAGTACCATTGCTAGTTTGCGCTCCATCAGACCCATTGGTCCATCAGGCTTAGGCATGCCCTTCAGACCTCGTCGGTCCTTCAGTTTAACTCCAATCAATGCGCCAAGCATCGACTGCGAATTAGACCTTCAGAGCCTTAGTGCTCCTTCAGACCCTAAGTGGTCCTTCCAAGCCTTAGTGCTCCTTCAAACCCTGAGTGGTCCTTCAGAGCCTTAGTGCTCCTTCAGACCCTGAGTGGTCCTTCAGAGCCCTAGTGCTCCTTCAGACCCTGAGTGGTCCTTCAGAGCCTTAGTGCTCCTTCAGACCCTGAGTGGTCCTTCAGAGCCTTGTTGCTCCTTCAGATCCCGAGTGGTCCGTCATTTTCTCTCTCGGTTAATGCGCCAGGTATTAACCGTTCCTCGTTTGTTCTCAAGCCCATCTATTCAAAAAAAAAACATAGAAAAAGAAAAAGAGGAAAATTCGGGTTTCCCCAAGTGGACAAAATCGGTATAATTTTTGAATTCTTTATCTTCATTTTGCCTTGGAATATGTTTCGGCCAATTCATATTCCTCGTTAAAATCCAGATAAAGAGGGGCAGCTGTCATACCCCAATTTTGTCCGGCTTAGGTCCAAACCTTAATTTTCCACACAAAAAATATATAATAAATTATGCATTGCATTTTGGATCCTAGAACCCATTCCAAAGTTTTTGAAATCATTTTTAGGGTTAGAATACACTTTTTGGGAAATTAGGGTTTTGAAAATATGTTATGCATGCATGGCAAGCTTTGGAAAACATTTTATGCATGCATGGCAAAAACCTAAAAAACAATTTTGTGGAAAGCAAGAATCAATTTCTATTGTATACCAAAGGCTAAGAATCGATTTATAGTATATTCTAAAGGCCATGAAATCGATTTTCAAGCCATCCCATAGACCATGAATTAATTCCTAATTGTTTCAACTAAGTGAAGAATCGATTTTCATCTATGATAGATGTCCTGAAAATCGATTCCTAATTGTTTCAACTAAGTGAAGAATCGATTTTCATCTATGATAGATGTCCTGAAAATCGATTCCTAATTGTTTCAACTAAGTGAAGAATCGATTTTCACCTATGATAGATGTCCTGGAAATCGATTCCCACTTGTTTTCAAAGAGCAAAGAATCGATTCCCATGTTTTCCAAAGAGCCAAGAATCGATTCCTCTCTCATTTAACTAAAGCTGGGAATCGATTCATGTGATTTTCCAAAGGCAAGGAATCGATTATACACTTGTTACACTTCATCAAACAATCGATTCATCTTTGCAATAAATATTTTTCCAAATTTCTACGCTTTCCTAAGCCTATAAATAGGCAGCCTCAAGTCACTCTTCAGACACATTTTTCATAGACATTTTTTGTGAGATCAGAGGACCACAATTTCACAACTCCTCTCTGCTTCTCAGACACAGATTTTCACGAGATCAGAGAAAAAACCCATTTTTCTCGAAATCTCTCACATTTTAGAAAAACTCTTCTACGCTTTATTTTTTCGCTCTATTCGTTCCGTTGGTCCGTCTGAGCTGATCTTCTGCAAGAGTTAGTTGGAGTTGCGTTCTACAAGTGGTAGTATCTGCCTTCATCAGAGGTATTTCTGTCTTTATATTTGTTAATATTTAATCATTGTGATCCATGCCAAAATTGCCCCATGTGATTTAACTTAGTTATAGTGTCATTGTTGATGATGAACCACATGATTCCCACTTATGCCTAGTGCATCATGTTCTGAGTGGTGAAAATGGTCTCAGATGATTCAACCCTTTTAGTTTAAATGATGATTGGCAATGTGATTCACACTTGTGCACTTGTGCACTTAATCTTAAGTGTGAGGATTGACCAAAGTGATTCAATATTTTTTGATACTTTGGTCGCTAAATAATTTGCTTGCTTATGCTGGCCAATGATCATGATTGAGGCAACTCTTTTGCTTGAGCTTACAGTGTCATCGTCTACTCTCATATAGAATATCATCAATACTTAGATAGGTCCATTCCTTACATTGCATCTTCCACTAGATGTGCATTTAGGTTCAATCTTGCCTACTCTTGTATTTTTGCTTGATGCCCAATTCAAGTTCCCTCCTTGCCTATCTATGCGTTGTGATCTACTATGTGTAGTTTAGACTTGATTTCTGTTGGCGAATTCAAATATTGTTGCTTAATGATTTGATTCCACTGATTGTGTTATGCTTGAATCCACAAATTCTTTCTCGCATTCATTGTTTTCATTTCTAAACGACCTGGCACAAAAACGGTTACTAGTGGCAATCCATCACAACCTTTGATTGGTTCGATTGCCATGAAAGCCTCAAATTCAAAAGAATTTTCGTATGCATAAAGCAAGCTACAAGTGATAATCCATCACAACCTTTGTTGGTTTGATTATCATGAACGCGTCCAATTTCAAAAAGCATTTGTCTAGGTATCAAAGAATCAAAAGCAAGTTATTAGCGGTGGTCCATCATAACCTTTGTTAGTTTGATCATCATGAAAGCTTTCATTTTCTAAAATCTCATCAAAAAGATTTTCATTTTTAAGGCTCGTTAGAACTACGTCGCTTTGATTCCCATTTGGGATACGTAGGAGCGAGTCACATTCTCGTCAAGCGCAATCATAAAAGTTTAGCATTTGCATAACAAAAAGAAAAGAGTTATTTTCCTAACAAAAAGAATCACTTTCGCAAACCTTTTCCTTTCTAAAATCATTTTCAACCCATCGTCGCTAGCGGTTAATCAGAACCTTTGTTCGTCTAGCCATTGATGACGATGTCCTTTTCCCCAAAGAACAACAAGCGATGATCACTCATAACCTTTGTTAGTTTGATCATTCGTGCCAATCAATCTCTTTCGAAAACCACTTTCAAAAGAGCAAATAAAAACGGGTTGCTACTAATAGTCAATCAAAACCTTTGTTCGTCTGACTAGTGGTATTGACTCTCATTTTCTAGAGTACTTAGCGGTGATTACCCGTAACCTTGGTTAGTTTAATCATTCACTAAATGCTCGTCCTATTTCGAAAACTCACTAAAAAAGATAAAAAACAAAAACTTTTCAAAAAGACACCCAAGAACTACGTAGCTTTGAATTATCCATCGCACCGGGAGATACGTAGGAGCGGGCCATGTCCTGTCAAGCACTTTTTCTAAAAAACCTTTTTTTCCCCCTTTCTCGCCAAAAATAAAATTTTCATTAAGTTTTCCCATTCATCTTCAAAAAAGAAATAAATAGGCAAATCTAGGTATTTTTCAAATCAAACGTTAAAACCACACATTTAATTAAAGGTTCCCTTTCGGTAGAAAGGACTGCGCGGTGCTAACACCTTCCTCGCACGTAATCGACCCCCGAACCTATATCTCTAGTTTTCAAAAGACCATCCGCCTTGTTCAAAAGACTTTTTTTCAATGTTTTGGTCTTAAAATTAAAATATTGGTGGCGGCTCCAAAAATTTTCCACGTTGTACATTGAGAAACCCAAACCGGGATTTTTCGGGGTGCAACAGTAATCAAAAAGCTAGCATATTTGATTTTAATTAATAATGACTTTCACTTTCTTTCCTTTTTGCAGGTAGTACAAAGAAAGGGACCGATCATATAATCCAAAGTATGAAACATGTAAAGATTAGTGGTTCCATAATTTCTATGAACATTGATCATAGCTCAACTATTCTTGCTGTTAGTTCTGATCAAGGACATGTGAGATAATTTTCTAGTTTTATTTTTTGGTTGAAAGTTGCAAATGTGTCTTAACTTGCCATTTCAAGTTTTCTAAGTAATGAATTTTAGTTCCATAGGCAGAGTAGTAAAGAAATTATGCCAGTTTGGCAGTTATATCAAAAGAAATTTAAGTCCTCAATTTATGGGCCAATATGTGAAAATTGTGGGCTATGGTAAGGGTCTTCTCTTAGGCATTGCTGTGAGATTAACCCTTAAAGCGAAGCTTATGCTACTAGAAGACCATCAAAGAAAATACCGACAATCAATTGAACTTTCAGACATCCGTTGAGCACATTAACAAATAAGGAGCTTTGTAGTTGATTTTTGTTTTGTTTTGAAAGCCCGGGATAGTTTGAGTGATAATTTTGAATACATTTTTTACTTCAGCTTTGATGAATTATCATGTTGTGTAGAAGAAGCTAATTTATATTCTTTGTGCTTTGAGGTTATAACATTTGTTGTCTTTACTCGGCTGAGTAATTTTTGCATTAACTTATGTTAATCCAATGTTACAGGTTTCAGTTTTTGACATGGATGGCCCAAATTTGTTATATCAGAAACATATTGCAAGTGAAATTTCTGCGGGTATCATCTCCCTGCAATTCCTAAGCTGCAGTCTGCATGGTTTTGACAAAAACATTTTAGTTGTTGGAACAAAAGATTCTTCTGTTCTTGCACTCGATAGTGAAACCGGTAACATGCTGAGCACAACAGGAACTATTCAGCCTAAGAAGCCCTCTAAAGCTCTATTTATGCAGGTGTTGGGTAAGGGATTACAAATTTATCAGTGATCAATTGTCCAAAACTTATTGATATGGGGATCCACACGCTTATTATGTTATGGATCAATAGGTCAATACTTTTTTATCAAATGTAAACGAGATTATTGAAAAGAGTACAAGTAATTTTATTTTGGATCACAGATGGACAAGGTGAACCAATCACAGGATCAAGTACAAAAGATGGATTAGATTTAGGCGAAGGGAGTCACGCTGAGAATGCAGCAACAAAGCAATTGTACATTCTGCTTTCTTCAGAGAAAGCTTTATATGTCTATTCATTAATACATGCTGTTCAGGTAATGCATGATTTACTTCTAGTCATAATCAGGACATTAGCTGATGCTTGCGATGATACTTTTTCATATGTTTCAGGGAGTTAAAAAGGTGCTTCACAAGAAGAAATTTCATTCCTCCTCCCGCTGTTGGGCATCGACATTTTACAGTCCCTCTGATATTGGCCTTGTACTTCTTTTCACTGATGGAAAAGTAGAATTAAGGTGTTGCTTATTTCTTGACATATTATGAGAACAAATTATGGTAGGTAACATAGATTAAACATGGTTACACATAGAGTAAACATTATTTTAGGGATTTATGTTCTTTAGTTGGAATTTTATCATCTATCCAATAACAAAGAAATGTTTTGCTGGATGATCAAAAGCAATATTTCAGTTGTTTCTAGTTTTTCAACTGCATGTCAAGTACTTTCATTTGTGTGGGTGTGTCATAACGATTTAATAAGCAGACATCTACTTCAAATGATAGGTCTTTGCCAGAGTTATCCCTGATTGTGGAGACTTCAATTAGAGGTTTCATTTACTCACCTCCAAAATCAAAGTCATTTTCTGATAGACAAATATGTTGTTCATCCAGAGGAGATCTTGTTTTGGTATGAGCATATTTTTTACTAGTACAACAAATTTCAATAGATGTTTGCTTTTGAATTAACCCAACTTCTATTTCCAGGTGAATGGGGACCAAGAAATTTGTGTTCTCTCATTGTTGGTCCAAAGGAATGTTTTCAGGTATAATAAACTGCTATAGAATGGCATTTTGAATCTTAGTATCAATCTCCTTATGCTCTACCAAAAAAAGTTCTATTTGACAATTAGAAATAATATTCCTCCAAGGGAAAGAGATCTAGTAGCCTCATTTTTACATTTTGCATGACTTCAATTTAGGACTTTGGACACTGCTAGCTGCATCTACAGGAAAGAAATGATGTTGTCACAAGAAGGGCCGGTTCCTGCTACAGTCATCCATAAAGAAAAGAAAAAGGTATGAAGTAGTTTGAATAAAATTTTAAACTATATGCATTATCTTCGGGACACAATGATGTTTAATCTTGCATTTTTTTGCTTCCCAGGGTATATTTAGCTCGGTTATCAAAGATTTTACTGGCGGTAAAGACAAACATGTGCCCCCCATGGAAACAGAAGATTCTAAAGAAAGTATCCAGGAACTCTCAGTGATCTTCTCAGATGAAAATTTCCCTTGTGATGTTGATAATAAAGATAACCTGACTGTTGATGAAGATGAGCTTGAATTAAACATAGGTATAAAAGTGCCTTATAAATGTGCTACTGAATATTACATAGCCTTCACTCAAGAAACAGAAAATTTATCATTTGTCTTAATGAATTTGTGGTCTATTTTTATCGGTGGTAGTCAAAAGCATACATGTGATCAAACATGACTGCTTCTTAAGGCAGTTTTTCTGATTTTTGACGACTTGAGAGGGCATCTATCTGCACATATGGAATTTTCTATATGGATAATGAAATCACAGATAATCAATTTGAGATCTGCTCCTTCTTTCTGCACAGATGATATTGACCTAGATGATCATGAAGAAAAACGCAAAGATCAAGGTATATTGGGAGCTCTTAAGGTATTTTGACCGAGATGATCTGAGTAAGTAATTATTTCACTCATGTTCATCAGTTTAGCAATGACATTAAAAAGAAATTGACTGAAAGTTTCAGGCTCTAAAAACACTAATCAGTCAATTACTTTTTATTATCACTTTAGATGATGCATAAATTATTCATGCAGTGTTCCTATTTTACTTCAATTTAGAAATCACCAATTAATCTCCAAGACATTGCAGAAAGGAAAAAAAAAACTCAATTGGTACAATGGCAATGCAGTTGTTTGAACCTTTAAACTCCATCAAACTACTGAAACCCATTACCGCTAATCTTTACCTATTTTTCCGGTGCATAATTTTTCATGTAATGCTTTGTTGACTTTGAAGTTGGAAGCATGGGATATTCCCTTAAATATGATAAAGAAAATACTTATATGTTGAATGCTGTGTTTGTTCAAGATCCTCTATTTTATTTTTCAGTAAGCATTATCTTCCTACAACTAAGCAACTCTTGGAGGAAAAATAAACTGTAACTTCAAATTTAGTAAATTAAAACTTGTGAGCAAGTGGGAACATGAAACTTTACATTTTGAAAACCTTTGATCTCCTAACTTTCATATTATTATACTGAAGTGGGAACATGCTGAGTTTGTGATTAGTCCATTTCTTGAAATATTGAATCTGGTGAAGTGGAGCTTCAGTTGCATTAGATTGACATTCCTGTCTTTATTTCTATACAATTTGCTTGTTTTGGTTCTCTTATAGTACTAATTACGTCTTCTATGCGAGCAACTTTTAGTTCGGAATCAACACTCTCAGAAACCGGCTTTGAGACTTACAGAGCACACTGCTGCTGTGAAGGCCATTGCTTGGTCACCTCTTCAGAGCAACCTTCTTGTGTTTGGTGGTGGAACTGCTGATTGGTGTATTCGTTTCTGGTAAATTTTATGTCTTTAATTTTATGCGTGTAAATCAGTGATATTCTTAATTCTTAATTTTACTTGGATAATTGCATTCTTGATACTAACTTCATTGGATGCAGCAGAAGTTGTTGACTCACTTGTGAAGATACTAGTTGACCGTATGTAATTTTTAACGAAATGTAATTTTTGTTCATTATGATAGTTTTGCTTAGTTTATGTTAGAAGTAATTTTTTGGATAGTTTTGGTAATATGTTATGACTATGTACGTCAGGCACCATCATGTAAAACATTTTTTTATGGAAAACAATTGATGTTGTGCCGAAGATTTTGTAATATGTACTTGAGATTGTGATGTTTCATTTTTTAATTATATGAATATTTGAGATTATACAGTATATAGTCCTGTCTCACGTATGCTGATCAGAAACACGTTTTTTTTTAAAAAACTCCACTTTTAATATCGGTTCCTCTGGATAACCGATGTTAAAAGTACTTTTTATATCGGTACCAACAAAAAACCGATGTCAAAAATACACTTATATTTGATAAAAACGGATTTTTCATAACGGTTCTAGGTGCAACCGATGTAAAAACAACTTTTAATATCGGTTCCTCTGGATAACCGATGTGAAAGGTACTTTTTATATCGGTTCCAACAAAAAACCGATGTCAAAAATATGCTTATATTTGATAAAAACGGACTTTTCATAACGGTTCCAGGTGCAACCGATAAAAAACTTTTCATAACGGTTCAGGAACCGATATGAAATGTTCCTATTTTTTATATCTCCTTTTTCGGCATCGGTTCAGGAACCGATATGAAATGTCAATTTTAACCGATATGAAATGCCTTTTTTCCAATAGTGGTAATTTACATATTAAGGCCAAATCAATGTAAAATTGTAGACTCGTAAACTCGCAGTAAAATTGAGAGTTTACCGATTTTATTAGAGTTTACTTAAACTCGTACGAGTTTAGGAAAAAGAGAGTTTACCTACTAGTTGACTCATTTTTGTGTAAAAATATTTAATTATCTTAACTATCATCAAAATGAGTTCTAGGCATGATAAAATAGTTCAATATATCCCTAGTATTAAATTTTTATACCCACTATGTGACTTTCTAGTAAGCTTATATCTCACATTAAGTAAGGGTATAAAAGAAATTTTAGCAATTAATGTGTTTTGAAAAATGTATCTTTTTCTTATAATTAGAACCCAAAAATGTACCAAAAACTTTCTTATAATAAGGACCGGAGGGACTAAGTTTTTTTTTTAATGTAATGAAACATATGCAAGAAAAATGGATGCCTTATTTTTATACTTTTTTTGGCATAAACCAAGTATTCTCTGCGCGCAACTGCAGAGATTAATCTCTCGAGCCGAGTAGGACCATAATGGGCAGCAAAGCTCTCTCCTCAAGAGATTTAACACTCGATACAACAACATATTGAAACACAAAGACACGCATTCTCATTTTATAAAATATAATAAATCCAATTTTTTTGCTAAAAAATATAACGTATTTATTTAATATTTATAACAAAGAATGTTATCGTAAAAATGGTTAAAAACACTATTTTGATGAAATATTTTAAAATAAATTTAAAAAAATAAATGGTTGCACAAATGATAGTTTAATTCTGGATCTTCTCCTTCCATCCTTCCTCTTCATCACAAAATTAAGGGTGGGAGGAGAGAGAAAATGATTAAAAAATGATAAATAATGATGAGAGAGAGTGAATTTAAGAGATAGATAGAGGATGGAGGAGGATGTATGGTGAGTGGGGTGGGAATAGGCTGGGCCGAGCTAGACTTTGCATGGCCTGAGCCTGGTCTACGTTGAAAATGTTAGGTCTGAGTCTGACATGTGGCCTATCGTAGGCCCATTTTTGAGGTCTGGCTTGGCCTTTCTGAAAGCCGGACAAGGCCTGAAAGTCGGTTTAAAAGCGTATTTGACTATTTTTTTTTTAACAAGGCCTACAACATTTCAATGGTGTAAGCCTTTGTAAATAGATTAACAAGCTAATAGGTCAATAAGATTAAGTTCTAATTGAGATCTAACAAAACCTTTTATGGAAATATCTTTATATGACATCCTATTTAAATTCTATTTTATGATAATAACTTCAACTATGTCAAAAATTGGTGGATGTTAATATGTTTAAACTAACAAAAAATGTTTGCAAAGTTATGACTTAACACAAAGTATCAAATTCAATATAAAATAATATTAGTAATTAAAAATATTAGTTATATTTATTTAAATAGGCCAGTCTAATAGGCCGAATGACTTTTCTGATGACCTATGTCTAGCCTATTTAGCTAAATAGGCTTTTAAAAAAGTTTTGGTTTCGACTTTTGCGAGGGAGCGAGAAGCCTCCCTTTTGTCGTTTATTAATTTTTTGTGACTTGAAAACTATAAAGCGAGGGAAACTTCACCGACCATTACTCACCATCCACGCTTCCATCTTTCATATAACTACGTTGGAAAAGTTTATTTTCAGGTTTCGTATATTAGTATACTTGTATTAGTTGTTAGAAATTACAGGATCACAGAGATGAAGTTTCTCCTCATATTTGAAATATGCTAAAGAGTTTGGTTGAGAGAATTTCTCAAATGAAATCATATTGATTGAAAAAAGATAATGAAAAATGAGTACAAAATGCTCTTTATATAGAGCTTAACAAACTAACTAAATCACTAATTAATTCCTAACAGAATTGCAATTCTGTAACTACCCCTAACTGCCTATTATTTCTAATAGCCTCCCTCAAGCTGATAGTGGGATCACATATCAGCTTGAAGTACAAGAATTATTCCAAAACACTAAAATAAGAGAGAAAAAATTAATGGAAGCAAACAGTAGAAAAAGCTTATCAAACACAAAAACAATTTTAGCCTAATCTAAATAGCCAATATCTCAAATGATTGGTTCAGTAACATTTTCGCTGGTCAGACTTGGCCCATTAGGTCTGGGGGTTTACATTTTTCTCAATTTTCCTTATTTACCCTTATTTGCGTCTAGAACCTTCAAGCTAGTTTCATCAATTACGGCCACATTCAAAAGCAAAGAACACGCACCACCAAAAGGCAACAAAAAAAATGCGAACATGGATCCCAAATGAAACGGAAACAAAGTATGAACCACGATTATCTGAAGACAACCAACACAGAAGCACAACTACCAAAACGACGACGTCGACTCTGTCTTTGAACAAGTCGTTCAGAAACCTTATCCACCGTAACAACATTTCACTCAATCTTCCACTGTTGAAAGACTCCGACTGCGAGGCCCTACAGGCTTCCAATCAAACATCAAAGAAGCATCACTGAAACGAAACAAGCAACAGATCAAAAACAAGTATCGGATCTTCTGTGAGTTTTGGAGAGATCAGATTAGCAAAAAACAACTCATCTTCCTCCCTCAACGCAACATGCAACAGATGTTGTACAACGGCGAAGTCGACGGCGAGACTTCCACCGGAATCGAAAACGAAATTATGGTGCAGTGCAGCTGTGTATGGCGGAGATCCTATCAGATGCAGTGGATCTCCGAAATTGAAGTTATAAGCATCAGTGCATGATGTAAACGAAACAAGAATGTTGACTTCCGAAAGTGATAAGTCCATAGTTAAGTTGCTGAAGAATGCGATGTAGTCTTTGACGGCGTAGACAATGTGCTTCAAATCTCCGCTTGGATCAGATTGAGAGTTCTGAAGGCTTTGCAAAGGCAACTGTCACCAGTGACGACACCGTAGTCGGTGATAGGTTCCCAAACTCGAAGCGAAGACGACGAAACAAATCAGATGCAAGGAACTCGCTAACCGAATTTGGTGAAGCATGAAGAACGTTTTTGAAAAACAGGAAATCGAATTCAGATTTGAGATTAAAGAATTTACTCTCTCCTGTACCGATCTTCCCTGATTTCTCTTCATCTTTCACTTTTGGATTAAAGAACGATGGTGCAAGAGAACGGTTTATCTCACTGATCTTCACATTGCAACATTCGATTTCTGGTTTGATTGAAATCGCTGAAGTTACACAAACTATTTCAAGATCAGAATCTTGATTGAAACTGCCAAAGATGAAATCGTTATTGTTGTTTTCTTCGGTTGCAGAAACTGAATCTTGTTCCATCATCTTAGGATCCGAAAATTCCTCTTCATCTGATTCATCAGCAAAATCTGATTCGTCTTCTTCATCTTCAAGATCGCTGAAAATCGCGCAACGGTATCGCTCTGATACCATGTTAGAAATTACAGGATCATAGAGATGAAGTTTCTCCTCAAATTTGAAATATGTTAAAGAGTTTGATCGAGAGAATTTCTCAAATTGAATCATATTGATTGAAAAAAGATAATGAAAAATGAGTACAAGATGCTCTTTATATAGAGCTTAACAAACTAACTAAATCACTAATTAATTCCTAACAGAATTGCAATTCTGTAACTACCCCTAACTGCCTATTATTTCTAATATTAGTCTCTTAGATAATTCCTAATTTCAAAATTACTAATAGTTTTATAGTGTAATTTAAATATACATATGGTGTATAGACTTTTACGACTACCACCAATCACAATTTATCTAGTGGTTGGTTACCTATTGACCAAATCAGAAAATGGTCATTTACAGGTTAACGCTTCGTTAAAAAGAAATTGGTATATTACGGGGAATCCATTATTAGATTCTTCTATGGATCAAGGCTTGTTCCTCTTCCTTATGATGACCATTTCCCTATTGTGTATATAAATTAAATCCGTAGTTTTATATATTTCTCATTTGTCCTTAGGCTTTACTTAAAATATTTACATGTATATTTTATTTTAACATATTAGTTTTTTTCCTTTAAGCTTGGCAACAAAAGTTAACTACATTGCTGATATTGTTCCTCGAAAGGTTGATTAGAAATTACAAGTCCAAATTGTTCACTTGTGGGATGTTTGATAACTCTTATTTATAAGAGTTATTTATGCTTCTAGACTTAAATTATTGTAAGAATCTCAGTAATATTAGTATTTAAATAATAAGTAAATATGTAAGAAACGGTGACATTGAGGGTCAAAGAGGTGTTTAATCTTCAATTGGTGCTTTTGGAACTCTTGGAGTGCTTTTATGTGTTTGTTCAATGTTGTAGCATCTGAATGCTATAGCATTATCCTGCTGACGTCGCCATGAAAGAGAAAGTCAAAAACTAAACAAGTGGTGCCCTTCAAGTTGATCAAATCAGCATCACTCTATGAACAACATAGCTCCCAAAAATCTCCAATCAAAGAGCTTTTTAGGTGACACTTGTCCACTTGCCATAGGACCTCACCTTTAGTTGGTAAAAACTCAAATATACTTTTATGCAAGTGGAAGGATGACTTCACCTCAAAGGAACACTATAAATACAACTCATCTTTTACTTCATGGACATCCATCTTGTTCTAGACTGGGCCGAGGGCCCAATCCGGTTGAAGACTGGACGAGACCGGCCCATAAGCAGGATAGAAAGGGATGACCTAAACCCACTAAATCAACGGCTCAGATCAACCCGTACATAATCCTACGGTTACCCGCGAAATTCCTGACACTATATATACAGAGGTCTTACGTCAGCTGACAGGTACTTTTTGACCCATACTGTTACTCTGCTCACATTCTTACCCCATTGACTTGGGCGTCGGTGTGTCATTGCAGGTCACACGACCAAGACTCTTCTCACGACTCGTCGGGATCGCCCTCTCGGTCAAGAAGCAGGTCACACGACCAAGGTACTCACTATCATCAAAAAGATGATCCCCCAAACGACATCATTACACCGAGTACTCCCCCGAGCGACGTGGTCATCGAGGCCGACGCCTTGAGGACCGACCATCTCGCAGGGGAAGGAGCGACATGAGAAAAGGACCCTTCACCAGAGACATAGATGAATTCCCAATCCCTCGTGCTCTTGAAAAACCTCCGTCAGATTTAAGGATGTACAATGGCGTCAAAGATCCTGACGCCCATTTGAATTATATCGATCTAATGATGCAGTCGCAAGGGGTAATGAGAGACCCCAAGCTAAGAAAGTTTGCATATCGCACCAAAATATATACTTCATATGCTCAGATTCTGACTGAATGTGCGAACACAGAGTTCAAAGATGTCAAGAGGCCTGAGCCTCTCGTTTTGAAGGAAGGGCAGCGTGCATCCCAAAAGTATTGTCGGTATCACCACAACAACGGGCACGACACCAACAATTGCATGGCCCTGAAGGACGACATTGAAGAGCTGATCTGGAAGGGCAAGCTGACCAAGTTCGCAAAAAAAGGACAGATGGATGAACAGGGAGAGAAGAATGGAGTCTGTTCCCCTCGAAAGGGGAAAGCAGTAGCCAACGAAGTGGCCAGAGTCAACAAAGGGGATGACGACGACGAAGAAGACGAAGTAGATAACAGGAAGTCCAAAGGACGGTCAGTGGTCATGGTAATTACCGGGGGGTGCCCGACCGGAGGTAGGAAGACTAACAAGTCCATAAAAAGAAGGTGGAAAGAGATCATGAGTGTCGCCTCAACATCTGCCCCCAGAGCTCTCTCAAAGAGGCCGCCCTTGGCATTTGGGGATGAGGACCTACTTGATGGTAAACCTAACAAATATGTCCCACTCTTGATCACTGCTGTTATGGCTAATGTGGAGGTCAGAAGAATCCTGGTCGACCAAGGAAGTTCAGCTGATATTATCTTCGACGACCTCCTGGGAGCATTAAAAATATCCAAGGACGACCTTAGACCTTACCGGGGATCGGATCTGACCGGTTTCAACGGGTCGTCCACAACGCCCATCGGCCTCATAGAGCTAATGGTCACATTTGGAGACGACAACACAGAAAAAACCCATGTGCAAGACTGTAATGATAGACTTCCTAGTGCTACCATGCATATCAGTGTATCAGTGTATCATAGGTCGTCCAACGCTAGGTAGACTTGGGGCGGTCACGTCAACCGTCCACTTAAAAATGAAGCTTTATTCTGACACAGATGAAGTGGTCACACTGCTGGCCGACCTCCATTCCGCAAGAATATGCCACTTTATAAGTCTCAAGGAGCAGGGAGAATTTGAAATAAAGAAAGTAAAAGCCTTAAAAAAAGGAGGAAGCCAAGTCAATGTGGCCGACCTTGATGCCCGCTATGATCCTGATAGCGAAGAAGAAGAAAGGGACGACCTCTTAACTCGAGAACTTAAGAAAAGAATCAAAAGTCAAGAACTCGATGGCGAATTCACTCAAGTCCAACTGGAGGACGATCCTGAAAGGACGGTCCAATAGGGAATGATCTCCCAGGCGAGGTGCGAGAACAACTCATCCAATGCTTAAAAGAGTATGCCGATCTGTTCGCTTGGAGAGCGGCTGATATGCCAGGAATCCCGCCTGAGGTAGCATGCCATCATCTGGCTGTTGACCCATCAGCCAAGTGGTTCGCTCAAAGAAGACGGGCTCAGAAAGAAGAAAAGGTTCCATGTATCCTCCTGACCAAGAAAAGACAGCTTTCATGACCGAGAAAGGAAATTATTATTATCGAGTAATGCCCTTTTGCTTGAAGAATGCAGGGGCGGCCTATCAAAGAATGATGAACAAAGTTTTCAAAAACCAGATAGGACGGGTGGTTGAAGTATATCTAGACGACATGATCGTAAAAAGAAGGACAGACCCCGATCATATGGCCTACTTGCGAGAAGTATTGTCAGAAGCCCGTAAAAACTCACTCAGGTTGAACCTTGAAAAATGCACATTTGGGGTGAGGACGGGCAAGTTTCTGGGTTTTTATCTGACAGAGAGAGGGATCGAAGCTAACCCAGACAAATGCAGGGCGGACACCGAAATAAGGCCGCCCACCACCAAGAAAGAAATCCAAAAGTTAAATGGCATGGTAGCAGCACTGTCACGATTCATTGCAAAGGCGGCAAACAAATCGCCTCCGCTCTTTAAGCTACTAAAGATGGAGGCCGAGTTTGAATGGACCCCTGAATGCAAGCAGGCACTTGACCAGCTTAAAATCTCCCTACTGGAGCCGCCCATATTAACAAGATCGGAACATGGGGAGACATTGTACCTCTACTTAGCCATTACTGACGAGGCCCTGGCCGCAGTTCTGGTACGAGCACTACAAGAAAATTGACCAATAATGACAGCAAAATTCCGTGGGTAAAGTGTCGAAAAGCGTAGGTATAGGCCGTAAAACCTATACCGACACGCGTTCATTACCGTGGTGGATTTCGGCCTAGGACCGCGAATTCTTGCTGTCGCTATAGCCTACAGCGACAGTTTTTTTAGCCGTTGGAAAAACCCTGGTGTTATACCTACGGTTACATTTCCATTGGTATTGGCCTTATCAACACCTATTATTTTTGCTATACCCACGCCTATATTCTGTTGGAATAAGTCTTAAAATCACCTATTAGTTTTGCTATACCCACGGCTGAACCTCCATCACTATAGATTTAGTAAAAAAGAAAATTTTCCTGTATCTACAATTCTTTATATTAATAACACTTATGATAATTTTATATTTTTTATTAAATATTAAACCAATTAAAAACTAAATATAAAACAAAAATAAAGTCAAACTCTACTCATATTGAAAATTAACAAAAGTCTTACAAACATATCAAATTACAAAATAGTTAAAAATGTCAATATTGGCATATTGGCATACAAAAAAACGATATTGGCATTTAAGAATACCATATTGGCATTTAAAAAGCTTAAAATAATACCAAAATTACAAAAAAACGAATTCCATTCACTTAAACTTCTAAGCCTACTCCCTCAACAGAAAATTAGCTTCTAGTCTTCATTAGTGCCATTATCTTCACCATTGTCTGGACTTTGAGAATTCATTTCGTCCGGGACACTAGAAGCATCAGTAGCCTGTTGCAAAAAAAAATATAACTCATATATTCAACTTCAATTTTTTCTTACATCATTCATAGAAACTCTAGGAGTAACAGATAATATACCTGTCTTGCAGCCTGCAAAATGTCATTCACATCTTCTCTAGAAAACCGATTTTCAATCAATCTCATAACATTTAGTAAAATGTTCTCCATGTGCTTAACTCTATTGTGTAACTCTTGATTTTCAGACAAAACAACTTTTTTCGACTTTTTAGCTTTAGGAATCTTGCCTACACAACGCACGTCCTCTCTTGTCAGGTCCTTGTACTTTTTCATATATGTTATCCTTCCATGGCATGTTACTTTGGGACTTTTGGGTTACTTGAGATGTTCCAGCCTCACAATTGTGTTTGTTTAATTCTTCCTATAACATCACAAATAATTGACAGATATTAGACAAACAACATCAATTATTTTGGCAAAAAAACCATAAATCAAATTGATTGCTGTTATATTGTATCCAAAGATAAAGAAGTAAATTTTAGAGAGCCTAACAGGAACTCTATTTCATCTATATACACTAAGAGTTCAATATTACCAAAACAGCAACCTACTCTAGTAACAACATAATACACCAAAAGTTCATATGATCCAAAACAAATCCAATAGCAACCTAAAAGTTTATAATACTCCAGTAACAACATAATACTCCAGATAACAACATAATACACCAAAAGTTCATATGATCCAAAACAAATCCAATAGCAACCTAAAATACTCCAGTAACAACATAATACTCCGGTAAACATATACCAATCACACTAAATATGATCAAGATAAACCAAAAACAACAAACAGATAAGCATTTTGCTATTACAAGCATAATTACTTACAATCACTCTTGCAGCTTTTTCATTGACAATTGATCCATCTTTACGAGTGTGTGTTTCAATATAAATCTCTTTACGCTCTGGTGATACTCCTTTGTCCTTTTTTGTCTAAAACCAAACAAACAAGTTATATATATATATATATATATATATATATATATATATATATTTTGTTTTATAAAATAAGTATAAAATATGAATAATGGATAAATTACAAACAAAGCTTTTCATCAATCAGTTTTGGGAGACTGTTTGTACCCATGCAATGGACATCTTCATACTTAGCACGATTCTGACTATTAACTTTACTTACTTTCTACAATTGATACAACACAATATTAGTTGAAATAAAAACCAAAATTAACATACTACTCATAATAAGCCAAAATCTATTTGCTATATAACTTACTTGTCCTTCTTCGCAAAACCAATAACGAACCAATTCACGATATTGATTTGGATCAACCCTATCATCTGGTAACGTAGATGCAACTTCTTCTTCTGTTTTGCTTGGATCATATGCCATTGACTTTAAATCGCTCTTCCATTGCCTCCACTTCTCATTCAACTCAGATTTCAAATACTCTCTTATTATGTCATTTATAGGAGGGACACATTCAAATTTGGACTAAATAGTGATAAATGAAATATAATTCAGCACAATAAGTCATATTGCAACTTTTAATACATCTTAATTTAAGTAGATAACAATAATACCTCTATTGTTTTCAGCATCACATCGTCGTCATTCTTTGGCACGTCTTTCCAAGATTTGTGGTTGATGGGAGCATATTGAGGCCTTCGAGCCATAGTGCCTATGAAACAAGTAAGAGTTGTCCCCTCCTCACCAACGGGTCGACCATACTTGTCCAAATTAACAATTATGAATTCATCTTTCATATCCCATACATCTAGCATTCTTGTTGGGCCTCTCAACCGTTTAGGTTCAGGATCTAAAAGTAAAACAATAGACATAAAAACATATAAAATATTATTTGTACATAAATAATATAAAAAGTAGAAACAACATACAATTTATACCTTTTTCAATTTGTGCTTCTTCTCCTTCTATATCAGAAGGAATGGAGTGGGAATCTGCAGACTCGTGTATGTAATCTTCAGTATTACTTCCTTGGGCATGGGTTGAGGTTGTTTGACTCGGAACAGATTGTGTTCCTTCACTGCCACGACGCCCAATATTTAATTTTATTCTCCTTCCCATTCTGCAGTTCTTTTAAATAAGCAGGTGAAGAATTTAATCATAACATAAGCTTGAACTAGTTTACATGTATCATAAAAATATAATTTTAAATCATCTAAACTGAATAATATATCCACAAAAAGTAATTAAGTCTAATTGCATCGAAAAAGTAATTCGCAATTAAAACATATCCCCCCCTCTTCCTCCCCGTCCTCATCATCAATATGATTATCAAAATCAACAACAACTTCAAAGAAATCATTATCATCAATAACTGAAAGCCCAATCAAATCATTATCATTTTGAGTAGCTTCGCTTGAATTATGCATTGGTTGGTCACTGATTTCTTCAATTTCATTGGATTCCTCATCACCCATATCATAGATATCCCGGACCTTTGCATTCAAAACAACTGGCTAATCTTTGTTTCTGTCATCATATACATAAAACACCTTCTTAGCTTGTGATGCAAAAACAAACGAGTCATCACAAATATCTTTTCTAGTATGTTTCAAAAAATTGAAATTCTCCAATGTCATCCCAAACTTATCTTTCTTGACACCTTTCTTGATGTCAACCCAATCACATTTGAATAACACAGCCTTGTACTTGCCAGAATAATCCAACTGGATTATATCTGTTATTGCCCCGTAGTAATTAATTTCATCTTTTGAGGTCTTAGTACTTACAACTACTCCACTGTAATCGCTACAAAAAGATCGAAGGACACAAGGCAAGGCAAAAGCTACAAAAAGAAGAACGGATAATCGCTACATACCTTGAACTTTTCCTTCGCTTAGCAAGAGAGAGAAAAATCAGGACTGTGTTGTCTGGAGATACTACTAATCTGTATCAATGCAAGAAAATGTTACAAAGGGACTAGACAAATTCTCAGAAAACAGGATTTCTACCATTCAAAATCTACAAAAGAACTCATATGAATACAATACTTAGAGATAGAAGAATTGAAAGAAAAACTACAGACCAAAACATTAATAGCGATTTAGAGAAAAATGATCTATCTTTAGAGTTTAGATTAGATCTAATACATGACAGGACTTTTTAGAATCGATTGATCATGTAATCAACAACACCTAGTGGAGAAAGACATGGTGGTGGTAATTGGCGTTGTTGTTGCTTTGATGAAGAATCATTTTCCAGTTTCACTTCATAAAAAAGAACTCGATAACAGGCCCACACTAAATATAGCACTGGATGACAATCAATTATTGAATATATATGACACATATATACATAAAATTAACAAACACACATGTAAAGAACATACCAAGAATGATGACAGATGTAGTTCCATCTCCTACTTCTTCGTCTTGGGTGCGACTTAATTCAATCATAGACTGTAGCCATCCAAATAAACTAACAATATCAGAAAGTCTTAAAACCAAAGAGGAACTAAACCTAGAAAATTCAACGCAAACCAGAAAACAGTGTTGTTACAAGACGTTGTCAAGATAGCAATGTGTATGCCCAACAAAGCAATATCAATGAAAAGAAAGAAAAAAAAGAGACAAGAACCTTGGCAGTTGGGTGAGCGATATCTAATTCACGTAAGATAGCATTCTCGTCATTTGTTACCACAATTTCTGTTAATTCACAGGAAAGAACAATGGGTGTCTGAAACACTTGAAAACAAAAGTAAAAAACCAAGCTTTTATGGTAAGCACAGAAAGTGTGATTTCAAAACACAAATTTCAGGAACAAGAGCAGAATCGAGAGACTAGGGTAGAAGAATTTTGGGGAAAAAGATGGAGGAATAGGGAAAGAGATTCAAGTAATAAGACTCACACACAGTGGAGTAGTGAAGAAGGAAATCCGGCGGTGGCTCGCGGCGGCGCAGTGGCTCGCGGCGGTGGGTGGAACAGCGACGTCGTTTCTTCTTCTCTTCGTTCTTCTCGTTCTTTCTCTGTTCTTCTTCTCGTTTCTTTTTCTGTTCTTCTCTGTAGAATATTCTAGTGGAAGAGAGGGAATTATTTGGGTAAAAACAAAGGGAGAGAGGGGGTTAACTCAAATGTCTCCCTGCTCTCAAACTAATGAACTCCATTTACTTGATTTTTGTTCACCTCTATTAAAAATGTGTTATATAGAATCCTTAGAAAATTGATGTTAACCCCGTCTCAATTGATGTTACACTCTTTCGGAAAAATCCATAAAGACGAGTTATTGGTTGTTCAAATTTATGTTGATGATATCATCTTTGGGGCTACAAATGAAAAACTTTACAATTATTTTAGAAAACTTATGGAAAGTGAATTTGAAATGAGTTTAATGGTGGAATTAAGATACTTTCTTGGTCTTCAAAATAAACAATTTGAGAAAGACATATTTATTTCCCAAGAGAAGTATATCAATGATCTCCTTAGAAAATATAAAATGGATGAAGCCAAAGCAATGACTACACCTATGCACCCTTCTTCAAGTCTTCAGAAAGATGAAGAGGGTACACCTGCTTCTGAGAAGGAACATAGAGGAATGATAGGTTCCCTATTATATCTCACTGTTAGTAGACCCGATATAGTCTTCTCAGTAGGCTTATGTGCTAGGTTTCAAACTGCACCTAAGGAATCTCATTTCACAGCAGTCAAAAGAATTTTAATATCTTGTTGGTACTCCTAACATTGGTCCCTAGTATAGAAAGAAGACTCATTTTGAACTAGTTGGATACTATGATGCTGGAGATAAAGTTGAATGAAAGAGTACAAGTGGATAATGCCAAATTCTATGAGTTGCAGAAAGTAAAGCACTATTGCCCTATCTACCACACAAGTTGAATATATAGCAACAACTAGTTGTTGCTATCAATATTGTGGATCAGAAATCAATTGAAAGTTTTCTCTTTAAACTAGTCACGTATTCCTATCTTCTGTGATATTACTAGTGCAATAAACTTCTCAAAAAATCTCATTCAACATTCTAGATCCAAGAATATAGATATCAAACATCATTTTATAAGGGATCATGTTCAAAAGAAGAAATTAAACTCGTGTTTGTTGATACAAATATTCAATTGGCTGACATTTTTACAAAACCTCTTCAAGAAGATAATTTTAATTTCATTAAAGATCAGTCACACAACATCAAAGCACCACAAGGCCAAGAAGCTAGGCACCTAAACCATGTCTTCTAAGGGCAAATAAGGCATATAGCCCCGTGACTTCCACGCACTGTTCATCACAAAAATTTATTTTTTAAGGACCCTCATGGGTCGTGCTTCCCTCTTTGTTTTGAGCAGAATGAGTCTATCTCCCATTTATTTTTTGTGCAAGGTATTCATAGTTAGTTTGATTTGCTATTCATAATTGGTTGGGCTTTGCAGTTAGCAATTTTCTGGTTGGTGTCGCGCATTTCTGGGCTCTTGGTATGTGGATGGATTCCAAGAAGGCTTGTAGATTGGAGTACTTGTTTTGGATCACGGTCACATGGTGTATCTGGTTTCAACGGAACCATATTCTTTTCAGAGATCAAGTCTTTAATTCTCAAGTGGTTGTTAACCATGTTAGGTCTATAACATGGAGTTTGTTCATTTGCATGGAATCGCAATTCTACTTTTAAGATTTCTAATTGTTGGTAAAATCCTCTTGATGTCTGAATTCAGGTGTAATTGGCTTGAGTCAAGTTAATTTACTTAAGTCAAGTGTTAGATAGGATGGGTGATTGATTGTTGAGATTGATTGATTGTTGAGACAAATTAATTTACTTAAGTCAAGTGTTAGATAGGATGGGGAGTATAATTAGCTGAAGGGTAATAGGGTAAATTCCCCACATTGAGTTAGTTCACAACTGAAACCCTACCCCCCCCCCCCCCCAAGTCAGCCACTTCACTTTCATTCTCATTTCAGAAACAGGAAAATCAGAATTAGAATAGAGAGAAGGAGGAGAGGGTTCGCGAGAGAGAGGGTGGAGAAGAAAGGGTCGGATCCTACCTCAAACATTCATGCATGCTGCATCTGATTCCACCTTTATCCCACATTCTTCTTCCTCTTCCTGTTGATACCAAGAACAACACACAAACCTCATCCCTTCTCCTACACCATTGCAAACCTCCAAGCATAAAAATGGAGTTTTAGAGCATGCATGTCTTGCTCCAACTCCAATATCCAGTTCTAAGACCCATCTTCAAGCCAAATCCTGTGTGAGGTTCGATTGAGTAGCTGGGGAAAAGTGTTTCAGTAGCTGATATCGGTTTGGGTTGCTGTCCAAGCGAGTGAGTAGCTGAGTTCGTGTTGTGATCGAGTCCGAGGAGAGTTCGTGGTTTTTGGGAGTCGTTGAATTCTCAAAGTCTCGGCGTTTTGCGATTGTCATCGCAATTGGTGAGTTCTATACTCACTAGGGAATCGTTGTTGTCACTGATTTTCATGTCTCGAGTCAATGGATTAATTTGGTGCTTGCTTGGTGTTAATTGTTTTGCTAATTTCACTGTTTCTGAATGTTCTGGAATAGGTTCAGAAATTCAGTGACTGGGAACGAATTACTGACTAGAAAATCATGTGGCCTGTCATTTTAGAAACTAGACTTAATTTAAGTCATTTTGACACTGATTTGGGTCAAATTGGAGTTGTATAGCTCAAATTATAAGTTTCACAAGACAGTGTAATATTCTGGAAGCATTCTAGACATAGGTACTATCTTTTTTAAACTGGGAATGTCTTTTGAATCCAAAAATTATGTGGTCAATTGTTTTAGAAACTAGACGGAATGCTCGTTAATTTGGCTCTGATTTGGTTGAATTTGGAATTGTGTAGCTCAAGTTATAGGCTCCACAATTTAGGGTAAAATTCTGGGAACAATCTGGACATAGGGTCAGTGTTTTGGGCATGGTGGTTTCAATTGAACTTCTTTTCGAATTATTTCTATTTCTTTGAAAACTAGACTTAATTTTATACTGTTAGGCTCAGGTTCCAGGTTAATTGAGTGGGTTTTGGTCATTTTAGAAGGATCGCAATTTAGATCACAGTCGCAGTCCCGTTTTCTGAACATACTGTGTTATTTGCTAAAACTGTATTTATTTACCCATCATTCCACAATTCTAAAAACAGAAACTAGGCGTCCTTAGCTTTCCGTAGAGGGGTCGTTTGCTAAATTCCGTGGCCGTTTGATAGGTTAAATAAATTCTCAAAGTTTAGGTACAGTTGCTGAATTATAATGTTTGAATTGTTGCTTCTTTAGTGGATTATGTTTTCAATGAATTGTTTGATGTTTATGATTATGTTGACTGTGACTGAAATAATTATGATTGGATTGAATCGTAAATGCCTATAAGTTAGGTTAATGAACTTAGTAACCCCGAGTGAGATCACGACAAGTAAAGATAAGACGGACTTAATGTCCCTGAGGTTATAATGTTGATATTAAGATGCTATTTTCAGGTTAGCGTACTAGGGGAGGGGAAGTCATGAGCCCTATGAACCTAGGCCCCATCATGTTTGTCCCTGCTGTGGTCAGGGAATGGGTTTACTGGCAGTCGGCTTAAGGGCTACGGTGATATGCTAACAATCATGTTTCAGATATATTTCTCGTAGTCGGCTTAAGGGCTACGGGTCATATTAAGGATTGTCACTTGTAGTCGGCTTAAGGGCTACGAGGGACAATGTTAGAGTACTCCACGTAGTCAACTTTAAGGACTACGATTCATGAATCAAGCATAATGAACCGAGAGAGTTAGTAAGGGGTCTCGATAGAACTCACTGAGACAAGTTGTCTCACTCAATCATTGTTGTTGTTTTGTTTCAGAGAAGCAGGAAAGGTTGAAGGTGATGAGGCATGGTTATGGAGCTACTTAGCGGAGACGCCGTTGTTTAATTCGTTATGTCTTGTATTTTGTTTCTTTCATTGTCATAGTATGCTCTATTGTATGACTTACTCGTTAAAGTTGTAAATCGCTTCCGCGACTTTCTATTTTGGTATTGAACACTAAGTCTGAGATGTTGTAAGGAACGAAGTTCAAGTGTTTAATTATGTTATGCTACGTTACGTAAGCGCGTTTGATGACTATTTCATCAAAGTTTTTAGTCTGTGTTCAATATCTGAAATAGGAAGCTACTCTGATATATGCCAAGTGGTGCATTTCGGTATTTCTACAAGTTAGAAATTATCGGGGTGTTACAGCGAGGGATTAGTCACTGCGGTCGGCGGTGGATACTTTGGGTTAAACTCAAAAAAAAAATTATCGATTCTAATATTTTGATTCATTGTTTATAAGTACTATTAAATGCTACATTCGAATCTATACCATAATTTCTCACGATTTCATGGCCTAAGACAGCTCACTGGTTATCTATCAGGAAGAGTCAAAGAAATTTATTGCATTGAATCATAAAAAAAAAAAAAAAATTATTGCATTAAATCAATTTTTAATTTAAAATTTACAATCATCAAATTTACCGTAACCATTCCGGATTTTATGCTACATTAATATTTTTTGGGTACAATTTGCTACCTTAATTTTAATGGGTAAATCATGTAACTTTATTTCTTTCTTTTTTTGACATCAATGCATCTTTATTTTCAATAATACTTTATCGTGGATTTTAATAGAATTAATGAATTAGTTATTTTTTGACCAAAGAATTAATGAATTGCTTATATTCAAATGAATCTCTTTGCAGATTAAAGGCATGTATTCAAATTTCAAAGTGATGTAATGGCAATAGTTGCAGTTGAAATTTTCAAATTGAGGTGAGGAATTAATGTTGAGGTCAATAAATGTTTTATAAATATCTTTACAAATAATAAAATAATAATAAGTAATCCAATTTTTATTTTAGAAAAAAAATTCACTTCAA
Organism: Astragalus membranaceus; assembly: GCA_039519185.1. Taxonomy (NCBI): domain Eukaryota; kingdom Viridiplantae; phylum Streptophyta; class Magnoliopsida; order Fabales; family Fabaceae; genus Astragalus; species Astragalus membranaceus. The sequence continues at coordinate 52,961,862 of CM076851.1, forward strand.
TATTAAGATGTTTTATTACCTATTTTGGAGTCAATAAAATCAATGAAAGTAACTAATTCAGATTTATAGATGTTTTATTAGCATCTTTATTTCTAATAATACTTTATCGTGGATTTTAATAGAATTAATGAATTACTTATTTTTGACCAAAGAATTAATGAATTCCTTATATGCAAATGAATCTCTGCAAAAAGGCTGTATTCAAATTTCAAAGTGATGTAATGGCAATAACTGCAATTGAAAATTTCAAATTGAGGTGAGGAATTAATGTTGAGGTCAATAAATGTTTTATAAATATCTTTACAAATAATAAAATAATAATAAATAATCCAATTTATTATTTTAGTAAAAAAATCCAATTCAATATTAAGATGTTTTATTAGCTATTTTGGAGTCAATAAAATCAATGAAAGTAACTAATTCAGATTTATAGATATTAATATTTTATTTTGTCATAAAGACATATTAATATTTTATACTCTTGTTTTCAACTGATTCTATATATACGAAGGCTAATAAGGAGTGAAGCCAAAGCAAATCACTAATATTATTGTGGGAGGAGAGAATTGAGAAAAAAAATAGAATGACTACTTTCTCTTCTCTTGTGGTAGTTTTACTTTTATGTGTTGCATCTTCCAATGCAATCAAAGTTGTAGATGTAGAAACCATTTGCAAGAAAGTCACAAATCCTTCATTTTGTTCAACTCTTCTCAACTCAAAGCCGGGTGCAAGTAAAGATCTCGTTAGTCTTGCAGAATACGCCAATAATGTGGCTCGTAAAAACGCGACCAACACCATCAATTTTATCAAGACGCTAATTGCAAAAAGTGGTAGTAATGCTGCGGCAAAATACTATTACGAACGATGTTTATATCATTTTGGTGATGAGATAGGTGTACTTAGTGAGATTGATGGTGTTCAAATAAGTTTGAAGTTGAGAGATTACCTTGTTGCGTCTGATAGTGCAGCTAATATTGAAGGTGATGTTAATGAGTGTCTTACAGGGGATAATCCATCTGACCCTCCTGTTTATCATGATACATCCTCACTCCCAAAATATGTTGATGTTGTCATTCAAGTCAGTCGAATTATTGTTAGCATAATAAGTTTTTTAATAGAAGCCTAATTACTTCAAGGCATGCATAATTAATTGTAATTGTTGGTTTTACAATTTGTACTAGGGGAATGCCCGTGCGTTGCACGGGTTGTTGTATAATATCGTTTTAAAATTTTATGGAATTTTTATATAAAGATATATAATTTTAGTGATATACATTATGTATTATTTTTTTTTTCACAAAATACATTATGTATTCTAAAAATATAGTATAACATAAATATATTGTTTAATTTATTTAATATTCAAAAGTTATTTATTTTAAGCAAAAAATATTATATAGTGTATTCTCTTGTTAATATGTTTAATTGATGGGCATAAATTTTAAAAATATATGCAGATGAGTATGGCAAAACATATATCATAGAAAACAAAAATATAATCATCTTTATTATTTTCTTTCTTTGATCTTTATCACCAATTAATAAATCATAAATTCAAAGTAAAACTATAAATTAAATTTAAAATAAAATTTTAATTAAAAAAATATTATTTAATTATTTATCGAAATAAATTTATTTAATTCAAAGTTATAATAGGAAAATAAAAAAAAATCTTTATTTTTATTTTTTCTAATGAAATGAAAATTCCAATTCATGATTTTTCAATGCTTATAACTTGAAAGAATAATATTAAAATATACACAATTTCTTACCTACAACTTTACAAAAAATTGTGGCTCTGTTGCATTATTCACTACTGATCCAAAATTGTGCAGCCCTTTATCTTTTTTGTGAATGTGAAACCCCTCCCCTTCAATGCATAATTGTTACATAAAAAAGAATTTTAAAGGTCAACTAATTATTATTTTTTATCTCAAAAAAATTTATATTGTATTGTAATATTTTTAATTCATATAATAAACTATTATAATTAGTAAATATATTTATCCAACTTATTTAAATTTTTACAAATTCCAATAATATAATTTATTAGTAATAAAGTATATAATTCCAAAAACTACGATATATATATATATATATATATATATATATATATATATATATATATATATATATACAGAGAGAGAGAGAGAGAGAGGGAGAGAGAGATGTTTTTAAAGAAAAATAGACAAAAATCACAAATAGAAGACTAATCCTCCAAGTAATTTGATCACTTACAATTAAGTCTCCATGAGAAGCATGAGGCACACAACATGATCCAACAATCACATATTGAAGAGTAATCCTCATGCAAGAAAATTGAAAAACCAATTGAAACAAACTTATAAAGTAACAAAGTCATTATGTTACATAAAAGGATAGGAAGAAAAAACCTGATCTATATAGTAGAAACGAAGAAAATAAAATTAAACATTTTTCTCAATAATAATATTAAAATATACATGATTTCTCAATGCCTATAACTTTACAAATAAATGTTGTCTCCATTGCCTCATTCACTAATTGATCCAAATTTATCTTCTTGCCTCTTTGCCTACTTCAAAATTGTCAATAACATGAAACCCTTTACCCCTTTTTGTGCATTCCACCTCTTCTTGCAAAACTCACTCCTTTCTTCTATTTCATGTTTTTCATTATGAATTTTGTTGTCAAAACCAATCCCCCCACCATCCAAAAATGTCTTGTTTAAATAGTCAATTCTTGCTATAATTGACTAAAACTCTACATCTTCCACTCATATTCTACTAACTTATGAGTTTATTATCAATTAAAGGAATAATTCATATGAATGTGAAACTTCTCCTTTTCAATGTATAATTGTTACATTAAAAAGAATTTTAAAAGTCGTCTATATATTACTTTTAATTAAAAAAGAAATATATTTGTATCGGAATATTTTGAATTAATCCAAATAATTATAATTAGTAAATATATTTTTTTAACTAAATTTAGATTTTTACCAATTCTTATAATAATATAATTTCTTTTGTAAAAAATATATACTTTCAAAAACTATGTTGAGATTTATGCTTTAAAAAATGAAAGAAAACAACTCTACCTCTTCTACTCATTTCATACTAATTTATGAGTTTATTAGCAATTAAAGAAATGATTCAGATTCTTATTTGTCAAAAAATATAATACTATAATTTATTTGTCAAAAAATTATATAACTTTAAAGGTTTTTATAAAAGTAATTTATATTATTATAATTAAGCCAATGCATATTATAAATTGTAATGATTCCAAACACACACACACATGTGTGTGTGTGTGTGTGTGTGTGTGTGTGTGTGTGTGTGTGTGTGTGTGTGTGTGTCTATATATATATATATATATATATATATATATATATATATATATATATATATATATATATATATATATATTTTTGGGTAAACCCGGGTATCCACCGTACGGACAAGAGTGACTAATCCCTCGCTCATTGTAGGTGCCTCGAGGGGAAGAACAGCTAGCCCAGAGTTTTAACGTTGCTCGTAATAATCCGAGTTCATCAAAAAACATTAATTCGTAAATATTTTTATTCCTCTATTTGAAATTTTACAAATTTTAATAATAATGTAGATATAATTTATTAAAATATAGATACTTATTTTAAATAGGATTTATACTTATATTATAGTATCTTGGCAATTGTTATTTTCAATTTCTATATTTCTATAAGAAAATATGATTTTCCTACCTATATAAAAAAGGTTTAATAATAAGCAATTAAAAGAATAATATAATAGTGGCAATTATGTGGTTTAATTAAAAGTTAAAGTCTCATTTAAGTGCAAATAATAAATAAATATTTTAATAGTTAAAAATCTTGAGAATTATTGTGGAGGCTCCATTGGGGTCTCCTTTACATATAGATATATATATATATATATATATATATATATATATATAGATATTATATAAGAAATAATCTATATATACAATTTAAGTTATTTTAGGTTAATTTTTTAATAACTAAATTTAAAAAATATATGTTCGAACTTAAACTTTAAGATTTCAATAAAGTTTGATTTCAACTTATATACATCAATTTTTGTAATTATGCTCCATCATAGTTTCCCTTATTAATATATATCTAAAAAATACATATATAAATTATTAATAAAAATTAATACAAATAGAAATAGTGAGAAGTATTGTGAGCTTCCATCCAAGAATAATATTCCACTAAATCATCATTCAATAAGTTATAGTGTGTAATTATGTGTTTTCACTATATCTAATTAAAAGCTAAAATTAAAGTCACCTATTTAAATTATAAATATATATTAATATAAATAAAAATTGTGAGAAGCAATGTGGAGGATTCATTGGGGTCTCCTTTACATATATAGATAGATGGTGTGGCTATTTAGTGGCTGAATTCTATAACGGTTGTATGAGTTAAAGATAAATGATATCAAATAAAAAAATTAATAATAGTAGGATGGGAGAAATTTTTTTTTGGTTAGGTGACTATTCATTTCATGGCCGTAACCTTGTAAAGAAAATTACCAAATAAATTATAAAACTGTTTTATTATCAATGCTCATAAGGTCCTTGTTTTTATATATATGTCTTTGGGTTACCGTGAATGCCAAAAGTATTGTTTTTTTAGGGTTCTTTCACAATAAGTAATTTGTTTTGATGGGATTATAATAACTAAATTTAAAAATTAAATATATATATATTTGACGTTAAATAGTATAATTATAATAAACTTTCCTTTCAACTTATAAATTTTAATAAATATATACAGGTTATTTTTTGTGTTTTATGACCTAATTATATAAGAAATAATCTATATATACAATTTAAGTTATTTTAGGTTAATTTTTTAATAACTAAATTTAAAAAATATATGTTCGAACTTAAACTTTAAGATTTCAATAAAGTTTGATTTCAACTTATATACATCAATTTTTGTAATTATACTCCATCATTGTTTCCCTTATTAATATATATTTAAAAAATACATATATAAATTATTAATAAATATTAATACAAATAGAAATAGTGAGAAGTATTGTGAGCTTCCATCCAAGAATAATATTCCACTAAATCATCATTCAATAAGTTATAGTGTGTAATTATGTGTTTTCACTATATCTAATTAAAAGCTAAAATTAAAGTCACCTATTTAAATTATAAATATATATTAATATAAATAAAAATTGTGAGAAGCAATGTGGAGGATTCATTGGGGTCTCCTTTACATATATAGATAGATGGTGTGGCTATTTAGTGGCTGAATTCTATAACGGTTGTATGAGTTAAAGATAAATGATATCAAATAAAAAAATTAATAATAGTAGGATGGGAGAAATTTTTTTTTGGTTAGGTGACTATTCATTTCATGGCCGTAACCTTGTAAAGAAAATGACCAAATAAATTATAAAACTGTTTTATTATCAATGCTCATAAGGTGCTTGTTTTTATATATATGTCTTTGGGTTACCGTGAATGCCAAAAGTATTGTTTTTTTAGGGTTCTTTCACAATAAGTAATTTGTTTTGATGGGATTATAATAACTAAATTTAAAAATTAAATATATATATATTTGACGTTAAATAGTATAATTATAATAAACTTTCCTTTCAACTTATAAATTTTAATAAATATATACAGGTTATTTTTTGTGTTTTATGACCTAATTATATAAGAAATAATCTATATATACAATTTAAGTTATTTTAGGTTAATTTTTTAATAACTAAATTTAAAAAATATATGTTCGAACTTAAACTTTAAGATTTCAATAAAGTTTGATTTCAACTTATATACATCAATTTTTGTAATTATACTCCATCATTGTTTCCCTTATTAATATATATTTAAAAAATACATATATAAATTATTAATAAATATTAATACAACTAGAAATAATGAGAAGTATTGTGAGCTTCCATCCAAGAATAATATTCCACTAAATCATCATTCAATAAGTTATAATAGTGTGTAATTATGTGTTTTCACTATATCTAATTAAAAGCTAAAATTAAAGTCACCTATTTAAATTATAAATATATATTAATATAAATAAAAATTGTGAGAAGCAATGTGGAGGCTCCATTGGGGTCTCCTTTACATATATATATAGATAGTTTTTATATATATGTCTTTGGGTTACCGTGAATGCCAAAAGTATTGTTTTTTTAGGGTTCTTTCACAATAAGTAATTTGTTTTGATGGGATTATAATAACTAAATTTAAAAATTATATATATATATATATATATTTGAAGTTAAATAGTATAATTATAATAAACTTTCCTTTCAACTTATAAATTTTAATAAATATATACAGGTTATTTTTTGTGTTTTATGACCTAATTATATAAGAAATAATCTATATATACAATTTAAGTTATTTTAGGTTAATTTTTTAATAACTAAATTTAAAAAATATATGTTCGAACTTAAACTTTAAGATTTCAATAAAGTTTGATTTCAACTTATATACATCAATTTTTGTAATTATACTCCATCATTGTTTCCCTTATTAATATATATTTAAAAAATACATATATAAATTATTAATAAATATTAATACAAATAGAAATAATGAGAAGTATTGTGAGCTTCCATCCAAGAATAATATTCCACTAAATCATCATTCAATAAGTTATAATAGTGTGTAATTATGTGTTTTCACTATATCTAATTAAAAGCTAAAATTAAAGTCACCTATTTAAATTATAAATATATATTAATATAAATAAAAATTGTGAGAAGCAATGTGGAGGCTCCATTGGGGTCTCCTTTATAGATTACAATAAACGAGCACCAATGTTGGTGGTAAGATCCTTTGGCGGACCCAAGACCCCGGGGTCAGGGGTGTCAAAATTTTTAAGGCCGGTGTCAAATAGGTGCAAAACTTGGTCTACTAGTACAATTTAAAATTTTCAGGGGGTCAAAATTAAAATTTCAGGATATTTAGGCTATTTATATAGGGGGTCAAAATTAAAATTTTTAGGCTATTTCAGGATATTTGCAATAATCATACGAGCAGTATATTCGAGTGTATAGCATACACAACATTGTTCTCTTTATAAATAGACGTAGTCGTAATTTAATTAGTGCGCACATACAAAGATAAATTATTAGATTTTATGTCTGTTACGGTCACGATTAACTCTGACCTAATCTAATGTCGAGTTCCCTCGGAAGTCCAGGAGTAAGCTCAGACCAACCACTGTACGCGAGTGGCACAGGAATGACCTCTCATAAGGAATTCCGAACCACAGATCAGCACAACTGAGTCCTTATGACTCCTCGCCTACCCCAAGTAGCGCCTCGAACCGGATCCACACGCGTAAATGGGTTGGAATTAACCCCTATTTCCCTCAACTTGCTGAACAAGTAACAACTCTTTGGCAAAAAAAAGATATTATTGCCCTAGCAGTGACTTGCGCTCCAAGCAGCGCAGGCCTCCAGTGGGTAGAGCTGTCAAATGGGCGGGTCCGGCCCGGCCCATCAGGCCAAACAACATATACGGGCTGGGTTGGGCCAGCCCAAAATTCTAATGGGCTGCATTTAATGGCCCAACGCAACCCAAAATTCTAATGGGCTGCATTTACTTTTTGATGATGGCGTGGAGGCACGCAACCAAATGTTTCCCATTGCTTATGTTGGGGTGGAGGCAGAAACTAGGGACTCTTAGGTCTAGTTCATTAACATATACGGGCTGGGTTGGGCCAGCCCAAAATTCTAATGGGCTGCATTTAATGGCCCAACGCAACCCAAAATTCTAATGGACTGCATTTACTTTTTGATGATGGCGTGGAGGCACGCAACCAAATGTTTCCCATTGCTTATGTTGGGGTGGAGGCAGAAACTAGGGACTCTTAGGTCTAGTTCATTAACATATTGCTTGAAGACTTAAACCAAATCAATCTCAACTCATATGCATTCATATCAGACCAATAAAAGGTAATTTTCCTATTTCTGGATAGTTTTATGATTCTTCACAATTGAATCTGCTGCACATAAACAAGTTTTTTTAATTGTCTATTTTTTTATTGCTACAGGGACTTGTTCCTGCACTTGCAGCATATGGGGACCAAATTGAGCACAGGCTTTGTGCAAAGCATTTGTACGAAAATTGGAAAAACAAATACCCCGGTATAGAGATGCATCGATGCATTTTGGATGGCAGCAATGGATACTACTGCACCAGAATGGCAGAGGGCAATGGAATTCCTCAAGGGTTTGAATGAGCTTGCTTGGAAGGATATGTTAGATCTACCTCTTAGTATGTGGAAAAGGTCTCATTACAAAACATATTCACAATGTGATCCTGAAGTTAATAACATTTGTGAGGCTTTTAATAGTGCAATACTAGAACATAGGGATAAGCCTATTATTTCATTGCTAGAAGGCTTGAAGTATTACTTAACAAACAAAACTGTGCAACAGAAAACATTCATGCAGAGATATAGGGGTCACATATGCCCAAAGGTTCAAAAAAGATTTAAAAAATAAAGAAGGCTACTGATGGATGGTCAGCATTTTAGCATTGTGATGATGATCATCATGCCATATTTACTGTTGAGGATGGGGCTAACTCATTTGGGGTTAACCTAATGGAAAAAACATGTGCATGTAGGAAGTGGGATATGACTGAGACTCCATGCTGCCATGTTGTGGCTTGCATGTCGTATAACAATTTGCCATACGAAGACTCTGTTTCAATGCACTATGGAAAATCAACATTTTTGGCAACTTACTCATACTTAATCAAGCCAGCAAATGATCTAATGCTTTGGCCTATTTCTGAATATGATCCAATACATCCACCAAGAATGAGAAGGGCACCTAGTAGGCCTAAGAAACAAAGGAACAAGTCAAATGATGAGCCAAGGGATCTTAATAGGCTACCAAGACCATTACCTACTCTGCAATGCAAAAAAATGTGGAAATTTAGGCCATAATATGAGGACTTGCAAAGGGAAAGCACAAGCAGATAGAGAGATACCTAGAGGGGGAACAAGGTAAAACTTATCCATAAAAGTTGTCTATAAATTTTCTCTATAAGATCTCTATTTTATTTCATTTAATTTGGATTATTTTTATGTATCATAGATGCTTAAGAGGGCAGTAACTGAACAACAAGAAGCTAGCACTAGTGGAGGGAGAGGAGGAGGCACTATAAGAGGAAGAGGAAGAGGAAGAGGAAGAGGAAGGGGAACTGGAAGAGAAAGAGGAACTGGTATTCAGCAAGAGGAAGCTCAAACTATGTTGAGTTAAGACAATGAAACACCTCAAGCAACTCAACCAAGTCAATGAATGCATGTCTTAGTGGTTTAGATTTAGGCTTAGTATGTTGGTGATGTATTCTGTGAAGTTGCCTGGTCATGTAATGCACAAACTAGTGTTAGTATTTTGTGTAGTAAGTGATGTAATGCACAAACTTGTGTGGTATTTTGTGTTGGTTGTTTGCTCATCTAATGCACAAACTGGTGTTAGTATTTTGTGTAGTAAGTAAGTGATATAACGCACAACTTGCAAGTTGAATGAAATTTTCACTCATGCAGTTTGATTATGCAGAATTTGATTGTGTATTTTCTGGTTTTGTACAGTTTAGTATAGCATTTGGTTATGCAACATTTGTGTAGTTTAAAAAAACAACAATTGTGTAGTTTCTGGTATGATTTGATTGTGCAAGTTATAATAGAACAAATGTGCAGTTGTGCTGTTAAATTCTGCTGAAACAATTTAAATTCACACAATTTTGTTGTTAACACAATTATGCAGAATTTAATAATTTAGTTTAAATTCACACAATTATGCAGAATTTAATAGAACCCGAGGGGCGCACGGTCCGTGCCATGTTTTTAAAATTTTACAAGCAGCCTGCAAAAGGGACGCACGGTTCGTGCCACTGGGGCGCACGACTCGTGCATGTCCATCAGTAGCCCAAAATTTTGCTTTTTCATGAAGACTTGGCCATTCCGATCGTTCCAATTTTATCCCGGCCGATTCTCCAAACATCAAAACATAGTATTTCAGTCCAGAACAGCAACATAGTCAGTTTCAAACAATCATAATATCATCAAAATCGGTCCAAACATTCACATATTCACATAATCAATCAACCATATAAATGAAATTAGCTAAATTGGGGATGGTACAATCACCCCAACTTTTAAAATTTTGTCCTCAAAATTGAACAAAACATACCTTTCACTAGGCTACTTCAGCCTTGCCCTTCTCAGCATCCAATATGTAGACTCTCTCGTGTGTGGGAGCAGCATGCTCCTCTCTGTTCCTCTTCCTCGCTGGACATTCGTTAGCGTAATACCCTTCCTCTTTGCAATAAAAACATTGATTGGATCCCATATGACACTCTCCATTATGGGGTTTTCCACATTTGGAACACTTGCCGGATTTTGAGAAATCTAACGACTGTGGTTGCTTTCCTTTATTGGAGTTACCTTTTGATTCATCATTTGGGGTTGACAACTCATATACACTCTCTTTTCTTCATACAATTTACTGAGATTTGCTTCGGAAACATAGGCTTGTTGTACCAAGGCAGCATAGTTGGTCATAGCATAAGAGCTGAGACTTTGGGCCACATCAGCACGAAGTCCCGCCTTATACATCCGCATCTTCCATTCATCATTCGGAGCATACCTTACCAACTGATAGAATTGAGATAGCTTCTCAGACTTGGCAGTGTATTCACCCACCGTCATATCTCCTTGCCTGAGGTTGACAAGTTCAGTCTGCTTGCTTAGCTTCATCACTGGAGGGAAGAAATGTCCAATAAACAGTTCCCTGAAGTTAAACCAGGTAATAGGAGTTCCCTGATTCATCATCATTCCATGAGCATTCTCTTGCATCGTGATATTGTTCTTTCCTCTGAGCCGTTCAATGTCACTACCCCGCGGCGCTGCTGGTTTGGATCTTCCTTTTTGGTGGATCTGCGCGTTTTAGGAGGTCTGTGGTGGGCTTCTGTCTCGCGGTGGTTTGTTGATTTGAACGGGAAGGGGTCAGTGCGGCTCGCGATGGTGGCTGGTAGATTGCTCTTGGATTCGCATTCACGGCAACATCCGCCTTCGATGCCACTTCTTCGTCTTTCGTCGTCAACATTTGCTGAATGTCGCTGATTTGCCGTCATGCTTGGTTGTGTCACGGTGTTGGCCGGTGGCGCAACACCGCGGTGGTGGCTGGTGATCGACGACCTCGGTCAAGCTCGGTTGTGTCGCGGTGTTGGCCGGTGACACAGCTTCGCGGTGGTGGCTGGTGTTTCGACGTCGAAAGAAAGGGAGTGTGCTGATTCAGGTGGGTGCTGTTTTGGAGGGTTTTTTCTATGTGTTTATCAGATTTGTCTTGGTGGTTGTTGTCGCACGGCCATTGCTGGACGCCAGTTTGAAGTTTGCATCACTGTCGGGCTCCTCCCCTCTGCCTTCAGCTCCTGAGCCCCTTCTCTCTCCTGGCCTCCACCTCTAACCTCGATCAGATAGAGGGCTTGATGTGAGGATAGTGAGGTGATGCTAGGTGTTATGGTGTGGCGCTCAATAAGCGGTGGGTGGTGGTATGTGGGGGCTTTCAGGGGTTGCCTTGCTTCGGAGTTTGCGTCCCTAGACAGTTAGCAGTTCTCTTCGCCGGGCTCCTCCCTTTGCCCTCAGCTTCTGAGCCCCTTCCGAACCGTCTCCTGGCCTCCACCTCTAACCTCGATCTTTGGGAGTGTGCTTAATGTGAGGATAGTGAGGTGGTACTGGCGGTGGTGGTTCGGAGTGTGTGCTTAGTTGGCGGTGGGTGGAGGTTGTGTAGGGGGCTTTTCTGGTGTTGCCCTACTTCCTTTTTTGGTTGTCCTCGTCGCCTTAGTATTTCTTTTATTAGAGCTCTTTGGTTGTTTATTTTAGGAGTCTTTGTTGGGCTTTCTATTATTGTCCTCATTGCCAAGGGTTTTGGTCTAGTCCACCATTGTGCTTTTTATGTCTTCTATTTTTTAATAAATTCGGGCTGGCTGCCTGGTTGTTTAACAAACAAAAATGAGCATTGGTCCACCAGGTCTGCGCTTCCTCTTCGAGCATATGAGCTGCAAAGAGTACCTTTTCTTCTTCGCTGCATTGCAGAGTTCTAAAAATTTTCTCCATAGAGTCGAACCAGTAATGAGATATCATCACATCAGGTCCTCCTTTGAAACTTGGGGGATTCATCTTTTGGAAACGGAAGTAAGCTCTATTCGGATCTTCCGGAGGAGGTTGCACATTGGGCTGCTGATGAGCCTGTTGTTGCATTTGCAGCATATCTTCCATCATCTTTTGCTGCCTTTCAATCACGTTCGGCATCCAAGCAGAATGAGGGTCAAGTGGTGGATTGTTCCTTGATCTTCCTGCCATAATTCTGCAAACGATACACCAAGTATTAAGTTGATCAGTCTCAATGTCTCTTAGTATCATAAGAAGCAAAATAGCAGAATTACCCAAGGGACAAACAACCCAAAAACTAATCTAAGCCCGACTAGGTCGAACTGCTCTGATACCATAATGTAACACCCCGGTTTTTCTTACATAGAAAATACCAAGATATACAACATAGCATACATCAGAGATAACTTCCTGTCTCAGATATTAAACACAAACTAAATATTCGATGAATAATCATCAAACGGTCACTTCAGTTTCATAACTTAATATAAATTACTTAAATACTTAAGTTACGTGCCTTACAAAATTCTCATGTCCTAGTGTTCAATATCAAGACCGAAAGTAGCGGAAGCGATTAACAACTTTTAACAATGCGACAAGAGAAAGTAACAACATATTCTTTAGGTCGCGCCGTAGCCATGCCTCATCGCCTTTAACTTTCCCTGTCTCTCTGAAAAAAAACCCCAAACATGAAGGGTGAGATGAACATTATCTCAGTGAGTCCTATCGAGACCCCTTACTAACTCTCTCGGTTCATTATGCCTCTTTTAACTCGTAGCCCTAATAAGCGACTACGTGAAACCTCTTTCATAATACTTAGCATATCACCGTTCATTATTGTATAAAAATCCCGGTGAACCCAATCCGCTAACCATAAACTGCGGGCAAACCTCATGGGGCCTAGGTTCATAGGGCTCATGACTTCCCCTCCCCTCAGTACGCTAACCTCTTTAATAGGGTCGTCACCCTAACCTCAATTTATATAATTTATATAAATACACCCGCATTGGGCCGTCTCTTATACTTGACATAAACATAACATAACCTCAATCTCAAGGGACATTTCATCCGCTTAAACATTAATCATGATCTCACATGTGGTTTCTAACATCCATTTAGCTTAACTTAAAACATTCTTAATACCTCAATTTATACCGACGTGTTTTCCACGAATTACGGGTTATTCTTCAATACATAGGGTTTGGGAAGGGGTTAGAATGCAAATGGAAGCGTTCGGAATGGCCTAAGACGTGTTTTAAGTTGGGTAACAGAAGCATATGCACGGTCCGTGCCATGTTTTTAAAATTTTACAGGCAGCCTGTGAAAGGGACGCACGGTTCGTGCCACTGGGGCGCACGACCCGTGCATGTCCATCAGTAGCCCAAAATTGTGCTTTTTCATGAAGACTTGGCCATTCCGATCGTTTCAATTTTATCCCGGTCGATTCCCCAAACATCAAAACATAGTATTTCAGTCCAGAACAGCAACATAGTCACTTTCAAACAATCATAATATCATCAAAATCAGTCCAAACATTCACATATTCACATAATCCACCATATAAATCATCGTTCAAAACGTAATTTTCGTAAAAACGGTTTTGACTCAAAAACGCACGAACTCAACATAAAAACAGAGCATGCAACCAGTATTTCGAAAACAAAATCCCTAAGCGAGTGTAGAACTCACCTTGTCGTGATGAAAATCACAAAACCAACCAAAGCAATCAAGATGAAGTAGACTCAATCAACCCCAAAGCTACCCAAGGCTACTCCAAATTCAGAAACAGCTCATATAACCACTAAAACGGCACCTAGCTGAAAATGCAGCTCCTTAATCTTGTTAAATAACACTCCCAACTGACATGCAATGCCTTAAACAACTTCTAGAGCACTATGGGAACCATAAGTAAGCTAGAAAACTTCACTTCTCTCAAAATGGTGCTAAGGTGCGAAAATGGTGAGAAAAGAATGGTTGGTTCTTTGGTGAAGAAATTAGTATCAAAATGGAGAGGAGGAGACAAGGATTACATTGGTGTAAAGAACTTAGACATGCATCAAGATCAATGGATTTTCCTTCCTCTTCTTCCTCCACTCTTTCTCGCAAACCCTCTCTTCTCTCTCTCTCTCAAATTCTGTTTCTCTCAATTTCAGTAATGTTTTTAATGAGAGTGTGTGTTGTGTGAGCTGAGGGTAATTCATTTAAATGGGTGGGAAAAGACCAAAATGCCACTATCCTCTAATTCTCATTTAAAACCCCAAATAGTTCAACAATCAATCAATAACTCAAACACTTAATATTATTTAGTAACTAAACACATAATCAATCTATCCAATCCATGACAATCACCTCATAAATAATTAATTAAGCTAATTTACTCAAATTAGCTTACCAATTATCTTATAACCTCTGGCTAATTTCAATAAATGAAATTAGCTAAGTTGGGGAGGTTCATCAGGTAAGCTCTAAAGAAGGAGATGGTCATGCAATTGATAATGTTGTTAATGATTTGGGCCGTATTTATTGTATCACAAGCCCAAGCAATAATTCATTAGATCTCCCTTCAAGTCCAAATCAGCCCACTGTTGGAAAAGAGGTCATTAATTCAAAATCCAAAAAACAACGGAAACAGATGCGGGTCAGGTTGGAAAGAAATTTGAAAGCTCCAAAGTATTCAAAGGCAACTCGGGAATTGAAGGAGGTGTCTTATGTTTCGACCTCAGGTGCGTTAGTGGAGCCTCAACCAGTCACAGTTAGTGTAAACTCTTCTTCTTTATTTTCTGCAGGTACTGTTCTGTGTGGGGGCTCAATTTCTAGCAGTGATATAGCTATGTGCAATAACAAATTCTGGGTTTTGCAAGGAAAATCAGTGGCCAGTAAGGTCTGGGAAAACGCAAAGAGATTGGGGGTGGAAGGAAATTTGTCAGATGATAGATATATTGAAATGATAGAAGACGGAGAGCGTAGAGATGAAGCTGAATGTAGTAGGAGGGAGAACAACAATAATATTCCATGAATTTGCTATCTTTGAATATTAGAGGGTGGGGCGATTGAGGTAAGCGTCGTCGTTTAGGTTCTCTTATTAATTCTAGCAAATTTGATTTTATTTGCATACAAGAGACTAAAAGGGAGGTGATTCTAGAGAGGGAGGTTGGAATGTTATGGGGTAATCAACCTTTTAAGTGGTTGTATCAACCATCTCGTGGTCTTTCGGGAGGTATTTTGTGTAGTTGACTGGATGGGGTTTGTTCTGTGACTTCTCATTTCTCTCGGGTTGGATTTCTCGGGATTTCTATTATTCATAAGAATTCCATTATTCATATAGTAAATATTTATGCTCCATGTTCTGTTTCTGAAAAGAAGAGAGTTTGGACGGAATTGTTATCTTTTAAGCAAAATTTGGGCGCTGGTGAATGGTGTCTAGTTGGAGATTTTAATGCAGTCATTGTTGCGTCTGAAAGGAAGGAGAGGAGTGGTTCATCCTCAATGGTAGAGATGGAAGATTTTAATAATTTTATTGTTGCAATGGAGTTGTTTGATATTCTGGTGACCGGAAAAAAATTCTCTTGGTTTAGTGCTGATGGCATCTCTATGAGTTGGTTGGACAGGTTTCTCATTTCAGAGGGGTTGACTTCTTTGTGGGGTATATCTGGTCAGTGGATTGGTAACAGAGATATTTCGGATCATTGTCCTATTTGGCTCCTCTGCTCTGTGAAGGATTGGGGTCCTAAACCTTTTCGAGTTTTCAATGCTTGGCTGGAGCACGACCAATTTTTATCTTTTGTTCAAAATTGTTGGGAAAATTGCAATATTACACGTTGTAGCGTCTATGTCATCAAGGAGAAATTGAAGTTGCTCAAGGGTAGTTTGAGAGTGTGGAACAAAGAGGTCTTTGGCAAAGTGGATTTGAGCATTGATTCCTTAGTCAAGGACTTGAATGCTATGGACTCAGCTTTGTGCGATGGTTGGGATAGTGAAGTGGTGGTCATCCGTAGAGAAGTTACAACCTCCCTATGGAAAGAAATTCATGTTAAAGAGTCTTTGCTGGCTCAAAAATCTAGAGCAAGGTGGATCAAGGAGGGGGATATGAATTCTAAATATTTCCATTCTATATTGAATTACAGAAGAAGGCGTTGTAAAGTGGTCATTCTTAGAGATAACGTGGAGTTGGTTGAGAATGTTGAAGAAGTTAAGCTCATTGTTAAACAACATTTCGAAAAGAGTTTTAGGAGACTTACTTTAATCGCCCCACTTTGGACAATCTGCATTTTAATCAAATTTCAAATTTGGATGCCGGGTTCTTGGTGGAACCATTTTCTGAAGATGAAATCAAGGAGGAAGTTTGGAGTTGTGAAGGAGATGATATGGAGAAGAGGCAGAGATGATATGGAGAAGAGGAATGAGAGAAGAAAAAAGGTTTAGGGTTCAAATGATTTGGGATTTTCGGTTGTGAGCTTAGGTTTTACGATTCAAACCAAATTTTGTGAAGAAGAAGTTCTTAGTTTGAAGAAGAAGTGATGAAGAGGTCGATTATTGAAGAAGAAGAAGAAGAAGAATCAGTGGATCTCCGTTCGCGAAGCAGTTCTACGTTTCTCCTTTCTTCTTCTTCTTCTTCTTCTTCTTCTTCTTCTTCTTCTTCTTTTAAAATTGGGGGACTAAATGTCTGAGTTTCAAAATAGGGAGACCAAATATCTGAATTTTTAAAAATAGGGGGACCAAAACTATAATTTAGCTTTTTT